>JAGVSN010000057.1:0-1200000 GCA_022651745.1 Parapsyche elsis | reverse complement strand
TAGTTTTAACTTACATAATCAACTACGACAATCGTTTTGCATTCAGAAAGTATGTAGGTTAAATTATTCTTACTAGCTATTTTCTATATTTAGGTTTTAAAGGATTCTAACTAAAATTACAAAATATGGTGCAAAACTTCATTTAAACTTTTTTTATAATAAGATATTTTATTACTATTTGATTTAGCGAATCGTGTCGAATTTATAAAATTAATAAAAGCAATTTAGTGAAAACTTGCTTTTAGATATTGAACATCAACTCTTTTACAAACTACATATGTTGTATTTTATTTGATACTAGTATATTGCCGGTTGAAGATCAAAGCGTATTTTGGTACTATTAGTTAAGGCTACGGGAAAAATATAACAAATCAAAAAGTTTCTTATTAGTGATTACACTGTGCAACAAAACAAGCTACCGGAGCGGAGACTAGTCAATCTTTACTAAGTTTTACCCACTGAATCTGAATATGATAATGTGTTGGTTAGCTCTTGTTTATGAGATGTGAGCGTTTAAAAAAATTGACAATTTTATCATTTTTTGACTTTTACGATCTGTAACTCAAAATTTTGTATTTTTGTGTTCAAAATGAGTATTGGAACCAATATTCAGATGTGATATTTAAAGCTTTAAAATACTTACAAGTAATCGTCTAGCGAATTTTAAAAGTCAAATTTCTCTATGTCAGTATTTTTTATTTTTGTCTAATCGTACAGATTTGAGCTGTATATGGTTTTAAGTTGCGTTTAGATGTGGTTGTGGCGTTTGGGTAACTCAAAAACGTTATTTTTTGTTGTTTAGTGTTATTATTGACATATGTACATATATGTACATACATATAATAGCAGCTTTCGTAATTACAGACTTAAATATAGTATTTTAACACATAAGACTATGTATGTACTATATGAGTCGCCTAGTTCCAAATTCCGATAAGTCCACAATATATAAAAAACGAGGATAAAATATTTTCTGGTTCTAAGAATGTTTCCTTATACTTGAATTATTCCAAATACCGCCAAGTGCACCGTAAAAAAATATTGAAAATCAGTGTTAGTTCCAAAAACTGACAATTGCACTATGATACAAGCTGATAAAAGCCATATTTAGAAACAAACAACGATAAGTCCATGTTTCTAATCTCAATATTTTGTTTAATATCAACAAAATTAAGTTTAAATGAGTTTAAACGCCATCAAGCAAATGAGTCTGTAGCAGAAAAACCGCGTTTGCGAACAAGTGAGTTTTATGGACTTATCGGGATTTGGAACTAGGCGACTCATATGTCTAAATATACATACATATGTCTAAAAATCTATTTCTATAGACTGGGATATAGATTTTTTCCGCCTAAATGACCCTCATCAACCGTTACATTATGTACCATGAGCTGTGAATCACAATATATTGATTTATATGTACATACGTGTGACACTTTTCAATTGAAAATGTGTGCATGTGTGTGTATACATAAGTTTTTACAACACAAAAGTTTTTTCATGTGTCTTTGCTCTCTTTTGTACGATGTCTGAAAGGCCTCATTTCAGACGCGACCTCACCCTTACCTTCAGCCACTTAACGGTTGGCTTTCGCTGAAATGTGGGTCGTGACATTTCCACATCGTAGACTTTAAGCAACTAACAAATTTCAAATTGAACTCGGCAGTTAAGTGTACGTCGTATGTTTTCTAGTTTAATTTCCGTATCTCTCAGGTGTGAGATACTCGTGTGTGTGTGGGAGTTTTTCCGAGGGTAATTTAGACGTCGCCAGATTTTCCTCGTTTACTTTTGTGTGTGTGTGTGTGTGTCGGAAAAGCGTGTTTTAACCCTTTACCTCATCTCTCCGTTCCCGTAACATTGTTTTGGGTTGTTTAATACTGGGAAACAAAAGGGTTTATTTCCTACACGTCTCCTTTCTCGCGAACTAATAAGTCTTTCCTTTTGTATTATTATTTCCTTTAAAACGTGCATACATATGCTAGTACACATCTTGTCGCGTATGGTTTACACTTGTTTTCCATTTTCTCCTGCCTTTTTAATACTTTTCCCGTAGATTTCTTTTTCGGATTGAAATGTGTGGCGATACAGCGCTAACAAAGCTATTATACATTATCTTCAACTCGTATGTTATCTATTTATTTGTTTATTTATTTATTACACGCTTAAAAAGGCTTTTACAAGAAAAAATACATAAGTAATATACATATAAAATTTATTAAACTAAGAAGAGGAACTTCTTAAAGAAAGCAACAGCTTGAGCTTTACTAAATGAATGCTCATACAGAAATAATCCAATAAATTCCCATACTTATTGCCAGTCCTAATTAACCTAGGAATAGGAGATTGCATATAATAATTGGTGCACGAATTACCTTCATCCACAAACAAAAATTGAGATCGTGTAAAACGTGCAGGAACTTTTAGTCGTAAAATCGACTCAACAAGAATAGGACAATCAATTAAAAAGGCCAAGTCATTCATATGTATGTAACTCTTCTATCAGATAATTTATGCATTTTTAAACTAAGTAAAAGAGAGTCATAACAGCTATTATCAATAAGATACATGAATTTATAAATGAGTCGCCTAGTTCCAAATCCCGATAAGTCCATAAAACTCACTTGTTCGCAAACGCCGTTTTTCTGCTACAGACTTATTTGCTTGATGGCGTTTAAACTCATTTAAACTTAATTTTGTTCATATTAAATACAATATTGAGATTAGAAACATGGACCTCTCGTTGTTTGTTTCTAAATATGGCTTTTATCAGCTTTTATCATAGTGCAATTGTCAGTTTTTGGAACTAACACTGATTTTCAATATTTTTTTACGGCACACTTGGCGGTATTTGGAATAATTCAAGTATAAGGCATCGTTTGAAAACATTCTTAGAACCAGAAAATATTTTATCCTCGTTTTTTATACATATATTGTGGACTTATCGGAGTTTAGAACTAGGCGACTCAAATAATGAATCTTAAAAATTTATTTTGGATTATTTCTAAAGAATATGAATGAATAAAATAGAGTTATACTCTAACTTACTTCTGACAAGTAAACAAAATAATAATTTTAAAGTATTAATATTACTAAAACATTAAGTAACTCTAAAAATGAAACCCAATAATCTATTCCCCTCCCCAGAAATACAATTAATATGCTCAATACAATTAATATGTATCGTATAATATACTTATGTATGTACATATGTATATGGATTTTCATTCTTTTAAAATCACGGTTGGTTTTTGGTTTAAAATTACAATACAAATTATCAACAAAAACAATACAAGTAGTGTTAATTATTAACATACATATTTTCAACAAAGCGTTTGTTTGGTCCAATAAACGTCGATCAAACCAACAAACAAATAGATAGCCTTTTATATACAGTATGTATATAATATTCTGTATGAGTTGAACTTTTTTATTGACCTGTAAACGACTGATGAATAATTTTCATACTCAAAATATTGCATACAAAGTTAATTGATTTCATTAAATTATCTTTCGCAGAAATACTGATCGTATCTACCTATATTAATAGCTCGAAATTTGATTAAATTTTGAATTGTAACGGTTTAACGGTTCTAATTACAGTTGACCCGAATAAATTGCATTTGAAATTAGTTTGTACTCTCGCGTTTCCGAATACGCCAGTTCGTATTTTATTTTTAACGAAATGTTTAAAAGGACATCGCATCCTTTTTTAACTCGTTCAAAGCGCACGAAACAAAGACGTTTAGTTTCATTACTTTTTCACTTCAAAGTATTGTATTTAATTAACTTATTTCACTGTAATTGTATTGTCCCACTTTTGAACTCTCAACGCTGTCCCTTTAAGGATTTAAACCAATTTATTTTCTTTGTGTATATAAATTTTAATCATAATAATGCATTGTTCTATACAGAACAGTTGCTCGTGTATATGTATTTACATATGTATGTCCTAATTCTTTGTTTTTCTAATAAATTAACAAACTCATTCATCACATCAACTTTTCTGCCTTTTCCTGTCAAATTTTATCCAACTAAAGCTTCGACAAACAAATCGTGTACCAAATTTAATTAATAAACTTTTGTATCTCTCGTCTATCGTCTTTTGCGTAATCGAATTCACTCACTCACTCGAAACAAAGTCGATGCTTTGTATTTAACTGTCAAATTAACTGTACACGGACATTACCGTACTGTACACCAGTTTCATTGGTTAATAACGCGCACTACGCTGCCGTCCCAAGCCCACTTAACGTAACTGACAAAAATTACGAAAATGAGTTAGATGTGTTTTAGGGGTTATGGGAGTGTATTCTTGCGATTTTTCATATCAAAATTAATGTATCTTCATCCAATAGTGACTTTTTTTAAGCTATTAAATCTAACGTGTCTGAATGCGCAAAGAAATAGTACCAATATTTACTTCGGTCACTACTTTATCATGAAAGATTGAAAAGACTGAATCTCTCCACATTGGAGACGAGGAGATTAAGAGGTGATTTAATTGACGTATTCAAAATAATAAATAATCATTATTCATGTGAAATGACCAACCTCATTATGTTCAATGAGAACCCTCATCTAAGAGGTCATACTCTTAGACTCCGAAAAGAAAAATAAAATAAGATTGTTAGAGATTCATTCTTTTCAAATAGAGTGGTTGAAGTTTGGAATAGTCATATGTATTCATTTTTTTTTTTCATTTTTCCTTAGAATTATCAAAACACAATAGACAATAACCTCATGCACTAAAAAAAAAGTTTAAATAAATCAGTAATATATGAAGAAAAACACAAATTTAGAATAAAACTTTCAAGTCCATTTATCTCGATATTGTTGTTTTGTCAGTTACGTTAAGTGGGCTTGGGGCGGCAGTACGTTAGTTATACAACACTTCAATGTACATTTGTAATTACCAACGTTGTTAGATTGGTTCACAGTTTTATACGCTCGTATATATGTATGTATATACGACAGTGTACTAATTGGGTCGTGTCCGTTCCTCCAAAAACCTGTACTTTACGTATTCCTGGATTCTGGATTTGGTCGCCACATTCTTGGAAACGCTTTTAACCAGTTGTTTTGTTTGCCATTCCCTGGGGCCTTTGTTTTGGGGGTGATGACCACCCCTTGTACATTTCCCCTTTGTCTGTCGCAAATTATTCGCATGCGCATCATCGCAAATCCGCCACGAGTCAAATTTCGCAATTCGTTTGGCCGGATCAAACGTCGAAATTCCTTCGAATGGTCTAATGCTTTGATTGTATAGATTTGATTGTGTATTTTCCACGTTCTAATATATGTATGTACATACAAACATACATAGTAGACTTGGGTCGTTGGCCGTATTATATACGCTGTCGAAAATGTTCAGACTTGTGCTCCTCCTGTTCGTTATTAAAGTTTTCAACTCGTAAATTTCCCCGACAAAATCCTTAATAACACGATCCGCTTGAATTATGAACGAGAGCGAACGCTAAACGTTGCCTTGGGGTATTATTAATATTATTTTTCTTTATTTTTTTATGTGGGTCATTGCACACTTGTACAGTTATAATGAATCTTGCCTAGCTTGCGTTTAGACGTTGGAAGTTTGGCTAAAGAGTGAACTAAATCCTAAAATTCCATTCGAAAGCATCTACATATGTACATACATAAGTATATATTTATTTATTTACTAACAGGTTTTTAGCCCAAAATATAGATTACATATATGTACATATGTATATAAAAAAAAAAAGAATAAGAATGTCAAAAAGCTACATAGAAGTTACACAGAATATAATATAATATAATAAAAAACATAAGAAAATCAAACAAAAAAAAAAAAATAATAATAAAATTATACTAGAATTTACAAATCTTTAGTTTGATTACAAACTGCGCCGGGCTGATGTTGAAAATGTCAACATCAGTCGACAATGAATTAAATAGTACACTGTAATTTATTAAGTGTCCGCTGTTAAAGCGGGTATTACACAGGGATAGTTTACTCGCTACTATCTCGCTAGTTTACTAGCCGACACGTAGAGCTAGTAGCGAGTAGCTAGTAATCCTATTACACGTGTTTAATGTTCTGTTTTACAGTATTTGTACACAGTCTAGAGTACTGGTTTTACTTCCTTATTTATACATTACGATCCCGTTCCCGTTCCCGTTTTTTCCCAATTTTTTTCACTGGAACCATCCCCGGCATGATCACAATAAGTCTTGAAAGTTTCATCTTGATCGGTTGAGTGGTTTCGGAGCCTATAAGAGACAGACAAACAAACAAACAGACAGACATTGATTTACATATATATAGATTTAAAATAAATATGCGATTTTTAATAATACAACTTTGTGTGTGTGTTGGGAGCTGAACATGAACAGCTTAACCTCAAACTGTCAAAATGAAGTGACGTCACACTAGCCAGATAGTAGCGAGTAAAGTTCAAACATTCGATATTCACTCGCTCGGCCGAAAAAGCCAGATAGTTTACTAGTTTCGCCTATTACACGAGCAAGTTTACTAGTGGCTAGTAAACTAGCGAGATCGTAGCGAGTAAACTATCCCCGTGTAGTACCCGCTTAAGCAACTGGTGTACAGTACAGTAATGCCCGTGCAGTGTTTATGTAGCGTGTATTGTAGTATTGATCAAACATATTGGTTGTCATGTGCATACATATGTACATACATATAATGCTGCGTACACACCGACGAACCGAACAGCGAACCATGAAAGGTTGCTATTGTGTAGACCGCTTCACACAATAACGTCTGATGATCTGATAACGTACGTTTATGTACTCGCGTGTTAGGTTCGCTCGTGTAAGATGACATAGCGTGACTGGGGTTTATCGGTCGTCATAGCGCCGTTCTGCACGCTGCCACCCAAGCTAGTACATTTTCGCGCTTTTATACATACATATGTATGAAATTTTATAACACTATGTATATTGTATGGATAAATTGCAAAGCTTTCCATAAATATCTTTATCGAAAAACTTGTCGTAATAACAATTTATCAACATTTCATATTATTTGCTATGGAAAAAAAATCTCATTATAAAAATTATAACTTTCTTCGATATTTTGCGAGTTTTATTATTTTATAACGACATCCTCATTATAATCCTCTAATTTTATATTGAAACTTCTGGAGCACTAAAATCTCACACAGCTTCCAAGTCCTATCGTGGTGTTAATTCTCAGAATTTCATTGTATTTTATTGCTTTTCGTTCAAAAAAAATACAACGATTCAACTATTCGATGAACACTAGAGCTTTTCATCAAATCTTCGATCTGTACGGATTGAAAAGCTTCACCACACAACTTACGAAAGCAATTCCTGTTTAATTTCATACGCGAGTCGGCGAACTTTACTACCATACCGCAAACAGTTTGCGCGCAGAACTTTTGTCTTTGCACTTTACAGTGTACGATAACACTTCAACTGCAGCCGCCGCGGACCAAAATTCAACATTATTATAACAAATATATTGTAGTCAAAGTGAAAGGGTTACCCGTCGCCGCAGCATATGGCACAATGATAATTTGACCGTTGATTTATTCAACAGTGTCTGTCTGCAGATTATTTAACGTGAAAAGGCGAACCGCACCTGTAAATAATAGCCCTTTGGCTGAAGTTTCGTTTAGCAGGCAAACTTCGTCATACCGTTTTGTTGTTGATGATATAAACTCGAGCGATCCAGATCGAGCTGACGAACAAAGGATACTTTGTCCCTTCGAGCGTGAAATGCGCAACTTTTGAATATCTCTCTCTCTCTACCCGGAGGGTCCTTTCGGTTCAGAAAAATAATACCGTTTTGCTCCTTGCCCTTTGAAGCCGCTCAAGGACCGCTAGAAATCTTCAAATTTAATTTGACATCGGCGCTGTGAAATATCGTTCATTGTTTTTGCGTTCGCGGAATTGGGGCGAAGCCTGCCAAAGGTTAATTTAGTTCGTGTGTTGCGACTTACGGGAGCTTTCGTGAATAATTTTCGAATAATCTGTAATGTGCTTTGTCCTTCGTACCGGTGCCGAGATGTTGTCCATTGCTTTTGTGGCTTGGTTTTAAAAGGTTAGTGTGATAAGTAGAGACCGGTCAGAATTGGCATGAACGTAGGCCTGGAAACGATCATAATTTGGACCGCGAAGAAAGACGTAAAACTCGAAAAGTGGATTTTTTCGATGACATCAGCTTTTGCAAGCCGTTCCCGCTCCTTCATACTTCTCGCCTATATTTCAGCCTTGACGACAATTTGCAATACGGCCCTGCAAAGCGGTTTCTGTACCTGCAGCCTACGTTCATGCCAATTCTAACCGGTCTCTACACTGATAAGTCTACTTTCATGTTGAGGTTCAGTATGACCATTGGTATTCCATTTCAAGCATGCATTGCAAACTCGAACGAATTTTATATCTAAATATAGCATTTGATAAATTAATCAGTATTGTAACTTTCTATAAACAGTTGCATTAGTTTGCACGACAAAGAGCTTTCACGCGATGAAAATGCTCAAATATGTACTTCTATGTAATAAATCGTAGTTTCTGTGCAATGCGTACTGCCAGTTATGACGTGTGGATGTGAAACGTGGATGCTAAATTCATGAATGTTGCGCAAGATCCAGTGCACACAGAAAGGAAAGGAAAGATATAACGAGAACGAGAAGAGGTCGTAAGTGGAATGAATGGACGCGAAAAATACTGGAATGGTATCCGAGAGGATGTGAAAGAAAGCAAAAGTAGACCGAGTGGACGATGGGCTGATGAATTGAGAATAATGTGTGAAGTGAACTGGATGCAGATTGTTCAAGACAGATAGAAATGGAAGAGCATTGGTGAACGGCTGAAAATGATGATGATGAATGTCTTTTTAACCCTAACCTACACATTTGCAACATTGTTAATTAGCTTAACCTAACATAACGCTAGCCTAACTAAATTTAATACTACACTAGTGTAAGCCCGTTGAATATCAACGGAGCGGTTTCTCATCACCCGTACTGAAAAATAATATTAAATTTAATAGTTGTTGCATAGATGGCTCTTTACAATAACAACGTAACTTTCAAACGATTTATGTGTTCAAAATAAATGGGATCTCGCATCATCGACGTTGGATTATGGCGTAAGCGCTCAATGTTCCAATCCCACTCGCGTGACGTTCTGGTTTTTTTTAATTATTTACATCGGCGAGCGTTATCAGCAGACAGACAGACGACTTAACTCTAACTAAAAATTACCAAGCATTCATTCATCCATTTAACTTTGATTCAAGTGCGATACAATACAGTGTAATGCTAATAGATGCAGCAGCAAAATATACAATAACTTTATATCCCCCTGAAAATGAAATATACCAATACTACCATTTTCCTTGCACACTTTTATACATTTTGTGAATTTTACTGAGGGGGAATGAATTCTGAAAGTGCCCGAGGCTGACAAAATCTCAAATTCAAACCCTTCGCAACTGAAGGGCTAAAACATCACCAAACATACACCTAATGGAATCAATCGATACGGTATGAAAGTCGAGTCGCGTCGCGGCATTATTAATTTTCCCAGAACAGTGCGGTTACTTTGTGGTTTCAGTGTCGCTTTAATATCAAACTTGGGGGTGGTATTTAAACCCACCCCTAAAACAGGTCTGTGTCCTGTTGAATATTCCCTTTGTTGTCGCAATTCGAACCATCCCCTGCCTCTTGATCTCGTTATTGCGGCCGCGCACAATTAGACCGGCCCTTTGTGTAATACTTGATGAGCAATACGAAAAATACAGCGGAATGGTGGATATAAAACCCACCCTCTTTCAACCCTTCTGAGGGTCCGGTGACACGCGACAGTCCTTTTTTTCTACATCACAAAGTCGTCCTTTTCCCTTGTTTTGCAAGTGAAGTATTGTGTGTGTGTGTGTGACTTTGTGCGCAGCGCACAATTTATTTCCCTCAAATGTTTGCGGCTTACTTAGTGTAAGCCCGTTGAATATCAACGGAGCTGTCTCACACTGTACCCGTAAACCCGTGCTGAAAAATAATATTAAATTTAATAGTTTTCATAGTTGTTGCATCTAACTGTGAAAATTTTGAGCCGATTTTTAGTGGGTCGCGAAAAATTCGAAGTTCAAAATTCAGATTCCGAAGAATGTGATTTTTTTTTTTTATTATTTTTTATATGAAAAAGTTTTCGCATTACACCAGCATTAATGAAAAATCTCTCCACACCTCGTACCCGATTATGTAGTTTGCAAATCGCGCAAGCTAGTAAGCCGCATGCAATTGGCGAGATTTTAGTGCTACCACCAATAAAATGCACGGTTGCAATTATGTTTGATGATAAGAGCAAGAAATAAGTATGTATAAAATTCGAAACGATTTCACTTATAATACGATTGCACGCAGAATCGATGAAATAGTCCAGTGGGCAGAAGATGAGCTGATCCAAAGAATTAGTGAGTTAGTAACATTTTTCTAATTGCAACTGGACGAGTCCACGGATGTACAAGGTTTATCCCGGCTGCTTGATTTTTTAAATTATAAGTTATTTAAAAATAACTAAAACTGGATATTTTTAAGTATAAAAACAGTATTAAAAATAATTTAAATACCCGCCCATCATCTCCATTAATACTAGGTGGGTCGCAAAAGTTTAGGAAGCACTGATCTATGCAATAATGCGCCATCTATGGCGCGTTATAATAACAAACGACGTAACAATTTATCAAAGTCGCGAACCCTTTACGAATATTGGCCAATTATAGCACATCCGTCATCGTCTCCGTTTGGAGGATAGTGTAAGCACGACTCCTCCCAACTCGGTTATCTCGGGTTCAAATCCCACTCGTGCGACGTTCTGGTTTTTTAATTATTTATCAGCAGACAGACACACACACACACACACACAGTCACTCACACAGACAGACGGATTTCGGCTATTATACATAATATATATTATAAAATACGGTCGATGAAACGAAATTAAAATACATACCGTATAATACTGATCGGATGATACGGTTTGTTTAAAAGTATTAAGGATTCTTCGCTGGGAGAAATTTAAACCTTTGATAGAAAAAGTTTGCGATTCAAGTTCCGCTTTTGATTTTTCTTTGTTTCGTTTCTCGGTCGTAATAAATATTTTGTTAATTTTGAAACTTTCCTTTCTAAAGCTTTCCTTGTGCATAATTTGCTTTATGGTGATTTTTATTATGTAGGAATACACATTTTTTCACGATTAAAAAAAAAGGCATACGACACTTACGACGTATGGATGTCAAACTTGGATGCTAAATTCAAGAATGCTACGTAGTGTGTGTGAAAAAGTTGAAGTGGACACATAGCGAGAAGAACGAATGGTAGATGGACGCGACAAATACTGGAATGGTATCCGAGAGGATGTGAAAGAAAGCAAGGTAGACCGAGTGAACGATGGGTTGATGAATTTAGAAGAATGTGTGAAGTCAAGTGAATGCAGATTTATCAAGACAGTTAGTAATGGAAGAGGATTGGAGATACCTTCATCCAGCAGTGGATGGTGAACGTCTGAAAATGATCATAAATAATAATAAACAATACGATCCTCTTAAGCGTGTCGAGATGACAAAATAATAGCATTAACGACAAATTACCGACGATGCCCTTAAGGTTTTCTTCTTATTCGTTGTCTGATAACTTTTTGACAAACACTCGTCTATCATAATTAAATACATAACTAAAGAAATATATGTACTTCCTAGTAGGTTTCCGTTACCTGATGGAGGGGAAAGAAACATGAGACAATTAATTGTTAGGTACATAGATGGAATATTAGGTATTGCCAATTTTTATACGGAACCATAATATATATTTTCCATTACTTATCTAGGATACTAGGATACTGAGCGGGGATGGTGATGGTATTTGATTATTATTTTTTTTATTATCAGTATGTAATATGTAATATTTAGTATGTTTTTGTTGTAAATCTATGTATATATGAAGGCCTCGGAGCAAGATCGTGCCAACCCTCACTTTGATAGTTTTGAGATATATCAATTTTAAACTTTGTTCAAATCTATAAATCAAAACACGTACTTTTTTGAATACTTTTTATTTTTATTTGCTTTAGTGATATATCCTTAATAATACCAGTAACAAAAAAATAACAAAACATTAATATATTAAACATAAAATGAAAAAAATAAATGGTGCATATCAAAAATTGTGGGTTGACACTATTTTCCACCAATTTTTTTTAATAATTACACACAAAGATATGACATTTTTTTTATATGAAGAGGGAAATACAATAACTCCAAAATGAGTAAAATTATTCACCATTATTATGACAAAAGATGACACTATTTTGTCGCAAGTTTTTCAAAAAATTTTCATCCCGTAAAGAAATGCATAAAGGCTATATTTATAGTCATCTATTAGTCAAAAATAAACTATTTTTGGTTCAAAACATAGCTTATGATTAATTTGCATAAATGACATATTCAGTTCAATTTTGACCAAAATGATGGTTGACACTATCTTGCCCCGAGCCCTTCGTATATAAAAATGAATGTCTGTCTGTCTGTCTGTTTGTTTGTTTGTTTGTCTCTTATAGGCTCCTAAACCACTCAACCGATCGCGATGAAACTTTCAAGACTTATTGTGATCATGCCGGGGATGGTTCCTGTGAAAAAAATCGGCATAAAACGGGAACGGGCCTGCTCACGCGTCAGATAACGTACTAGGAACGGGAACGGGATCGGGATCTGGAACAGGAACGGGAACGGGATCGGGAACGGGCCTGCTCACGCGTCAGATAACGTACTAGGAACGGGAACGGGAACGGGATCGGGATCTGGAACGGGAACGGTATCGGGCATTGCAACGCATGCCGGGTCAGCTAGTAAATAAATAAATATAAACTGGCAAATTAAAACGACCGATATTGATTTAGTAATATGATATTGTTGCCAAGAGCGATTCTCGACCATATCTGGAATCGAACCACGATTATGAATGATTCACGAGTTCAATGCTTTGGGTTTTATTTTCTAATTTTCACACTTATCCTTATATATCTATCATCATCGTTAGCCATTCGTCATCCACTACTGGTCGAAAGATTCTTCAATTCTTCTACTTTCTATGATTAAATTTCAAATTGTTGATATATTTTCCACAGCAATTTTATATTAATATATATGCTATACAAACAATATTTTCCTTGACAAGCTTATATCAACAGTTTGGGAAGGCCTGGCGTAGATGCTCACGTGCGTCACGAAGCAGCACCAGGCGGGGAAGCCGTGACCCATGTGCAATTTTTGGTAAATGATGGTGCACTGGTCACGGCCACAGCTGACGATTGCCTGCACTTGTGGAACTTCAGGCAAAAGTCACCACAGATCGTACACACGCTCAAATTCCAGAGAGAAAAGTAAGTAGCATTATTACCACGTATTTATCCGACACAACTGCGTACACGTGTATTCGAATTTTTGATGATTTTGCGACTTAGCGTGGGCCTGAGACGGATTTAGTCGTACCCACAACCGCCGGTGAACCCTTTCGGTCCTTTGTAATACTCCATAATTTACGGTTAAATGCCTAAATTGACTTCCATGCCGACGCAACCGAGTATTTTGCATTTATATATATATATATATACATATATGTATGTATGTATAAATATAATACGGCAACCTAAAACGCGGAGGTCTGCTGCGTAAAGAGTATCGATTTTGTTAAATAAATAATAAATTGCGGGATTATAACGGCGAGCGAAAATTCAACGCTTGAATTTTGTAGAGCGAGATAGTGAAAGTGATTATATAAGCATAAATACATAGATTGTAAACTATTAATTATTCAATTTTGGATAAGTGGAAACGAGGGTAACAATTCATAGTATTGGATTCGCAGAAAGTAAACACAGGAGTTAGTTCATATTTAATTCCTTGTCTTTGAACAGTATTATGTACATAGTTTGATATACAATGTATTGAATTTACTTACTTAGCTATGACTCAATAAAAAAAATCAGGATATTTTACTCATACGACGAATATATGTACATACATAATAATGTGAAATTTTATCTCTTTTTTTTTTTTAACATATAAAAAAAAGTAAAAAGATCCGCTCACGCTTTTGACAACCTTATCTGTGATATTAAATCAGTTAATATACCGTAATAAATCGGAGCAGTTCCGAGAAAAGTGGGGTATATTAGCTATCTTAATGGAAAAGGTGAATAATAGTGTTGATTTTATAAACAGAACTAATGTTTCATGGTTTTTCGGCTGAAAGTTTAAAGTTTGCGTAAAATGTTATACAATTCGGTTAAAAATGTCAATTAGAGCCTTTGTGTGATTTAATAGATGTTTAAAGGTTGTTTCTGTCATAATATGGTAATAAACTTTTAGCGTTTATAGATTAGGTTATAACTCGGGGAAAATATTACATAAATATCATCCTTTGAAGTACTATATATATTTCAACATATCTATTAATTTCCAACCGTATTGCATAATTTTAAACTGCGCAAAGTTTCCACACCATATGTACCATCGTAATATTTAACAGTGACGTAAAACGAAAATGTTGTAAGTTTTCCGGAAAAGATTAGATACGTTGGCCGGCAAGCCAGTGGAAAACTTTCCCTTCGGTGGGAAACTTTGCGGGGAAAACCGAACTTTTGGCTCGCTGCAACTGAAATCGACCGCATACTAAGCAGTGCAAGTTGCAGTGCGATATCAGTGCATTGTTGAAAACCAACACACACATAAGTCCTTGTGGACCAATTTCTTTGTTATTGTAAAATTTATATTATTCGTTATCAAATACACGAATGTTTGCAGAGGCACTATCTATGTATGTATGTATGTACATATGTTATTTCTGGTTCTCGTAGTGACACTTTTCTTTCTAGTTGAATTGAATTCTTGTTTATATGTGTGTTCCTTATTCGTACATCGTTTGACTAATCGGTATCAAACTTTGCATAAGTACTTTCTATGATCGAGCGGGTACTATGAGTAGAGACCGGTCAGAATTGGCATGAACGTAGGCTGCAGGTACAGAATCCGGTTTGCAGGGCCGTATTGGAAATTGTCGTCAAGGCTGAAATATAGGCGAGAAGTATGAAGGAGCGGGTACGGCTTGCAAAAGCTGATGTCATCGAAAAAATCCACTTTTCGAGTTTTACGACTTTCTTCGCGGTCCAAATTATAATCGTTTCCAGGATTTCATGAACTTATTTGTTAAGACGTACATAGTTCGTTGCTAAGCATGGTGATGGAATGTTATATCATCAACATCATTTTCAGCCGTTCACCATCCACTGTTGGATGAAGGTCTCTCCAATCCTCTCAAATCATCAGCCCATCTTCCACTTGGTCCACCTTGCTTTCTTTCACATCCTCTCGGATACCATTCCAGTATTTATCGCGTATCCATTCTTCTCGCTATGTGTCCACTTTAACTTTTTCACACGTTCCGCTATATCTACCACTTTGGTCATGCTGCTTAACCATGTATTCCTCTTACTATCTCTTATACATCTTTCCATGCTTCTCTGTGTGTACTGGATCTTTCGTATCATTCTTGAATTCAGCATCCACACTTTTACAATCTGCAACCGTTTGACTCCACAAATTCTTCTCAGTTCATCAGCCCATCGTCCACTCGGTCTACCATGCTTTCTTTCACATCCTCTCGGATACCATTCCAGTATTTCACGTGTCCAGCCCATTGCCACTTAAACTTTTTCACACGTTCCGCTATATCTGCCACTTTGATCATATGTACTTCTTACAATCTCTTATTGTTATACCGAGCATATGTACATTTTTCCATGCTTCTCTGTGTACACTGGCATACACTTACGTAGCATCCGAGTTTCACATCCATACGTCATAACTGGCATTACGCATTGGTCGTATGCCTTATTTTTTAAGCATAGCGGAATGGTAATATTATATACCTAACTTTTTTTTTTTGGTAAAAGTGCACGGTGCTTAGTCACGCACGCGACTTCACATACACTTTAAAGCTTAAACGAAAACGAAAATATTATGAAAGGACATAATCTTTGTAAAGATGTTAAGATAAGCCGAAAACAAGCCGTGGAAAAAATTCTAAACGAAAACATGTATTTTTGGCTTTTGTTTTGAATTGGACGATTACTTGGAACGATTTGAATGCGCAAAATACAAAATATCTCAACATATGTATGTATGTATGTATGTACATACATTCCAATAAATATTTTCAACTTTAGATTGTTATATATGAGTCGCCTAGTTCCAAATCCCGATAAGTCCATAAAACTCACTTGTTCGCAAACGCGGTTTTTCTGCTACAGACTCGTTTGCTTGATGGCGTTTAAACTCATTTAAACTTAATTTTGTTGATATTAAACAAAATATTGAGATTAGAAACATGGACTTATCGTTGTTTTTTTCTAAATATGGCTTTTATCATAGTGCAATTGTCGGTTTTTGGAACTCACACTGATTTTCAATATTTTTTTACGGCGCACTTGGCGGTATTTGGAATAATTCACGTAGATATAAGGCATCGTTTGAAAACATTCTTAGAACCAGAAAATATTTTATCCTCGTTTTTTATATATTGTGGACTTATCGGGATTTGGAACTGGGCGACTCATATGTATATCGTGTTCCTACAAAAAGTATTGCATATTATGAATTGATCCTACTTATAAAAACCTCAAAATTAAAATGTCATAGATAATTTCTAGCCACAGATGGATATTTTCACATGGAAAAAAAGCTGTATAAATCAGTGTACGGTTGCAAGGGTTTGGCCATTTATCAGAGTGGGTTTCCGTGTTGTTTCTTCCAGTCCATCCTTTCAGGTGGGTTGTTCGTGTGCATACCTTCAAATAAATCTAACCTTATCTCCCACTCCTTGAATGTGGTTGCAATTGCATGCTTCGCCAACTTGCATACGTATCGTTCTTGATAGCATCTCGGCCAACCGTTGCACCTCAAACTGCATTCGAAACTGTTCCAAGTTTCCATCTGGGCATATGTACATACACTATGTAGTAACTCGCATTCAAGTTCTATGTAATCAATCTCGAATGTGAAACCCCAATACTATGAGCCGGATTCATCGAATCGTAGTATTGAATACGTAGCTCGAGCCGTTAAACTTGGTTGTAATTAATTAGCGAACGCTATAAACCCGAAATTACACACTGAACTGTTTAACGTTAATTACTGAGCCGTTTAACGATTATTACTGCATTCAAATGGTGACGTTTGCATTATTTTTAACTGCAGTTTTAATCGCGCGACTGAATGGTCGCGTGCTGCGTTCGCGTAAAGTTTACATCCACCTTTTATTTTAATTTGATTAATTATGTTTTTACTTTATTTTTTATACATTTCAACTTACATTTTCGTATTTTAATCTTTCGCTACGTCAGCGTTTTTTAAATTTTGTCAATATATCAGTTATTATTCGAAAAATGAACAAAATATATAGGCATTTTCACTAAAAAGGCCGCAATTATAACAAAATATAATAAATGCAAGTCTATCGACATATTATACATATGTGTTATAAGCACATCTTCAACGTGGCATGTCCAAATATGTAATTGAAAATTAACCGCGAAAAGAATCGTTGCATTGAGAATTGATCATTACGAGAAGTAATACACTACATATGTACATATGTGCTTGTACATAATTTGACCAATGTTAACAAGGTGTATTTATTTATTTTATTTACAAAATTTGAACACAGTAACCTTTCAGTTTCCCAAATCGTTACTGTGGCCAAGCGAGTACATCATAAATACAATCTGTAAACAAAAACAAAATTTTAAAATATTAAAATCTCAACCTAGGTTGAGACCAATTGGTGAATATGATCGTATGTAAAGAAGCAGAAATAAAACGAAGAATGAAACTACATAGAATGGAGTGCTTTTGGAAGAATGAACATTGCGAAGAGTGGATGGCAGATGAACGCGAAAAATACTGAAATAAAGCAAGGTAGACCGAGTGGACGATGGGCTGATGAATTGAGAAGAATGTGTGGAGTCAGTCAAGTGGATGCAGATTGCTCAAGACAGTTAATAGTTATTTATACCTAGTACAATTGGTGAATATGACCGCATGTAAAAAAGAAGAAATAAAACTAGGATTGAGTACTTTTGGAAGAATGACCATAGTATCCGACATTCAGGTATGCTTAAAAAAAGGCATACGACCGAGGCGTACTGCCAGTTATGACGTATGAATGTGAAACTTTAATGCTAAATTCAAGAATGCTACGCAATATCCAGTGCACACAGAGAAGCATATATACTATACTGCCGTCCTAAGCCCACTTAACATAACTGACAAAACAACAATATCGTGATAAATTATGACTATTCCAAACTTCAACCACTCTATTTGAAAAGAATGAATCTCTAACAATCTTATTTGATGTTTCTTTTCGGAGTCTAAGAGTGTGACCTCTTAGATGAGGGTTCTCATTGAACATAATGAGGTTGGTTATATCACATGAATAATGATTATTTATTATTTTGAATACTTCAATTAAATCACCTCTTAATCTCCCGTGTCTCCAATGTGGAGAGATTCAGTCTTTTCAATTTTTCATGATAAGGTAGTGACCGAAGTACATAAATATTGGATACGTTATTTTCGCCAAGTATTGGTGATACTGTGTATTTCTCTGCGCATGCAGATACGTTAGATTTAATAGCTTAAAAAAGTCACTTTTGGATGAAGATACATAACCCCTAAAACACATCTAACTCATTTTCGTAATTTTTGTCAGTTACCGTAAGTGGGCTTAGGACGGCAGTATAGTGGAACGTGTGAAAAAGTTGAAAAGAAGAGTGGATGCGAGAAATAGGTGTGGAGTCAAGTGGATGCAGATTGCTCAAGACAGACAGGAATGGAAGAGGATTGCAGAGGCTGAAAATGATGATGATGATGATTAAAATCTCATATTTAAAAACACCCCCACCAACCTCCCATAACGAAGTTACTAGCGATCAATGTTCCGTGCAATCAAATTTCGCACCGCGATTATTTCTTCGCGAATCTCACAGTGGACCACGACAACATACATATGTATGTAGGTACTACACCTACACCCACATCGATATATTCTTCTCTGAAATCTTACAAACGCGAAATGCTTTATTTTTGCAAAACACACAGCATCCGCTACGTGAATAGTTCGACTACGGGGAATATTCCACAGGGGAAGTAGCGTGACTACTACATAAACGTACATATACGATACTCCATTCTCGTACACCATCCCCTTTAGTGTCCTGCGGGCACGTGACGGTATGGATCTGTGCAAATCCGCAAATTCCCTGCATGACAGCTTTCGTGCAATTACGATAACTTGCATCGTGACGGCAACTGATATATACCAACTCGTGTTAAACCGATTATTCGTGAGTGGACCTGAGGGTACGTGGTACAGTCAAGGTGTATATCGTTACCACTAATCGGAGCTGAAATATGCATATTTCAATTTTCCCCGTGTCATAGTTGATTAATAGACTAATCGTATTTGTACGTGTTGTGGGTGCCGGTGTGCAAAATTCATTAGGATGTGAACTGATCTTGGGGCTTTGATGGGCGAAGCCCAAAATGTTACTATGTAAGTTACTTTTTCATAATAATAACGCAATGATTTTAGTGGAGTTCATTATATATGTATGTATGTAGGTAAGGTATTGTGATCGTGTGAAAATTTGACCTAGAAAATTTGTCTAGTTTGTATTTGGTATCACACTGAAACTTTATATTTATATGTTTGATACCAACCATTACAACCTACAAGGTTTAAAAAAAATCATCAACCGGAAATGGTACTTCTCCTTGTTAGTCATCTCATTTTTTATATCAGTTGAATTGTATATATGTATGTATGTGTATGTATCTTTGGTTATTAGAATTTTGAACTTTTAATATAATGATACACATCATCATGATCATCATTTTCAGCTATTCACCATCCACCGCTGGATGATGGCCTCTCCAATCCTCTTCCATTCCTGTCTGTCTTGAGCAATCTGCATCCACTTGACTCCACACATTCTTCTCAATCCATCAGCCCATCGTCCACTCGGTCTACCTTGCTTTCTTTCACATCCTCCCGAATACCATTCCAGTATTTCTCGCTATACGTTGCCGCTTCAACTTTTTCACTTTTTCAACCATGGTTATACTTCTTACCCACCAAGCATACATCTTTCCACGCTTCTCTGTGTGCACTAGATCTTGCGTAATATTGTTGAATTTAGCATCCACGCTTCACATCCATACGTCATAACTGGCAGTACTCATTGGTCGTCATTCCAGTATTTCTCGCGTCCATCTGCCATCGATTCTTCGCGCTATTTATCCACTTCAGTTTTTTCACACGTTCCGCTATATCTATGCTTCTTACCCATGTATTCCTCTGACAATCTCTTCTCGTTATATCGAGCATACATCTTTCGATGCTTCTCTGTGTGCACTGGATCTTACGTAGCATTATTGAATTTAGTATCCAAGTTTCACATCCATACGTCATAACTGGCAGTATTGGTCGTATGCCTTCTTTTTTAAGCATAGCGGAATGTTGGATTTAAAAACAATGTTCATTCTTCCAAAAAAGCACTCCATCCTAGTTTTATTTCTTCTTCTTTACAACCAGTCATATTCACCAATTGGCCTAGGTATAAATAACTCAACCATCTCCACAATATGCTTATCTACAGTGACTACGTTTTGCGTTCAAAATTCATTAAACATAATTCTACTATCATAATTTCGTTGCTTGATTGCAATACTGGATATTATGATATATTTGGATTAGTTGTTTTTTTACGATTTGTTTCAATTCACTTGACTGACTCTCCTACATTTTCCTACGTTCATAATTTTCTTTCCGAGCATTTTCGAGGTGTCCAATAGATCTTTTTCGCATTTTCCCAGAGAGAGGCACACAATGTCTTCTCTATACCTATGTATGATACATAGGTATTTTTATTCCAACTCAAGCACGAACGCCCTTTAGCCGGATAAGCCTCGAAGGTGCTAATGTCAACCTTTTGGTATTCAGCGATGGTGTGTTGAGTGTTGAAGCGCGTCACTGTTTTCACACAAAACAGACCCAAAGTGTGTTTCGATGTAGAAAATGCCACAGGGGGATTCTTCACTCGACTTCTTTTTATCATTCTATCTATATAGAGGTCATCGATTAGTTGTGATTTGGTGACCTTTTGTTAATTGTCACGCGCGGAGTGCGTGATTCTAATTATATACCTTGTGTATAATGAACCGCATCCTGACTTGAGCGATCATTATAACATCATTGTTCAATTTAATTAATTCCGATTGGAAATAGTGCCATTGTGTATCATTTAACTGACATTATATGTACATACTTGTAGGATCTGGTTTTGGCGATCGTAGGAAATAATAGATATCGTGTTTGTAAATTTTCAATGTTTATTACTCCGCAAGCACATCTGTCACTCCGGGCTATCCAAAGACAACTGACTACTCTCCCTCGCACCCTCGCCAGCGTTCTTGTCACCTCGTATGCCTGTTCGCCACATTCACTCAAAAATCATTCCTACATACATACATATATGGATGGCCATTTCAGTACGAAGTCAAATTTTCATTGTAAGATACATTCTGTAGTATTATAATAGGCGGTTGTAAAAAATACGTCACAATCTCATAATATGAGTTGAAATGTGCAATTTAAGTTTGTCTTTATCAAATTGCATGCCGATTCGGGTTATAATATAATATATATATGTATGTATATATAACCAATAACATTTATTCATTAACATTAATACATACATTCTGAAGTATACATAATAAGATCGATTCATTGTAATCTTTTTCCTGAGATTTTGCCCTTATGATTTCTTGCGTAATTTGTACTTTTCCTCTTTCTTTCCTTTGAAGTATCGTTCCCGAGTGTTTTTTTTTATTATTAAAAAAATATATTATTTTGAAGGTCGTTACACATACTACTACATATGAAAAATTTCAACTTAATGTGTATCATTGTTTTGCTGGAAAAACCTTCCAAAGATTACACAAAAATTAGGTGACTTTCAAAGGGAAGTACCACTTCCGGTTGACGAATGTTTTTGAAAGCCTTATAAATTGTAATGGCTGGTAAAAAAACATATAAATATGAAGTTTCAGTGTAATAGGATAAACATACAGACATTTTCCAAAAATCATGAAAACATATCAGTCAAAATTTCGAGGTTGAATTTTTGCACCATCACAATACTTTATCCGACAAGGATAAAGTAAAAACTAATGGCAATACTCTAGTAATGTACATGTGGTTGTCAATTTGTATCAATAATCCGTGAACTAACATGAATTTGGCATTAGCTTTTCATGTATTTTTTTTTTTATTTTAGCCGAAAGAAAGGCAATTTCCACGAAAATACTCCTACGCGCTTTAATGAATTCAACAGAATCCATTCTATAAATAGCATCATAAAATATTTTCCAGCCTTGGAAAACCCTGCCGTTGTCAAAAATAGAAAAATGCCCATTTATTCAAATGGGTTCCGCTGAAATTTTCATTTCATATCACACACGTAGTATGCATATCGAGCTTTATATATGTACATATACCCAATACGTATTCATTCGACCGTGGCCCCACCCACGGAAGTGTCTATATTCCAAACGGAACATTTTCCATTCGAGAGCAAATAGATGTGGAATTCCGTGCCGGGATTCCCAAATTGAGAATATCGAATCCTCCAGATCCGGATTCCACGACCGGTGAATCCGGAAACGTTCCGATCACCGGAAACACACTCTGCGATCGGACACTCGATTAACGATACCCCGATGGGAATCAATGGGTACCAGTATGAAAATTTCCCCCATAATTATATTATTACAGAACGTATCGCTTGTTGTGTATTGGAGGTTGAGGAACAGAGAAAATTGAGAAAACAGCACTCGATGGTATGATGGTTCATTTGATGGCACAATTACAGTAAAATACATATAAAGATTTGTGCGTTGGTATAGTTCGGAAAAGTTGCGTGTTGACCTGTGTGATTCTGTTGTGACTGGAAGAGTGGGCTTTTTCTGACCTTTACATCTTCTAATATATAAAACGCTAAAGTTTGTATGCATGTATGTATGTACGTATGGGTCGTTCGTCAATTACCAGGCGTTGCTCGGGCACGATTAATAGAAACGACGAAGTACACACGATAGTATATGTTTTCGGCAGATTTAAGTAGATTTAAGCAGATAGTGTTTCGGGAGCCCAAAAAGGGGCCGCCGGGGCAGGAGGGGGGTCTGGGGGGTGGTAGGGGGCCGGCATTGCTTTTCCGGAGTCCAAAGAAGGGGCCGCCGGGGTAAGAAGGAGGGTTTGGGGGTTGGTAAGGGGCCGGCATTGCTTTTAGGGAGCCCATAAAAGGGGCCGCCGGGGCTTGAGGGCGGTCTGGGGGTGGTAGGGGGCCGAGGGGGTGGTAGGGGCCCGGCATTGCTTTTCGGGAGTCCAAAAAAGGGGCCGCCGGGGTAAGAAGGAGGGTTTGGGGGTTGGTAAGGGGCCGGTATTGCTTTTCGGGAGTTCAAAAAAGGGTCGCCGGGATAGGAGGGGGGTCTGGGGGGTGGTGAGGGGCCGTCATAGTTTTACTAAACAAATAACTACATACAAATTACCAAACATAGTTACTAAACAAACACTATATTACAGTATATTAATTACACCCCGGGCAAAGCCGGGTAATAAAGCTAGTCTATTTATAAACTTAAGGGGGGGGTGTGAGAAGGAAGTCTGCTGATCCTTGGGTCGATTGCAATTGGTCAATAGGTCGCCTGATTTGCGCTGTCCAATCTGATTGGTCGACGTCAACTTAGACTGAGGGGAAGAGAGGCAAGGGGGGTATGCGTTGCAATATCTGACTCATTCTGGACTGTCCCGAATCTTTAGCCAAAATGCGCAGAAAACAACAACGTCCATACCATTGCGCCATAGTTATTGAATATGATGCAATAGTTGGTGGAGACGTAACACAGTTACACGACTGGGAATACCTACCGTTTTGAGAATGGCTGGATTTTCGACACGGTCGACACTGACGTATGATGACACACCGCTGGGGAACTTTTCCCGTTGCGAGATAAAGCTACCGGATCGTTTGTCAACTTGTGTATAATTTATTAGGCCGGATGTGTCACGTTCCGGATGTCGGAACGTTTCTAAATGGCATATCAAAACTTTGCATCCTATAACGTTGTGATTTTTTTCCTTTCAGAATCACGTGTTTGCATCTGCCGCTCCAGTCGAAATGGTTGCACGTGGGAACCGAACGTGGAAACGTTCACGTTGTCAAAATTGAAACTTTTCTTCTCAGTGGATACATCATCAATTGGAACAAGGCAATAGAACCGTGAGTATACTCTTCTATGTATGTTAATATATGTATATCAAAATTTTTGATTAGTTGGCCATATCCAAGCTTAGAAGTTCTAAGCTTCAATATATCTAACTTTTGTACCTTTTGTATTTTGTATTTAACCGTTGATTAATTTCCATATTAAGCCTTTGACTTAATTATATTAGTAATGTTAACTGGCCTATGTATTTATAGTACAGAATAACATCATCTATCAACTGTTGAAGTTTGTTGCCATACGTCTGAGACATTCTGGGTAATATTATAGCAACGATGAAAGCATACACGATTGTACATTGTCACTGTGTGCGAAAAATTAACAATTGCATTAGACCAGTATTTTTAAAACTTTTTTTACTATGACCCATTGCAAGAGCTGCATTTTGTATTGCGACCCAGTATGCCTACATATATAATAATATATCAAACGAAAACTCTGTCCATTACGTTCCTTTGTTTACTATTGATACATGATATATGTATGCATATTTATGGATGAAACTAGTATTCAATTAGAAACTTTGTTTTTAATTGAGATAAAGTGGAGAATCCTAGTTCACACAAATAAGTTGAAGTAAAAGGTAATAGTATAGATTGCTTTTTTACGTAAAAGTGGAAATTCTCCCGTAACCTTAATCTAAAATGATGAAAAATTTAATTGCCGAAAATCATTCTTCAGTGTAAATGAACTAGTAAGGTGCAGAAATTCAGTATTCTCTTGGGGATCAAAGTTTAACTCAATTATTGATTCAGGGCTTTCAAAATCAAATGGATTTTTTATCCAAATGCTTTTCTTTACTGTTTCAAATTTCTGCACTGGAAAATAGTTACCAAAGCTTTGGAATAGAAAAAGTGAGATGTGACAATATCTCGACTTTTAATTCTTTCAAAATATTGAGGAACTGACCATTCCGGTGTCATATTTTTTTCCGTTTGTCGCGACCCATTTTATTTATTTTGGTCGGGATCCATAGTTTGAAAAACCCTGTAATAGAATATTATTTTGTATGGTAATTTATTGCGTAAATTTATTCTACATATATAAGAGCTAAGGTATATCCATCCATCTGTCTGTCAGAAATTGTATTGCAATTATTTCAGGAGTAACAATCGACACATTTATTTTGTTTTCATGGAAAATTTTAGAGTTAGACCATTAGTGTGTCAATAATAACGGGCAATATTTTAGTAGTATTAAGAAGACTTATAGGAAAAAATAAATATGGACATAATGAGTGAATGCTGTCATTTTTCAAATTGCGGAAATGCAAATATCTTTTATAAGACAGAAATATCTAAAGAACCATAATAAATAGACCCTATGTTTAAGTATTAGTTTATTCATTGGATAAGTGATTTCCACGTGTTCCTGAAATTTTCCTTTTTAAAATTTATGTAATTTCTAAAGTCGTAACGGTACAGTTGACAAAAAATGAATAAATGAGTTATGATTATGATTTCAATACGCATATTCTAGCATCCTTATGACTGACAAAAATTGTTAGTACCATATATTGGCATTCAAAGAGTGATTTTTCGTAAATCTTATACTAAATTGAATTTTTTTAAATAAAAACAATAATTTTCCCAGTTTTTGTAAACCTTTTTGATTTTAAGCAATTCGTATAATAATTATGTTCATAGGTATTTCCTAATTATTATTTTATGCTGTACGAGACAAAAACATTAAATTCTCGAATATTTTTTTTTTGGGTAGTTAACTCTGCGACGATGTTAAATAAAATACCATTCGCTTTAAACGTTTTTCAAAAAAAAGCTCGTTTGAAAGAATTTTTCTGAAAATCGGCGCATCACTGCTTTTCCAGTTATTCCAAACTCGTATGCGGTATTTCATAATTGTTAATATGCGAACTTTTTTCCCGAGCGAGCATTTCCGACATATTTTCTTTTGCACACACATTTGTATTTATACAGGCAAATATGCCGTTGGAAAAACACACGTTAATGGCTTTTCGAATTTTAATTTTCTCGCTACGGGAAAAGTTTTTCCATAAATTCCAATTCTACCGTAAAACTCGTACGATACACTATTTTGATTTTGCTACCTCTGCGTGCATTTATTATTTTAATTATTTAAACGGAAACTATCCAGAAAACTATTTTCGTTATTTCTAGGATCATCATCATCATTTTCAGCTATTCACCATCCATTGCTGGATGAAGGCCTTTGCAATCCTATTCCATTCCTGCCTATCTTGAGCAATCTGCATCCAGTTTACTCCACATATTCTTCTCAATTCGGCAGCCCATCGTTCACTCGGTCCACCTTGCTTTCTTTCACATCCTCTCGGATACCATTCCAGTATTTCTCGCGTCATCTGCCATCCATTCTTCTCGCTATGTGTCCAACCCATTTCCACTTATCGTTATACCGAGCATACATCTTTCCATGCTTCTCTGTGTGCACTGGATCTTGTCATACGTCATAATTGGCAGTACGCATTGGTCTTATGCCTTACTTTTTAAGCATAGCAGAATGTTGGATTTAAAAACAATGTTCATTCTTCCAAAAGCGCTCCATCCTAGTTTCGTTCTTCTTCTTTACACCCAATCATATTTAACAATTGTCCTAGGTATAAATAACTATCAACTATCATGAGCAATCTGCATCCACTTGACTCCACACATTCTTCTCAATTCATCAGCCCATCGTCCGCTCGGTCTACCTTGCTTTCTTTCACATCCTCTCGAATACCATTCCAGTACTTGTCATGTTATTCTTCTCGCTATGTGTACACTTCAACTTTTTCACACGTTCCGCTATATCTATCAAACTTTTTACCCATGTATTCCTCTTACGATCTCGTTATACCGAGCATACATCTTTTCATGCTTCTCTGTGTGAATCTAACATCCACATTTTACATCCATACGTCATAACTGGCAGTACGTATTGGTCGTATGCCTTCTTTTTTAAGCATAGCGGAATGTTGGATTAAAAAACAACGTTCATTCTTCCAAAAGCACTCCATCCTAGTTTCATTCTTCGTTTTATTATATCTATGATATAAAAATGAATTTTTTTTTTGCACATTTAGAAAAAACCGATGAAATAATTTCATATTCATTACTACAATACGACCGAAATGGCAAAATTTCAATAGATTCATAAGCAAAGTTTGACTTTTCGTTTGCGGCTCGACGCGCAGGTGAACCTCAAACACACATACCTCGTTATGAAAACGAAAATTTCACATTAAAATGCAAATCTTTCGTCTTATACTTAATTGTTATTGTTATCTTTGCGCGGCGAGAATTTCTCGCTCGTACAACGGTTTCAATTTGCAAAACAAACCTCGGTGCTTTCGGAAAACTCACACGGAAAACTCAACTCTGTGCAAATGTTTGAGTTCGATTATAATACCTACTAATATACACCATAAACTATGACTTCCGGTCTGTTGATTCCGACTCGTGTTTATCTTCGTATCGTTGCGTTCGATTAGACCTAGGTACGTAATCCACAAACCAATAATTAACCGCTCAAACTGAATTGCATTGTTGCACTATTGATTGTCAATTGCACCGAACTACCCGCAGGGATTTTGCAATTATGCATTTCGCACAATGGAACCTTGCGCGTGAACGTTTCCGTAATAACACTATTAATATTCACGAAAATATTATATACTACCCCCAAAAAGGACATTAAATATAACTTTTCGAACAGTAACCCGAATACGGCTTTTTTAAAATTTCTCTATAGGATGCTATCCTTTTTTAGAAATAATGGTCATGTGTCATATGGATGAGTAGATATAAACACTAACCCTAACACTATAACGCACTTAATTATTTAATTATACTGCATATACATATCTACATAGTACAAAATAGAGCTATGCGGTGTATTTTAAATGTCAATACATAGATTAACTAGTATAAGATATATATGTTGAATGAATTTAAATGGATGAATGTAAATGAAACCTTAAAAGTGTGTATGTTAGTACATATTTTTAAATTAGATAAGAGTTTATTACCAAAATATTTAATACTAGGGTACAATATTCATACATACATAGTCATAATACTAACGGTAAGAATAAGTAAATAGTTATGAATTTAAAATTAAGTAGATCCAGTAGAAGTATCTTGTACAGGGGTGTTGTTGAATATACATATGTAATGGCCTGCCAGAAGTTCTCAGAAATATAAATAAAATTGATAGATTCCTGGCTGCCTCGAAACAGCACCTCTGTACAAGTGCTAGTAGATATTAAGTTTATATTGTAATTTTAACTTTAAATAATGTTTTTTTTTTGGCAATCAGCTTTTTAAGCTATCTAAAACAAATAAACAATTGGTATAATATCGAAGATATACGTAAGAGGTCCCAAAATTTTCAACTTTTCCCATTTTTGGCATTATACATTGAATATACCCCTCCATCACAAAACCTGGCAATTTCGTGCTTTAAAATGAATATTGTGATAAATATTGAGGTATTTTACTTTAATTTTTTTGGATCATACGAATGCATTGATCTTATGGTCCAAAAAGGCAAGTCAAATGTACAAAATATGTACATATGTACTATGTACTATGTACATCCCTCACGTATATATTTCATCGCTGATACAAAATAATTAATTTTTTCGCATTTGCATCTTTCAAGAGCTTTCTCACACTACATTAAACTATCTCTATTAATTGTAATATCTCGGCAAATTTCCGGTCGAATGGTCTGCTAACAAATTGAATCTTTGTAACGGAATGGGGTGGGGTTATTTCCACCCCCATCTTTGCCGTTAATCTGCACAATGGTGGGAAACACATCCGGGAATTAGAGGGATTAAGACCTTAATAGGTACCGTATTCGACCTATATGTATAATAATAATATGATCAATGTATTAGGTGCGTTGTCATTTAGTATTTAGGTATATGTATGTGGGTAATAAACATTTTTTTTCCACTCGAATATGGGTCATTCGTATTTCGAATATTACAAAATGGGTTTTGCTCTACCCTCCATTCTTAAAGGATAATGCCGGGATTTTCGGTACCCTATTATAGGCGGTACTAAAGGCTCACGTGAATATTATTAATCCTATATTCGTACATAATTGAATCCGTAAAGGTATATTAATAATTTTTGAAGTGATCTTAGTTTTGTATAGTATGGCATAGTCGAAATAATAGTAAGTAGATTTTTGGAATATAATTTTCACTTAATTATATCCACATTAGAAACTTTTTTTTTATTTAATTATATCAAATTCGCACAAAACAGGGGTCAAGATTCGCTGACGACTTAGTCATAGTTGCATGCGACTCAGTAGATTTACAAAATAGATTAACACAATTAAGCAAAGTATTGTATCTATACAATGGACAATTGGTGAATATGACTGATTGTAAAGAAGAATAAATGAAACTAGTAGAATGGAGTGCTTTTGGAAGAATGAACATTGTTTTTAAATGCAACATTCCGCTATGCTTAAAAAAGAAGGCATACGACCAATGCGTACTGCCAGTTATGACGTATGGATGTGAAACGTGGATGCTAAATTCAAGAATGTTACGCAAGATCCAGTGCACATAGGGAAGCATGGAAAGATGTATGCTCGGTATAACGAGAAGAGATTGTAAGAGGACAAATAGCACGAGAAATACTGGAATGGTATCCGAAAGATACAGATTGCTCAAGACAGACAGGAATGGAAGAGGATTGGAGAGGCCTTCATCCAGCAGTGGATGGTGAACGGCTGAAAACGATGATATTATATTCAACGAATTCGTCAATCTGATAACTAAAAGCACTATACATACGTACATATATTAAAATCGATTAGTTATAGACTCATCGATTTTACACATACATACATATGTATGTATATCAAATATTTATTTATTTATTACTTATTTCACGCCTAAAAAAGGCTTTTATACAAATAGAGAAGATATTAATACAGGAGTAAAATATACATATAATTTAAATTAAACTAAGAAGAGGAACTTCGTAAAGAAAGCAACAGTTTATACTTTACTAAATTAAGGTTATTACAGAAATAGTCCAATAAATTCCCATACTTATTTAATATATTTAAATAGACATAGTAAGAACTTTTGTAACCTATTTTGAATTATTTTATAGTACGGATATCTGTTATATATGTATGTACATACGTACAATAAATCTTATGCTGAATTTCCTTTCCCTTTTTTGATTCTTATAAATGAGTATGAAACACCTATTAACAGCTACATATATCGTCTTCGATGCGCTAAATGAGTACACTTTCACGTAGTTAACTTAATTGATAAAATCAGTATATTTTCCTGTATGAAAAGTCGATTTTCTTTGATTTGATAAAAATATTAAGATATTCTAGTACTTGAAGTGGTTGAAAATATAGTGAAAATTTTTTTAGGTTGGTCGCTATCGTTGTCCAATTTTTTTTTGCGCGCTTCCTACCACTTTTATTCTTTTCGCAGACGGTTCAAGTGCCAAAAATTGATGTTAGGATAGCCGAAGGGTTAAACCTTCTCCTTTTTTTTTTTTTTGAAGATCTCTTCGAGGAGGATCGTTGTCTCTTTTGATGTTCTGAAGTGACGAGGCGATTGCTCCTCGAACTCTCGTATCTATAATACATACACATTTTATTCAAAATATACGACAACGTTACAAATTGACAGTGGCCTTTGTTCCCGCGGAATATTTGCGATTTATAGCTGTTGGAAACCCGTGAAATATAATCGATGCAATTTATATTCAACGTTGCGAGCGCCATAAGAGATATAAATTTTCCCATCTCTTTCTCTTTGTTGGTGAAAATGGATAAGTTTTCACGTGCTGAATTCAATTTAGTTTCACGTATGTATGTATACAATCTTCATGGATGCACCCTTTGTGTCCTGACACGGGAATCTTTCATACAATGCAATTTATTCTGATACCTAACACAATACTACATATGTACATACATTGGTATATGGATATTTCGTGGGGCTTGCGTGCACATTAAAGGGTCAACTTGAGTTCTCGAGGGTTCTGGGTTAAGAAGGGTCTCGGTCGAATCGATAAAGTGTCACAATGCCAAGGTATACCTAAGCTTTCTTTTCACCTTCTTTATATTATGAAGGGGAGGCTTTAATTGAAACCTCACAACTGCGTGTCCCTTGACCTGTGATGAAATTTATCGAACTTTGAGATTATAAACGTCATTACAACATATGTTGAATGGTGAAATCGTAGTAGTTTGTTCGAGGATAATTAATAAAAAAAAACAACAACAAAGTCACGTGATGTTTGAATGTTTGTTCTTTGACTTTCTTTTTACGATATGTTCGAACGCGTGTATTAAATTGTATGTTATTAAGCAATTATGTCAAAACTATTACGTTGTCGCACTTTGAATTTGTCCAAGACAAATTATTTACACAATAAATAACATGTACAATTTATACACTCGTATACAATCGTATGAAATAGCTGTAAGTGGAATTTAAACCGACTTTCTCAGAATTCATTAATGTTGAACGTTTCAAATACAAATTTATCGAACTTTTGAGGTCTTAAGGACTTTTAAATTAATACTTAATATAATTGTGTCAAACGACTTGAAAATATGTTTTACTTTTTGTTATAAAATTTTACATTAAGGCACTCCAACTGACCAATTTTGATAAATATTATACTGCACTTCAAGGTTGTATTTTATAAAAACTGTATACATATTACCATAACTCTATGGCGCGAATATAAATTTGAAAAATTACATTTCCTTTAAGCTTATGGTAAGTTAAAAAAAAATTAAATTTCCTTTAAGCTTTATCATATATGGTAATTTCATTTTACTGATTATAATTTTCCCAGACGGATATATGTACCAACACAATACGTATTCAACTTGAAAGATTCCTCTGGAACATTCTGCAGTACCTTTAAAATCCCAACACTACTCCAAAATTCATCCTGAGTGGATTCAACGAACAAAGCACTTCCGATGAAGAACGTATAATTGAGCATTGGACGAGTGCCCACTACAGGAATTGTAATAAGTACAAATAATCCACGGTAGATTAACGAACCTAACGCGAAAACACTAATTCATCTCTATTATAATCAAACGGTATGTTCCCTAAGTAATATATAATTGAATTTCGCTTCATTGAATATATATAACAGGGTTGGCCAAACTTAATATTTTAATTTCATGAATTTTGATTCAATTATTGTTGAAGTATTAGACCAAACATTTAACACATCCGATTAATTTTATGTGTAATTTATTGACTATAACAGTCAAATGCATTCCAGGCTAATTTTTTTTTAGATCCAATTGTATTTAATGTATGAGATCCAAGAAAAATCGTTATAATTTCATTAAAAGTTTGTCATTAAAACTAGGTGCTTTATGGCAGTGTCATGAACTGATTGCGAAACATTGATCAAACAATTTAGTTGTCAAGCGCCACACGCCACGGCTGACCAATGATGTGACGTCACGTTACATGAATCGTTTATCCGTCATTATTGAGATTTTTAATTTATTTATACATATCGCACATCTAAACAGTATCAACTCAAAAAAAAAAAAACTTTTCAGGAACGACGAAAAACTTGTTGTCCCTGTCGCTATAAGTGATAAGAATTTACTGGTTTTTTTTATGAAAACAAGCATATTAAAGAATGTTCAGATTAAAACATTTAATTTTCTTTTTTTGGTTCATGCATCATCGTTTGTAGAATCCGAATAAATGATTAACTAAAAAATCTTAACTTTTGAGTTTATACTGTTTTGATCTACATATGTATGTGTGCGATATATACATACATAGTTAAGGCCCTCACTAACCCAAGCGGATTAGCTGCGTCAAGTTGACGTTAGCAGCAATGCGAATTATATCGATGCGAATGGGACGACAATATAGGCGTCAGTCGCTGACGTCAAGCGTCAAATTATTCGCTCGGGTTAGCGAAAACTTTTCAGTAAATCCATTCAAATTGGTAATTTGTACCTTGATATGTTTCAAAATGTACTGCATACTAATGATAGCATTGTTTGTACATACACGACTTTGTTCTCAATTTTTTCATGAACGTATTCAAAATTTGAAAGAGCCGCATGCGGCTCTCGAACCTCAATCTACCCACGCCTGTCGTACAATAATAATATCGGAAATCCCACGAGATTTCATAGTTTGCCACCGAGCAATCACTCACGTACAATATGAAATCTACTGTAACCGAGACGTTTATTAATATTAACGACGTGGCACTAACCAAACCACATACTAATTTCGCTTGTAAATTTTGTCAATATATCCGCCGATCGACCTGTACGTACACATATGTATAATAAATACCACATATAATAAATACCTATTATTATCAAAAAAGTTCGCATGTTCGAGGCGATCAAAACGGCAAGGTTAAAGCGTGGCACGCGTTCGCGTTATTGAAACACAAAATTGTCCAAGTAAAAAAAATAAATATAAAATCAATGACGACGTTAATAAATAGAGCCAAGGAAACGTTCCATATGTTGCCGATCCTCGTAAGATGATTAAGAAAATCCCCCTCGAGGTCGTTTTATTCAGACAAGGGTAGATTATTATTATACGTATAGGTACGATGAAAGAAAGCTCTGTGTGTATTAGTTTTGTAATGTAATTTTCTGATATAAATGTTGGTCGAAATCGGACTAAGAATGTTTTGAGAATGTGTTGTATGTAATGTATATTGCGTTAACAAGGTCTAAATTAACAATACCTGAAATGTTTCCCGTTCTATGTATGTATGTATGTATGTACATACTTGGTGAGATTAGGTTAGGTTAGGTTGGGGTAGTTAGGTATAAATGAACCATACACAAAATATTCCTTACTCTATCTAGTAAATATTAGGGTTAGCTGCAATGTATGTACATAAATGAGCTAATGTCAAATTTTACGCAATATCATCATCGTCATTTTCAGCCGTTCACCATCCACTGCTGGATGAAGGCCTCTCCAATCCTCTTCCATTCATGTCTGTCTTGAACAATCTGCATCCACTTGACTTCAATTCATCAGCCCATCTTCCAATCGGTCTACCTTGCTTTCTTTCACACTCGTTCTTTCACACTCTGTTTAAAAAAAAAAAAAGGTTTTTTTTAATGGTTTTTTCGGCTAATTATTTTTCCTCAACGAGCGTTATCAGCAGACAGACAGACAGACGGATTTCGGCTATTATTTATATACTAGTGTAAGCCCGTTGAATATCAACGCCCGCCGAATTTTAAATATCGTAAAGCGCTTTTTTAATAGAGATCCCCACTAATTGATCGCACGGTTGTAAGTGACAAAAAAATTAAAAATAGTTTTTATAGCGCCATCTATGTATTATATGCAATCCCGTAGTATCGATTTTTTTTTTTTTACTTTACTATTTATATTATAATTATTAATTATTATATATATATATAATAATTATAATTTTATAAGTGATTTTGTAAAAATCAAAAAACAAAAAAATAATAGCAGTTTTTATAGCGTCATCTATGTAGTGACGATCCCTTGTATAGGTAATGTTTAAAAAAAAAAAAGGACTAAATTGACCAAGGGCGATAGCGAATAGCTTTAGTGCGAGTTCTCTCGAGCCTGGGGTTCTGGGTTCGATCCCCCACTCTCTGGTTTTTTAATTATTTTTTCAGGTTTCAGCAGACAGACAGACAGACGGATTTAATTTTTTCCTCAACGTTTTTAATTATTTTTCCTCAGCATTTTTTTTTTTTTTTTTTACTTTACTATTTATATTATAATTATTAATTATTATATATATATATAATAATTATAATTTTAGCGTTATCAGCAGACAGACAGACAGACCTGGATTTCCCCACTCTATCTGGCTATTATATATATATATATATATATATATATATACATACATTATATATTATTATTATATACATACATATATATAATAGGTATTGTTAAAATAATACTTAACACAATACTTTATCCGATTAGGATAAAGTAATAATAGTTCAAATTTTCAATGAAAAGAAAAGAAGTGTGTTGATGACCAGACAGACTATTTTTTTAAGGCATTTTATACAATCTCAAAAACAGCCAGGTAAAGTTCAAAATGTAATACGATTAATAAATTGAAATAGCACGTACATACATATATGTATTTATGTTCAATGTACATATGAGTCGCCTAGTTCCAAATCCCGATAAGTCCATAAAACTCACTTGTTCGTAAACGCCGTTTTTCTGCTACAGACTTATTTGCTTGATGGCGTTTAAACTTAATTTTGTTGATATTAAACAAAATATTGAGATTAGAAACATGGACTTATCGTTGTTTGTTTCTAAATACGGCTTTTATCAGCTTTTATCATAGTGCAATTGTCAGTTTTTGGAACTAGCACTGATTTTCAATATTTTTTTACGGCGCATTTGGCGGTATTTGGAATAATTCAAGTTTAAGGAAACATTCTTAGAGCCAGAAAATATTTTATCCTCGTTTTTTATATATTGTGGACTTATCGGGATTTGGAACTAGGCGACTCATATGTATGTATGTATGTATATGAAAAAAAAATGGTTCAAATTGTCCTTCAAGATCGGCTGGTCAGATTGGTGGGATACAAACGATTCAAACAACAAAATAATATCTACTACATATATAAAATTCAATGTTTGTCTGTTTGTTTGTTTGTTTGTCTGTCCGTCCGCTATGCAAATCTACAGTTTTCAACTTAGAACCGCCAAACTTGGTATACTATCTCATGATACCCCAAGTCAGACCGTAGGTGGGTTTTGGAAGGGGTCGGATCAGGGGGTCAAGGGGCCCCCATACAAATTTTTTAATCTGAAAAAAATTTTGTACTGAAAAATAAATGTTTTCATTTGTTTCAATTTTTCATTCAATTTTTGTTTGTACTGGAGAATAAATGTCACCCGCCCGAGCAACGCCGGGCAATTCAGCTAGTAAAGTATATAACGACTGGGCGTGTTATGCAATGCGGAGATTTCGCAATTTCCACCGTAATATATACGTACAATGAGACGGAAACTAAGATCGCACGTTTAATTCGCTTACAGCGTGGAAAAAAAAAGTTTTCCCAGGTTCATTTTAAACGACACTTTTCCGCAGCGCACACGATTCGATTAGCGAATTGCCGTTCCCGACGCCATTATTAAATTTGCCTGGTCTGGAAACTCGGAAGAGGAGGCAGGGGCAGGAGATGGTTCATTTAATTTCACTTTATCATTTCCCCCAGTTGAGACCCTCGTTTTCCGAGAACGACGTGTCGTTTTTCACTGCGAATTTTCACCATCACGCTATACACATGTACAATATACAAATGTATTTAACTGTAACGTGTCAATCGATTACTTTCCGCGAAAACGTATTATTGTACATATGTTTTCCTTCGTCATCTGTTGCTCTGGATGAGGTTTCCAGGAGTGGCTCTTCACTCGATGGTTCACTTCCATTCAAATCAATGCCCTTTTACACAGCTTCGAGTGTTTTGAAGTGGAAAGTTGACCGACTTTGTGTGAGAGTGCATCGATTGGATGATTTCACGATGAATATTGTATAATAAAACTAACGAATTGATATATACATGTAGATATATTGGCACTCGAGAAGAATCTGGAAATACCGTTGAGATCTTGGTAATCTTTTCGACGAGAAACGTGCTCGAAAACAGAGAGAATAAATGAAAGTTGGAAAATTTCATTTACTTTACGCGCTATGGCTCTCAGTAGAGACTTGTAATCGCTTTGTACGAAAATAAAGAGTTTTATTGTAATTATTGTGATCAGTTGATTAAACTGTTTTTATATACATAGATGTGTATCCACTGAATACGAATATAATAGTAAAAATTGTTAAAAGACATATACATAGTCTGTTGTTTTGATTTTGATGAATTGATAATTTTTCCCTTTTTAATACACGCGATCGGAAGAAACAGTGCAGTTAATTTTTCATAATCTGATAATTTTATGTTCATAATGAATTATAGCAAATTTCGATGATAAATTTCAAGCTATCTACAGGGTTGTCAAAATTCATTAAAAAACCAGTGTTGTTTTCTTCGAAACTACCTACATACATATACATACATAATAACACTGTATTTTATTTCAAGCGCTAATTTTGGCATTAATAATTATCTGATTAGAAAAAAACCACCATATCATTGGAAAGAGGGCAAAATAAACTTTACAGTGATTTTCTTTTTTATTGCGATAGCTTTATTATGTAGTTTCTGAGATATTGTATGTATGTACATAGTAAGTAAGCATATTGGTACTTAGGACAATTGGTGAATATGACTGGTTGTAAATAAAACGAAGAATGGAAGATGGAGCGCTTTTTTGGAAGAATGAACATCGTTTTTAAATCCAACAGTTATACGTGGATGCTAAATTCAAGAATGTTACGCAAGATCCAATGCACACAAAGAGACATGGAAAGATAACGAGAAGAGGAATATGTACATATGTACATACATGGCTAATTAGTATGATAGATATAGCGGAACGTGTGAAAAAGTTGGAGTGGGACACATAGCGAGAAGAATGGACGCTAGAAATACTGGAATGGTATTCGAGAGGATGTGAAAGAAAGCAAGGTAGGGCTGATGAATTGAGAATAATGTGTGGAGTTAACTGGATGCAGATTGCTCAAAACACGTTCATCCAGCAGTGATGATGATAGTCATATATTTAATTTTTCAGTTGCAGTATATCAATAATATGTCCTTTCACTTATTATTGAAAAAACGTCCATTGAGATAGTTTCCTTTACACACATTTTTTTTTTTTTTTTCGTGTTTATTTGTTAATTCAAGGTAAATGTGAATAAATTGAATGTACACCATTGTGCATTGTAAGCTTTACCTTATGATCCGAATTACTTCCCGTCACATTGTCGTAAGCTTTCTCTTCTCCCTGGGTATTTTCCTCCCTTCTCCACACCCCGGTAATTTAATATGGCGTAGCAGGTGTCTACGGTGAGCTCGTATACTACGAAAAGCACTTTCTCCAAATTATTTACTTGCCACGGCTTGGATTCGCAGGGTCTTAATTTACTTTATCGTGTGTCTTCGCAAGGATACCTGTATTTATATTGTTGCCACGTCTAGTCCGACAATTGAATCTTTAGGGTCACTTCAAATCTGAGACCAACTTTTTGCGTTTTATTTTAATTTTATGACATTTTCAACCATCTGTATGAAAATGGATCAGATGCGAGCCGATGATAAATGAGTTTGTTTAAAAAAATTGGCATTTACATTTGAGTCGCCTAGTTCCAAATCCCGATAAGTCCACAATATATAAAAAACGAGGATAAAATATTTTCTGGTTCTAAGAATGTTTTCAAACGATGCCTTCTACTTGAATTATTCCAAATACCGCCAAGTGTGCCGTAAAAAAATATTGAAAATCAGTGTTAGTTCCAAAAACTGACAATTGCACTATGATAAAAGCTGATAAAAGCCATATTTAGAAAAAAACAACGATAAGTCCATGTTTCTAATCTCAATATTTTGTTTAATATCAACAAAATTAAGTTTAAATGAGTTTAAACGCCATCAAGCAAATGAGTCTGTAGCAGAAAAACCGCGTTTGCGAACAAGTGAGTTTTATGGACTTATCGGGATTTGGAACTAGGCGACTCATTTAGCCCTTACCTACTACATAAGTAGGATCCTTCTACATTGTCCCCCTAGGCCTGTCAGAAATCCTCCATTGTTTCATTTGAATCTTTGTTCCACAAATTATTCACTAAACTCCTTCATTTATAGATCCTGCTCGTCATTTATCCATGATCCTTTTCTCTATTCTTTACCCTCCTTTAAATTATCTTTGCTTAAGTTCCTTTTCAGTCCTAACTCCTAAGTTCCTTTCTTATTTTGATCTGTTGTTCGTTTGTAACTATTTTGGCTGTAGTGTATTGTGTTATATTAATATTTATATTTTATTGTATACTATAAGCTGTTTGTTGCATAAATAAATAAATAAATTTATGTACATACATACATATATATACATTCAAATCAATTGGTTTCAAATTTGACTTTAGTCCTTTTAGATTTGTGCCATAGGTGTAAGTAAATTGAAAAGAGATGGCTTGTGTTAACAATTTGAATTTTTTTAATTCAATTTAAAAAAAAAAGCGCCGGTCCATTTTAATAAAATCGGAATTCGAAAAGTGTTAAATTGCTTTGATGGAAAAATTTGTAGAATTTTTTTTTGCTTTCGATGCAAAAATCGAAACCATTTTTCAGCAAAACCTTCCTCGACGGCCTGTCATGTTAACGCCAAATTTATGGAAAATTTTCCGAGCTTAATAATCATTATGCCCTTTTTTCTAGAATCTTCGACTTTTCTCCGACTTGATTTATTCACTTTTTTTTTTTTTAATAGACAATTTATGTTTTATTTTTGTGTGTGTGTGTGTGTGTGTGAAATTTTATAAAGTCTTCATTAGTTTGGATATAAAATGTCAAATTAACTTGGACGAGATTGTACAGGTGAAATAATTTGTATAGGTATAATAAAATTTATTATACAGTGTATCAAACATGACTTTATATATCGTGTATTTAAAAAAAATGTAAACTTTAATTTAGGTAACTATGTATAATATTTTTATATACATACATACATATGTACATACATAGTCTATTCAGTGTAAAATTAGGTTTTTCATTAGTTTGCATCATCAATTAGTTGATGTCTTTAGAAAGTTACAACGTCATGACTTTATATATTAATCTTGTCTAACTATTCTAAACCTCGAGCTTCTTTGTAATACTTAAAAATAAAAATATAAACTTGGTCCACTTTTGTCCCAAACTTCCATTGTATTCTTATTTGAACTTTAACCTTCAAGTGTACTCCGATTCGGTCGGATACTTCACTTAATAATAATCGAGAGAGCTTAAACTCGTTTATTGTTATCAGTTGGAAATTTCTACGGCCCGTGTCTCAATATTCGGAAAATTTCCTCAGGTGTTTTCGCTGATAAAAGCTCTATCGCAAAAGCTTCAACCGTCACTAGAAAGCCTCATCCCATTATTGTTCGTTCCATTCCGATTCGAAGCTTTTACTATTGAACGAATATTATCGGAAAGGTCTGAAGTGGTATTCGACAAGCGATGAATATTTCTCCGAAGCCGGCATTGTTTAATTTATCATATAATGCGGTTATATTCAATTGTGTCAACTTTTTAAATAATCTACAAAACTATTGCCGTGTACAATACATATACATATGTATATGTATGTACTAGTCAAAGCCCGTTGAATATCAACGGATGTTTGTGTGGGTGAGTATATGTGTGTTTAATAGTTTTTATAGTTGTTGCATAGACGGTGCTTTATAATACAACAACGTAACAATTTAGCAAAGTCGCGAGCCTATTGACAATTAATATTGTCAAATCGTAGCAGGCCCGTCATCACCTCCGTTTGGATCATAGCCTAAGCACTCACTGTCCCGAACTGGTGTTCTCGGGTTCAAATCCCACTCGCGCGACCTTCTAGTTGTTTAATTATTCACCTGGGCGAGCGTTATCAGCAGACAGACAGACGGATTTGGGCTATTATATATATGATGTATGTACATACAAGATGGGCATTAAATCCCGGAGCTGTTTTAAGAACTACATCATCATTTACAGCCGTTCACCATCCACTGCTGGATGAAGGCCTTCCATTCCTGTCTGTCTTGAACAATCTGCATCCACTTGACTCCACACATTCTTCTCAATTCATCAGCCCATTGTCCACTCGGTCTACCTTGCTTTCTTTCACATCCTCTCGGATACCATTCCAGTATTTCTCGCGTCCATCTGCCATCCATTCTTCTCGCTATGGGTACAATTCAAATTTTTCACACGTTCCGCTATATCTTTGCTTCTTACCCATATATTCCTCTTACGACCTCTTCTCGTTATATGCTTCTCTGTGTGCACTGGATCTTGCCTAACATTCTTGAATTCAACATCCACGTTTCACATCCATACGTCATAACTGGCAGTACGCATTGGTCGTATGCGTTGTTGGATTTAAAAACAATGTTCATTCTTCCAAAAGCACTCCATCCTAATTTAATTCTTCTTCTTTACAACCAGTTATATTCACCAATTGTCTTAGGTATAAATAACTATCAACCATCTCTAGAATATTATTATCTACTATGTACATATGTATATCTCAGAAACTAATAAAGCTATCGCATTAAAAAAAAAAATCACTGTAAAGTTTCTTTCCAATGATATGGTGGTTTTTTCAGATCAGATAATTATTAATGCCAAAATTAGCGCTTGAAATAAAATACAGTGTTATTATGTAGTGTCGAAGTAAACAACGCTGGTTTTTATAATGAATTTTAACAACCCTGTAGATAGCTCGAAATTTATCATCGAAGTTTGCGAGCTTTCGAAATTTGTCTCGATGTTTGAGGAGACGAACAGCGCACAGCTCGTCTCGTACAAATTAATGAAAAGCGGCTCTTTATAGATTCCGAAGATAAATATTGGGATTCTTGGCTTTCAGAGGTTTGCCTCCGTTCAGCCCCGAGGGTCCGGATGGAATGTGAAATATCCGGATATAATCGCTGGCTTAGCAAATACCGAGTTACCCTCTCAGGACCGCAACAGAATGAATTTGTATTCTTTCAATATTTGAAATCGAGTGCCTCGTTGAATCGGCTCAATAAAGCACTTCGTTTCTACCTATGTACACATATAATATTGTGTATTTTGTGAAATTTTATTAATTTTACTCATTTTAGAATTCGTGCGCACAATTTGATATTGGATTTCGATTGGTTGTTTTGTTTTCTATGCGATTTGTCTGAATTTGTTTATTTTGTTGTTTCAGGGTGAGATCGACACATCCCGGTGCTGTTGTTCAAATCACTGATAACCCTTTAGATGCCAGTAAAGTGAGTATATGTGCATTATTAACTACTTCATCATCATTTTCAGCCGTTCACCATCCACTGTCTTCCATTCATGTACATATGTCTTGAGCAATCTGCATCCACTTGCCTCCACGCATTCTTCTCAATTCATCAGCCCATCTAGCCTAACTGGCAGTACACATTTGTCGTAGCATAGCGGAATGTTGGATTTTAAAACTATATTCATTCTTCCAAAAGCACTCCATCCTATGTAGTTTCATTCTTCTTCTTTACATCCGGTCATATTCACCAATTGTCCTAGGTATAAACAACTATCAACTATCTCCACAATATGATTATCTACTGTGACTACGCTTTGCGTAATGCTAATTTTATTAAAATTATTTTTTAAGCTTACTTTCATATTTTCGTTGCTTAATTATGTAAATCTACTGAGTCACATGCAACTAAAACTATGTATGTCTATCAACTATTTAAAGTTAGATAATCCTTGTCCTTGCTTTTCACAAATAGAATACTTTTTGTGCTAACGGACACTTCGTAAGCAAGCCAATAATCAATTGATTATCGCAATTAGAAATTCGTGATTTATCATATGTTTAAAAAGAATGATACACTGAAATTTTCATCTCACATTCAGTATATGTTTGAATGTATGTATGTACATTGTTCTCCGGTAGTGTATAATACTCGCAACTCCTATATGCGATAGGATTGGTGCTTTGATTTAATCACTTGAAAATGTGAATGATTTCAGAAATAGTATATGATAATTAATTCGTAAATTGATCTTGTACTTGAAGTTAAACTTTTTGAAGGAATACTACATATATTTATATTTTTTCGTCAATTTTTAAGTATTTAACGTATTGTTTGTCCTTTCTTTCAGTTACTAATTGCCTTCGAAAGTGGACAAATGGCCGTTTGGGATCTCCGTTTGAAAGTTGCAGAATTCCGTTGCGTTTCTAATGAGCCACTGCGATGTGTGGCATGGCATCACGAGGGCAAACAGTTCATGTCTTCTCACACGGATGGCTCGTTAGCCACATGGGTCATCCGACAACCACCAAAACCCATATCAATCTCATACCCTCATGGTAAATACATTTCACCACCAAAAAGTACATAATACAACACTTGACAATGCTCACTTATCAATACTTCGTGTAAATGTTTCAGCGAAAACCAATAAAGACGGCAAATTAGAATCATGTAAACCAATCCAGAGGGTGGATTGGAAAACTCAAAAAGCAGGGTAAGCCCAAATTATTCAATGCGATATATGTACATACATTTACAATGACGTTTTGCTTTGATTTAATCAATTGTGTGTACATTTCAGAGAATCGTATATAATATTTTCCGGTGGCCTTCCCTTCGACAAAGCCGGAAGAACGCCTAGTATAACCGTTATCAATGGAAAAACAATAACCGTTCTAGAAATGGAACACAACGTAGTCGATTTTATAACATTATGTGATAGTCCATGGAATGCAGGTTAGTTTTTTATATCATAAAATGTAACCTAAACGGTATCGGTTCGTTCGTAACCGTGAAATACATATTTGTTTCCAGATATGCAGGACCCTTATGCAATAGTAGTATTATTACAAAACGACCTAGTTATAATTGATCTTCTAACGCAGGGGTATCCCTGTTTTGAAAATCCCTATCCTATGGACCTTCACGAATCTCCCGTCACGTGCTGTACATATTTTGCAGACTGTCCGTCAGATCTGGTGAGTGCTTCATTACATATGTATTTAAACTGTATAACTATAGTAAGTGTTTGTAGCAATGATGGTGTTATTTCATTTCAGATTCCGGCCTTTTATTCCGTAGGTAGACAGTGCAGTCAAAAAAGAACTGGATTTAGTGAAAAAGAATGGCCGATTAACGGAGGAGAGTGGTCTCCGGCGTCTTGTTCGTATAATGAAATAATTGTTACAGGGTATATAAATTTTTTTTTCCAATACCTTACACTGTTTCTGTTTATTCATTACGTAAACTGTATTACATTGTATTTTATATATTAATTTATATGTATTTTGCAGCCATGCGGATGGCAGTATTAAATTTTGGGACGCTAGTGCAGGGACATTGCAAATTTTGTACAAACTAAAAACTGCCAAAGGTATATTCTGTTTATTTTGTAGAATTTGTCAACTTTAACTTTAACTTTTAAGTCTGTGAATATTATGTATATTATTGATACAATTTTCAGTATTTGAAAAGCCACGATCACGATCAGTAGACGGTGCCGAAGAGGATCCTCTCGCTATTCAATTAATATCTTTGTGTCCGGAGTCACGGAAATTAGCTGTGGCCGGTGCTGGTGCCCATATTGTATTTTTCAAATTTAGAAAGACAGAGTCTAGTAGTGAAACATATGTACGATATTTTATATTATTTCACATTGTGCGAGTGAGTGCGAGTCAACGGTGTGCTAAGTTTAATGTTTTGTTTGATTTTTTCAGACATTAGAAATACCTTTAAATTACGAAGCTTCCGAAGATAACGAAGCGTCTCCGGAATGTGAATTCATTCCAACTCATAGACATTCCGTTTCACAAGATATAGAAAAAAAGGTACAATTTATTAAAATTATTTCACGTTATTTAAACAAATTTTACTATTATATATTGCCCGTTGACGATCAACGGTTGTTTATTATTGACATATGGGTGCAACTCGAAATTAGAATGCAAACATAAAAGTCTGTCGAACATCGATACTTCTGGAACAAAATTTTTAGCGTTCTGAACAGATAAACCAACATATTTAAGAACACTTTTATGTACATACATATAGTAATATTAGTGGGCTTGCAATAGCAGTAAATACGACATATGTCATATTTACTGCTATTAAATGAAATCAAAATATGTGTGTGAGAGACAAGTCTTTTATATACAATTTTTTTTTTAGGTTCCAAGTGGATTACGTGTACGAAATGGACCGGGAGTTAGAAAAGCAGCCGGATTTCAAGCCGCTTTAGTCTGTCTGCCACCGACACCTCCGAGACCTCCAGATCCCACGGCTCCGTCTTCCAAAATTACAGCATTAACGATAAATTCTTCATATGGATTGTAATGATATACGCGTACTTTTGAAAAACATACATATATAAATTTAGCTCATTGACTATGTTGACTTTCTTGATTTTTTTTTAGAATGGCCTTTGGAAACGATCACGGATTAACCATAGTAGACGTTGTTCATCGTATTGTAGTTTGGAGTGCAAGCTCAGTGGAATTGTACGGCTCACAGGATCCTTATTGCAGATCACCCCGACGCACTCATCCAGATCCTCATGGACCGTCTATGTCGCATACGGAAACGCAGCGATCACCTAGTATTGATCAGGTATAAAAAAAATCGAGAATAAATATTTAAATAATATTTAATACAATAACTTATACTTGAAAGTCAATACTCAATGAACGAAAAGGTGTAATGTAGGCTTGTAAGCATTACACTTTCTTGTTTATCATATTTTGGATCTTAAATTTGATTATTATTCTACGGCTACATACAAAAACATAATTGACAAAACAATTTCCATAGACTAAAATTCGTATTATATCAAACGTCAGTATGAAAAAAATTACAAATTTATTTATAAATTCAATTTTCATCAAGTAATAGTGTTGGTTTAGTTTAAACGATTAAATTTTACACAACTAATTACACATATTTCCAAGAGCAGTCACCATAGATTTCATTTAAGTATCTATATATAATTTATGGACTTATTGAGATATTTGCAGACTTAAAAAAATTAATAAAATATACACAGGATTGACGCATTCATCTGAAAACAAAAAAAAAAGTGATACTGGTATTAATGAGAGATATTTTTGCTTATGAAAGAACTTAGATATTTACAATATTAGTACACATGCAATTAGAGAATTTTATTTATTTATTATTACTATGCATTTGTGTTGAATTTTTACATCAAAAAAATCAGTAATACATTTACTGATTTTCAACATGCAAATGTATTATAAAAAATTAGCACATACACAATTATTACAAAAGAAAAATGCTCAATATGACGTACTATTCGAGTGGTTGCAAATTTATTATTTATTGTAAGGCCCTTACAATTTATTTTTAATTATTTATTTTATTATTTTAAATGTTTGATTGATTGGTTTGTAGAAAACATTTAGTATCACATTATAAATAACAATAAAAAATTGTATTTATGCATTATTATGTGTATGTATTTACTATTAAATTCGTTTTTTTTTGTATTAAATATTATCAGTTGTTCTTTGTAGCAATTTACACATAATAATATATAAAATATACACACATATTTACACTTAAGAAAAGAAAGTGTTTTTGTATGATGAAAATGTTTAGTTAAGCGCAAATTTTATGAATTAGACAATTAGATAGTATATTTTTGCTTTAAATCCAATTTAACTAAATTCACATGTAATACATTACTGAGCTGATCCACAAAAGTATATTTAATTATATATTGTAGAATTCTGATTTACATATTAAATTTACAATATGTTGTTCATTGAAATTGTATGATGATTATCTGAGCTCTTTACATCAGAATTCTATATGTATTTAATATTATTTTCACATTTATAGTATAATTAAATAGTAACAGTATATAGTGATTATATTTTAGATTTAGTATTATTCCTAACCGTTATAGTGTTTTTATTATTTAAATTTATTTATTTGTCTGTATCAATATCACTTAATTTATTTTTTTCTTTTTGATTTTCTTCCTATCATTTAACATTTCCACAATCACCGAATAACTTCACGAACGTCACGACTACACCACGCATGACATGCACCCGACCCGTCTCCTTCTGCATAATGTCCATCTCGTTCATTAATACCAGGCTCAACAGGCGAAGATATTCGAACACGTTGGTTCGTCGGTTGCGACGAATTGTCTGCAAGAATCACCCGTGTCTCAAAATTTAGTACAGTCGAGTTCAGAAGAAGCCTTAGAGGTCGCCGAGGAAGCGATCGTAGAATTGTCGACGTCGACAAAACCAGACGGTAGCATAACGATACCGGAAAACGTACCACCGTCTCGCACCGAGAATAAGATTTACTCTAGTTCGATTGAGACAAACGAAACAGTTCACATAACGCCCGAGGAAAAGTTAAAAATCGACGCGGCCCAAAGTAGAAGAAAGTCAACGTCGTGGAAAGGTTTCAACTTCAAAAGGCAACTTTCTAAAGTTGACGTTAAATTAAAGAACACCTTTTCCGTGAGTCAAGATATCAAAGAGGCATCGTCTAAAAAAAGTTCCGTGTTTTATTTGCCGTCGTCTTCCGATGCGCCGTCGCTCGTCGACGCTACCGAGGAATCAAACGTCTCCAAAGACGCCCCGGCCAAAGACTCTAGTCATAATGTAGTGAAAATTGATTCAGATACGTCAATCGAGAATTCAATCTCTACACAGGAGAACGCGGAGAAAGCTGCCGCATCTTCGGCCGATGAGAATTTGAGTCAATCGCCCGACTCCAGTCACGCCGACATATGCGACAAAGACCAAGCGGATGCTAGCGGTTGGCAACAGCAAGGATCATCAACTGATAATGCAGAAGAAATTTCTCAGAGACCACCCGTAGACGATAGCGATGAGATAAAAGCAATGCGGCCTGATAATCTTCCGCTGTTCGACGATGCCGGCAAACCGATCCGACCACCGAGGCAATACAAGAAGACTAAATCTATGTACGTGAATGAAAAACGCGATCAAAGATTGCTGTCGGTGCCAAATATCAAATATAGTAAACAGGAGAATGTGCTGAGAGATTTGAGAAAAAAAAAGGATGCGAGTCCTCAGCCACAATCTACGTTTACAGGAAACCTCATTAGGCGCTTCAGTAAGTATCTAATATAGAAAGATTTCCTTTTTGTTTTGTTTTTTTTTTAACAAAATCTTCATTGTTGTGAGTTTTTCAAACTTTGCAATGGTACATTCAAATATAAGTTTGAAAAACTCCAATTCTGTCCATAACACAATATGATACATTTCATTTTACATTTTTAACAATAAATATATTCTTACATTCGATTCTGATGTAATAATATAATTATTTAGTATCGTTTGATTTTTTATGATTATTTTGAAGTTTGCTGTAGATATATTATATTATCATCTATTAACAAATTTTTATGCACAGTAGATACATTAGTATAGATTGGATCTATAGTAACAATATATATTTGAAAATATTAATTTAACATCGATTGCTAGAAGTTTGTAGAGGTTGATCAAATTTTTCTCATTTTATTATATATTATACATTTTGAATACATTATATAATAGTTTTTTCTTTATACTAAATCGTAGAAGAGAATCGTTTTGAATGTGTATTTAATCTAATTTGAATGATACGATATAAAAAAAAGTTTTTTTCTCAAATTAATCATATTTAAAAAAAAAACATTACAATAACATGTTAATTAGTATGGTTTTGGTTTTTTTTTTTTTTTTGTTTGTACATATATTGACTTTTTTAGTTTTTGAAAGGGCTTTACATGCTTCTGATTACTTTATTTGTCACGTTTTTCGTTCGTTTTTGGTTTTGCTTGAATAACACTTTAATATTTAAAAACAAAAATCTAATTGCAGAAACGTTGATATATAAAATATTGATCAAACAAAGGTAAAAAAATTTAAACAATCATCTCTCATTATTTGTGAGTGTAAACAAAGCTTTATTATAATATTATCTCATTGTGTTGGTGGTAGGAATATATTTTTAAGAATATTGCATAATTTTAACAACGTGCCGTCGTCAATAAGTGCTCTTGATAATTTATTTCAAGTGTTCTTATGATGATATTTTGTATTTATTGATGTATTTATCATTCAGCATATTCCATTTGGTCATCATAATTTGCAAATATTTTAGTAGCAATGAAAAATTATATTAATGGTTTACTTGTAGTTTATGTTAAAGAGGTTAGGTTCTTTACATTTGAGGTTAAGTCATGTTAAATTTAGATATTGTTGTTTTTTAGTGACATTTTATTCGTTTCTATTTTAAACCACATGGTAACCATTTACTAGAAGTTGAAATTGACTTCCGTTACTATTTCATTTTCAAGGAGACATCGTCGGACGAAGATCAGAACTGCCTTAAATACATATTTGCTGATCTATTCGGTAAACTATGTTGATGAAATAAGCCAATTACTTTACACGTGTGTTTTAAAACACCCGTTTTAGATGTGAGTTCTGTTAGTGCCGCCAATATTTATTTACCAGCTTCTTTTAACCAATCAATAATACATTCCATTGCATTTGTTCAATTTTTTTGTTACGTTTTTCGCTTTAATAACAGTAGTGGAATATATCTAGAAATAGTCATATACATAGTACCCGTTTTCTTTTCATTTTTATGTTGGTTGGCACAAATTTAGGGATTATTGTGGCGTCCGACACCTATTATATTACCACCAGACAATTTCACTAGAGAGACCGCTTATAGTGTGATCGTTCAACGATTTTTATTTCGTTTGAGGGGCTTTTTAGTGTTTTTTTTGCGTATGGTTACCGTTGAAATGTCCCTTTAGATCAGCTTTGATTTTTTAAACCTACGATATTCCACAACATCAATCAAACGTCCTACGATATTCAAATCTTTCACTCGAATGTCTCCCCATCACTATATATTTAATATACATAGTATTTTTTATTTTGTAGAACATTATACATTGTATTTATATTTCCTATAGGACATATGATAAGCCGTATCTGTAGGTCACACGATCGTCACAATCTTAATAAGAACGAGGTGGCATCGGAAAAGAATGTCGTAGCTAAAATCATAGGTATGAAGTGGTGATTGGAATTTTGGGATTATATATCAAAATTATTAATATTTATAATCAAATTCTTTTAAACTAACAAATTCTATGTATGTGCCCACGTTTCTTTCGATTCTTTCAAAGCAAAATTTAATAAATAAAAAAATATATTGTATAATAAGGTGACATCGAAACTTTCTAACCAACACTAATACGACAGTTAATTATCTTCAAAGTCAATAAAATAAAGCAACATTTTAACGGTGATTTATCATCTTGTGATTTAGATTCGTTTGAAATATACAAAAATTGTATAGGTGATTATATATAGGTAGAATAGCGTTTTCCAAACGACTTTAAAATGTTGGCTTTCTATACATATGTATGTATGTGTCGATTGATACTTGAAAAAAATTGATTTTTAATACAAAATCTTTATAAATTTTAAAATGTAGTATTTATTAATAAATTCACAAATGGTTTTATTGAAATTACATCATCTTTGATTAATACAATGCGAAAAGCTTTCGGTAGTTTGGAAAACGCTCACTATCAATTAAACGTTATACGACCGAACAAAAAGATCTTCACGTATCCAAAAAAAAAAACTGTAAATTTAGAAAGTGTGATCCAATTGTCGAATTGTTTTGTTAGCTCATACCAAAGTGTACATTGATTCTCAAAACACACCTCAGTGCTCAACACCAAATATCAAACCGGGATCGGTCAGCCTAAAGTTGTACACGTACAATAACTAAGAACATCTTGTATGTAATCTTGTAATGTAATGTACATATATGATATTCATCGAGATTAGCGACACATTGACTGCAATAAGACTAATCTTGATCAGTCGGTGGTGAACACTGACCTATATATACACTCGTAGAGTGATCCTATACGACGTATAGTAGTTTCTTTTTGGAGTCATTGTACACGTGTTGTTTTTTGAACATACATACATGTAAGAAACAATGAAAATGCGTGGAAATAGCAGTAGATGGGTTGTGTTTTGTGGCGTGCGCAGATAAACGGTGTGTGCAGCGGTGCCGGAAGTGGCGGTACGACCTAAGCGGTGGCGGCCGCTGCCCGAGCGGACAGCAGGCGTCTCGACGCCGTGCGCCGTTCTCGTTCGCAAGGTACCAGAAAACTGCACAAGTGTCTCTCAACCGCCTCCTACAGCGAGGAGGCGCCTACCACGCGCCTCCAGACCTCTGTCTCCGCACAGCACACGCTGCTTGTCACCAGACAATATTGCAGTTTTGGTAGTACAGTCACCTAAAAATCTTTTAAATTTTAACAGTAGTTAGCTCGATCGATTACGATTACGATCATAACGTCAGCATATTCCATGCGAGATATATTACCGACGTGTTGACACGTCGCTACGGTGAAAAACGTCAAAGCCGGAACCGTGCCGAGTTTTTTTTGACGAGTTTGGATTCAAATTTGTTTGAATCTCATTCAAAGATAACATACCATGTACATATGTATACATATATATATATATATATATGAAACACCCGTTAATTGTCAACGGGCATTACTCTTACTACGGGGTTTCTCAAACTATGTTCCGCTGAGAGTGTGTATGTGTTCCGTGAAAAATTATCAAAATTAATATGTAATTTGTGCCAGCCCTGGGTTTTTTCCCATCGCACATATTTGGAAATTTTAACTACCTACCGTATAAATTAACCGAGGTATTCCATTAAAATTTTGGGATTTGCGAAGTGTTCCGTTGTAGCAAAAGTTTGAGAAACCTTGCATCTACTAAATGGTAAGTTTTCTAATAGCGCTGAACCTGCGTCTCACTGTCATCCAAAGTTTTGCGTGAATATTCCGAAATAAAAGGCGTTTCAAAGATCAAACTTTAGAATTCAGTATATTATTGAGTAGCACTGTAAAAGGCAACTAATTTTTTACAACTCTCCAGTTCTGGAAGTTTGCCGATTTTGCAACCTTTTTCTTGATTTGGCTCTTAGCATGGAAAAGGTTCTCGACCGCTGCTCTTAAATATGCCAATTTCAACATTTTGTATTACGTTTATAGAAATATTTGTAGATAGTGTAATATTGTAAATCGTGGATGATAAGAATGAGCAAGGTATTTTTGGTAGTGATGTTTGTAAAAAAATCTATTGATTCGATTTGCAGGAGTTTGGCTCCGGCTTTGATTGGTTTCACTGTAATATTTTCATTTGTGTAAGACAGTTAGTTTTTTTTAATTAAAAATTTGTTTCAATGCAGTAAATCATGTAAATTTATCTTTTTCTTTTACCAGTTGAATGTTATGAAAAATTTGAAAATAAAATTTTATTTTGTATAATGTAATTATTTTGTGAACATTTAGTTGTAGTTTGAAATTAAATATTAAAAATTCATCATTTAAATTGATTTTAAATTATGTTTATACGTATAATTATTTTCCTTGATTTAATTTAAGCTTTTTATATAAATATACATATATATCATGATTCATCGATGCATAAATTAATTTTGATTAATCTAATGCGTTCGTTTATTTAGATTTTACATCACTTTTTATTATTTTTATTTGCTATAGAATGTATCTATATTATTTTTTTTAAATATTTTCAGATCGGAATCATATAATAGGTAAAATGCTACAATTATGTACTGGTATAATATTTTCACTTGAACCCCATAGTCAAATCCAACATCCAAATTTGTGTTGTTTTTTTGGTTTTTACTTTGTTTTATATTGCTCACAACAACTGGGAGGATTAGCAGTAAATATTAATAAGAAACGAATAATAAATACATTTTTATATAGAGCCGTGGTGAAGGGGTTGAGGGAATTTAAGTATTCGTTGTTTACGAATTTAAAATTTATCATTACGGCTCTGTATATTTATATGAAATTTTTAATTTGTTCTTTAAATAACTAATGAAATTTAATTTATATAAACTAAATAAATAAATATCTTCTCTTATAGAAATCCACACGCTATTGTAGTAAGTGTTCTTTTCACTCACCGTAGTCTCTGAAAATGATTAAATGTCCTTCACTATTTCCTTCTAATGTATTTTTCGATTTTATTTTTACATCACCCCCTATTTAGTTTTAATGCACATTTGAATAGATTCTATCACTTACTTGTTTATGGTTTATATCATATTTATATTTTTATTATTAAATTACATATGATAAATTCAAAAGCATGACGTAGTTCTTTTTCTCGTATAAAGGTGACGTACTATCCAAAACTATATATATTATTATATTCATAATAAAATTACTCTATTCTCTATCTGCCATATGGTCTATGGATGAAATCTTCAATTGAATCCAAAACTTTGACCAAATATTATATTATAATGTATGTGTGTGCTGTATCAGATATATCTCAACTTTCCTATTTTAAAAACAATGTGTTTCCATAATATCTGTTGTATTCTGTGTTTCTGCACTCAAAAACTATCTCCTTTTTGAAAATAGAAGTGTTTTTCATTTTTCTTCGATCGCTTATCGCGATTATTTGAAGGAAAATAAACTAACTATTATCTACAACTTTATTTATTTACGGTTGAAGTTAGTTTTTACTTTATAAAATGGAACATTTTCATTTTTGAAATGAGTACTTATACTATTTTTTCAATTCAGAATGTGACAGATTTATGATAAATTTAATAATTCTATTGTTAAAATAATTAATATTCTAAAATGTACCAAATTTTTTACTATATAAGTGACTTTCCTTTTTTGATTCTTTTCGTTATCTTCTTTTTTGATTTATATATTTTTTTAACTATTTACTAAAAGCAATATTCGCTGATTAAAAACTATATACTATACTATATTTATTATATATGAAAAATATTTCATATGTGCATGATATCACTATTCTTTGCTAATTTTTTGCATGACTTTTATTTTAGGCACAGTGCACAATTTTTGGAACGCTATTTTCTATTTTTATTTATTTAATCTATAAAAGGATTTACCATTTTTATAATATCTATATCTATGAAGCATTATAATTATAATTATTATTATTCAATGTATTCTGAATAAATTAAAGCTTTTAAACTCGCCATTTAAACTTCCAGACCTATGTATATTTCTATCTGTCCCAAAATTTTTTGATTGAGCACTTTTAGTTGCAAATTCAGTATCTTCATAATTTAACTTACGCTTTTTTTCCGGATTCTTACTATTCCTTAATTTCTCTTTCTGTACAGTATGACAACTTAAAACTTCTCGTATCTTATTTTTGACCCTATTTTAAATATAAACTGATGAATAAAAAGAGGGGTATGATGGAAAATAGCACTGAATACAATGAAATAATTGATTGGTGTAGGCTCTTCTGCTGTTTTCTGCAGACCAAGCCTGTATATTAGGTAATCTTAACCGTTTTACAATCAAATTTTTATCAAGTGCAGATTTTTTCTTAATGCAACGGCCAATTATTTGTAAAAATTATATATTTGAAATTTTTATTTAAGTTAAACTTTGCATTGGGGGTGTTGGCCTTCATATTTGAAAAGAGCTGTATTTAAATTCTATTTAAAAAAAATATTATTGTAAGATGGATAAGAATTTTTGTTCAATTTTAATGTGTTGTAACTTTGTATTTTTATACAAACATGCGCAATTTTTTTTACACACGAAACAAAAATATCTTCTTAACAACAAAAAATAAAACTTACTTACCGTAAAAATTTTCTAAGTAGTAGCGTATGTGTTTGTATAATGAATTGTACGAGATTGTTCATTTTATGCATGATTTTTTCTTTATTTTGTAAAAATTTTTTCTTTATACTTATCACAAGGTGATTTTTTATATTTTTGATGAAAAGAAATGCTGCTTTAAAAGTTACAAAACTAAAAAATTATTTTACACTGCATTATCATTGGCCTACTCTTAACGCTTTCTATGTCTTTTATTATTATTCTAATATTTATTTATGATAATCGGAATTATTTTGACTAATATTATATTACAAATTGTCGCTAACAATTACTGCTTTTCCCTGCCTGTTTGTTGCATAATGTTTCGTATATATATAAAAGCTCCCTTTATTGTGCGATTATGACATTTTTGTCACCGCTAATAAACTTTTGAAAAAATATTAAAAGGGGTGCTTTTTTTTGTACATAACATTTATATAAAACATTCTTACCTAATAAATCTAAAATATTTAACACGTTTTCATACAAACTACATAAATAAAAAAACTTGTACGATATATGTACCTGTAATTTAAGTTTTTGTTTTGCTGTCACTCAGAAACACAAAAATCTAATCCTGCATTTTTTCCGTTTACCGAAGTACACAGTAGCACATTTACTTCATTTGATTTTTTAAGGCTGTACAAATACATTGATTTTTATCTTTAGGTCTTGCATGTTATACCAATGTTCCAATTGCTATTCAATCTAAATTTAATAATTACTAATTTAAATTTTAAAAAAGTGATTATTTAACCAATGGAGCAAAAATTCTTGACTTTACACAGCTTTTAATAACCAATGTGAGTGATAATTTAAATTTGGAAATGAAACTTTTGGAACACTTTTATGTGGTTATTTTGTATAAAAAACTATAAATATATGCGTAACTCAATCACAATATAAAATATTTAATTATTTTACCTAATTAAGCACAAATTTATACTAAAAGGGTTTAAAAAAGAACTTACATTATTTCCCATATTAGTGTTTATATAGTGATTGAGACTATGAATTACAAATTAAGTGTTTTTTAAGACAACATTTCATATATATATATACACATAAATACAGTGATTTAACAACATACATATAGTGCATAAATTTGCTTAACGAGCAAGATGTTATGCTACATCTACCATTTAGACATTATCCATTATCGTACTATAAACCTTAATTATATTTGTCAAAGGTTGATTTTCCTATTGTCTGTGTTATTGAAAAAAGCATTTGGATATCATAAAATGTGTTTATAAAGTGTCGTTTGCACTGTTGCTTTAAGCTTGCAATCTTATCTACATACGTAAGTGCACCCATTATAAGTTGTTTTTTTATTATAATGTATTTCACGTCCATAAACACTGTATATATGTATGTATGTATGAGAATGTATTGTAAAATATTATCAATATTCAAAGTCAATGTACTTGTACGTGTGATTAGTCATTTTTCATGTTTTACGAGTGCCCATTCGAATATAATGTGTTTATTCAATTTATTTCAATTATAATTTTATTTTGTGTGCCCTTCCCGTTTTTGTGAATTAATGTAAGACTTGTTATTTTTCAATTTACTGGCCGTGTAGACAAGTTGGATAGTTCGTTTTCAAGATCCCGTTCGAGCAGTATGTCAAGCCTTGAAAATATATCCACGGAAGCTGTACAATGCTTGGCATTCGCCGATAGTTATACGAAAAAAAAATCAGGTTTTGTAAATTTTAGTAGTTTTTTCCATGATATACATATGTAGTATTCAATATTATTTTTATTTTGTAGCATTTGTACCATATTGATACTATTTTCGTTTATTTTCATTCTAGATCCTTCTATGCTGCTTCCGACTTTATGGGTAGGAACCAGCTTAGGTTCAGTTCTCACCGTTATGATAAATCTCCCAGAACTAGAAACTCGGCCATCACAGCCAGTTGTAGTATCAATTTTAGGTTAAAAATATTGAACAATTATGTATATTCCGTTTAAATAGTGTTTCTAAAATAGCTTCGTACAGTTCAAAAAAATCACAGTAAAATTCATTCATTGCAGTTGTATTTAAAAGAAACATTCTTCAACGGGATCAATTATACTCAATCTGAAACATATTTTACAATTTTAATAAAATCTTTTGTCTTTTTTTTCATCAATAGGTGGACCTATATTCAGGTTAAAGGGTTCAATTCTCACAATGTCCTTTTTAGACTGTAATGGTGCTCTTATTCCGTATGCATATGAACCGTGGAAAGATGAAAACAAAGAGGTAATTATATACATTCATCGTATACTTCTAGTTAGATTATATTTATTTTTGTTTTTTGTATTATCAATATAAAGTATATATTAGTAAACTATACAATATTGAGACTATGTACTTCGAAAATTTTTATTTGCTAGATTATAAAATTGTTGGATTTGAAATTTAACAAATATTTGAAAAAACGCATAGTTTCTTTTATATTCTGATATCAAAATGTTTAACAACAACCTTAGTTGAATTAATTGTCCTAATTGAATATTATATAAATAGTGCATGGGAAATATTTTATATCTTCTATCCTATCTCTTCTTAAAAGTATTCAATTTCATATTTCACACAAGTTTATGTTGGCAATCTCTTCTATTATTATTACTGTATAAACAAATAATCCATATTTTATGTCTCTTTTCATATCACTTATTCTATTGCACAATCTTATATACAAAAAAAATTAGAGATGTCCTCAACCGTAATCACACTTTGAACCATACGCAAGATACTCTGTTTTTATTATATTAGACTGTGCCGTTATATAAAGTCGAATATCTATAGTAAAATCTCATCATAGTATTGCACATTTCTATAAAGTTGATATTTATAATACAGAGATTTTACCGTAGTAGTTTCGATATAGTAGACAAACTGTGATATTCTTAATTTTTGACAATTTAATTGTTTTGTATTTTGAACTCGCGATAAATGCGTATTTTCACTATCACATCTTCCACGTTGTCTTATTTGCAATACGTACGATTTTTACACAAGTTTATAAATCAAAAATGCACATCCCTCTACACATACACGAAAAATGCATACTAAACAGTGGTTCTTAATGTGAGTATACACATAAAAGTCTATTCATTTAATTAAAACATCACATTATATCAATTGGGTTCTTGATATCGATCATTTGTTTAGAGTTGAGCTCAAAAGAAAGCTATTTTTATTTATATTTTGGGAACCACTGCCATACAAACATCAACTAGTATCTACAATTATTATGAAAAACAATGCCCAAAATACTGTATAAACCAGTGTTTCTCAACAGTTCAATACTAATCCTAACCGTTCAACGTATTCCGGCTTGAAAAACACTGGTGTGTAAAACTATTCATTACACAAAAAACGCTACAAATTAATATAAACTCATATGACATAATAATTTATAAGTTAATATAATATAAAATTATTACAAGACTATTGTGGCTATAAATACATTATAAACGCTTTCCAAACCTGGGACAGCGTTGGTCTATGGTACTTAATAGGGTAAGTTTCGAGTGCTTCTAGAAGTGCATATAAAATAATAAATGTGTCGAGAAATGTGAATGTTTGCCAAAAAGCTATATTTGCTAGTTACATTATTTATTAATGTTGCATTCTGATTATTATTATATACATTAATGTATTATTATTATATTATTAAAACACCCATACACACGTGTACATGTGTATCGGCCATATGTATGTACGCACGCATATATAATAATAAAAAATTAAATAAAAATACATAGTCTACGTTTACACCGACGTGTATCAAAGATGCGGATGAAAGTATTGCTTGTTCATCTTTGTCTTTGTGCGGTGAAAATATTTATATTATATATGTGTGCACGTTTGTATGTGTGTGTGTGTGTGTGTGTGTGTATGTGTATGTGTGTGTGTGTTTGTGTACTCAAAAAATAATAAATAATCGTTTGTCCAGCATGAACGAGGATTGGATAGCATGAGATTTATAAAGAGGCGTTTATAACGTTCAATTTTTTGGGTTATCTTTTCCGGAATGGAATAATTTCTTGTGATGATAATCTTCTTCTTATTCTTTTTGCATTTTGATTGAATTCAGTAATTCGTTGATCCAAGATGAATTATCTATCTATTCGTTTTGATACAAATTTTCTTTTCTCTAAAATGAAGTATGTTTTGTTTCGTGCAATTTTCTTCGGAAAAACAGCACATTAACTGATCGCTTTCTGTGTCGTATTAAATTTATCTTAAAACATGATTAAATAGATTAAAATTAATTTTTTTTATGTTCGATTATACTCTAATTAGATTAAATAAAAATGATAAAAAAAACATCCACAAACCTTTAACTAATGATTTCAATCTTCACAATGCATGATTTTTTTTTAATAATAATGTTTTGATTGTTTAAATGTGGCGTACGGAACGTTAATATCTTTTTCTTTATATAAAAAACATTAATATTTCCTTCATAAGAAACATACATACAAAATATAACACATTTGATTGCTATAAAGTAAATAACAAATAATACAAATTACAAGTGTGACGAGCGAACGAATGAGTGACATGTATATTAAAAGTTTATGTTAGCAATGAATGCTTCCCAAAGCTTCTTAGGTTGTTTATGACTTAGTTTTCTAGATTATGGTAGTTTTATATATAAATATTACTAATTTAAAAACAATACGAATCAAGACTTCAGATCAAACCCGACTATTTCAGTCTAAATTATTTTTTTTCACTTATGTATTATATATCAAAACTATTGTATTATATACTCAAAGCATGTAAACCAAAATCCAAAAATGAAAGCATTGAATACTGTCAATTGCTCAAAATCTCACCATGCTTGCCTTTTTTAAAAAAAAATTACTTATTTCACAAACAGCTTACTTAAAGTGCACCAACAAGCATTAACTTGTCAGCCACGTCTGCAAATTAAATACATAAAACCTTTTTTCGTTAAATTTAACAGCTTTATTTGCCTTATTGAACAAATTTTTCAATTTTTATTATTAATAATAATTTTTTCAAGCAGCGAACTATAAATACATCAGGGGTGTTTAATTTTTTGAAAGTTCTAGAAACAGTGCATACTTTAAACTCGCATATAGAACTTGACAATCATCAAAACAGTTTCAAAAAGGCAAAGATGAAAAATCAAGTAGTGATGGCGTCTCTATAAAAAAAAATATACATAAATATACGCCGCCGTTTGGAGCTTGCACTGAATCTGTAACTTGAACACGTACAGCACTGATTTATCAATAAATTTTATATGAAGCGACATTTCACCACAACATTTAATAACTAGAGATATTTTTGCTTTGCCACATAAATAATTTAATGAGCTTTTTAGATTTGTAAATCTAACGTACGAGCATGGCATGTGAGGTATTTATGAACGTGCGAGCGTGTACCGTTGATGAAAGTTGATCCAAATTATATTAATTATATATATACATACATTCAAGAATGTTTTGTTTGTATTTTTTGTCTTTTAATATTTCATGTACATAATTTGCATTGTTCCAAGTTTATATTTTTGTCGATGAAATTTTGTCTTTAAGGTCTGAAATCTGGTATGTCGGTGTGAATGTGATTTTTTATACTTTTTGTGTGTTTCTATCGGTCTTTTGTCATGTTTTTATTACATGTGAGTTGTGAGTTTTGCGAAATTTCAGGGTCGAGAAAAGCGCGATCGCACACCGACGAAACAACAGAGTAGCGGAAGCGGAAACAGCAGCAGAATGAGTCCGACACCCGGTGCTAGCTCTAGTGATAGTGGCTTGTGTTCCGACAGACAATTCGTTGTGATAGCATCGGAGAAACAGGCGAGAGTAGTCGCTCTACCTAGTCAAAACTGTGTTTACAGACAACAACTCGTCGACACCGATTTCGTAGTCAAAGCCGAAATTGTCAGTATGAAAGGTAAACACTCAATTTTTCTATTCATTATATTTTAATACTACCTATAGATAAAACTAAGAATGAAACTAGGATGGAGTGCCTTTTTGGAAGAATGAACATTGTTTTTAAATCCAACATTCCGCTATGCTTAAAAAAGAAGGCATACGACCAATGCGTACTGCCAGTTATGACGTATGGATGTGAAACGTGGATGCTAAATTCAAGAATGTTAGGCAAGATCCAGGGCACACAGAGAAGCATGGAAAGATGTATGCTCGGTATAACGAGAAGAGATTGTAAGAGGACAAATAGCACGAGAAATACTAGAATGGTATCCAAGAGGATGTGAAAGAAAGCAAGATAGACCGAGTGGAAGATGGGCTGATGAATTGAGAAGTATGTGTGGAGTCAAGTGGATGCAGATTGCTCAAGACAGAGAGGAATGGAAGAGGATTGGAGAGGCCTTCATCCAGCAGTGAATGGTGAACGGCTGAAAATGATGATGACTACCTATAGAAAAACACTTGTTTTGAATAGAATAGTATAGAATGTTTTCTTATACAGACACATTTCAAGATGTTCACTTGTACGAGTAATCGGAGAGTTTAGGAGTGTGGTTATAAAGGTGTATACCTAGCAAGATTAAATTAAATGCTTTTTTAATTACAGTCACATTATGTATATACATACATCAGGGGTTCTTAACCTTATGCGCTTATTTCCTCCCTTGGAAGTGAACACAATGTTCATTTATACACCTAGCCTAAATTCAATGAACCAATCGAGACATAATTATTTCTTTTCCCGTTTTTCATGTTCAGAGAAAAAAATAGATATTTTTTAAAACATAAAAATATTTAAAAATTGATGTCTAACAGATTCCTAGCTTTTGTCTTGTACTGACTAATGTTGAAAATCCAGATTCGTCCCCTTAAGGAGGAAAACACCTTATGTTAAAACATCCAGGTCTTTATTGATGGTTCTACGTTGCTCCGCTCGGCAACAATCATACATCCTATGCATATTCGTATACATAATTTGAGAGAAATCTTCCAGGATATCAAAGTTTATATATAACCCTGGAAGAAACAGTTAGTCGAAAGACTTTTTCTCATTGATCAAGTGTCTCGGGTGTAATTTTGAATCATTTTGCTAGAAAAACCTTGTTTTTTACCTCTCAGTTGTAACAGAGAAATATAAATGGCATAAAATCTTCTTTTGCTTGCTACACCGTAATTAACTGAACCAACCCTAACCGTCACCGATAGACAGGGGAGACTATTCTGAAATGTGTCAGTCGACTCTGTGCCATTCTGTACAAATTGATATATTTCGCTACACTGCAATTGCGTTTTTCAATGTTCTTCTATATTTTTTACAGATAGCGTTTGCCTTATTTGCTACATTTCATCGGGCCATCTATTCGCCTACAGTCTACCGTCGTTGAGACCGCTAATCGACATCAATTTCCTACCCTTGTCAGAGCTAAGGTATTTGATGTACCAAAACAATACACCACACACTCATTTAATTGAAAATAATACAAAAAACAAACACAAAAAAAAATTATTCCATAAAAAGAATATCACACGATTAGACCATTCACGAATATCTGAAAATTCTCACCGCTATTTAGACGACGAAATTTGTCAGCTCGTTTGCTAAAAATTTGGGAATAGCTTTGTACATTATAATTTGTACTTTGTACATTATAATAGACTAAAAATTTTTGACCTTCAAACTATGTAAGCCTTAAAACAGGTTTGTACTGTGATAATTTGCACTCATAAATAGAATTTGAACCCGAATAATCCACCGACTTGGATCTGCATTCCAAATGCACTTGCATTTTTACGTTGTACTTTCCTTCCTTCTAGACCCGTTTACTAAAAAAAATCATAACATAATCCCATTCAATAATTACGTAGTTCAGGACACATTGGTTGCTTCCCTTATTTTCAACGAGCTACTCATTCCAAAGATAACACAAATTAATCCAAATTAATGTGATAACATGTTTTAGTTTAAGTGTTGTGAATAATGTATCTAACATTGTTTCAAGTAGTAGCAAATTTCATTTTAGAATAATTATATTCATTTTGGTAATATAATCGATATATGTATATGTAGATATATGAAATTTGCTACTTCATCTTGCACCTTTCATAGGCCAACTAATTGCATCAATGCCGCCTATAAACCTCAAACTGTGTATATGCATATTAAATTGTCATGCACCTACGACTGTCAGCTTTCAACTGTAGCATAAAAATATCACAGTTTCGTGATTAATCTGAAGAAAATTTATTTACATTAATGCTAATGAAAGCTGATATTGTTGTAATATATTTTTAAAAAATTAACTAATAATATTTATTAATGCAAAAGTTCAATTTAACCGTTCAACCGAAATTATTAGTTAATTTACATGTACATCTCTATACAGTGATATTTTTTTCAAAAATAATTTGCTTCATATAATATTCAACTGTATAGTATAGCCCGTTGATGATCAACAGGTGTCTACTATATGAATTGCCTAACAGTAGCGATAAAAACAAAATAAATATGTTGAGCGCTCCCGACAAGTAGACAAGACAAACTTTATTTATATTATTTTTTGAAAAAATTTCACACTGTAGTCAAATTTTCCTTTTTAACTAATTATTAAAAAAAATCACCCTTTTTGTAAACTTGTTTAGAGAGAGAGCACCCTATCGGCTGTTTTTGATTTATTTACTATATTATTTTTCGATGAATTTTTACCATTTTCAATTATTATTATTATTATTATTATGCTCCTTTTCCACGATGACTCTTATTATGATTTCAAGTTTTCAATGGCATACATAAATACACAAATATTATAAACATCAATTGTACAAATTTAATTTTAATACCAAAAAATAAATAAAAAATTGTAAATAAAATAAATTCCTTCAAAATAAAAATATATATCAAATATTTGCATATATCAAAACATCACTCTTTACCACATATATATGCCGGCTGAACTTCCGGTCGTGCGAATTCGAGCGAGATGCATCTATTTGCGTGCATTTCGCTCGATGTCATATGACCTACGATTTACAGACAATCGGCCGTTGATCAGACACAAAAAAATATCATTACACTTCTCTGTACGACATTGGATGTTTATAAATTATATATATTATGAAAACTATTGACAATCATAACGAATCTTCCGAACTAATTGACTGAATACGTTTTTCTATTATTTTTAAATCCCCGTTGTTTCTTTTACCCCTATATATTATATACATATATATATATATATATATATATATATATATTATAATTAGTTTTATAGACTGATAGATTATTAAAAAAGTATTTTTTGGTATATAATATAATATAATATAATTTCATATTATACATATATATATTTAAATGGCTGAACGAGTCCGCTCTCTTTCTGTATCCGAGCTGTTTCCATTATAACCCAATTGTGCCTACCCACTACTAATTAATTATGACTAACCGTTAACCACCTGTAATGCTGTATGTACGTATGTATGGTTTGTGCGGTGTGTAGCTTCCAGACACAGTGCAAACAGGGAGGGATCGTAGATCCAATGCTATCCATTTGGGGACAACAGCTCATAATTAACGAGGACACCGACCAGTAAGTCCCAAAATATAGCCATTATAGGTACACAAGCACCCAGTACCATATTTGTCACTTTTGATTCATTATATCAATAAACGTTTGGTACTTTATATAAAAAATTATTCTCATACACACCCACACACACACACACACACACACACACACACATACACTAATTACTCCACTCGATATACAACATTCTACATTTATGTTAATTTTGATATGATTTGTACACAATTTTGTTTCAATACACACATGGACATGTTTGAATTATGATTTTTCGCAGTTGAAACGTTAAAATTTCACAACTTAATGAAGTCGGTCAATGTGGCAAATGGTTAACTTTGATCCTACACAAAAATTTAATTCAATTTGTTATTATTGTTGTTTGGGGGCATTAAACTTGATTGGTCACATTTGTCATTTTATGGACACTTTAATAAATTGTCCAATCAAGCTAGAGACATTTACGCATCAAAATATTGAGTTTAAAGTTTACAATTTGCTTTGCTAAGATCGTATCATTAACAATGTACATTTTTACTTGTCGCTAATTTATTTTTGTAACATAAACAAATCGTTCACACTACAAAGCTACTAACGCAAACATTCGATTGCTTTGGAGCATTAAAAAAAAATACATTCGATTAATTTCTGCTTATTGATTTTGCACGGTAATTCAATTATTTTATTAATATACATAAGTGTAATTAGTTAATTGCACTGCTTTATCACTTTTAACCGATCAATACACAATAATATTAAAAATTGATTAATTTTCATTGGTGTTCTTTTTGCACTTCTACTTAATAAACTATTCACTGTTTTTTCACGAGTGCACATTTTTCAGACACAGTATAATAAATATGACTATTTCGCATGTCATCAATGTTGTTATTGTTAATATATTATCTTTCGATCGAAGCAAAATTTCAATTTTATCAGCACAAAGTTTGATATTTTTATTGTTATATATCTTTTTGAAGCACAATTCAAATCAATATACATACATATTAAATGGAAAAACTTTCGTCGATTCTGATTCACGTTAAAATGCGTTTTCAGGATAGCAAGAACGTTTTGCTTCAGCAATAAAGGTCACGGCCTCTATCTGTCGTCGCCGAGCGAAATACAAAAATTCACCGTGGACACAGATTTCAGGTAAGAAAGTAGAATGTAAAATTAAAAAAATATATCTATATACGTCTTTGTTTCGTGTTATAATATAATTTGATGAAATTTTACAGTCAATCCGTTAATGAAATGATGGGAGAACTGTTTCTACCTCGAGACATGCCCGAACCACCTAAAGAGAGTTTCTTTAAAGGTTTATTCGGAGGTGGATCTCGACCGCTCGATAGAGAAGAATTGTGTAAGTTGAATCAATTGGGATTATTATTTCAGATGTTACAACTCCAATTTTTTAGAGCCGCATGCGGCTCATTGGTCAAATGCATTGTCTAGGGGCGGGGCAAGCTCGCAAGTTATAGGATAATGTCTTCAACACCAGGCTATAGTGCGGGTGCTATAGATTATTATCATTAAAATGTAAAATGTCAAAATATACTCTCACAATATCAAAACTTCATCATCATCATCATTTTCAGCCGTTCACCATCCACTGCTGGATAAACGCCCCTCCAATCCTCTTCCATTCCTGTCTGTCTTGAACAATCTGCATCCACTTGACTCCACACATTCTTCTCAATTCATCCGCCCATCGTCCACTCGGTCTACCTTGCTTTCTTTCACATCCTCACAGATACCATTCCAGTATTTATCGCGTCCGTCGGCCATCCATTCTTCTCGCTATGTGTCCACTTCAACTTTTCCACACGTTCTGCTATATCTGCCACTTTGGTCATACTTCCTACCCATGTACTCCTCTTATGATCTCTTCTTGTTATACCATGCTTCTCTGTGTGCACTGGATCTTACGTAGCATTCTTGGATTTAGCATCCAAGTTTCACATCCATACGTCATAACTGGCAGTAGGCATTGGTTGTATGCCTTCTTTTTTAAGCATAGCAGAATGTTGCATTTAAAAATATTAACTTACATATACCCAAACAATTTATAAAACTTGGGTCGCATTCGACCCATTTCCGCACACGTTGGATTAAAATATGTAGTCATAGACTTATTAGTATTAGTTATACAAACTTTTAACAGAATTTGTATAGAACTGAGAGATAGATATTGACTTGTGATGAACCGAGACTTGGTGATTGATTTTGTATTGTATGTACTAAAAATGACTTTCTTTCAGTCGGAGAAGGTAGCGGCAAGCCGAATAGGACTGTGGCCAAACAAATCCCAGTGCCTGCCACGAATGTGGAGCAACTAAATACTCGAGCAACGACCGCAGCATCAGAGATCTCCCGAGCTCACATGCTCGTGGTAGAGAGAGGTGACAAACTCGGCCAACTCGAAGACCGCACGGAGCGAATGCACAATCAAGCGCAAGAGTTTGGCTCGTCGGCACACCAGCTCATGCTTAAATACAAAGACAAGAAATGGTATCAGCTGTGAATCGCTACATTCGTTATACATTAAGGGAAACAATACGAGAGAGAGAGAGAGAGACGTATTTTTGATCGTTCACATGCGCTTCGATGGCGAAAATTTGAGTGCACTTTTGGCACATCGTGTCGCCGATGCACTCGTCAAATAATAATCGCTATTTTATTCAAAAATCGGACAAAAAAAAAACATGCTTTTACTAATACGCATTATAATATAAATAAATTATAAAGATATTGCAACGGCTATACCGCAATCGTCAAAAATATATACACACACACACACACACACACACACGCGCGTTTCACAATTATTAAATTGTGATTTTTTTGCCGAAGATGAGAAAATGGAGATTTAAATTGTATATAATATATATTATATATCAGATAATATTAAACAGAGCATTATGATTATGACATATGATTTTTATTACCCCCCAAAAATGTTGTTTGTTACACACGATATACAAATAATATATACGTATATACATATACGAACGTGTTTTGCTAATGCAACGGCAAATCAGTATGAATTCTATATTGTACATATGAAAACAAATATATATTGAATTGTATTATTAGCAATTTAATTGTAAATATTCCTTGTTTTTTTTTTTATATTTTATTAAATAATGTATGGTGCTTTATGCTAGTGTCATATTTTACATTATAATATATGTTATATACGCGTCTGTTTCGTTTCGAGAGTTTAAACCTTTGCGTTTTTTTTTTTTTTTATTTCGTTTTAAATTTATACGAGATTGTTAAATTTATGATATATATCTATTGAAAGTATTTGTCATCTTTAAAAAAAATTGTACAGAAATTTAATTATGCGGCTTCCATATATACATACATATATATATATTATTATTATAACATATTGTGAAAACTTTTCTGTGATGTTACATACATAGTGACAATAGTTCAAATAGTTATCCTGTAAATTTTAATAATAAATTGTAATTCATTCATATTTGTTCACTGACTAATTATTATCGTATATGTTTGTAGGATTTTAGAATTTAGATTGTTTTATTATTATAAAAATGTCACTGATGAAAACACTCACCGAACATTCAAATATTCAAACGAGCCAAACTCTGAGGCGAATTTAGGTGGATTTGCCGCCTATTTTAATTTTTTTTATTTATCATTACGTGCTTAGCACTAATTTTAATAAGATAATAATATTATCCGAGCGTCACGCGCAATATAGACAATGTCCAAAGTAATTTTTGTCTTAGTCATTTGTCTACCACAGTCGCAGACAATACGATATTGTAATATAATATATAAGATACACTCTCCGTTTTTAAATAAAATACAGATATGTGATAAATAATAAATTATAAAGCTCGTTTTACAATTTCAAAAGTGAATTCAGGCAGTAGAAGTGAGTGTGAATTTTTAATAGTTAACAATATTACAGCGATTAAATTTTTATATTAAAAAAAAGTATATATCAATGGTTTTAACATCATTCAAAGTTTTAATCATATTTACTATTATAAAATACTGTTAATGAATACTCAAAAATAATAATAAATAATAAAAAAAAAGTAATTAATGCAAATTACTCGTATACATACATTTTGTGAATTTTACTGCTATAAAATTACGAATCACATTTAAATTTTATTTTTATTATATACAAATAAGTTTTATAAATTGAGTGACCTGTAACCGTATTGTTTTAAACAGCATCGGCATCTTTTAAACGCGTCTCAAAACAATATTGACCTGACAATTTAAACGTGTTGCACATAATTTATATTACACTGTGATAATAAAAATTTTACTTACCACTGCATTACAAGGCTTTGTGGTTCTGCATTGTGTACATATACATATGTATATACAAAAATATCTATTTAAACATACAAATGTACAATAGTACCATTTTTAAATTTTGCCACATAATGTGGTCACTATAAAGGACAGTTAATCAGTTATTATACATACATATATATATATATTGTATACTGTTAAAATTACACAATTTTAAATCTTTTCGGATATTATGCTACTTTTACAAAAGATGGCAACATATACCATTAAAATTTAAAGCATTGTAGCTTAGAATTTTCAATGCCATTTACATGCTTCGAATTCTATATTATGAGCTACAGCAATTTTATTGTTCCGTTTGCTTTGAGGTTCATATTTGCTTCAAAAATTTTAATTCAAAAACATGTATGCATAAAGCGGCGAAAAAAAGTATATAAAAATTTATAAAAAAAAAAAGAGGGTTACTTAATATATGTGTTAATTATTATTAATTTAGGCATCAGCGTATCGTTTATTTTGTGATTTAATTTTAATAATGATATAAAATCATGAATTTCATCTAGTCTATGAGAATTAGAAATTCGTTGATAATAATAATAAAAGTTTTTCCGATATATATTATTATTTCAAGAAAATATTGTTGACGAGGTATTTTTATAGGCATTTTAAAGTACGTTTATAAAATAATGAAAAAATAATAATACATAATTGTTAACAAAATATTCTTGTTAGTAATCTTAAACTTCAATTTTTATTGCACAATAACTCTAGGCCATAGGTTATTGAATTGTGTATTATAATGAATATTTTGTGTACAGATAATGTGAAATATATAATTTAGGTTCATGCTCATATACTATAGATTAACTAGATTGAATAGTTGTTATATAAATAAATATATTAAAATTATTATATGATAATACAAAAACAATGCTCTTCATACACTTGCAGTCTTTTTATTTCCCACACATACTGACCATACTATCAGGAAAATCGTTTTGACTGAATAATCATGCTGTGATGATAATAATTCAAAGGTCAAATAATTTGAACCGAGAAAAAAGTATGATTAATATTGAGATCTCAAGACACGTTCCTAATTATCTACCTATTCCAAATTTTCCATTCCAATTCCATTACAAAAACTTGTTTTTTTTTCTTCACATAACTGAAACATAAATGATAAGAATAAGTAAAGCTTAAAGTTATCTCCCAGAGAGATTAAAAAATACAATAAAAAAGTGTGCATCTGCTTACAAAATATTCCAAATTTTCCATTCCAATTCCATTACAAAAACTTGTTTTTTTTTCTTCACATAACTGAAACATAAATGATAAGAATAAGTAAAGCTTAAAGTTATCTCCCAGAGAGATTAAAAAATACAATAAAAAGGTGTGCATCTGCTTACAAAATATTCTATTCATGTGAAACTTACAACAGCCAAAAATAAAAAATAAATTACAATACATAAATTCATTAAAATAATAAATAAATAAATTACATAAATTCATTAAAATAATAAATAAATAAATTACATAAATTCAATAAAATAATAAATAAATAAATTACATAAATTCATTAAAATAATAAATAAATAAATTACATAAATTCATTAAAATAATAAATAAATAAATTACATAAATTCATTAAAATAATAAATAAATAAATTACAATAATTCATTAAAATAATAAATAAATAAATTACATAAATTCATTAAAATAATAAATAAATAAATTACATAAATTCATTAAAAATAAATAAATAAATAAAAATTACATAAATTCATTAAAATAATAAATAAATAAATTACATAAAATAAATTCATTCATTAAAATAAATAAAAATAAAAATAAATAAATTACATAAATTCATTAAAATAATAAATAAATAAATTACATAAATTCATTAAAATAATATTCATTTCATTAAAATAATAAATAAATAAATTACATAAATTCATTAAAATAATAAATAAATAAATTACATAAATTCATTAAAATAATAAATAAATAAATTACATAAATTCCTTTATATTTTGAATATACATATGTATTATGTTATTTATTTTTCCTAAAAATAACTAAAATGCGTTAGGAGGGTTTGTAAGTTCACTGGCAATATATTTGATTAAAAAGACTAAAAATATAATTCAAATTCATAATTGCACAAATCATTTATACTAGGTATATGTGTATGTAGTTACACTTGCATTTCACACAACTATGTACAGGTTGGACATAAAAAAGCGATAATTGTTTTTTAAACATTTATATCTCCAAAACAAATAATGGGTGAATCATTCGAAAGTATATTTAATCTTCTTTCTAATGATATTGCATTTTTTCAAAACGGATAACTACATATTATTGGCACAATTTGCACACGTTAAAAATTTATAGAAAATCGCATTATTTATAAGGGAATTTCAAACAAAAATATTTTATTTTAATTTTTATATTTTGTCACCGTAGCGTTATTTTTTTCGGAAATAGTCACTTAGATAAACACATTGTAAAGATAGTCGATAATGAATAATAAAACTAGAACAGAGCGCTATTGGAAGAATGAACATAGTTTTTTAAATCCAATATCTCGCTCGCTATGTGTGAATGGTATCCGAGAGGATGTGGAAGAAAACTAATAAGACCAAACGGACGAATTAAAAAGAATGTGAATGCATGCATGAATTTCTCAAGACAGCAGGAATGGAAAAGGATTTAAAAAGCTTTCGTCCAGTGTGTCTACCTATGTATATAGTGGACTTTTTCCAAACTTTCGCACATTGCAAAGGCGATGATATCGAAACGACGGTAGTAGTTGTAAGAGCAACTCAATTTTTTTTATTGTTTAATATTAGAACTAGTCTTCGTGGACTATATCTACCAATTTATTTTTTATTTGTCTTTGATTTTATTAGTTGTCTTTGTGTTGGGTGATGACCCATTGATCATCTCCATACTATTGCGTCAGATCACTAGGCTTCTTTCTTTCGAGTTTTCTAACACCTCTTTGTATGTATGTGAAGCCTCATTTCGTGCGTTTTATCTCTCCGACAAGTCACAGTGAATGTCGTCGTTTCGAGCGTACCAGGGTGCATTAAGGATGCTTCTTAGAACTTTGTTCTGTATTTTTTTAATCATTTCAATATTGGTTTTTTGGTGCATCGCCATAGCTGAATTCCGTATGTCCAAATTGATTATATAAGTTGTTACGCGATTCGATTGAGCGGCCGAGGGGAATTGATATTGATACTCGAGAGTGGTTATCAGGGCTACCAACAGGCTACGGCTGGCGTCCCCGCGTTGATTTCCCACAGCGCTAAAAAAAGCGCAACACTTTTTCCCCAATAATACAAGAGGCAACAAAATTAATAAACCAACCCAACGAATTCTATCTCAAAAAATAAAAAAAAATAAATAAATACAGAGAGAGCATGGCCGTATTAGAGATCCACTTAGACCTATGCATGGTGTGAGTGTAGTGCAAGTGAGACCAGTGAGTGGAGTGAAGTGGTGGTGGCGAGTGGATATTTGGGGAGCACCGTTCGCCCCTCGCCCCTCTTCTCCCCCCTGCAGGCGTTCTCCAACATCCTCATCATGTTCTGGATGGAGAATCCGGGCAACTCCTCAGCCATCGGAGCTCTGCTAGACTCTCCGGTTGACACATTCGTTCACTCACACACACACACACATGTACCCCACACACGATTCAACTCTTCACATGTCAATTTGCTGTCATATGATGCGTTGATAAAGTAGCCCACATACCATCATCTGTTCGATATTCAGCCGTATAGAGTATTGCAAACATTGTGCAAACTGTACTTGTGCAGTAGATCATACCCACTCGGACGTTCAAAGTCTATGTGTCTCTTGTCACGTTATAGGTTATGTCAGCAGGATGCGTGCGGAGTGAACGCTGTTATCGCTATTATTGTATTATCTACGGTACGGGTATTGTGTTTCATCGGTGAAATCCATCAGGTTTCTTCTTTGTGACGATGAATGTAAAGGTACTTTGCGACGAAGAATAAAAGATCATTGTTGGCGTTGCAAATTTGGCCGTTTTAAAGTCAACTGTCAAATGTCACTTTGTAGGTTATGTCGGAAAGAAGTGCGCACAGCGGACACTCTAATCGCCTTTATTCCAGTATTTTCTATTCAAAATTAAGCTATGGGCTTGGCACTTGTCCAAAAATCAACTTGTGCAATTTCTATATCGTACTGATAATGTCTGTATTGTACCGACTCGAGTAAATAAATTGTTATCACTTTATTATTTTGTTCATAAATGAAATACGCATACTTTGTTTACAAATTTTCCATTTTGAAAATTCTCTCGTTTAAGTTGCAGATATGTACGTTTGTTTAAATAATCTGCATCGAGTGTAAAAATTAGGAATTATATACACGACTGTCTGACAATCGTCGGATGTTTATCATTAACACGCGAGTGGTCATTTAAGTTGCAGATATGTATGTATAAATAATCTGCATCGAGTGTAAAAAAATTAAGATTATGTAAAAAAAAAATTGAAATTATACACACTCGGATGTTTGTTATTAACACGCGAGTGGACTAACTTTTCAATTTTTCAACGACGACAAAAGCGTGCATAGCTTCGATACAATTCCTGACAGACGTACAGGCTGCGGACAGACTTTGGCTCTTTATGCATAGACGATACAAGCTATTTACCCGAAATAGTCAAACTTATTTAGGGGACGAAGTGTCGGTTACTTTATCTACGTACGTTCACTTTGTATATACACAGATCAATTTGAAAATTGTCTTTCGAACATCGACAGACAAACTGACGAACTTCGGATCTTTCTGTACATATATGTATGTATGTATGTATGTATGCAGTATAATTTGGCACAATATGCACAAATGGTAATCATCTGTAATACGACTGCACATTTTATCACATGTTAGATAATTATTAATAAAACCAGATGCCGTTTGATGCCAATATTTACCTAATTTTTCTCGCGTGATTCAATTTTACTCCTACATACAAATGTATATACAAAGTTGCTTTTACCACATTGAACAAAATCTATCGATAGATAAGCAGCATTACACTACCTTTGTTTCAATTGTAAATGTTTTTTTTTGTTTTATTCACTATAGAATGTTTCACTTGCGGATCTGTTGAACCAAGACGATATTCTGCACGAGTGCAAAACACAGAATAAAAAACTTATTGAATTGTAAGTTACGACAATGAATTCATATAAATTATGTATGTGTTGATATTAAATTAATAATTTTATTTTTATCGACTTTAGCTTGGAACGTCCGAGTACTATTGAAGAATTAATCCACTTAATTGTAAGTGAGCCTACAAACAATGAAGATCCGGCAAACGCGTACCGACATTCAACATTGGCGTGCGAAATCATCGCTTCCGGAGTACATACATATATACATATGTATATGAATCTTTTTATGTATATCTTCAATTTGATTGTAATTTTATGTTTTCAATTTTCATAGATGCTGGGTCTTATAGACAATTTGTCAAAGGACGTTGAACTGTTAAAAAAATTGTACTCATTCTTGGATTCGAAACCACCACTCAATCCGCTTTTGGCTTCGTTTTTTGCCAAAACTGTCCAAGTCCTTTTGTCCAGACATTGCGGACAGGTAACTTTCATTCGATAATGTTTTAATTGTAAAGGTGGCCCGGCCCGTAAGTAAGCGAGCTATTTGCTTTTGCTCTAAATTTTCAATAAAATTAATTTAATAAATTGGGTATCTTAGCATATCGTATTAGGATTTTAATTACACTGTGTATTTATGCGAAATTAAAATCCTAAGTGCACGAATTTCTTCATTCACGTTTGTGCAATATTTTTTATAGTTAGTTTAAATTTAAACCAAACAAGATACTGAGATACTCAATTTACAAAATTGATTTTTATAGAGTAGCTATACTCTGTCCAACTTAAGAAATATCTTTGGCTGTCCACGATTTACGACTAACCCTTAATTAATAACCAACTGGTTTCAAGTTATATTTTATTTATGTATTAAATTTTGACTTTACTTGGATATAATAATGAATGTCAGTAATATCGTTAGAGAAAATGACAGAAAAATTCATTGAAATAAAATACTACGTACATGCGTATGTACAAGTTAATTAATTTTTACATTATGTACATATATTAGAAATGCTACATTTTTTAATGATTTATATTCACTGTGGTCATAATAATCAATTTGAATTTATTATCAAAATATATATACATAATGCGTTAAAAAGTAAATAAAATTAGTGTATAAAAATTGTATATAGTAAAATTAATAAGTTAACAGGTCTGTTGGAGGGTTATCGATAAATTTTAATCCATTCAGCCGAGATACTGATGAACCCCATTGATTAAAATATTCTCTTTTATGCACAGGATTCCAAATTGGTCAAAACCAGGGTGTTTCTTAAGTTGGACAGAGTATATGGGTATACGTACATATAACAAAAACAAATCTCTTGGTATTGACTCATAGGTGTCAAATATCTAAGAATTAGCATCAGTCGGGCCAATGAGCCGAGATGCTGACGAAGCCCATTGATTGAACCGCTCTTTTTTATGCACAGAAGGACTCTAAATCGGTCAAGACTAGGGTGTTTCTTAAGTTGGATCGAGTATAAATTGTTATAGCAAAAACAAAACACTCACTTACTTGGGGGCCACCTACTATAAAAATAGATTATGTCGTTCAATTTTAATTTAATTACATTTTCAGGATTGGTATTCCTTTCAAGTGATATGCTATCGTATATTAGAATTTTTCAAAGTCACCGATTTTCTACCCAAACTGTTGGATCACTTGGGAACTTCGGCCATATTAGACACTCTCGAGTGTATAACCCGCGTCGAAGGCGAACAAATGAAGAAAGATTTACTAAGTGTACGCACCTTTTTTTTATACGCAGAAATTGTACAACATTGCTGCATATTTGTATATCGTATTGTTTTCACGTTGCAGTGGTTGGACTCGGAATTGTTAGTAGAACAACTCATTAGTATAATATGTGGTAAATATAAGAGTAATCGAACTGTCGCTGCGAATTTGGACGCATCGACTCGAGTGGACGACGTAGATTCTGCGCAAGTGACGTGTGAAAATTTGCCAAATGTAGATGAAAAACCAGCCGAGGACGTTTCGCCCGAAGTTAAAACTGAAGTCGCAGAAGTGAAAACTGAAGTAGTGGAAGTGAAAACTGAAGTAGCCGAAGTGAAAACTGAAGTAGCCGAAGTGAAAACTGAAGTGGCAGAAGCGAAGGTGGAAACGGTCCAAGTTGCGGAAACAGAACATAAATTAGACGAAAGTAACGCCGTCGCTAAGAGGGAATTGACTTCGTTAGAGAGTCGTTTATTATTGGGACAATCAGCGAATGCGGCTCAGTTAATATGTAGTATAATAGTGAACGGTCGAGATCCGAACGGCGATTGCTCGTAAATAATTATTCTTTCACCCGTTCATTTGAGTTGTTTTTCACGTGTGCAGTTTTAATTTCATGCTTAGCGTAATAGATATTTATGTAATTTCAGCATCTCCATAGTCGATCCGCTGTTGGAAAAGTGTAAATTGGCATCGACTGCCAATTTTTTACTGTCGTCTATGTTCTCTTGTCCGCCGGAAACCAGACAAATCGCACTCATCAACGGTGTGCAGGTTCTTTTGATGCTACTCAACGATGTACCTGGGTATGCGTATATGTAATATGAAATTTTACTTTTTAAACCGTCACGTACGCATCTAACTATGAGATTTTAAACATGTCGTTTGATCACTTTGCAGTCCTATAAAGGCGCCGTCTGTAGATCAAGTAGAAATCAATCAAATAGCCGAAATAATATTGCCTTATCTACCAAAATTCAAAGAAGAAATAATGGAAACGCCCGAAAAGTATAAAGTGCGTAAATTTTTTCACCGACTGTCACGTATCTTTACTATTTTTTCATATGTAAACGTTGTTTTCATTACAGTACGGTTATAGTAATTCGATCGAAAAGCCCGTAGGGGTGGGTCGATTGACCGTGGTGCGATTAGTGGAAGTTTTAGTCCATTTGGATAATCCGGCTGTAGCGTTAGCTCTCGTTCAAAACGACATCGTTCCGGTCTTGTTTGACATGTTCATCGAATACAAGTGGAATAGTTTTTTACACGCGTTCGTCGAAAGTATAGTCACAAAAATGTCCACTTCGCCGATGCAGAAAGAAATTTACGGAAGACACGTGAGTTATATTGAGCCTTGGTTTGAGTTTATAAGCATTTCTGTATATAATAATGAATGTGTTGTATTGCAGTTGTTTATTGACTGCAAATTAATGGAAAAAGTAGTCATAGCTTGGGAAGAAAATGACGTATCACAGTAAGTTTTTTTTTACTTGACTCCACACATTCTTCTCAATTCATCAGCCCATCGTCCACTCTGTCTACCTTGCTTTCTTTAACATCCTCTCGGATACCATTCCAGTATTACTCGCGTCCATCTGCCAACCATTCATCTCTCTATGTGTCCATTTCAACTTTTTCACACGTTTTGCTATATCTGCCACTTTGGTCATGCCTCTTACCCATGTATTCCTCTTACGATCTCTTCTCGTTATACCGAGCATACATCTTTCCATGCTTCTCTCTGTGCACTGGATCTTACGTAGTATTCTTGAATTTAGCATCCCAAGTTTCACATCCATACGTCATAACTGGCAGTACGCATTGGTCGTTCATTTTTTGTTTTATTTTTTCTTTACATCCGGTCATATTCACCAATTTTTGTTGCTTAATTCTATTTTGTAAATCTATTGAGTCACATCCAACTATAACTATGTCGTCAGCGACTCTTAGATGGCTCAAATGTCTTCCGTTAATCTTGACCCCTGTTTTGTGCCATACCAGCAACCTAAATATGTCCTCACAATATATGTATGTATGTATATAATTCTAATATGATTTTAATTATATTTTAGGAAAATGCTCAAGCCTCGACACGGTTATATGGGTCACCTAATCAACATAGCCAATTCTCTACAAGACTATATTCATCAATATCCGGAAGTTATCGAAGACGTATCGATCGAAACCAAAGATCGATGGAATGAAATGGTCTCCGAGAAGTTGGAAACGGTTAATGTTATACAAAAATTATACCTGGTAAGTGTTCCATTGTTGTAAATTGAGATTTTTGTCTTGTTGTAATATTGATTGAACATTTTTGATTGATCAGGGCGGCTGTCATCCGTCGCTAGCCAACAACTCCCAACATCAACAGCATCCAGCACAGGTACTTTAGAATTTCATTTCAAATCTGTGTCGTTATTTCAATGATAATTATTATTGTATATATGTTTTTACTTTATCGTAGATGTATGCTACAGATTCACAGAGCGACAACTACTACAATGCAGACGATTACGATAAGTAAGTGTTGATATTGAACAGGCTCTATTGTTGCGTTTAGTAATTGACTAGCTCATTTTTCATTATACTTTTTATTTGTATCGATTAATATAAGTGTGAAATCACCGCATTGTACCTATATTTCTAAATAAAATGCCTAGTAATTTTATACAATGCCTAAGCGTTTTGGACAATGTTTTGCACTTTGCCTGGCCGTTTTGGGCACCGTATAAACTTTCCGTTTTTTTTTTTTTGCCCGTAGAAAATATATTAACTTTTAGATGTTGATTTCAGTGAAGCGGCTTACAACGAAGAGTCGAACAATGCGGAGCAACTATTCCTTTCTATGTGCGAGAGTATCACTACTAATCCCATGGAAAATCAAGGAATAATAAACGATAAAGTGATGAAATTCCTCATGAGAGAGTAAATATGATCTTTTATTTCATCATCATTTTCACCCAACCACTGCTAGATAAAGGCCTCACCAATCCTCTTTCATTCCTGTCTGTTTTGAAAAATCTGCATCCAGTTTACTCCACACATTCTTCTCAATTCATCAGCCCATCTTCCACTCGGTCTACCTTGCCTTCTTTCACATTCTTCTCGCTATGTATTCACTTCAACTTTCTCTCACACAATCAGCTATATCTGGCACCTTGGTCATACTTTTACCCATGTATTCCCCTTACGATCTCTTCTTGTTATACCGAGCATACATCTCTCCATGCTTCTCTGTCTTGCGTAACATTCTTGAATTTAGCATCCACGTTTCACATCCATACGTCATAACTGGCAGTACGCATTGGTTGTACGCCTTCTTTTTTAAGCATAGCGTAATGTTGGATTTAAAAACAATGTTCATTCTTCCAAAGGCACTCCATCCTAGTTTTATTTCTTCTTTACAACCAGCCATATCCAACAATTGTCCTAGGTTCCTTTCTTCAATTTAGTAATGTTATAAATTGAGTATTGTACTTTTCTTTTGACAAATTGATTTAATTTTTTTTTATCATTACAGTTTAAGTGATAGTCTCGATAATGAATTGTGCGATACGGTATCTGACGAGGATCAAAAGATCCTCGGACTCGCCAGCCAACTGCAACAGCAAGAACAAACGCAAATTGCGGCAAAAGCAGCGCAGAACCATTCGTACGACAAGTGGCTACCATCCGATTCTAGGTTAATTGTAGATCATTAGATCGAGTTACGTTTGTGTTTATTCTGTGTGTTTAACTTTAATTTATATATATATTCTAGAACTGAATGGGACTCGGATGAACTCGATATAACTCCTACGGATGTATTATCTTCGATGACCGTTAATAGCTCGTCGCGTAAGTTTACTTTCGTCGTATATATGGTTTGATTGAATTGTATGCACTCGTCTAATTACATGTTTAAACGACAGCTTGGGGTACGGTGGATAACCTGAGCGATGAGCAGGGCGGATGGGCAGATTTCAGCAAACTCGAGAGTGCATTCAACTGCGATCCTTACGCGACGTTCAGCGACCTGTCGTTCACGCAAGGACTTTCCGGCTCGAAAGACCTGTTCGGCAATCAACCGATCAGCAACGTGATGAATTTCAGCAGTCCGCTCGTCTTTAATGAAATACTCATCGGTGACAGAGACAGTTTTGCTAATGTACAATCGTCGACGGCCGATTCGGAAAGCGCACAGAGTTCGGCTCAGATGGATCTATCGCCGTGTACGGCTCGGACCGACGATATAAGAATAGTTGAGGCTGCTACTTCTGCTGCCAGTGAAGGTAAATTTTGATCGTAGGAACGATTGATTTATTTCAGAACGCTCTCCTGTTTAAAGAGTTCGGGCTAGGAGGTGTAGCTATACGCCAAATAGAAAATTTAATGAGAGGCGAAAAACAAGTTTCAAAACATACATACATATGTAAATTTAAATGTCTTTGTTGATGATTCAATGCATCGTACTAAATTCACAATACACTTGAGCTACGTTTATATGACCAGTTTATTGAATTATAGCACTGATGATGAGTGATGACTGAATAAAAGTGATGCACTGACGTTTGTTTACAGACAACTGGCAACAGTGCCACTGAATTACTGGTCGAAGAACACTGGCCGTGTGATTGTACCTTTACTATACAATACATTTTATCACTAGGAAAAAGTTTCTTCGTAATAATGTGTTTATCAAAGGATTTAGAATCAAAATCGCACTCAAAGAGTCTCTTAAGTTAGTTTAATTATTTATTTTTAAGAATTGTGTGCTTTACGCCGTTTTTCTTTCCGTTTATAAAAAAATTTTCAGTGGTCAGATTTGACTTGAAAAAATTTAATTTTTTATTCTACCTCCAAAAAGATGTTAGTGAAGCGTATCATCATTTGTTCCGCTATATGTGCCACTTTGGTCATACTTCTTACCCATGTATTCCTCTTACGATCTCTTCTTGTTATACCGAGCATACATCTTTCCATGCTTCTCTAGATCTTACGTAGCATTCTTGAATTTAGCATACAAGCGTGAAACGTAATATTCTGTCATTAACTTTTAGATATGATGTCGTTCAGATAATATTTAAGAAAATCCGAATTCGGAAATCATGGAATATTTTATTCTCGGAAAAAATAAATTTCCCCCCCCCATTAGGTTGTGTCGTTATCTATTGTTTTTGTTTTCGAAACCAAAAAGTTTGAGCTATCTGTTTATACTAGAATAACGTAACAACATTTTGCATTATCTTTTCTACAACGGACTCGGTACATACTATCAAGTCTTAAAAAACATACAAGTCTCCTCTTTTGCTTACACAAATTAAGTCTACTATGTACTTCTATTTTGAACAATAGAGCGTTCTGAAATGTGTCCGTTTTGTACAGTATTATTGATGGATGATATGAATCTTTGTTTTTTTCTTATTTCAGTTATTACCGTGTTGAATTCAAATATGAAAGATTTATCAGCGGAATTAGAGAAAATATCATTAGACGATGTGGCTTCACCGGTTGCAGAAAAGAGTGCGAATGTGGAAAGCGACAGTACTGCGAGTGCGGCTAGCGATTCCAAACGTCCGACGGCTCACAACGAAAGCGAAGAATGTGATCAAAACGAGACTGTTAATACAAAATGAAATCGAGTATTCATTATTTGACGTTTGTTAATACACTGAAACGTGTGGACACGTTGGCATTGTATTATAAATTTCAAATGTGATCAATCTGGTACTAGTTGGATTACAGGAATTTTTTTAAATTAGCTCAACTTTATATTTAACGAAACAATAAATAAAAAAAGTACATTTATATACATTATAAATAAATTTTAATAGTTTGGGTTTATACATATATTTTTTTTTAATATTATTTTAACAGTTTCATTTTATTGTACCTCACGCTCTCCACACACCATTTAATTGTAGTATAATTAAGCGTTCTGAGGTTTTATCTTTTAAGTTCCGATGATTATTTGGATGCCAACAGAAGTATTGTTTTATTTTTATAAATAAATTCAAATTGAACTATGACCTAAGTATAGCATTAATGTTAAATTCTTGTATGCAGAATTTTCTATAGTTCCCAATCAGTGCCTGCTCAATTTTTTTGATTTGTCTATCTTTTTTTTTTTTTTTTTTTTTCATTACATGCGTTAGTTCAGTTATTGTGCTCATTGTGCCTGATTATCGAAAAGTGCAATAAAAGTTTGCTTAATTCTGACAAATGTATATAATAGTATGTCGTTCAATTGTAAAATAGACCCTTTTTTTTTAATTATAGTATACACTTCTGTAATGCGTCGGTAACGCTTGCCAAATTATTACAGCTACGGATGTGAATAAATACAGTGCACTTTTTATTTTCTCTAATGATTGCGATATTTTATCAAATTGTATTGATGCAAAAATATAAAAACACTTCATATCGCGAATCCATCATATCATTAAGAAAAATATATAATACTAGATACATATAAAGTAGCTTCGTTGTTTTTTTTTTTTTTTTTTTTTTTTTCATTTTATATAATGTAAGGCTCAATATTTTTCTATATTTATCATGTCGTTTAAATATAAATATTATTAGTTTACAAATTTAATTTTTCGTACAATCTGTATTAATTGTTGAACTTAGTATTTATATTGTTTCTAGTGTGTTATAAACAAAAAAAAATTGCTTTTATTTTGTAAATGTTATGAAATTGTGATTTTTCAGATATATTATGAAAGATTTTTTTAAAATTAGTTTTTCGCTGCGGATTTGTTTGCAGTATTCTAGAATTATTAATTAAATAATGAACATTGTGATAACGCATTTTTACATGTTACCTCATAAATACATTGCAATGTTGTACACAAGCGTGTGTGTATTGTTATAAATATTCCTAAAACTTTTCTTCTCCAAAACAAAAACAAAAAAGACCCGAATTAAACTTATTATTCACTCAAGCTTCTATTTTCAGATTTTCCTACGACTGCTTTCGATTGTTACTGTTGAGCGTATAATGTATTATTATAATTCATAGTTAAAGTAATCATTTTTTAGCCGTGTTGTTTTTTTACACTTTTATTTATGCCAGTGATGCCCAAGCGTGCGTAGACGTTAGTGAAATATACGCTTTATATATTTCAATTTAATTTTTGTTAATATTTAAGGCTACTACGATAAACTGCTTATTATTATAAATAATTATTGAATTGGACATCACTGGTTTGCAGACGCAATATAATATATGTCTCGATCGGTGTTGCATCATTCCAATGATACAAAAAAAATATATAAATAAACGTCAACGACCACAAAGTTATGTCTAATCGGCAGCCCAAATATTGTACAAAAAAAAATAAGCAAAAACCAATAGAAAATTTGTAAAGTCGGCGTGAAAAACCCCGTCAGGTATGAAAAGGTTATTATTATTTAAGGTTTAAAAGAAAATGAAAAAAAAAACACATGTCTTTAATCAAAATATATTATATTTAACCAATCGATGGTGCTGGTGTAAATAAGATGTGAACAATTTAATATTTCTATATTTTATATTACACAGTTTTGTAGCCTTCAAAAAGTTTGATGATGTAAATTAGTGCCTGTACATATAAATGATGAAATTTTTCAGGTATAAAAGTCAGACTCGGCGTGCGAGTAGTGACCTTTTGATTTTTTTATGTCATGAAAATAACATTTTGAAAATAAAATACATAAAAACATTATTTTATTATTTTATTCCTTTTCATTTTATAATAATATGCCTGAAAATCTATCTTGTATTAATTTTTAATCTGTAGTATTAGGAAATGACGGCGTTCCACACACCTCTACATACAACGCACACTTTAAGCTCTTTATTAATATTAATAATTAACTAGTGTAAGCCTGTTGAATATCAACGGACGTGTTTTTTAACGATAGTAAAATGTTTTCAACGTGCTAACTAAATAAATCGATCAAATGTTTTCGTAATTGATTATGTAACAATTTAGCAAAGTCGCGAACCTACTAAGGATTAATATTTTCAAATTATAGGAGGCCTCCCATCACCGGTGTTGGGTACCTCACCTAACCTGGTGGTAACGGGTTCAAATCGTTAGTGTTTTTTCAATTAAATTTAAATTTCAGCCTTTACCGAGGCGAGCGCTATCAGCAGACAGACAGACAGAATTGAGTATTGAATCATTGAAAACTCTCAAAATATAATTATCACTATTTTTATCTTGAATTCGTAATTATCATTGTCAAATAATGATATTTCTAGATCGTATTATCTTTCAAAATTTTAAAAGTTCAATTGAATCATTTGCTGCGTGCCAAAATAAAACATACAAAAATGTCGACGAACTGTTATCAAATTAGCAGTATGTCAGTAGATAATGTGACGTCACTTTAATAAGAGATTTAATTAAAACAACATTATTTATTGAATACAAGTAGCATAATATTGACATAATTACATGTAAAAATGTTTGATAAATTGTTAAATGAAGAACATAACTATTGCACAGAATATGCTATAAAGTACTTTTTACTGTAAAATTTTCAATACTTGGATACATATTTACAATACTTATTCTACAGTTTATAGGGTCAAAGTTAAAAAACCAGCATACCTCAAATGATTTAGATGCGGAATTTTATTCGAAAACGTATTCATATCGCAACAGATGAGTTCAGCTACTCGGCTACCACATTTATTCGTACACGGTAAGAGTTCGTTGACATCATAATCCTTATTCATACCTAAATATGCCACACATCTCGTGCCGGAATTATCGCATACAACCTGAAAATTTAAAGTATGAATTGTTTCACTTTGAATATTACATAATTCAGTGTAATAAATCCTGTACCGTAATACCTTATAGAACCACAGTGGAACTTGTAACTTTCCATTGTGTCCCGACAACATTCCGTAGGTTCCTGTATAGATAGTGTAGCTAGTATGTAGCGGGATGTTTTTACGCAATTTCTGTGATTTAAAATAATGTTTGTTGGTTAGGTTAGAATCAATCTATGATGAATTAGTACCAAAATGATTGCTCACCATTTCTAAGTGTTTCCAAGAACCTCTATTGAATGTCGAATTTTGAGGTGCAGCGTTGATGTAGCTGTAGGTAGCTCTTTGATGAGCAAATAGCACATAGTCTCCTCTCGGTGAAAGATGTCCTTTATCGAACGAACTTAGTGCAGTATATAAATTGCCCACGGAACCACCTAATTGATGACTTTCTGAAAATGAGTTTATTTTTACTTTTTAATATTGTTTTCACATTTTCAGCTGTTCAGCATCCACTGCTGGATGAAGGTCTCTCCAATCCTCTTCCATTCCTGTCTGTTTTGAGCAATCTGCATCCACTTGACTCCACACATTCTTCTCGGCACATCTTCCACTCGGTCTACCTTGCTTTCTTTCACATCCTCTCGCGTCCATCTGCCATCCAGATCCATTCTTCTCGCTATGTGTCTACTTCAACTTTCTCACACGTTCTGCTATATCTGCCACCTTGGTCATGCTTCTTACCCATGTATTCCTTCACGATCTCTTCTTGTTATTCCAAGCATACATCTTTCCATGATTCTGTGTGTGCACTGGATCTTATGTGGCATTCTTGAATTTGGCGTCCAAGTTTTACATCCATACGTCATAACTGGCAGTACGCATTGGTCTTATGCCTTCTTTTTTAAGCATAGCGAAATGTTGGATTTAAAAACTATGTTCATTCTTCCAAAAGCACTCAATCCCAATTTCATTCTTCGTTTTATTTCTTCTTCTTTACATCCGGTCATATTCTATTGAGTCACATGCAAGTATAACTATGTCATGCCTTGTTTGTTTTATTAACCTTTGAAATTGTAATGCGCTTCTTGTTTTCTTCCATTTTTGTACTCCTTTTGCATTTCGCCGATTCTTTTCAAATTTTGTTTCACGTACACAGTTCTCTTAATCGACGACATAACGCAAGCTTCGTATAACTTTAATTTTCCAAATGATGTCGTATCAAAACCGACGGATACTGTGTTACCACCATCACCACATGGACGTGCTTCGGACCATTCCACAGATTCAACTTTTTTTATACACTTGAGAGTTCCAAAATCGAGAGGATTCCTATTTTCGGCGAAGATTTGACCACTTTGGCATGTCAACTGTGCACCAAAATTGTCGTATTAATTATAAAAATTAATTGATCATATCTTACCAGTCTAAACAACTCAAAATACTTACTGAGACATGACTCTGTATAGAGTCTTCAAGCGAATTTCCACGTCCACAATCTACCACAAATCGTTCTCCAGGTGCAATGTTCATTTTAGAAAACTCATCAGGTAATATCCAACTACCCGTCCATGATATGTACAAAGGTTGATTCAACTCGCGATTTGTCAGCATGTTAATCACACATTGAGAACTACTTGGTAAATTTGCACCGCCTCCTGTAGCCGAATGAATCAAAAAAGGATTCACATGTAATGGCGAATAGCCCGTATTAATGTTTGATCCTGGAGCCGGATAACTTGCGAATGGATTTGTTCCATGGGTACCATATCCTGTATTGAAATTTTCAATTGGAGTATTAACGGGACGACTTGCAGGTATATGAAGTGATGACCCCGATGCTGAGTGACTTCCAAATGGATTTATTCCAAATGTATTGTGTCCTGTGTTAAAATTTCCAGAAGGTTGTACTGGGTTGTTGGTATTGAATGTTTTTCCAACGCGAAAAGTATTGGTGAACTTTGCTGAAAGTGTTTTGTATGTATATGGAATTTGTTTTCAATGTATTGAAAGTAAACGTATTTAAGAATACACATACCTAAGGTTTCTTTAAATGTTGGTTTTTTCTTCTCGGTGCAATTGATCATGTGTACAACCATACATAATATTACAATTGCAATTGTAGTAGACCTCATTTTTAATTTGTGTTGAACTTCAATTGTTCACTGTCCGTTGTATGTACATAAAGTAATTGTAAGTAACATGAAGTGATGATACAATTGATGCAAATGATCAACTAAGCATTATAACGAGACACATATAATATGTACTTAGGTGTGGGTTCCTGTAACTGATAAATAATAACACTGTGCAACAAAAAATCACGTTTTTTAGTTTTATAACAAAAATTATCACTAATTCCGACCCACTGAATCCAAATATGATAATGAAATTTGTTGGTTAGCTCTCGTTTTATGAGACATTAACATCTCAATTATATAATAATGTGAATTAAATGTAATATAAAAAATGTATTTTAAAGCTTTTTAATTTTACAATTAATAGCAAAAACATCTGCTATTAATAATATTCATTTTGTACACATAAGCACTAAATTTTGAGTTACCGACCGCAAAGGTCAAAAAAATGTAAAAATTGTCCCATTTTTTTAACGCTCATATCTCATAAACAAGAGCTAACCAAAAAAATCATTATCACATTCGGATTCAGTGGGTCAAACTTAGTAAACATTGATTAGTCTCCACTTCGGTAGTTTATTTTTGTTGCACAGTGTAATTAATTGAAGTCCTGTGAATAATACGCGACCGCAAGAGATTATAAGAGCCAAGGTCGTTGTTGTGCGCAGAAATGCAATTTAACATCTTCACGGCTCTATTAAATATTTGCATTACCTCGATTTGAAATTTTTGTTAATATTTTTATAATTAGGGTTGCCAACAGGTCTCTTTTTAAGAGAACATGTTCTCTTTTTTAATGCAATTACTTTGTTCCCTATCTTTTTTATATTATACTCAGAATGTTCTCTTTTTCAATTTTGACAATAATTTCACGCGGTTCGATAATAATAATTTCGACATTCAGTATAAAGTATTATTGAAACATTTGAAAACACGTTGGCTATCACTTTATCCTGCTGTAAAGAGAGTGAAGTTTTTCCTACTTTAAAAGCATATTTTTTATCAATCGACAACTCTCCCATCATTTCAAAATTATTTTTTGAAGATGAAAACTCATTGCTAAACAGCAAAGCTTATTTAGAATTTGCGTATTCCTTAATGCATATATTCCATGAAAAAAAATATTAGATATAGAAGTCGAACAAAATTCTGTGTTCGAAGTATTGGCTACAATAAATTCATTAGCGAATACATTGAGTCATAGATGTGAAGAATCATTTCTTCGCATCAAAGTAAAATCTACTTTGTCTGAAAATATAGGAAATGTATGTATTGCAAAGTAAAATAGATAAATTCAATTTAAATTGCATAAATTGCTATAAAACATCGTAGGAATATTTAAATTTATGGATTAATCAACTATCAAATTTCAATAGTTTTACTTGGATGAAATTAGATAGGGTTCCGACATGGGAAGAAATTGAAAACTCGATAGTATTTCTTGCCTACAAAAACGTAGTTGTGGATGATACAAGATGTTTTGATAAATTTTACAATTTAAAAATCTCAATACTGGAAATTTTAAAAATATGATTTATTGTCTCAAATGGATAGAATATTTAAAAAAAAATATTGAGTTTCATTCGGAATTATTAAAATTTTGTCAATTTTTTTTACAATACATAAATTACATACCTGCCCAAAATGCCAATGTTAAAAGAATATTTTCCATGATCAGCGGACAGTGGACCAAAGAAAGAAATAAGTTGAAATTTTCCACTGTCCGGGGTATTTTGAGCATAGTACATACAATATAATTACAAAAATGTTTCATGTTTAGAATTTTATAAAGAAATAAAAGAAAATAAGAAACTTTTGCAACAAGTTGGCTGTGTAGATAAATATAGCGACAAACATGACGAAAGTGAGAATGAAGATGGTTAAATTAAACAATTAATTTTTTAGCGTTATTTTCATGTTTACTACTACATATGTATGTATGTATATAATGAAAATTGTACAAAAAAAACATTTTTTTGTCAAATGTTCTTTTTTTTTGTCCATAACACTGACAACCCTAGTTATAATAAATACTCTTTTTAAATTTCAAGAATTTCATTGGATCTTTCGCTAAGTTCCGAAATAAAACATACAAAAATGTTGGTACATATGTATGCAATATTTTAATATCTACTGTTGATGACTCAAATGCGGAATGGTCTTTATAAATGTAATCATACCACAACAGATAAACTCAATAATGGAATTTCCACATTTATTCATACACACTGAAGGTTCTCTAGGATATTTGCATTACTTTGATTTGAATTCCTAATTAATGTTGTTGAAAAACGATTTTTTAGAATCATTTTCCCTTTATAATATTTAAGAATTTCATGAATCACAAACATGAAAAAAATTTTAAGACATACAATTTGTTATTAAATTTGATATTTAGAATTTGTGACAGTAAATACAGATAATAAATCACAATATTATATTTTGGATACATTATTTATTCTACATAGCTTGTATATTATTATTTAAAATATATTAATGTATTTTCATGCCAAAGACAAATTAATATCATACATTTAGAAGTAAAATGGAATGTCAATAATGCTTTATTTAAACATATAACTATAGAAATGTAATTGTACCATATTGCGGAACACAAATACCTTATTTATTATAGACATAAAATATATGAAAAAATGTTCAATTCAGACATGAATCATTACATATATTTTCTATAATATCTACTGTTATAATTATTTCTATAATATTATAATGTTATCTAGTTTAAATGGGTAAAGCTAGAAAACCCACAGAACGCAAATGACTCAAATGCGGAATTGTATTTGTAAACGCAATCATATCACAACAGATAAGGCCAGCTTTGGAATTTCCACATTTATTCGTACACGGTGAAGGTTCGCTAGGATCATAATCCTTATTCAAACCTAAATATGCCACACATTTCGCGCCTTTGTTGTCGCATATAACCTGAAAATTTAAACAGTATGAATAATTTTACTTTAAAAAACAACAAAATTCACTAGATATCTATACCTTATAAAACCACAGTGGAACTTGTAAATTTTCATCATATCCCGGCAACATTCCATAGGTTCCTGTATAGATTGTATAACTAGTATGCGACGGTATACTTTTACGCAATTTCTATAATATGTATTACAAACAAATGTTTTTAGGTTAGGTCACACGAGTAGCCATACTTAGATTAGGAATTACATAAGTTAGGTTATGTATATAATTAGCCATTTTGATTAGAATGAATTTACGATAAATTAGTACCAAAATCGTTATTCACCATTTCGAAACGTGCCCAAGAGCCTTGATTGAATGATTTTTTTTGAGGTGCAACGTTTATATAGTTGTACGTGGCCTCTTGATGATTAAATAGCGCGAAATCGCCTCTCGGTGAAAGATGTCCTCTATCAAAAGATCTCAACACTTTGTATAAACTGTCTACGGAACCACCCAATTGTGTACTTTCTGAAAATAAGATGTATATTTTTTAATATTGTCTCATTATCAATTCCGTATTTGTTTGATTTACCTTTGAAATGGTACCATGGTTTTTTTTTTTTTTTTTTTATGCACAATTTTTGTGTAATTCCACCTTTTTTTAAAGTGTGTTTCACGTATAAAGTTCTCTTAATCGACGGCATAATACAAGCTTCATATAACTTTAATCTGCCGAACGAAGTCGTTTCAAAGCCAACGGCTATAGTTGTACCACCGTTACCACATGAACGTAATTCAGGCCATTCCACAGACTCAATTTTGCGCAGACACTTAAAAGATGCAAAATCGTAAGGCATACCATTTTCAAGGAACTTTTGACCCCCTTGGCATGCTAACTATACAACAAAATCAACATATTACAGTTTTGTAGATTAAATAAATATCTCAATAACACTTAAAATACTTACTGAGACGTGGCTCTGTGTAGAACCTAAGAGTGAATTCCCACGTCCACAATCCACTACGAGTCGATCTCCAGGTGTAAAATTCATTTTAGAAAACTCATCGGGAAACATGAAGTTCCCCGCCTTTGATATGTACAACGGTTGATTTAACTCGTAATTTTCCAACATGTTAATAACGCATTGATAACTACTGGAATCGACAGATTCAGGGAAAAATGTTTGAGGACGCACAATTGGTAAATATGCACCGGTTTCTGTAGCTGAATTAATTAAAAACGGATTTGCAACAACCGAAGAATATCCCGTATGAAAGTTTTCAAGACTTGTATGACTTTCAAAAGGATTTTTTCTAATGGTATCAGATCCTGCATTGAAATTTCCAAGTGGAGCATCATCAGAATGACTTGCAGGTGTATTTATTTTAAATGGATTTAAGTTTAACGAATCTTGTGCTGCATTGAAAGTTCCAAGTAACGAATGACTTTTTGGTGTTTGAAGACTAGAATTCAATGCCGATTGAAAAATGGGGTTGTAAGTATCGGTTTGTCTTGCAACACGACGAATCTCAGTGACGTTATCTGAAAATGTTAATTTATAGAATTTGTTCTCTATTGTATGTAAAAAGTTATAAAAAATGTAAGAACAAATATAATACCTGTTTTTATTACTTTAAGATTCGATCTTATCTTTAAATGATCGTAGGTACTACCGCAATGGATCGTGTGTATAGAAATACACAAAATTACAATTCCAATTGTAACAAAGTTCATCTTTGAAAAATTAGTCCTAACTGAGTTTATTTGTCCTAGCTGAAGCACTGGCACAATTAACACAAATATCTAACTGAAACTTTTGATAAGATTTGACCGATAATTTTAGTCCCAGGAACCACACACAACCGCAAAAGATTAAATATATATTACTTTGAATGTTTCGAAACTTCTTTTAATCTATAAAACAGGAAATTAAATTTTCAGAATTTGCCACACACAAAACAATAAAAAGATAACTTGAATATTTAAATAACTTATTTGGATATATTATTTATTCGAAATTTTATACAAATTTTATAATATAATATAATTTAAATATATATATATATATTATATAATGAAAAATTCCATAAGGTACATATTGTATTTCCATGCTAACGACAATATTGTTTTACGTTTTTAAAAAAAAGTGAGAAAAAATATCACCAATGTATCAATTATATACCTAATTACATACTGTTTACATATAATTGTATTATAAAATACGAGTAGCTTATTTATTTTTATGGTAAAAAATAAAACATGAAATGAACCGTTTTATCGAATATTTAAAGCTGTTGTTCATAGATCCAGTCAGATTTAAAATACTAAAAAAATCAACAATTAAAAAATGATAATATTTCGAATGTGTTTGATTCAAATATTAAATTCTATATTCTATTTATTTCATAAGTGCTACAAATTTATTGAGATAGTGTATAGCAAAATAATACGCTACTCGTAAAAAACAGATCGGGTCACTTTTATAATGGAAACGTCCACGTCCAAGTCTTTGTACTCACAATATAAAATTTATAAACGTCTTAAAAGATTCCGAACAACATTGAACATTTAATCTGACTACCATTTTTCACACAACCACGACGAATTTACTAATATTTCTTTACAAGGCAAAACAGACTACCTCAATATACTGATCCGATCGGCACCCTCGAGATTGTTTAATTTACGAATGCAAATTTAATTGAAAAAAACGCAACTCAACTCACGTTAGTACACGTCGTACTTCCACTTACAATTAATGTATAATGGCAATTTATAGGAATTTACCTAACTGTATAAGTAACTGTATTTTGTTTCGACTTCAGATTAATTGTAAATTTAAAATCATAAAACGGTACATACTAATAATGAAATTTCTATACATACAAATTTCTACATACGTAAACGGTAGATATTTACTGTTAACTTAAAAACGTCTATGTACATGCACAATAAAACAAAATGTAAATAATTTCAGTCAAGGTGAAGTTTATCTACAAAAGTTTATAAGACAATCCTTTGCCTATTGTGAACACTATTTTGCAAGTACACATTCATTCAAACTTTGGAGATAATTCCTATGATCCTGCAGGTCTTACAGAGTACTTGATACAGCAATTTTCTTTCAGGTAGCTGTAGTGCTGCCAGTCGAAACAAATTGAACATTTATTTCAAGTTCTTTACTACAGCTAGTATTTTATTAGGTTTTGTATATTTTATTATGTCTCGATGATTACATTCACAATATGCAAAGAATTGACTGTAAGTATACATGAAATAATAAGAGAATACATCTAGATTATTTCAACGAAATACAGATTCCATTATAGTATAAGTAATATTTAGTTATGGTTGTATTTCTATATTATATTATTAAAAAAATAATAACGAGGTGTTCTTCCGTTGCTTTCGCTTTTGCCAAAGTATTCATCGTTACGAAAGTTAAAATTACTTCAAACGAAGGAAATTATTGTGTTAACTATCTAACAAATTCATAAAAATGTTAGGCAACATCTATATCTATGACCAGGTTACAATATTATCTAATAAATTTATCTGATAGTTGATTTAAAAAAATTATAATTTAAAGATTTAATAAAAATTACTACGTGCAGGGAAGTATTAGGTATAGTTTACGAATTTGAGAATTTTATGTAATGTTACATATTGCCAGATTTCCGATATAATTATGGTAATTTATATAGTAATTTTTGCCAGTGAAAATGTCTCATTACTTAACAAAGTAATTATTATTGGTCAATTACATTTCATTCTATAAAGAAAATAATAAATTGATAAAACTTTTACAATATTACATTTTATACAATAAAATACTAGATTAACAAAACAAACCAATTCCAACAAAGAAATGATTACAAAAAACAAAAAAAAATGCACATAAAATGAATCATCCGTCTGTTCGTTCGTCTTGCGAAATAACTATTACATTTCGTACATATAAAAAGAAATTTGAATAGTCGAAACGTTTTTTTATTTATTTTTTTTGGACGGCTTGTTTATTAGCAGCAGTGAGCTTTCGCCGGCTCTGCTTCCACCAAATTGAAATCGAGACCGTTGGGTCGATTGAAACCAGTCTTTATTCCATCCCAGCCCTCTTCCACCTTGTACTCTCCAGTTTGTATTCTATTGTACACTTCCTCGGTCACGACCGTGAACGCTTCTTCAACGTTCTGACCCGTCTTGGCCGACGTCTCGACGTGATGAAGACCTACAAATATGAAACGGTTAACAACGGAGTCAAAATGTAGAGTGATTCTAAGTCAAGGGGAATTTGTACCATTTTGTTCGGCAAACGCTCTAGCTTCCTCGCACGAGACTTCTCTGTGTGCACCATTTTTAGTTCCGCCGCCGACTAGATCCACTTTGCACCCGACGAGGGCAAACACGGGTCTGTGCGGTTCTATGTGTCTCTTAGCCTCCATCATCCATAGCGGTATGTGCTCGAAACTGGATCGATTGCACACGTCGTATACCAACAGTGCGCCGACCGAATTTCTGTAGTACGATTTCGTGATGGATCTGAACCGTTCCTGTCCGCAGTGTCCCACAGTTGTAGTTTGATTTTGGTGCCGTCTTTTACTTCGATCAGTCTCGCGAAGAAATCCACACCCACCGTCGGATCCGAGAGCTGAAAATGCAACATAAAAAATGAAAGAGTTAGTGCGTTTCTCTACGGTTGTTTTGTGTTGATATTTATTATCTATTATTGTTTAGTTCATGTGTAGTAAAGTCCAACAAGATATCATTCATGCAGAAATTTCGAAATAATGAGCACATTAGAATTTCGATAGTGAAACAAAGAAAACAGTATGTATAATTAATCATTGTCGTCATTTTCAGCCGTTCACCATCCAGTGCTGGATGAAGGCCTCTTCAATCCTCTTCCATTCCTGTCTGTCTCGAGCAATCTGCGTCCAGTTGACTCCACACATTCTTCCCAAATTCATCGTCCACTCGGTCTGTCTTGCTTTCTTTCACATCCTCTCGGATACCATTCTAGTATTTCTCGCGTCTATCTGCCATCCATTCTTCTCGCTGTGTGTCCACTTCAACTTTTACACACGTTCTGCTATATCTGCCACTTTGGTCGTGCTTCTTACCCATGTATTCCTGTAACGATCTCTTCTTGTTATACCAAGCATACATCTTTCCATGCTTAATCAATGTTTTTTTTTATATCATTTCGTTTTGAATCTAGGATAGTAATGAATGTGTTCGAACCAAATTATCCGATCGGATGGATTTGTACGTTTTCGAAATTTTTCCTCTTTTGTTGCTGGATAACTGTGTCCCCCACGGAAAGATCAACAGACTATATTCGTTAGGGGGGGTGATGGCCTCATGTGAGGGTCTTAGGGAGAAATTATGTGGAGGTGTTTCTCCTCAAGATGGCCTATGTACATTATTTCCTTCCGACTGGGTCAAAATAACAAACCGGCCGGGACTTTGGAACGCATCCTCAAAACCAATCATATTCTCAGTTAACCGACAATTAAAAATTTTCAATGAAAACAAAAAGAGTGCGTCGAGCATTCCCGACTAGTAAACGCTGATTATTATGTATACAATTTAAACAACGAGATAATAAAACGTAGCATGGCAACCGCATAATATTAATTCACGAATTATTATGTCACATGGCAACATCGTTTACTAATGTCATTATTTACGCACGCGACCTTGTGCTCATACTTGAATCGTACCAACATGACAAAGAGACAATGAATTGTCAATATACGAGTATATGACGTATTTAAAAGAACACAAACAACAAAAAATGTTTCAGCACCACGACCGATCACTGAAACGCTGAAATATATATATACGGACATGCCATCGCAAAATATTAAAAATGAATTAAATGGTGTGATCACGCGGTGGTGTGATACTAACCTCGGCGAACTTGCCATCGGTGAAGTACTTGAGCAGCGAGCTTTTGCCCACGGTACTGTCTCCTATCAGGATCAGTCGAAACTGGTAGTCAAACATGGGGTCCACCATGGTGGAGACTTATTTCTTTACCCGACACTCGATCTGATCGTCCTTTTCCTACCAACTGACAGCTGATGCAATTCCACACTCACGACCAAAACACACCTCTGTCTATCGCAGTTGGATAATGCGATCTGATCGAGTCGTAACATTCGCTATCGAGGCCATCTACTCTACATCTCATCTACTGCGTCTTTTCTCACGTTCCCCTTTCTTCTCATTTTGCGGCGTCATTGTGAATCTATTAAAGAATAAGGCGTAGATTGGCAATTTTGCGTTTATACTGTCAGATATTTGTTAGTTGGTGATTTTAATCGAGTTTCTCTGCTGAAATGTTGTATATCACAGTTCGTTATCAATTAAAAGAATAATTTGTTTATTAAAAGGGTTGTAGTCTGGGTTTACAGACGTCCCAATTTGAGCAGGATTGTCCTGAGTTCAACAGACAAATCCCGAGTCCAGCATTGCCTCCAAAAATCCCAATTTAACAAAAATGTTATATGTAGTTAAAAAAGGCTTAATTTTGACCTTCTATATGAAGATGCCGAATTCAAGAATTTTATGTAAGATCCAGTGCACACAGAGAAGCATGGAAATGTGTATGCTTGGTATGACAAAAAGAGATCGTAAGAGGAATACGTGGGTAAGAAGCATAACCAAAGTAGTAGATATAGCGGAACGTGTAAAAAAGTTAAAGTGACAATGGACTGGTCACACAGCGAAAAAAATGGATGGCAGATAGACGTGAGAAATAATGGAATGGTATCCGAGAGGATGTGAACGAATGCAAGGTAGACCGAGTGGAAGAATTGAGAACAATGTTTGGAGTCAAGTGGATGAAAATTGCTAAAGACAGACAGGAATGGAAGATTGGTGACCGGCTGAAAATGATCTATTTTTTCTTAATTTCTTCCTTGATTCCTTAACTTTTTCTTTAATTGTTTGAAATGGTGACTGTCCCGATCTGCGATTTTGGAAACTGGCAACCCTTGTTGTAGTGTAGTAGCAGAGATGAAAGAATACTCGATTATCATAAGTAATTGAAGCTTCTGCCAGTTGCAATGTACCGCAATGTTACACAAGAAAAATCTCGAGTTTTCAAGAATTTACAACAACTGCACAAGAAAAATACAAAACCTCTACTGAAACCACAACTAAAAAAAATAAATTTGAGCATACATAATTCAAAAATTATCCAAGTATTATTTTACAGCACATCAACAGAGAGAATGCCAAATTGTGCAATAGTTTCCCTTTCGATTGTCATATTATAGACATGGCCGCGAATGGAGCTGTGTGCCGTTAGCTGCTACGCATACGGCATAGTGCAATTTGTGTGTGTTCTCTACGGCTGGTTGTGTTTGCGCAAAAGTGAACTAGCGCCTAGGAGCGTTCTCGAGTGGCTCAGTCGGCATGGAGGCGGCCGCTGAGGTCACGGATTTGCTCAGACTCTGGGAAGAACAACATGCCGTCAGCAATTACGATCCCGTGCCAGCGCTCACACGGTACTCTACTACGCACATAACCTCTAAAACATCACTGGTTTCCCCTCCCCCTCCCCTTCACCCCGATTCAACAACCCCTCTCCCCCGCCGAGTCACGTTTCAATTGTGCAATGGAGAACGGCTAATTGGTTTTCGTTCCGTTTGCTGCTCTCGTGTCATTCTCCACGATGGTCCATCTGTCAAAACAAACCAAGGTCGATGAGTTTGACAGATGCGAAGCATCGTGCTGATGCTCGTTTTGATATTTTTCAATCATCCCCCTCCCCCTCCCCTCCATCTGTCGCTTTATGTTGGCAATGTTTAGTGGTGCGTCACATAACCTCAAATTTGACACTTCGTGTGTGGTGTTTTTTTTTTTTTTTAGATTTTAACGCCTCGAATGTCGGCCATTGCAAACGATATTTTTATTGGTTTTTTTTTAATATATTATACAAAAGTTTGAAATTGATACTTTGAAAACATTTGACCTTGAGATTTTAATAAAATTGTAAAAAAAAAAATTATTTTGAAAATTCGAGTACTACACGTAGGTCCACCCTTGTTTATTTTTGACATATAAGTGGGTTCACAGTGTGGGTTAAGTAAATAGTAATTTAAATTTTCAATTAATGTTCATACGATTGCCGACATATGCACATACCGACTAACTTGTGCTCCTTGTGTGAATGGTCACAATCCAAAACAAACCCTGGAAGCTTTACATCTCCGTATATAGCATTACTATATGTAATTGCGCAAGGGTCTGCCTGGTTGGGTAGCCGCGGAACGCTCGCATACACTTTGAACTACATACTACACTATAGGTATAAATGATAACCACCCGATGTCACTGTCAACGGACATTGACTAGTTCCATATAATTGCAGCACGTTTTGATACTAACCCAAATATTAATTTAACTTTTTCGACCAAATGAAATAAAATTTATAATGCTCGACCAGACGATTATATAGATTTTTATAAAAGCACTAAACTGCATTCAAACCTCGTTTGTCAAAAATCTTCGCGAGCTTGTTTTGTGACTTGGAATATATTAGTGTGAGACATTATGTCTGTTCATGTTGGTTAAAATATCAAGGTCAAATTTTTGTAGGACATTTTTGTAAACATCTTACAAAAATGGTGAAAAAAAAAAAATAAAAAGCAATATAAGCTTTGATGTTCTATAGAAATCTTTTACTTTGAAATAAAAATTTTCAATGTTGTAATTGAATTTTAAATGTTTCTTTTTTCTATAGCTTGGCAGAAATTATCGAAGCGGAAACGGAAAATTTTATGAAAAAAGATCCTGATCCCTTCGACGAAAGACATCCGTCGAGGACAGATCCATCATGTGCTCTCGGAATGGCTCTCAAAGTTATGTTCAAAAAGGACAACTTTATGACAAAGGTAATCTTTTTTTTTCATTAATAGTTTTTCAGAATTTATCGACACGTGAATGTAAAATCTAATGTGTATTTTTTTACAGCTCGTCAATGATTACGTTCGTGATACGTTTTATTCGAGACAAAGTATAACCAGTAGAGACGTAAGAAAACTCAACATAGCCGCTTGTCGTTTAACGTTGGACTTGATGCCCGGTTTAGAAATGTCGGTAGTATTTCAGGTACATTTTACAAAATTTTTACCTACAATTGATGTATAAATTAAATTTGTTTCACCACTACATTATACTTTTATTTTTAGGATAATGAGGGATTTATTCATCGTTTATTCACGTGGGCTGAAAGTTCTACGGAACCTCTTCAAACGTATGCAACGGGACTTTTAGCGGCCGCAATGGAAGTCCAAGAAATTGCCGCCGGATTTAGGTACGTATTATACCCGGTTTTAAATTGACTTAGAATGTAACATACTTACGAATGCTGTAATTTTTATAGAGAACAAAATGCTCGCCTGGTACCTCTCATGCTACAAAGATTGCATCGACTTAGGAAAAAAACCTTGCAAGATAATCAAGTACGTTTTTTTATGTCATCATCCAGTGCTGGATGAAGACCTCTCCAATCCTCTTCCATTCCTGTCTGTCTTGGGCAATTGCATCCACTTGACACATTCTTTTCAATTCATCGGCCCATTGTCCACTCGGTCTACCTTGCTTTCTTTCACATCCTCTCGTATACCATTCCAGTATTTCTCACGACCATCATCTACCATCCATTCTTCGTTCCACACGTTCCGCTGTATCTGTACTGTACTGTATCTATCATCTTACCCATGTATTCCCTTTAAGATCTCTTGTTATACCAAGTATACATCTTTCCATGCTTCTTTTTTAAGTATGTAAGTTAATACAATAACTGTCGTATGACAATATTCAATTTGTTATATTTCATCGTAGAGCTCTTCCGCGATTCAGAAAAATCAAGCTACGCAAACGAGACACTTTGCTAGATTTGCCCAATGTCCTCATCCTACGCCGGAAAAAGAATCCGTCTCCAGGAAAAGATGTAAGTGTGTTTCTATTCGCCTTGCAAGTCTGTTTGTTTTACTTGGGTATGCTTCAAGTTGTTGCGTTTTAATTTTTCAGTGCACAATAATGACGGAACCGCTAGCGATGAAGAAACTTTCGGTACACCGGTGAAACGTGCGCCATCAGAAGAACCCAATTTCAATGCTTCAATCACTAGTAATGCACTCGGTACTAATTTAAATACAATATTTAGTCTATAATCTTATATATTTATTGTAACATTGTGTTTTAGGTCCTATTCCCGAGGGTATGATGTCCCCACCGACACGCGGATTTATTAAACAGATTCCTAAAGCTCCACCGATACCCACCGACTCCACTAGTAATAGTTCATGGGCTGAAATGGAGTCGTACGTAATAGGTATTTTACACTTTGATTCATTTGCACTGTATTTTTTGATCGTTTCATATTATAAAGTGCCACTACTGTAATTTTATAGGTAATATTCAAATTTATCCAACGACTGATGCTACGAGACAGATGCTAATTCTTAGATATTTGACACCGATGGGTGAATACCAAGAGGTTTGTTTTTGTTATGTGTACGATTACAATATTTTATCATACTAATTATATGAATAAAGTAAAAATGTACATATACCTATGTCCAACTTAATAAACACTCAAGTTTTGACCGATTTATCCTTCTGCGCATAAAAGAGAGCATTTTAACCAATGGACTTTATGGATGTGACTTTATTTTTTATACACTCATTCTATTTACTTTTTAAAGCATCTTATATTTTGAAAATATATTCAAATTGAGTATTGTGATCATACTGTAGTACTGTAGTATTTTATTTCACTTTGAATTTTTCTTTCATTTTCTCTAATGATATTATTGGCATTCACTATTATAAACATCTAAGTAAATTAAATACATAAATAAAATATTACTTGAAACCAGATACAGTGATTTCATCTCACGTGAGCGGGGATTCCCTTTCGTGAGATGAAAACACTAGTTATGTGAGGGTTAGTTACTTTTTTCTTAGCGATATGTTTCTTAAGTTGGACACAGTATACATCAATACAGTTGTACTGTCCTACAAAAATACATACTAAATATTTTAATTATTTTTCTTTTACAGTTTTTGAGTCACGTATTTTCTGAAAATGCACTGGAACTAATATTAGCGTATGTAAATCTTCGGGAATCGAGAGATTCTAGGTTGGCGTTTGAAGCTCTCAAATATTTAGCAGCTCTACTATGTCATAAAAAATTTTCAATAGAATTTATCAATATGAACGGACTACAGGTATTATTTTTTTTATCTAAGTACGAAATTTATATTGCATTTTGTATTTGTTGCCGATTCTCAATGTTGTATTTGTATTGCAGAGGTTTTTAGAGGTTCCACGACCGAGCGTTGCCGCAACCGGTGTATCAATTTGCATGTACTATTTAGCTTACTGCGAAGACGCAATGGAAAGGGTTTGCTTGTTACCTAGGAAAGTACTAGCCGATCTAGTTCGTTATGCTCTGTGGTTGTTGGAATGTTCGCACGATTCCGGACGTTGTCATGCGACTATGTTCTTCGGATTCTCGTTCCAATTCAGAGTGATTTTGGAAGAGTTTGACGCTCAGGACGGTCTTAGGAAATTGTACAATTTAATATCGACATTGCCGATACTGTCGGTCGAAGATGACAATCACATATCGGACGATGAAAGTTGTGCAGCACGACAAATCGTCCGGCACGTATGCGTAGCGCTGAAGAGATACTTAGAGAGTCATCTTTATCATAAAGCGGCCGCTTTACGGAGACAGGGTAGACCGGGCGAAGTACCGCCAGAACAACCTCCATATAAGGTATTTTAAAAATATACACATCAGCTCAACTATCAAACTGTGTATATAATCTACTGCTCTTAGATGACTCCTCTGGCAATTTTGGCATAGTTTGATGGTTAAGTTGGGAATAAGTAACAGAAGGTGAACGGTTTTTAATTTTTTATACCATAATTTGTCAGGCATGCAAATCGTCTCCAGACGAAATTCAAGAACAGATTGAACGGTTGCAATCGGCCGTTTGGACTAGGTGGTCTCCCTGCGATCAATTCTTGCGGTTAGGAGGTGTAACGTTACTTTTGCAAATCGTAGCTTTCTCGTACGATTGGAACTTCAACGGCAGGTGAGATACTCAATACCGGTGTATAGCTCATTGATAAATTCATTATTGATCTGTGAAATATTAATGCGTTGGCTATTCGATAGAGGAGAAACTGTCCGATCGGCGTTAGATGTAATATCCGTGTGTTGCGTTGTTCCGAGAGCTCAACTGCTGCTGTGCGAGAAGGTGGATATGCCGGACGAAGGTGTCACAGTCGGCCTCAATATCGTACTCGGTGCAGCCGAAGGAGAAATCGTCGCTGATGCTGATGTACAAAAGGCAGCGTTGAACGTACTCGTGAATTGTATCTGCGCTCCGGTAAATAGGGTATCTATAAATTTAATATTCGACAAATATAACGAGGAAATAAATGTTTACAAACTTGTTGATATTTTCAGGTTGCCGGTTCTTCGGCGAGATTTTCACTCACCGGTTCGATGAAAAAGAAAACCAATGTGAAATCGTACGAAGATGTCATACAAAGAGTATGGGAATGTGCACGGACCAATAACGGAATTATGGTTAGACATTTAATAATCAATATGCAATATGCAGTTCACCATCCACTGCTGAATGAAGGCCTCTTCAATCGTCTTCGATTCCTGTCTTTCTGGAGCAATCTGCATCCAGTTTACTCCACACATTCTTCTCAATTCATCAGCCCATCGTCCACTCGGTCTACCTTGCTTTCTTTCACATTCTCTCGGATACCATTCCAGTATTTCTCGCGTTCATCTGCCATCCATTCTTCTTGCTATGCATCCACTTCAACTTTTTCACGCGTTCCGCTATATCTGCCATCCTGGTCATGCTTCTTACCCATGTATTCTCTTCTTGTTATACCGAGCATACATCTTTCCATGCTTCTCTGTGTGCACTGGATCTTGCGTAACATTCTTGAATTTAGCATCCACGTTTCACATCCATACGTCATAACAGGCATTACGCATTGGTCGTATGTCTTCTCTTTTAAGCTTAGCGGAATGTTGGATTTTTATGTTTATGTACGTTTAAAATTATGTGTGTATTACAGGTCTTACTGCAATTAATGCTGGTCAAATCGCCGATAACGGACGCTGATTGCATACGAGGATTAGCTTGCCGCGCTTTGGCCGGATTAGCGAGGTGTCCCACGGTCAGACAGATCATCTCGAAACTACCGCTGTTTACAACGGGCCAAATTCAAAGTAAGTCTTGCGACAGTCTTTCACCGTTTCCAGTAAAATGTTGCTTCATTACATTCGTTTGTCGTAGGTTTAATGAGAGATCCGATACTTCAAGAGAAACGGCAAGAGCATGTTATGTTCCAAAAGTATGCGTTGGAGTTAATGGAAAGAGTTTCCGGCAAGACGAAACCCTCAGGTGCTGAATTCGAGACTAAATTTGAAACATTAGCCAATATTCATAGGGTATGTTGTCTGTCGGTATTGATTCATTTTATAATTGTTTTAATTTGTGTTATAATTGATTGAATTGTTATAATAGGCGAATGTAGTGGCACAGACGCATATTACGTTCAACGAACGTCAGCTCTTTCAACTCATTCATCAGCATCTTCTCAGTAAAGGTTTAACGCACGCTGCCGAATCACTCCAAAAGGAAGCCGATCTGCTACCGTTGCCGCAGCCTCCTCCGCCGACAGCTCCAGCTCCACCGATCGTATACCAACCAGCAACACCGACTAGAGTAAACACTCAATAATAACCATCTTGTGTGTATTATTGTGTGATATACTGAAATTTTCATCGTATTGTATTGCATTTTAGACCCGCCTTTCAACCCAAAAGTTGAATCAAACAGACACGTCGTTCAATCAATCCACTCCGATCATCAACGGAAGTGTCGCCATCGAAGAACCTGTATCTCTTCAACAACCGCTCACGACTCCGATCAAGATACGGTACGTCTAACATTCACACAATGCATCGTATAAAGTGAATCATATTTTTGATGTATGAGAGACCTTTGTTGTCTTATTAGATAGTAAGTTGTCTTTTAATTCCCACATTGATGCGGCTGTCAATAAGGCTTATAAGAGTTTGGGATTCATAATGAGAGTATTTAAGTCCTTTGATACTGTGTCTCTACTATACAATGTATTTGTGAGAAGTCACCTGGAATTTGCTAGTACTATATGGAACCCGTTTTACCATGATTCTATGTATTATTAAATTGGAAAAAATTAATAAGAAGTTCCATACGTACTCCATTTCCAGGTTTCGTCTTCTTCTGAAAATTCCCGTGATTACGTCCCTCTGCAATCCAGGAGGACGGTCTCGGATCTCTGCTTTAAGCTTTTAAATAATTTAACAGATAGTCCTTACTTACTAAGTAGGATCATTCTGCATTGTCCCCCTAGATCTGTCAGCCATCCTCCACTATTTCATTTGAATCTTTGTTCTACTAATTATTCGCAAAACTCCTTCATTTATAAATCCTGCTCGGCATTAAACGAAATCCCGGCACATATTGATCCTTTTCACTTTTCTTTGCCCTCCTCTTTAACTCCTCAGTTCCTTTCTTGTTATGATGTTTGTTTGTAACTATTTTGGCTGTTGTAGTATTATGTGGAATTAATATTATTTTATATTTTATATTGTATTGTATGAGCTGTTTGTTACCTAATATTAAATAAATAAAGTAACTTGATTATTTTTTCAGTCGGTGTCAGTCGACTTCTTCCGCTAATACGGCACCGATGACGTCAACGTCCACCGCTTCGATCCTCGAAAGACGATCGTTGCAAAAAGCTCCGCACGTTTCGCATTTAGCTCCTCCGGCGCAGTCGAGCACGACTCCGTCCACGCCACGCGTCTCACTCGACACCATCATCACAGAGTATTTGACGAATCAGCACGCATTGTGTAAAAATCCTATGGTCACATGTCCTCAGTTTAATCTTTTCGAGTGAGAATTTCACTTATTTTAATGAGGTATAATCTTACGAATGCATTTTCTAATATATTATTTTACGGTTTAGACCTCACAAATGTCCAGACGGTCTCGGCTCAAGACGTATAGCCGCGACGAACGTAGCCGTACGATTGGCTCGAAGACAGGCCGGCTTCGGAACGGGCGGTCGCCTTTTAGATGCTAGATTACTTCACTCGTCTTTCCGATCCGTTCAAACATTCCGTTTAGCCGACGAAGACACTCATTTCACTTGTTGCATCTTCCACGTATGTATCGTAATGATTTTTTTGTAATCTTTCTAATTGATTGTAATTATTGTTTATATGAGCTTTTTACTTAACAGCCTACACAACAGACGCTATTAGCTGGCACGTCAGTCGGCGACGTTAAATTATTCAATCTTTTCTCGGGCCAAGAGGAAAGCTTTTATCAACTGCACGATTCTTACATACACCATATGCAGGTAAATAATATTAGTATGACTAAATTGATCCAAAATCATTTTCAGACGTTCACCATCCACTTTTGGATGAATCCATTGGCCTCTCCAATCCTCTTTTCCATTTCTGTCTGCCTTGAGCAATCTGCATACACTTGACTCCACACATTCTTCTTAATTCATTAGCCTATTGGTCCACTTGGTCTTCCTTGTTTTCTTTTACTTCATATCATAGTGGCACATATGGATATATTTTAAGTCATATCTATATGTGCCACTTTGGTTATGCTCCTTACCCGTGTATTCCTTTTACGATCTCTTCTTGTTATAGCAAGCATACACGTTTCCATGCTTCTCCGTGTGCACTGAATGTTACGCAGCATTCTTGAATTCAACATCCATGCGTCGTAACTGACAGTACACATTTTTTAACCATAGCGAAATGTTGGATTTAAAAACTATGTTCAATCTTCCAAAAGCGCTCCATCCTATTTTCATTCTTCTCCAAAATCATTTACGACAAATTAATGTTTTATATTGATTATTTTAGGCTAACAGAGAAGGTACGCTGTTGCTTGCTTCATCGAGTACGTGGAGACCACTTTCGGCGTTGTGGAATATGAAGCATTATGAGATGCAGTCAGTATTATACGTTATTGTCTAATTCTAGCATGAATGTTTAGTTTCTCTCTAAATGTTTTATTTTTTAGGCTATCTTTGAACGAAGAAGAATATGTAGAATTTAGTAACGCCGAAGATAAAATAATAGGGACTAAAGCCGAAACCGCTACGATCTACGATGTGACTACTGGTCGTTCAATCGTTACGTTACAGCCGAGTCTCAGCAATCAATATACCAAAAATAGAGCTACGTTTAATCCCACCGATGAATTAGTTCTTTCAGGTATACTTTTTGTTTAATTGTAATCAGAGCTCAAAATGGATGGGAGCTCATTTGAACGCCGCTCCTTTTCATGAAATCCGTAAACTTAGCGCTCCCTTTCGTTAAAAAACCTAAATTTCTGTAATTATCATGTTTTGAACAAGCTGGGTGCACGTGTTACTTGAAAATAACATTTAAAATTCTATTCAATTGGAGGATTTTAAGATTCAATGTTCAATTTATGTATTTATAAATATTTTTAAAATCCACCCACAAAAATGAGTACAAAAAGTTGGTTAAATATCTCACCAAGTGTATTAGCTCTTCAAATAAAATGGCAATACGAAATGGCAATGGCAATTCAATGGCAATACGAAAGAAAATCAATAAACTTGTTTAAGGAAAAAAATATACTCCATAATAAAATCAGCCAATAATAATGAAATTGTTAAATTTATTCAAAACAGTCAGCATGCTCATTTTTTAACCACCGAAAGAGTTTTCAGAACGGTGTAAAGTAAGAGACCATTTTCAGATCTACCTGTTGAAGTTGACTTACAGACATTAAATGGTATTAATCTCGGTAAGATTTTGCATTCCGATAAAACGTGTGCTGAAATTGCTATGCACATTTCAAAGAAAAATGAAAAAAGAAATGTGTAACGAAATAATTTAATCTAGAAAAAAATATCATTATTAATCGACGTGTCTACAACAATAAGTATAAAAACCACATTAGTGATAGCAATTCGAACATTTTTTGGAGATTATCCAGGAGAAGCCTTTGTGTTTAATCTTGATTTAATTGAACTTTTTGATACATCAGCTGAATCTATTACTAATTCGTTGTTATCTTGCTTGTGTTATGAGCGTGGTTTTGAAGATATCTACCTAGCTGAATGTTTTAATTGATTTGCGTATGAGCTTCTGTTATGTTAGGTAAAGAGTCAGGCGTAGCAACACGTTTATTAAATAAATTTCCTAATTTATTGGTGTGGCATTGTGCTAATCATAGATTGGAGCTAGCCATCGGTGACATAGTCAAAGAAGTATCTGGTATAAACCATTTTAAAATTTTCATTCACAAATTGTATTCTTTATATCAAATTAAGATTATCGAGCGCTCCCATTCGTGAAAATTTCCATTTCGACCCCTGATTGTAACGAGTATTCCACTATGTTCGATGGAATAAATTAATTTTTTTGGTTTTTTTTAGATGGAGTTTTGTGGGATTTAAATTCCGGCAAACAAATTCACAAATTTGACAAATTGAATCAATCTTTGAGTGGAGTTTTTCATCCGAACGGATTAGAGGTGAATTTTTATTTTCAATTATTTCACCGTTGTGATGTTTGAACCGCATTCAACTAATGATTGTTGTATTTGTAGATTATTTCCAATACTGAAGTGTGGGATCTTAGAACGTTTCATCTTTTAAGAACAGTTCCTACCCTCGATAAATCAGAGGTAATTTATATCTTTCTTAATCATTTGTTGATTTTTTTAACCGAAGCTTAAATTAATACAACCTTTTTTTTTAGGTTTTATTCTCACCTTTATGTAGTGTTATATATTCGGTCACGATGGATCACGAAGTGGAAGATAAAAATCAATACGAATCAAATTTCAAAACTTTAGACGCATACGATTATTCGAGCATAGGTGAGTTAATTGCGTATATATTGAGAAGTTTTTTATGTTGGTTATTTAATTTTTTTTTTTTGTTTATATTTATAGCAACGATCGACGTCAAACGTAATATAGTTTCTTTGAGCGTTGCAAGAACTGGAAGTCAGTTGGCTTTAGTGGAGAATGTCGGTGATTACGAAAACGTACAAGAGAGTGTCGTTAAATTGTACGATGTCGGTAGACGTCGTGACCGAGAAGACGAAGTGGTGAGTTCTTCGTTTAAAACGTCGTTATCGTTGATTTATCTCCTAATTTTTTTTGGTTAATTGTTTATATAATATTCACAGGAGGAGGAAGAGGAAGACGACCTGGCGACGGAGAACGAAGTGTCCGATTCTGATAACGAAGGTAGTAAATTGTTCGCACCGTTGAATAGTGTTAGATGTTTTAAAATTGTATCGAGGTTCATTTTCAGTAGATGCTGACATTCTTCGCAACGTTCTCAACGGTCTCGGCATCGACGGTAACAATTCCGACGATCTCGACAATAACACCGACGATGACGACGACGACGACGACGATAGCTTCGGAGATAACGACGATGGTCCGGACGATGACGACGACGGAGGCTGGAGGCCACGTAACCGGAACGCACCTCGGAGACGTACAAGATCTCGTAGACGCAGAAGGGGCGGGTCGGAGCCGACGCCTTCCGTCGACGCCGCGTCAAACTCGGACAATCGCAGGAGTCGCAACGCCGCTGATTATGATGACGGTGACGGAGACGATGATAGTGAAATCAGTATATTAGACTTAGATTAATTGTGCCGTTTGTTCGGCAAACCACGTAATTTCTACTACTCGACGTTAACATTCTTGGCTTTAGTCTGTTCAAATTTTGTATAGAAATTACGGCATTCGGTTGTTATATTAACACACAAATCAACAGAATATAACTATAAAAATATACTATATATTTTCTTAATTGAAAGTTTTTAAACATATTATTTATTATTTTTTTTGGGGACACCAATACGTTGATTTTACGGCTACATCAGACGTTGTATTTAAATTAATGAATTTTATTTTGAAAGCATAATATTCGAGTTTACTTTTTTCTTTGCAATTTAGTACTTGTTAGAATTATTTATCGCTAGCTGAAATTACGCATTTTATTTTTTAGTTTTTATCAGGGAGGCTGACTTCTCTTATCGAGTGTGATTATTATGAATGGGCAATATACATTTATCATTTTTCATTCAATGCTAGGGATTGCCAAAAAAAAAGTAACATCAGCAAACTTAGTCCTCATCATCAATGTATAAAGTTATTACGCAACATGTACATTGATTGAAATATTGAAAAGTGTAGTATGAAAATAAATTTTGCTTTTGAAGTATGTGTCGTGATGAATTTAAGTTTTGTCTTATTATTATTGTCAATTGTTAACATACTGATTATTTTTTTTGTAAATATATTATTATTATTATTATTATGTACAAGAAAGCATAATTATAATTGTAAATTTGTATTGAATAAAAAAAAAATAAGAACTCTCGTCTTTTTTTTTTTATTTATTTTTTGGTATTTTATTCTTAATTTATATTGAACATATTGTCCACTGAAAAAATCGCATTTGCTAAGCAAACTGAACATGGCAATCCATACAAAATGAATTTTTATTGTTCTTTTTTATCGCACAATAAAAATTTGTAATTTTAATTAATCGCACCCGGCTTTGTAATTTTTTCATGAATAGTTAGTTATCTAGGGCCTGTATTTATTGAGTCAGTAACTTTTCCAATTTTCGGACAGTTTTTAATAAATGGTCAGTAAGTTTTATAAAGATCGGTACTCAAGTGATCAGTAAATATATTAAATAGTAATTAATACTAAACGGTAAGTAAATTTGTATATCATAATTTTCAGCCGTGCTCCATCCACTGCTGGATGAAGGCCTCCCCATTCCTGTTTGTCTTGAGCAATCTGCATCCAATTGACTCAGCCCATCATCCACTCGTTCTTTTACATCCTCTCGGATACCATTCCAGTATTTTTCGCGTCCATTCATTCTTCTCACTATGTGGTCATACTTCTTGCCAATGTATTCCTCTTACGATCTCTTTCTGTCATACCAAGCATACATCCTCCATGCTTCTCTACGTGCACTCTATCTTTCGTAACATTCTTGAATTTTATTCAGCATCCACGTTTCACATCCATACGTCATAACTGGCAGTACGCATTGGTCGTATTCGTATGCCTTATTTTTTAAGCATAGCGGGATGTTGGATTTAAAAACTATGTTCATTCATCCAAAAGCGCTCCATCCTAGTTTCATATTTACGGTCGATATTCGACCGATTCGTTAATATTTACTGACCGATTAATTATTTAGTTGTCATAGAGGAGTTATTTAGTCAAATCGAAATTTAATTTTTTCAATATGGCAACACTGGAGCAAATGTCAAACTGACGTTTCAAATACAACATTTTTCGCCACGACCGACCGGCATTCTTCCAAAGACAATAGAGACTTACAGTAATATCAAATCAGTATACAAATTATTCAATTTATAAACATTCATTTGATTCAAATTATTATCCGAATTTAATACTCTGAGCCTAAATTGTATTCTCACTTTTACAGAACGTTCAACAAATTACAAGAGGACAAATCAATACTTCACATGAATATTTTTCACATGGATACTATACCCAAATTCGCATTTCCGCACGATTGATTCAATGCACATCAAAATTTAACACACTTCATTGCTAATTCGATACAAAATAATAAAAAAAAATGCCTATCACATTCAAAAATACCATCATAATAAGCACAATCGCACTGTACTTTGCAATATCGATACAAATCTTCGACAATGTATACGGAACGTCTCGAACGATCATCGACGAACTGTTTCACATACCTCAAGGCATGCAATATTGCAATCACAATTTCACACACTGGGATAGCAAAATAACAACACTACCCGGACTATACATAATATCAACACTGCTCGTTGGACCGTTTCTTAAATGCTCCCCGTACCTGTTGAGATTCACCAATCTATTAGCCTCGTGTGTCAACGTATACTTATTAAATAGGATTGCGTTGAAAATACACAAGAAGTACGATTTGAAAAGTATTGCACAGGTTGTAAACATTGCACTGTTGCCTCCTTTATATTTCTTTTCACATTTGTATTACACGGATACGTTGTCGCTTACTTTTGTATTGCTTTTCATCGATTGTTACACGGATAAGGAGCGATACTTGGCGATGATACTCAGCGGGGCTTTCTCGATCATCGTCAGACAGACGAATGTAATATGGATTGCATTCTGCTTAGGGAATACATTGATGGATATTATTGTACAATCGTACGTTGAAAATGATGTAAAACGTTCAAAAACTATCAACAAAGTTAAACCGAATGTAAAAGAGCCGTTGAACGTTTATACCTTTAACGACTTGTCGTCGTCGATTAAATTTCATTTTGAATCTGAATTTCAATTTATTCACAAGTTTATAACTGTGGACCACGTCTGTGAAATTTCATCAATGTTAAGTATTCTGTTTGGATTTGTATTGTTCGTTTTCATTAACGGATCTATAGTCGTCGGTGACAAATCAGCTCACACAGCTTCCTTGCACATTCCTCAAATATTCTATTTCACTTTATTCTACGGATGTTTTTCGATTCCGTACATAGTCCGTAATATTCTCAGCGTGTTGAATAGTTTAATTGAAAATAAATTAAAAATATTACTCATCCTTATGGTAAGTTTAGCCATCGTTCATTTCAATACTTTGGTACATCCGTATTTGTTGGCCGACAATAGGCATTATACTTTCTACGTCTGGAGTAAATTCTACGGCAAGTATTGGTTTGCTAAATATGCGGCGGTGCCCGTTTACATCTTTTTGGGTTTTTCAATCGTTGAAAATTTGAAGAGTTCCGTCGGTGCCGGATTCTATATCTCGTTTTTCGTATGTTTGTTTGGGTCGGTCGCACTGCAGAAGATGATCGAAGTGAGGTATTTCTTCATACCGTATGTAATTTTGAAGATGAGGTTCGACGAACCGTCTTGGACTACGTTGGCGTTCGACTTTGCGTTCAATTGTATCGTCAATTTTGTAACGTTGAATATTTTCTTCACAAAAGAAATCATATGGAACGATTTCAACGATGTTCAAAGACTAATTTGGTAAATGCATATGTTTCCCCATCGTTAGTACCGCTTTAGGCCATTTCTAATTCCTCTTCCCCGGCTGATTGTGTCCGCGTTGCGTATCTATAATACGTGTGTAGAATATGTATGTACTATGTAAACTAGATATTGATAAGTTGTGCAAATGTAAATGATAATACAGATATGGGTAAAAATAAAGTTTGATTGTATCGCCTGCAATATTTTGTAATAGATTTAACATTAATCCAGTTTTTTTATTTATTTGTTCGATATTTATGTTTATTGTTATTTTTATGCTGACTGCATCGTTTCCCTTGTAGTCTAGAATAAAATTTATTGTTATCTGAGTCAATTTTTTTACTAACCCAATATTTTATACTTTGAATTCACCCATGTCTACAAAATACACTGCAACAAAAATGACGTTTTTGAGTTACCCGAGTTTTGACCCACTGAATCTGAATATGATAATGATTTTTGTCGCTTTACTCTCGTTTGTGAGATGTGAGCGTTTAAAAAATTGGACAATTTTTACATTTTATTTGCATTTGCAGTCTATAACTAAAAATTAAAGTGCTTCTGTGTTCAAAATGAGTATTGGAAGCAATAGTCTGATGTTTTTCCTATTAATTGTCATATTTGAAGGCACACTATGATATTCGGATTCAGTGGGTCAAACTTACATAGTAAAGATTCATCACATTCTCTGCTTCGGTAATTTTTTTGTTGTTGTACAGTGATATGAACATTTATTGATTGTGAACGGGTATTACTCTACTGGGCACCTTACACGGTCAATAATATTGACTCATGTTTCGAAATTCGAATCCGTTCAGTTCAATCAAATCATCAATATTTCCACCTGACACGGTCAATATGATATTGTCAATAATATTGACCGTGTGCTCATAAAAGTCTACATAGTAATAAAATAAATATTTTGTGGTATAAAAAAAGTTGAGGAAAATACGAAAATATTAACTCCCTGTACAAATTATAGCACAAGTTGAATTAATTCATTTTTATCGCGCGTGTAAAAGTCGTTATAGCGTTAAGGGGTTAAAATAAAATTATCAAAACTTGATTTAATCAAATGCGAATGGAAAAAAAAAATAGATAATATAATGGCAAGTTTGCAGTGCACGTCGCAAATGGCGCAGCATAATTCCAGAATTTTATCCAGAACATTTATGTATTTCAGACGATTCCCTCAAAATATCACGCCACAATCCATCGTCTTTACTGGACGATGCAGTTTGTAATTTCAATCGCTCAAAATGCAGCTGAAAAGTGCATTGTGCGGTAAAGTGCATCGATTGGCACCGACACGACACAACTATGGCGCTAAATTGAAAATTTTCCACCGGAAAATTTACTCATCGTTTTCCCATTTTCCTCAACGTAATATCAAATGCGTAGTCAGTTCAGATCAAGCCGTCGCTGTAAACGGAGGTCTCGGTAAGTGCATTAAATACATTTAAGCTAGAATAATACAAAAGAAGAAAGTAAATTGTACAATTTCCACAATCGTACGACAAACAAAAATTATTCTCATCAAACATACGACGAATAAAACGATAAAATTTAACAATAAAGTTTATTACAGCAAGTTTGAAAATTTTCCGATATTATATCCTCATTGATTACACAGACACACCCTGTATATAAATATATGTTTACATAATATAAAAATAACATATGTTTCAAGAATTTTTCACAAATAAAGTGTAAGGCGATAGATTGGTATTGATCGCCGGCTACCGGAATTTTCCAGTGTCCTTTACTTTATACGAACTTTTAACCAATTAATCAATCAAATTATTAAAAAAATTTATTCAACATATTAAAGCATGTACCCTTGAGAATTTTTTTGAATAATTTTCATTTGCGAAAATGTTACGTAAATTGCGTGTGACCTTCAAAGTCAGATCTATGTACGTGACTTTATGCAGGGATACATTCGCATACGTGGAAACTACATATGCTTACCATTTACAAATGCGGTTTATGTGTGTACAGGAAATTCGCATAGATTTATTACATTTTATTTATGATACGATCTGTCGTTCTTGTGATATCGATTCGTAGAGCGTATAAGCAAACAGATAAAACATTTGAAAATGTCTTTTCGATAACTTTTTTTTTTTAGTCTCGTTTCGGATATGTATTGTGTTACGAAAGAATGTAATTTTATATGTCGGCCTTTCGTGTCGATTCGTCCTTGGGGTGTCCTCGAAGAAAATTCGAAGGGTAAATCGCAGCACACTGGCTTAGCGATATAAAGTTCCAGAGCTTTTCAAACTTTATATTGCAAACTTAAGCTGATAATATGTACATACCTACGGGGTTATGAAAGTTCTTACGCTGAAGATGAAAACTTTTCACAATAAAAACAATTAAAACTTATAAGATAAGTTATGCTAATTCCGTGGATTTAAAGAAGTAGGCATTTTAGTACCTTTTATAAATCAAAACTTAAAAAATGGGACACAACGATTAATATTAGACTGTGCAACAAAAAAAAATCACGTTTTTGAGTTACCGGAGCGGAGACCCAAAAATTATTACTAATTCTGACCCGCTGAATCCGAATATGGTAATGAAATTTGTTGGTGAGCTCTCGTTTATATGAGCGTTTAAAAAAATTGACAATTTTCACATTTTTTGACCTTTGCGGTCTGTAACTCAAAATTTAGTGCTTTTATGTTCAAAGTCAGTATTGGAAGCAATAGTCAGATATTTTTTTGTGATATTTGAAACCTTTAAAATACTTATAAAGTAATTTTTCGGTGTTATTATGCGTTAGGCTGGCCAGTTTCTTTATTTTAACGCATTTAGACATTTCGCATCCCGACTTCAAATCATCTACAGCTCAAATTTGTACCTTTAGACAAAAATAAAAAATGCTGACTTAAAGAACCAATCCTTATAAATGCGTTAAAAAAAAAGAACTCGCCAATCTAAGGCATACTGGGAAAAAATAAAATATTTTTGACGTTTAAAATTTGCTAGACGATTATGTATAAGTATTTTAAAACTTTAAAATATCACAATTAACAGCAACTATTGCTTCCAATACTCATTTTAAACACAAAAGCACTACGTTTTGAGTTACAGACCGCAAAAGTAAAAAAACGATAAAATTGTCCATTTGTTTAAACGCTCGTATCTCAACAAGAGCTAACCAACAATTAATTATCATATTCGGATTCAGTGGGTTAAACTTAGTAAAGATTGACTAGTCTCCGCTCCGTTAGTTTTTTTTTGTTGCATAGTGTTATTTATTAAACATTGCATATACATACATTGGAAGCTACAGAACGGTGCGTGTTTTATCTGTACTATTTTCAAGAGCTACTTTTGGCATTAATAAATATCCGGTTGGAAAAATCCAACATTAGAAATCATTAAAAAGAGGATTAAATGAACTTTTATGTGGTACTCTTTTCATCGCCCTAGCGTAATTAGTTTCGATGTAAATTTTTGAAAAGAAGACTGGGATTTTTTGAATTTTCATAAACTTACATAATTTTATTTATTTTCCCAGACTGTGTGGATATGCGTGTAAGAGTAAATACGCACGTACTTACATTTATAATTATTGATATCACTACTGCATTCATAAAATTATATCACAGGCCCTGTCTGATGTTTCGTTTTATAATAAACAGTAAAATCGATATTTTTTCATAGCACTCGTTGTGAAAGAAAACAATATACATATGTATGTAGTAATGAAGGTTTGGAACCGCTGAGGCGGTAATATTTTTGAGATTTCACTCAAGTCCATAGTTATTTTCAATGTCAAAAGTCGCACTTGCTAAAATGCGTCACGAGTATACAAGAGTCTGTGTATTTTTATGACATTTCATTGCAAAAACAACTAAAGTAATGTCTTTATATATGTACCGATGATGCGATGAAAGGAAAACTCGAAAGGAAACTTACTTTGTCATTCTTTCGCTGTCCGAAATGAAAAATCGATACAAAAACAAATTCATGTAGGTCAAATAGTAAATTGAGAAGACTAATTTAGTTTCGGCGTTATCTCTATTTCATATCGGAGACAAACATAGTAATAAAAGTATTTTGTCAAACGTTCTAATGGTACATATTCAAATTGGATTAAGTTTTGAATCACTTATATAGAATTTTTTATTATATTTACAAATCAGAGTAGCTAGTGATAAATGTTGAAACTTATCGCATTCGGTGTCACACACTATATCTATCTATATAGAAATTGCCAAAAAAAAAACTTTCATGATAAGATAGTTATCATTGAATTTATATTAGAGAGGTATCGATTGAATTTTAACCCTTGGATTGCCGTGCACAAAATGATTATATTTTATTGTTTTTTTTTTTAAATTTGCAGATACACATTAAAAATGGCGTTGCGGTTCTTAGGTGTTCTTGGACAACGTTCAGTTCTCAGGATGAACTACGGATTGGTATCACCTATCATAGTGAAAGTTTCACCGATTCCTCTTGTAAAAGTAAGCTTTCAATCCTTATTACTGTATTTGACAGTTGCAACATAGATAATATGCAAAATAAAATATATTCAGCTTGTGTCGTTAAATATCTTTTTGTATTTATTTTATAGCCGATAGTACGAGGCAAGAAATTATTTTCCAACGCTAACATACCAGGGAAAATGAACAATTTTTCATTGGAAGCAATTAAAGTTCACTACTCGGTAAGTTGTACAAAATATGTAAATTGATATGGATGATAATATTTAAATAACTTTAAATTTTGCTTGAACGATGTTGGCGAGTCATAAAATATTAGTACTAACCCACCTTCCATAAAAACTAGATTCGTTTGCCAATTCGTATGATTAAGTGATTAATTCGACTCTAATCCTCATAGTAATTATTATTTCGGTTTTGAACACAGTGGTTTTCGCCAACTATTACTTACTGAATCAAATGAATGAGTCAATAATTATTGCCGTTTTGAAATAATGACAAATTTCTCTTCATACAATACTTAACGGTCATTCGCCATTACAGATATCTTTACTTGACAAATTAAGCTGGTACATTTGCATACATACATATACTTGTCTATTTTAAGTCTTATAACTTGCAATTATCAGCTTGCCAATGTACGTACATATGTTCTGCAGTGAAACTTACTAAAATGATCTCGAAATACTTATCGAGGGCAGGTCTTCATGTTTGATAAATAAATAAGATATATTTTCTTATGAAACTTTTTTGTTTTACTCATACATTAAACATAATGGAACTCGCTAAAAATTTATTACTAAATATTTATTTTTATTGACAATCTAATACTATGAAATAAAACAAAATTGATTTTAAACATTGTTATATCATATGCAACATTTATACAATGATTTATGTACATCAAGGAATGTGATTATGCATGTAAAATTTATTATACATGTTCAAAAAGTTCATATTTTTTTGGTTATTTATTTAATTCTTAACGACTAAATAATTCACACGTTCAAATAAATATACAGGTACTATATAGTTGAGTGGTATCCTTAAAGACCTGTATATATTATAAATAAATAAATAAATAAGATGAAGTTTAAAATACATATCGTTCAGCAAAAATATCGATAACGAATCGTCATATCACTTTATTCAAGACTAGCTTCGTTAATTTATTTACAAATTGATCAAAAAAAAAAAAAATCAATATTTCTGTACGTAGTAATATTTAACTATGTATGAATAATATTTGATATGTTTAAAAAATATTATAATGTATAATACACGCTTTTCCTACGAAGTGTAGTTTTTTTTTTTACCAAATTTTTATTCTATAATATAATAAATAATAATCACAATATTATACTTAAACTTAAATCAGATATGTCCATTGATAAAATGCGTTTTTTTTTTTTACCTTTTTCGAGTTGATTTGAACGATTGAATTATGAAAATCTACGGAACATATTCAGTTTAAAAATTATAATATTGTAAATTTTTACAATATTGCAAATATATATTTATTTGGTCGTTTTTCGTCAGTTTTTATTTTTGGGTTAATTAATTATTACTAATTAATAATTTGACTCTGTACGTGTTAAATCATATTTTACGTAAGCAAAGATTGTGTTTTCAATGGAAGAATGAGATTAGTTTCGTTGTTTGATAGTTAAGAAATGATGAGCCACATTGGAAGACAATTTTTTTAGACATCTGTGTATCAATGAAGCACTTCCCGATTATATCTAATACTTCTTAAAAATACTATAAGTACTAATAAATAATTTAGTTGTTTTTTTTTTGAACACGTGTAGTATTCACCACGTGTATACACAGTTGAATTTTGTATATTGGAAAAATATCAGTTTTATATTATCTCGGGCACTGTTGGCACATTTTGAATTTTTACGCTAGAATTTTATGAAAAATTTCATCTACTTTTATTATTATCAACGTAAACATGTACAGTTTATATGTATTTGAGTATTGAGAGTATTAAATCGTTTAATAGATTCGAGGGATAATAATTTTAATATAAAAATATATACATATGAAAGAAGTGAAGAAAAACATTGGGGCGTCAAAATACCCTCGAGTTAAAATTGCCAGTGTAAACGAATCGTAAGGTTAGGTTAAGTTATATTGAATATTTATTTGATTATATTGAATTTATATACATTTATTACGGATGTCCAATATTATACGGTTCAAAATTTGACGAATTCATTTAGATGACATTTGAATTACAAAATAAGGCACATTGTATTGTCCTTATGTATCCATATAGTTATGTCCTTATGCAAGTATATCAATAATTAATTCATTATGACAATCCACAGAAGATTAAAAAAAACCACAACAACTTTTAGGTATTTCTTTTGAATATGTATAAAAAATAAAATTAAAAACAACCTCTTACCTATATATGTAGTCAGTCCACAAATTTACTTGAAATTGAAAATATGAAGGAAATGTGATAATATTGAAATACATAGCACAATATACATAGATAATAGATATATGTATATAAAAATTACATTTACATCACGGAACAAGTTTCAAAAGCTTCATTACCTAAATACTTTTTCGTTCAACCATACCTTTTCCTCGTCCTGGCTGATATACCCATAAAATTCTTCTTTACGACGTGCTCTTCTACGTTAATTTAAAATATGCCGCTCGTAATCAATACACAAATTGGTGCCCAGCTCAAAATAAATAGTGAGGATCAAAAATAATAACAAACATAAAAATATATATGTATAATATGTAAAAACAAAGCACTACGAGTTATACGAAAATACAAAATTCATTGCTTTAATAAATAATATAAGAAAAACATAACTTTCAAATCTTACCCGTTAGAATTGAAAAAAATAAACTACCTATAGATAAAACCACACTGGAATGTGTCGAACTAAATTACTATTTTTTTTTTAATTTTATAATAAATGTGTATGAAAAAGGTTTAGGTTATATTACCAACGTACATTCAATCCTTTGTATTTAAAGTACTAAACAATTCCTACGTCTTGTGTGTGTGTGTGTTTTACAATCTACAACTACTTGAATAATAAACTACACGCTTACGACAGTGCTAAAAAAACTACACGCTCAAAGCACTAATTTGTAAAATTTATAATCAAAAAATTATTATTATAAAATGAGAGAGTATTTGTATCACATAACCAGTGTGGAATTGAGTGAAGTGTCTAAAGACTAAAGCATATAATATAATATACAATTAATTCTAAGATACGGATCAAATTTTATAACCTCGACTCGATCAACTAAATAAAGTAAATAAATTAAATAAAGAAGAAGACAAAAAGATTAATAAAAAACAAACGCATTTTTTAATAGTTATTATTTATGTATAGATATATTTATTTAGAGGATTCGTCAATTGATTTTTATCCACACACAACACCTACATAATAATAAAATATTAACATTATGCAAACACGTATAATACAGTCCTGTATTGAACTAGACATTGAATGGATATTAGAATTTTATTACGTATAATTAAAACATTTTTTGATTCATTGTTCAATACAAGACTTTACGTGTTTGTAATTGGTTTTGGAGTTTCTATTGTATTTCAACGTTAAGATTCAATATAGTTTTATTTGCTTACGTAATGATTGTTGCAATAGAAACTTTCAATACCTCGAAAGACTTCTTAAGAAAATATCTATGTTTAATTTCAAGTGTACAATAAACTAGAGCCGTATTAAGACCACCACTACTAGTGTGCATCAAAAAAATAAAATGAATCAATTAATCGAAATGAAAACAACACAACCAGCAAAAATTTAACTAATCGTATTTTGTCTGTAAATGTCTGTATGCGAGAGTGTGTACTTTATTTTGAAAATTGGTACTGGTTTTGAATATCATCACCACTTTACCAATACATAGTTTGATCTATGAAATGTCATAATTTATGATTTAATTCATAGATAGCGTTGTATTCAAAAAATTCATCCAGAGGTTATTTTCAAGAGCTTTCTAGTATCCATCTCATAGCTACGGAATATTAACTGTTTATTTTTAAGTGTGCAGTTTGAGTTTAAGTATCGGTTTTTTTCTAAAAAGGGACAAAAATTCGAGTGGCACTAAATACACCGTGTAGTGTTTGTCTCTGTCTTTATGATAGAGATGAACTTTTGTCCTGCTTTAACATACGTGGCTAGAACAAACACATACTCAAACTTAAATTGAATGCTCGCATGATAAAAAAATCAAATTCAATGCATAGCGATCATACATGCAAAAGCTAACTCTGCCTACTTTCTTTAGATGAATACTAATAGTACAGTAGATACACGTATAGTAATAATTCATTTCATAATAGTACATCTGTGAACTTTTAATTTGATTGTTTAAATTTAGATACTTTTATATTAGTGTAAATGTGTAAAACTGTGACTTTAAGTTCAATTGTGTCAAAATTTCGGAAACGGACCTCTTGTACGCGTAAGTGTCAAGTGTTAGTAGTAGTAGTAGATGTAATAATATGTGTTTCTACAGTTATACAATTATACAGCCAAAAGATCAAACAAATACTAATTTCAATATTTAAAAACAAAAATAAGTAAATAAAAGGACTTTAATAATAAAACTATAGTCAATTAAAAAAAATATCATTTTAATGAAAGCACACAGAAACGTGACTTGATTGCTTATACTAGAACTTTCTTAAGTCGATAAGGTTATTTATTTCATTCAATAAAATATAATACTTTCAGAGAAATAGAAAATCTACCGGCGAAGAATTTTCACTCGACGCGTAAAATTTATATTCCAGATTTGAACGAGATTGGTTTTTTTTGTTAAATTTTACCAGATTGACAAAAAAATCAGTCTAAGAAACATTGCTTATAAGTAATCAGGTCTTTAGTTATATATATATATATTGAAAATATACATTTATTGTATGTGACATGAATTATTTATAGTACAGATTTGCAAACATATCAAATTATAATCTTAACACTATAATAATAATAACGTATAAATCTAAAAGTCTAAGGATACAATATTAAATATGCTTACTATTAAAATTGCATTGATTATTTTAATTTTTTTTTTTAGAAACACATTTATTGTACTTTTGCCTAACAGCCCTTTACGTTTAGACTAGCGGCATGCCATTTTTTTTTTCTATACCACAGAAATTCTTCCTATACAATTAATCATTCATTAAACGACTCTCTGCTCGAATAATAATTTTAACATATCAAATTGCAATTACAATTATGTGTATGTGTGTTTTCATGCGTTTGCGTGTGAGTATTTAAATCTATAATACTAAGGATAATACCTACGTTTGCTAAAATTACTTCCGATTAAATACAGAATAATGTTAGAAATATAATAATAAAGAATGTATACTTATGAGCGCAAGGAAAGTTTTACAATGTTACACATTATTTATACACAGTGGTACTAATTGATTATTTTTTTCAATTTAAATTGAAAAATGCAATACAAATATAATTCAGATTTTCAGCATTTTATTAATTATTTTTTTTTTTTTATAAAAGGAAATTGACCGAAAATTAAAGCACATGTTTATAAAGACAATTTGCATGCATATCGAATATACATATAAGGGTGACCATGAAATATCACTAAATAAATAAAATTAATTAACCGTATGTTTCAAATACACATTTGGCAAATTTGGAAAAGGTTTTTTTTTGCTTTCAGGTCACCCATTATATAATATATATGTATATAATTAACAAGAGTCCATTATTATATAAAAATATGTTATATATAATAGTAATGTTATTTTTCTCATTATTTTAAAAAGGTTTCATTACTAAAAAATGTAAACGTTTATTTATTGCTGTGATTTGTATATTAAGTATACACTTACGGATTAACAATAAAAACTGTCTAAGAAAATTTTATTCATTACGAACAATATCTAACGACTACTACTTACTTACGATCTAAAAAAGCGAACATTGCGTAAATATACAATTTATATAATAATATGCTAAAAATTGTTTTAAGCAATTAAACATGAAATTGTTTCAATGGAATGTATAATATTTTGTATGCTTTGTAAAAATAATGTAAAAAATGACTAGAAAAATTGATTTATTCACAAACCACCACTTTGACAAATTCAAACGATCGACGTTGCACTTACTTAATTTCGTATGCCAATTTGTGTAACTTTCGCTTATACTCGGATCCATTTACGAAGAGTTCTTATATCTTTTCGTAACGACTACGTACATACATTGTAAAATGGCACCAATAGTGTTTTCTCCATCACTCGACGTACGAATAAACCTTTTAATTTGTATAAATATTTACAATTTTAAATTTCTTCGCAGTACGTGTCACATTTCATATCAGATTGATGAACTACTTTCTACTTTGGTGTATTTTCTCAGCACGTTCAGAATCGGTATTAGGAATGGTGCAAGTGTGTATGCGTGTATCTACAAAATGCACACACAAGGCATGATGTATAATATGTTTATATAACAATATAATATAATATATATGTGTATATATATATATATATATATGCGCGAGCAAGAAGTGTGAGGGTTTTTTTAATGATGCAAAAATAAAACACACACATGAAGTTCTAACAAATAATCTTATTAAATTAATAACTATTAGTACTTCTACATACTATTTTATTAATGATAATAATATAAATTCAACACAATACAGTGTATTATTTATACATGTAAAATTACTAAAGAAAAAAACAATAGAGCAAACTGTACCTAAAAAATATAAGAAGGAATATATAAGAAAATACTGTGTAGTTCTAATTGTCTACGACGGAATAGATGCAGCATTGTTACACTCATAATTTTCTGGTCGAACGAATTCCAATTAAAAATATCTATTCTACGTAGAGAGCGATCGGTTTAAACAGTAATTTATTGTAATGCGTCAGTATTGTCTGTCAAATACTGACTTGCATTTTTGTCCCTTGTTACTCTACTTTTTTAAAAGAGAGTAACAAGGGATAAAAATTCGAGCGGCACGTAAATGCGCTCTTTGTGAGAAATATGATGTTTTGTCCCCTTTTAACACACTCTCTCTTGTTGGAAAAAATGTCGCAATGTTTGAAATGTCCAATGCCAAATATTAATTTTTAACGTATGTGAACAAAGTTTAATTATTAAGTACATTGATATTGAAGTTATGTTAAAATAACCTCAGTATCTTCACAAAGTAACCGTCAATTTAAACCAATCGCCCATCATAAAGCTAAGTAAACATTAGATATATATATATATTTAAAGTGAAAATTATTGCTTCTCAACCGTGGTTAACTTTCTGGTTAAAAGAAAAATGTGAAAGTCGTCACGTAAAAACATCTGCATTCAAACTGCAACATTTAAAAACCTTATCATATTTAACTTTTGTGTTTTTATTGTTCGAAAAGGATATGTAAGATATTATGAAACATAATATTCATATTAATGTAATACTGACTATAGAGTTCGACCTGAAAATAGGTGAGGCAGTCATCAAACAACTACTTACTAATAATGATAATAAAAAATACTACTATTAGGACACAAAAAACTTATTACACTTAGATGCTCAAATATTTAAAATGATCACAAATTTATATACATATATATATATGTATATACGTATAGGAGACAAAAAACTTATAATTAAAACGATCATTATTGTCTAAATGATATTAAATATGTATTTAAACACGATATATATCATTTTAAAATACAGCCATGTATTAAAATAATAAAAAAAAAAAAAACATAAAATAAGAGAGGCAACGGGTTAGTTCAATATTACGTAATCATAAACAGTTTCAAATACCAAAAAATTATATATTACAAAATACATACATACATAACATTTGTTTTTTTTTTTTTTTTTATTTTAATAAGTAGAATGCAAATACGAAATAATAAAAATTAGTATTTACTGCCATTTATTTTAAAAGCAAATTTCATCATTATACAAGTGCATAGCCAGCCGAATCAACCGTAAAGTGTAATCTACTGGTTTTCTTTTAATATTATCTAAAATGAAATGAGAAATTTAAATTTTTACAACACTTAAGTACAATATTCTAACAATATTGTCCACATGCACAATCCGAGTGATATCGGAATTCGATACTGTAGTATTTGAATATATGCCAACGTCGTTAATTACGAGAGCATCTTTCTAGGAACATGTTATCAATAAAATTTAATTTAAATTAAAATAAAAAAGTGACACAAGTCCCCACTCGCGTGCACTCGTGGAAACAATCTATTATATTATTTATATATACACGTACATAAAGAGAGAAAGAGAGAGCAAGATAGATATTAAATAAAATAAAATCAGGAAAAAAATCTGAATAAATGTATTAATGATAAGCCTTTTCTTTTTAACTGCTAAATGGAAAAGTGTGCGGCAAATTTAAAATCAACGTAAGCATGATACTAAGACTTACCTTTCACGTGATAAAAAAAGCATGCATGATTCTGTAAAAATAAATAAAATCTAACACACTTTAATTTTTACATTTTTTTATTGTTAAAAAAAGGCATTCAATTGTGTAAACGTGTATTAATAAATATAAAATAAAAACCAACTAACTAAACACATTAGTATTGCGTGTATAGAAATAAAAATAGTTTACAGTAAAAAAATCTACGTTATAACTCACCAAACTGATGTAAATTTGTAACGCACTCTCTTTAACTCTCGTTTCACATATTATTTTTTGAATCTATCGTCATTTTAAAATGTGCACATACATGTAATATAATCAAAAAATTAAAATAAAATAAATGGGGGGGGGGCAGGATAAAAAAATATATATATGTAACGTAAGATGCACAAATATATATATATAATTATTATACACGATAATAATTTAAATAACTTCCAAAGATCTTATAATTAATAATGTTGAGATCAAGTAGTCTGAAAACTACGAACACTGCACGCTACTTACTACAGCGAAATCATTAGAATAATAATAATAAAAGATTATTAATACATATAATATTAAAGTAACTACTAAAAATCACTAACATGTTCGATAATACAATAATAATAAATTTGTGAAAAATTAAACTGGAGTTAAAATGTGGAGAGAAGCGATTGAAGTATTCAAAGAATTGCGCATTCCATTTCAAAACAATTTCAAATCTTGATTGTCACGTTATTATCTATTACATTTAGTTAAAAAAAAAAGAGATCTATTATAATCTACAAAGTAAATTTTTTTTAAAAGTACTACAGGTCTATTAAAAACTAAACGTTCGGCAAGATTTACTCGGGACTAAATAACACATGAGCTTTGGCATTATAGGCAAAAATTCGAACAAACTCCATACATACACAATTTTTTTGTCGAAATACACTGCGTCGATTCAATGTTGAGAATTTTCGAATAGTCCGGTTAATCGAAATCAAAGCAAATAGTTAAAGATACTAGAAATCACCGTTCAAATAAAATTTGCTCGCTATTCATTCGTAACTGATTGGCACATTTATAAGAACTTAAGAATAAAGCTTGTAAGTTTAAAATAGTTATATTCTTGTAGTTTAACCGGTTGCTTAAATACAATTATCAAAATAAACGATTTACATTAGTGTTATGAGGTTTTTTTTGAGGTTCGTTTAGTCGGAGTTAACACACTATTTTTTTAGTTTATTTTTTTACTACCGAATAACAATGTGCAGCTTTCAGATTGTGTTATACTAAAAAAATACTATCTTAAGTGAGATCTCAAATTGAGAAGAAGCTTTAAATCTGAAAACTACACACGGCTATTCTGCATTTGAATAATACAGTGTTTTCCAATGAGTGAACAGTAGAATAACGAAAATCGAGTATTGCAAATATGCACGTATAAAAGTAGGTATATTGAGAGTCTAAAACTATAACATTAAAATAGTAAAAGGAACTTCATTTTGGCTTGTTTTCAGTGCCTTTCTTTTTTATTTTCTTGTTTATACTCATCAATAACACATAAGTAGATTGCCTGTAATGGTGTGTGTGTTTTGCGTCAAAAGGACAAGAGTTTGTACATTAATATTGAAAATTTTACAAAATTAACGTTAGACCTTTGGAATTACTGTGTGAAAATGATAAATTATACGTAATTGACGCATCGTTTTTTTTTGTGTACGTGCATAACTAAAAATTGTAATACATATGTACTATTAGAAAAAAAACTGAAACAAACTTACATATAGAATAGCTCAATGTACAGCCTTATAATTTAAAATAGAAGCCTTATTTTGTATAAATGATAAATATGTCGCCATTTAATACTGAAATTATTGCAATATCAATCAATTTTTAAAATTACATACTTTCCGCTACAATTTATCTTAACCATTAGGAATAACAGGAGTATTATTATTATTTTTTTTATTTAATTATTATTTATAATTATTATTATACACTTATTGCTCTTATTGTTGCAAGAGATTTTTTTTTACGAAATAGTTTACATACTTCTTGCTTATTTTTAAACAACCATTTTTGAAAGGCCGAAAGGCCCAGTTCACAATAAAAAGGCCCGTAAGACACAAATAACGTGAATATTATTTTATGTTATACGAAAAAATATATTTGAAATCTCTATTCGAGTGAAAGTTTTATCATTTTTTAATTATTATTATTATTTTTTAATAATAAATTTTCATTCTACGTCAACAACTACAAATATAATTTTTTTTCATCATATTGACATTTTATTGGAATTACAGAATCATTCAAATTTAATATTATGTTTCATTATATTCGGATTAAACTACTAGTGAGTGTATAAGTGAATATTTTATATAAATTTTAAAATTCGAAAGGAGTTTGCTCCGTATATTTGTTATGTATTTTATATTACTAAAAGGTTTTTGAAAACATACTTATGAATCACTTATAAAAATAATTTATATTTTAAATATGCAAGATAAAATAAATACTTCACACATACGTACCATAGTAGTAGTAGTAGTAGCGTTATTTATCATAAAATGAATATTTAATGAAAAAAATTACAGATCTTAAAAATATCGATTTTAAAGTGTTTGCTAATTTAACAGTAAATTATATAATATAACGTAAACGAATTTAAGTCAGTCTAATTTCAATACTTTTTAAAACGAGTGAAAAATATCACAAAAAAAAAAAAAAAACTAAAACGACGTCTAAATTAACTTTTAAACCGAAAAGTCTAATTTGTTTTATTTTACATACTACTAAAAAAAAAAAAAATAAAAACATGACAGTTTCCAAAAAGGTTCTACAAATACAAAGAACTGCATCTACGCTATGGCGATTGTGGCCCCAGGTTTAGGCAATGAATCGAAGGCATCAAAGTCCAAAGAAGTGTTCAATTTAATTTTTATTTTATTTCAATCTGACAATGCAGCTACGTCAAAAATAATATTTATTATTAATTTTAAATAGTTTAGTTTTAGTTAACCGATTTCTTTATTTTAATGTCGTAAATACGTTACCTTCAATCGTCGTCGTACATTGCTTTAACATTTCCACGTTTGTTAATCGGATATAATAGAGTCAGCAACAAATAGTCTTGTACTTTTATTTTATTTTTTTATAATTTTAATATGTAAGAAAATAATGGTATTGCTTTATTCTGTCATTGATCTACTACACGTGAAAATCTGTTTAACAATTTCAAAACTAAAAATAAACCAAAATTGTTTAAGAAAAATGAATCAAAGTGTTGTCTCTGGTTTATACGGGCGACAATGAGAAATTAACAAATAACTTAAAATGAAAAAGTAACACTAACATAAGTACAGGAAAATGGCACAGCACTTAATTATATTTACACAAAATAAAAAAGCTATGTGTGTTTTTTTAACGTTCAAAATTACACGTAAAAATGAATTATCAAAAAAAAAAAAAACACACAATAAGCATTCGAGGCAAATTATCATTTAAAAAAACAAAAAAAAAAACCAAAAGTAAAAACATCGTTAACACCAATGCAATATTTACTTTCAAATGACTCAATTGATAAAATAAAAAAAAAGAAATCTTGACTGAAATTGCATATTATTATTATCATACTTTGATAATACTTATTTATCACATTTAATAATGACATGTTAAGTACAAAGTGAGAAACTAACCCGATTCATGGGGAGTATCAAAATCACATTTCAAAAAATCACCGCAAGTTATTAAACGAATGACTTACAGATTTTACACATAATATATATATATATATATATATATATAGGATAATAATTAATATATAATAATAATAATAATAATAACATACATACATACACACATATACGACACCGTAAATGTGAATTTGTATGCACGTGTTGACGATTCAAACGCCGCATTTTAAGTTTGGAGCGTTTGTTAGACGTACATTCCCATGCCATACATTGAAGCCCAATCTACGCTTTGAAAGCTGGACATGTCGACGCCGGCGAGTTGGTACGGATGGTACTGTGGAGCAGTGGGGGCTTGTGGCGGGGCTGGTGCTGCTGCTGGAGCGGGATAAGGTGCATAACGGTATGCGGCCAAAGCCGCAGCTGGATATAGCAACTTCGGGTGCGCTGCAGCAGCAGCAGCGGCCGCATGAGCCTGAGCCTGAGCAACCGCTAACGGAGCAGGAGCTGGTGGAAGTCTTGCACCGAGCGCTGCGGCGGCAGCCCCCACTCCTGCCAATCGTTTCCCGAGGAGTCCACCTCCAGCTTGGACCACTTCTTTGGGTTGAGCTTTTTTACACTCCACCTTCTTGTTCTTAATAGTGTGAAAGTGTATCTCGCAGACGCGATCGACAACGTCCTCGCTTTCAAAGGTAACAAAGCCAAAACCTCGGTGACGTTTAGTCTGCTGGTCCATCAACATGACCGTCTCCTCTACCTTGCCGAACTGGTTGAAGTACGATTTGACTTCCTCGCTCGACGTATCCTGGCTGACTCCGCCGACGAAGATCTTCTTCGTCTTGTTCGCCTGTTTGGGACGATTCTTCGGCGTTGCGTGCTTCGGATCAATCTTCTTCCCATCCAGTGTGTGGATCGGTACTTTCAACACATTGTCGACACTGTGCGGCTCTGAGAATGTGATAAAACCGAATCCGCGACTTCTCTGCAAAAATTACAACAAAACAACTTTATTGCCACTGTAAATAAAAATCAAAACGACATAAATATTAATGACAAATTAATATAAACAAAAAAAAAACCTAAAATGTCTTATATGATATACAAAAATAAATAAAATAGCATAAAACATAAGATACAACGTTAGGTTAATTTTTTTCACCAGTGTGACATAGCCATTCGTCAAAGCTGTATGTGAGATCCCAACCAACTATTTGACATACTTATTATATTTTAATAATAAAAAAATTCTAAAATATGTATTTAAAATTACATTTTGTGACTATGTGGCAAAATTTGTGAAACAACTACGTTCGAAAGCGAAATTATTATATATATATATAACAGTTGTAGTGTTTATTTAATATGTTAAAAAGTACTTTTAATCAATACTAAAACTACTCGATTATAAAACAGTATCCGATTTAACTAAAGCACGCGTATGCGTGTTTATATATAAAAAAAATTTACAACTCGATGAAATTACATTTTAATAAAAAAAGATTAAGATGAATTGTGATGAAAACATAACACGACGACAGAAATTTTACAACAGAAATTAGTAAGAAACTAATAGTATAATTAAATTGGGGGGGGGTTTTTTAAAATGTAATTAACGATATTCAAAAGCGATACAGTGCCTTGCATTATAAGTCTGAAATTAATAAAAATAAATCTTATATTACAAGTGCACCGCAAATACACATATAAGGGAGTTAGTTAAATAATATTACGACTCATTTCATTGCATTGTTATACAAACTATTCAATTCCAAACTAGAATTTGGAATAATTTAGATTATTTGTAATGTCAATAAGCGTCACTACATAAGTGTCATTGTTGACAAAACATTGTTGACATTTATGTATTGACGTTTAGATTATTCTGTAATACACTTATTTTAAACAAAAGGATTTAAGATAATCTAATCGAATACGACAGCAATATATTGACACGATAAATAAAAAATAACACAATGTGGAAAATTAAAATGATGAGTATATTATAATAAGAGCTATATGAAATTTGTACTTCAAAAGTAATTGTAATAAAGAATAGAATACATGTACACAATATTGTAAATAATCTGTGTTAAAAAAGGGAAGAAAAAAGTGGTTATATCAATATATAATCAACACTATGAATATGTGTGAGCGTTAAACTTAAATATTCAGGCACACATATAGATATGTATTTGGTTTAAAACTGTAATGTACATATATTTATTATATTAATAATAGTACGCTAGAAACAATTTAATTTACTATAGCTACGTTTTTATCTACGGAAACACGCATGCACACACTTTCACTCTGTTCATACACTTTTTTTTTTTTTCAAACATGTAAAATTCAAACTCGTTCAAATTTCAAACACAGCTCAAACCTTCTAAAAGTAAATACTGTTTTGTACATTTATATGTTAACTTACTCGAAATTTAATCCAAAAATATATATCATAAACATATAAATTGTGTTTAGTTGACGGGCTTCAAGTAGTACCCGCTGATAACTTTGACTATATATCACATTACTTTGACTATTCGTATACAACTATACTATTTATTATATATGTTACAGGCAAAGCGTGAAATATTCGCATTGTATAAAGTACCTTGTCATTTAAGCAATGCCGTAGCATTTTAGGCTAAGTATGACATAAATGAATTTGCTGAATCATTTTAAATCTATTTTTCTTTCAATTTATGAAGCGTAGTACACTTTGCACTTAGCCTGGCCATTTTGGGCATTGTGTAATGCCTAGGAATTTTATACAATGCGGAATATCAAACTATGTCTGTAACGTATGTATATACCAAAAATACTTAAACATATATGGAACTGAATTCCCGTGAGCACTGACTAAAGCAAGCCCCAGCACTCTTTAATAATTATTATGTACGTATTACGTCCTAAGTGAAATGTCGACCAAGTTTATTACAATTAAAAAAAACCATACCTGGAAAAACCAAACGACTAAAATATTTTACATTAGAGAGAGAGAGAGAGAGATTTATGCAATGTGATTTTATGCATTCAACATTATTAATACATTTTGTTTATTATTTTTAGTAAATTACATGATATACAGTGGTAAATTTGCTTGAAGGATCAAGTCGAGCCTTTTGTGAGACCGAAAAAAGATTAAACAAAATAAATAATAAAAAAAAAAACAAAGATTCAACAACGGCAACGTACCAGAAATGTGCAACGAAGAAACCATGTCTAATTTGATACGAATTCATTTCCAAAAGCAAACCGTTTTCTATATACATATACATATATATATATATATCATATTGTATGTATATGTACATATATAAATGGATGAATTAATTTCGATGCATTCTCGGTTATTGATAAATTCAAATGTATGTAAGCGACATAAGTGCAAAACTAACATTGCTTTTATATATTTGTTTTAAATACTATGGATTGGTTAATGCGGTTTTAAGATGAATATAAAAATGTTAACTTTAAACAGATATATAATTACGGTGAATTTGAAATATTAGCAAGATGCAATAATAAAGAGTGTAGTATAAAAAAAATAAAAACAGAATTCAGTTGCACTTCCCATTGAATAAGAATAATCTGGTACGGTTAATAATAATAATAATAAATATAATATATAAAGATAAATTAAAGCCCAAAAAAATTTGATCACTAGTGGAAAAAAGAATACATGTAATATATATATATATATACATATATATATAACAATATTTGATTACTACGATAAACATGATGCCCATTTCTAATATTTAGAATGTGTAAAATTATGGGCCACTAAGCATGATAAGCCCCAAAAAAAAAAAACTGTTATACAAAGTCACTAAATCCCGCTACCTACGTTAACTTGGCACTAGTACCTCGCACACGAATCTGGCAATAACTATAGTTGCCAACGATCCAAACTCGATGAAACCAACACATATTTTGTGTGCGACGGTGAGGGGGGGAGAGCGAGGGACACACGGGCAATTCTTCTCTATGTGCGCTGTTAGGACAATCACATCACACAATCACCCATTGTACAGATGTTATTGTTTCGTGTTATAAAACAATATGTCTTCCTCGAACGCTCCTACGTACATACGTTTAAAACTTTCTTTAGAACACAATTCGACAACCATATATATATGTATGTGTATTTCTATACATTAGAATTTAAATTGAATTAATTTTTATCAATATGTATAGATACGATGCAATTAAATGACGTTAAATTTCATAGTATAACGTATATGTGTATAGATATTCCTGTAATTTAATTGCTGTCATTTAAATTCTGAATAATATAATACGTAGCTGGAAAATTCTTCGGAAACAATCGTTCGAATACAATTCTTCAATAATATCAAAGATAATACTATACTATACTATTATATACCTATGTATGTACATATATAAAGAGTTTGCTGGTTTACCTGGCGTCTATTAAACGGTCAAAACGCATTGTTGAAATTTTAACCTTATGTAGTTACCATTACTATGTACGCTAATACATATATGTATGCCAATGTACAATTTTGAGTTATTTTTTCCCTAAACTTATATTAATCAATATTAAATACACATTGATCGTCAAGCAGCAATATACTAGTAATATATGTATGTGTATCTTTCTGTCCATCACGTGACACACTTTTTTTGTTTTCATTGAAAATTTGAATAATAATTTATCTTCCCATAACTCATAGTTATCACCGTTGTTAACCCACTCATATGTAAATAATAAGCACCCGTTGATCGACAATTTAAAATATTTAAAAAATGTTATATTTACTAAAAACTTCTAGTTTTGGGTAGACTTTTGAAACGTTTATGTGATTTAGTTTAATCCTATATTTTCTATTGCAAGGATACTTGAAATTTGATACAAACAAATACTGTTCTAAAATTGTGACTATTGTTAATTGTCCGAAAGATCCTAGTATTATTATTATATATATATATATATAGCCCAATACCGTATGTCTGTCTGTCTGCTGATAACGCTCGCCTCGGTAAAGGCTGAAATTCAAATTTAATTGAAGTAACACGAACGTCGCGATTGGGATTTGAACCCATGATCACCAGGTTGGGTGAGTTAGCGCTAACGCGTTCACCCAACACCGGTGATGGGAGGTCTCCTATAATTTGAAAAGATTAATCCTCAGTAGGTTCACGACTTTGCTAAATTGTTACGTAATCAATTACGTCAAACACGTGCGTTGATATTCAACGGGCTTACACTAGTGCAATAATAGTAGACGATGACTGAACTTTGAATTTTAAAATGATTGTTTTCGAAGAATTTACCTGTAATCAATATAATATAATAATATATAAGTACAATAGGAAATTTTGTATAAAATAGTATGTAGTATGAAAATAAAGTGTGCGATAGATGTAATTGTTGATGGATTATTAACCTGCGTGACGGGATCCTTCATGATAAGAACGTCGGTTACGTTTCCGAACATTCCGAAATACTCCCGCAATTTCTCACTAGACGTCTGCCAAGATAGGCCACCGACAAATAACTTTCCGGGCGCGGGGTCTGACGATGCTACCGTTGCTGAGATGACCGGTCCTCCAGCACCACCGGCTCCGCTCGGCGTTGACCTACCGGATGATCCCGAATGACTGCCACCTAAATTCACAATAAAAATCAAATATAGACAGATTTATAAATGCATCACTCGGCTGACTTATGGCATCACTCGGCAAAATGTACTATTTAGTACTTTTCTTTAAATATACATACATATAGTGAGTTTAAATTTTTTTAACCGTCTACTGCAGACTAATACGTATATGTAATCACTTTTTTTTTTTTTAAACAAATCAATACTAATTTAATATATTGAGAAATTGCAGGAACTCCCAACGTCATCACTATAAATATCTTTCACATGGAAACGGATCAAACTTTAGTACAAATTTACTAAAGTTTGAATGGTGACCGAAAATGCAACATTTTTAGTTATAAACATAAAATATAATTGACATACAAAGCTGTATATACACTAGTTTTGACGATCCGTGCTGCAAAAATTTTGAAAGCGATTCAAGTTTTAGTGGAACATTAGCACGTGTCATCAGAAACAGTGAACATTCAGCTTCAGTTTAAACTTACAATGCAACCTCTAATATAATAAAAATATATAAATATTTGCCAAATGATTACTAATTTGTTAAAAAAAAAAATGACCATAGTGTGCTGTTTATCTAAAAATGATTGCTTACAAATGAGGCTTTAATTATATTAAATTCAAAACAATATATACATATATGAGCGCATTCCACCTAACTAAACACATAGATTAAATTAGTAAATAGTATGTTTTGTATTATACAAACCGTTGGCATTGGCTTGTGCTTGGGCTTGAGCTTGTGCTTGCGCCTGGGCTTGGGCTTGAGCTTGAGCTTGAGCTTGAGCTTGCGCTTGAGCCTGAGCTTGGGCCTGCGCCTGAGCTTGAGCCTGGGCCTGAGCTTGCGCTTGAGCTTGAGCGTGCACTTGAGCGACTTGAGCCGAAGCTAGCACGGGCACGAGGGCTCCGGCCGCCGCGTGCAGCTGATGATGATGCTCGTGCGAAGCATGTGGATGATGCTGATGATGGTCCAGGAGACCAACTCCTACTCCGACACTTTCCAGGGCGCCGACACCTCCGGCACCACTATAGAAAAACAAAACAAAAATAATAATTATTAGCAAATTTAAAGATACTCTTCAGTAGTTTCCCATTATGTATTGGCTTTTGAACGTGAAGACACGTTAAAACAAAGTAAAAAAATTGGTGGGTAGAGATAATCAGGCACGTATACAGATGGAGTGCTGAGAATTATGAAACTCTACATGACCATATATAGCCCCAGTTGATCTTTTGAAGGTTTAGATTACGATTCTAGTCTATAACCTATGTTGCACTTAATTTACGTGACATATTATGTTTGATTGGTATCGGGGCATCACTCCATAGACCAGGGTTTCTCAAACTATGTTCCGCGGACAGTGTGTTCCGTGAAAAATTATCAAAATTAATATGCAATTTGTGCCAGCCCTAGATTTCTCCCATCGCACATAGAGGTGAATCTCTTCTGGAAATTTTAACTAAAATTATAACTATCTACCCTATAAAATAACTAAGGTGTAACTCTTTTGGATAAAGTTAAGTTTGTTGTTCATTTTGCACGGAATTTTAAGAAAATTTTGACAAGACAATCAATTTGGTTGTAATAACATTAAAATCTTGCCAGCAACTATAGCAATACTTGAAAAGTCGAAATATCTCACGAATCTTCGTGTCACAATTTATTACCTTGGTTATTAGAAACTAGGTCATGTATGTATGTATGTCCGTGAAATGTGTGACAGCTCATAAACGTATGGCCGTGTCGCGCAGCTTTCCAACCAATGCGCCCAGCATCCTAATCATTTCACGAGTTGTTTAGTCAGCGTCATGGTTTTTGTTCCATGAGCGAATTTTCGCTTTTATTATTATATATATAATAGCCGAAATCCGTCTGTCTGTCTGCTGATAACGCTCGCTGAGGAAAAATAATTAAAAAACTACCAGCACGACTGGGGTTCGAACCCACGACCTCAGGCTCGGGAAGAACGTCGTTAGACCAATCTGCTAAAACCAGTTGTCGGTCGGCTGCTTTTTTTTTTTAACATATTGTCACGATCCATTTACCTACAAAATGGATCGTGATTCTGCTAATAATACATAGATGACACTATAGAAACTGTTATTTTTTTTTGTTTTTTGATTTTTACAAAATCACTTAAAAAATTATTATTATTATATATATAATAATTAATAATTATTATATAAATAGTAAAGTAAAAAAAATTTTTTTTTTTGAGTAGGTATCGATAGCATTCAATTAGTGGGGATTGCTATAATACATGGTTGGCGCGATAAAAACTATTTTTTTTTTTGTTTTTTCGATCAATTAGTGGGGATCTCTATTATATTGGAATAATAGTGTAATTTTTTTGTTATTTTTGTTTTAGTTGGCTCCATTGGTGGTTATCATAGGCGGAGTAGTTGTGGCTATTTTATCGTTTTGGGTCTACTTCTGGTCGACAAGACCTGAGTTAACGTAAGTAATTTTCAATTCGATAATAAATAAATTATGATCATTTTCAGTGTATTTGATTGAGCGAATGTTTTATTCAGATTCTGGAGAGGCGAAGGAGTTCAGAGTTTGGGTGATAAGATGGATCTGGTTTCTCCTCCTCATTTGAAGGTGAGTTTTTATTAACCGTTACATATTTCGTATGTGAACACAGCCTTATGTTCAAAATAGCGAATTTGCGTACGTAAAGTTTGAAGGACGCGACCTTCGTAATGGTTTGATAAAAAAAAAAGTAACGACACAAAATTCCATTCCATTGAAGCAAATTAATTTTTTTTTTAATATTGGGATGCTTTAATATGAAAATAGATATGGTGTTTCGAAAATAGTACAATTAGCGTTCAATAAATTATAGCTACGTACATATGTATGTATTTATACATACACACTGTTGATCATACTATGATACTTTTTATATTTATCGTGGTCGGTTTCACGATAGAATGCTCAAAATTATTGAGGGGCCTCTAAACATCCCCGAAAAGCTTACGAATCATTGATTTTGAATAAAATATGTTTCGAGGTTTACTCTTGCACGGATGCACTTAACTGATTACACGAAAATAATAGTTGAATACATACACGATTTGAAGGAAAAATGTCGCAGGAAATATTTCATCATTGGAATAAGTTTATTTAGATTATATTTCTCCCCGGTTTCTGAAGGGGAGTTCATTGGTGGATAAGCAAGGCGGTGAGAAAAATTTTGTGATTTGATGGTTATAAATGACCTTCAAATCACCAAACGCGCCGTCTTCTCGCTGCGCTCGTATACAATATACATATGTAGGTAACTGTGCAACGTGTGTGTGACAGCTCGCGAATGTACGACTGTATCGCGAAGTGTCGTTTCACGAGTTGTTATTCGTCGTCATGGTTTTCGCTCCATTCACCGGTGAGTGAGTGAGCAGACTTTCACTTTTATAAAACCACAGGTTTTGTACTATTTCTTGAATTGTAGTTTCGATCGCACCATTTGTTGCATGGAACTTTCGTAGTTTACATAGCCTCTTAATTTACTATACACACATAAGTTCCTCGGTAGCTAGGAAGAATATTATTATATTAGACTAGTGTAAGCCCGTTGAATATCAACGGACGCGTTTGACGTAATTGATTACGTAACAATCTAGCAAAGTCGCGAACCGGTGAATTTAACGAAGTCACGACCTGTGTTAGGTGAACGCGTTAGCGCTATCTCACCCAACCTGGTGATCACGGGTTCAAATCCCACTCGCGACGTTCGTATTTTTCCATCAAGTCCCTCTCACTAATCCGAGCGAATAATTTGACGCTTGGCGTCTGCGACTGTCGTTCAATTCGCACCGTTATAATTCGCATTGGTGCGAATCAACGACGATAGAGGGCGTCAGTCGCAGACGCCAAGCGTCAAATTATTCGCTCGGGTTAGTGAGGGCCTTTACCGAGGCGAGCGTTATCATCAGACGGACAGACAGACGGAATTGGGCTATTATATATGTAACTAGTGCAAGCCCGTGGAATATCAACGGCGCGGTTTCTCATCACCCGTACTGTGAATGTGACTATAGTTTTTGCATAGATGGCGCGTTATAATACAACAACGTATCAATTTAGCAAAGTCGCGTACCTTTTGAGGATTACTATTGTCAAATTGTAGCGGGCCCGTCATTATCTAAGTTGGATGAATGCGTGAGCGCACCCTCTTGCGAACCGGTGATCTCGGGTTCAAATCCCAATCGCGCGCGACGGCTTGCGTCTTTTAATCATTTATCACGGCGAGCTTTATCGGCAGATTTGGGCTATTATATATGTATATAATTAGTGTAGGGCCATTGAATATCAACGGACGTGTTTGAAGTAATTGATTACGTACAATTTTTAGCAAAGTCGCGAACCAACTAAGGATTAATATTTTCATATTATTGGAGGCTTCCCATCACTGGTATTTGGGTGAACGCGTTAGCGCTAACTCATCCAACCTGGTGATCACGGGGTCAAATCCCACTCGCGACGTTCGTGTTTATTTCAGCCTTCACCGAGGCGAGCGTTAACAACAAACAGGCGGAATTGGGCTATTATATAAATAATAATGGTGCCAATTCCAACAACCAACTCAGATAAAACTAGAAAATACTGATAGGCAGCGACTTGGTAATATTCATTATCTTGCCAGCGGCGTTAGCAACAGTCGAAAAACGGCGATAAAATCTTTCGACCTCAGATCAAAGCCCTATCATTGAGCTATAGCCGCGGTTACCACGCCTCGCACACTATGCAAACTAAATTACAAACTATTTGCTGAAAGGAAGTTTAGGGTAGTCATGGTGCCAATTCCAACAACCAACTCAGATAAAACTAGAAAATACTGATAGGCAGCGACTTGGTAATATTCATTATCTTGCCAGCGGCGTTAGCAACAGTCGAAAAACGGCGATAAAATCTTTCGACCTCAGATCAAAGCCCTATCATTGAGCTATAGCCGCGGTTACCACGCCTCGCACACTATGCAAACTAAATTACAAACTATTTGCTGAAAGGAAGTTTAGGGTAGTCATGGTGCCAATTCCAACAACCAACTCAGATAAAACTAGAAAATACTGATAGGCAGCGACTTGGTAATATTCATTATCTTGCCAGCGGCGTTAGCAACAGTCGAAAAACGGCGATAAAATCTTTCGACCTCAGATCAAAGCCCTATCATTGAGCTATAGCCGCGGTTACCACGCCTCGCACACTATGCAAACTAAATTACAAACTATTTGCTGAAAGGAAGTTTAGGGTAGTCATGGTGCCAATTCCAACAACCAACTCAGATAAAACTAGAAAATACTGATAGGAAGCGACTTGGTAATATTCATTATCTTGCCAGCGGCGTTAGCAACAGTCGAAAACGGCGATAAAATCTTTCGACCTCAGATCAAAGCCCTATCATTGAGCTATAGCCGCGGTTACCACGCCTCGCACACTATGCAAACTAAATTACAAACTATTTGCTGAAAGGAAGTTTAGGGTAGTCATGGTGCCAATTCCAACAACCAACTCAGATAAAACTAGAAAATACTGATAGGAAGCGACTTGGTAATATTCATTATCTTGCCAGCGGCGTTAGCAACAGTCGAAAAACGGCGATAAAATCTTTCGACCTCAGATCAAAGCCCTATCATTGAGCTATAGCCGCGGTTACCACGCCTCGCACACTATGCAAACTAAATTACAAACTATTTGCTGAAAGGAAGTTTAGGGTAGTCATGGTGCCAATTCCAACAACCAACTCAGATAAAACTAGAAAATACTGATAGGAAGCGACTTGGTAATATTCATTATCTTGCCAGCGGCGTTAGCAACAGTCGAAAAAAACGGCGATAAAATCTTTCGACCTCAGATCAAAGCCCTATCATTGAGCTATAGCCGCGGTTACCACGCCTCGCACACTATGCAAACTAAATTACAAACTATTTGCTGAAAGGAAGTTTAGGGTAGTCATGGTGCCAATTCCAACAACCAACTCAAATAAAACTAGAAAATACTGATAGGCAGCGACTTGGTAATATTCATTATCTTGCCAGCGGCATTAGCAACAGTCGAAAAACGGCGATAAAATCTTTCGACCTAAGATCAAAGCCGTATTACATACTATTTGCTGAAAGGAAGTTTAGGGTAGTCTTGAGTTTGGTCCATAACCATTACCTAGAAGTGCGGGGACTTCGTCCCCTAGGGGCTCTCGGGTCATCACACTGATAAATCAATTCGGGGCTGCATTCGGTAGTGTTGGCTGAGGTGGTTGAGGTGATTGAGGTGGCTGAGGTGGCCAGGGCTGGTGCACGGAGTGGGCGGGGCCCATTCGCGTCTCAGGGATCAATGTCCGCTTTGCGCGCCTGCGCCCCAACCCTTGGGGACCCCATCGGGGTAAAAGCCCCCTAGCCTCCCCTATCCTCCCCTCACCCTAGCCTCGACTACCCATTGGAAATTGTTACAACAAACGCGAATTTTAATCGCAACCACAACGACCCACCCACGCTTCCACCAGCTTACACCCGAGTGCAATCGTGCAAATTGATTCCAAGAAAATATCGTCACATACAAAATTAAGCAATTTCGGTAATAACTTCAACAACTTAATTGGTTCGGTAGTGCATTAGAATATTCACGGTTCGATTCCCGATACGGTCGGAAAGATTCCTCGACACTTTTCAACTGAAGCTATCGATTCGGACGTTGGTACATTTGGGTCAATTTTTTATTTGGTATATATCTCAAGTATTGATGAAGCAATTTTGATAATAGCTTGCTGTATTATATGTACATTATATGTCTCACGCAAGTTGTAACAAGCTTCAAGGGTCGATAGATGAAGTCATCCTGAGGCAGAAATACATGGAAAGGGGCGGCGTTTTGTAATAATCAGGAAAAGATGGCTATAACACTGCCGTAACTGACAAAACAACAATATCGAAATAAATGGACTTGAAAGTTATATTTTAAATTTGTGTTTTTCTTCATATATTACTGATTTATTTAAAAAAAATTTTAGTGCATAAGGTTATTTTCTATTGTGTTTTGATAACTCGAAGGAAACATTAAAAAAAACATGAATACTTTAGTAGTTACGTCACTTTATTATTCATTATTAATGTATACACTATACATATGACTATTCCAAACTTCAACCACTCTATTTGAAAAGAATGAAGCTCTAACAATCTTATTTGATTTTTCTTTTCGGAATCTAAGAGTATGACCTCTTATGCAGATGAGCGTTCTCATTGAACATAATGAGGTTGGTCATTTCACATTGAATAATGATTATTTATTATTTTGAATACTTCAATTAAATCACCTCTTAATCTCCTCGTCTCCAATGTGGAGAGATTCAGTCTTTTCAATCTTTCATGATAAGGTAGTGACCGAAGTAAATATTGGATACGTTATTTTCGCTTAAGTATTGGTGATACTATTTCTCTGCGTATGCAGATACGTTAGATTTAATATCTTTAAAGTCACTTTTGGATGAGATACATTAATTTTGATATGAAAAATTGCAAGAATACACTCCCATAACCCTTAAAACACATCTAACTCATTTTCGTAATTTTTGTCAGTTACTTTTAAGTGGGCTTAGGACGGCAGAACTCTTGTCATAGTATTTCTAACTCATCTATCGATTCTTGTATTATGTTATCGTTTGCATTGAATGCCCTTTATAGGAAAACGTTGCGCGTCGGTCTAAATTTAGACCCAAAAGAGCAAATTGTACACGATATTTAGTCGAGGGAAATTAACTAAGGAAAATTATTATGCAAATTAACCTATCGACATTTGCGGTTGACGGTCGCTGTACGGTTCAAACTCGAAAAAGTAAACATAAATGATAAACGCGCGCCGTGGCCTTTCTAGACTGTGTAACTGCACGTTTCCTTATACATCAAAAAGCTTTTATAATTAAGCTTCTATGGCGACGCTGAGTCAGATTAGGCGTTTTCGGGTGTCGACAAAGTCCGCAGAAAGCATCCCCCATTAGCGTCTAATTTCCTTTGAAAGTTTCACCTCGATTTGCGAATTAAATAATAAATATATAAAATAAAATAAAAAAAACACCATAGGCGATAAAGGGGTTGCGAACACCGACACACCCACGAGTGACGTAATTGCGAAAAATTCTCCACGCATATCTACATTGTATTGAGATATTGCTTTCGTGTATCGAATTTCGTCATTTGTGTGGTGGAAAAAAAAAAACCCCGCTGGTTGTACCATGAAAAAGCTTTCGTGGGCAATTTTCCTGTTGCTCGTGGTCTTGGCCTACATATATCAAAACGTATCTTTGTGTATAATCTGTGGGTCAACGCAACCTGTTCGCTTTAGTGCTGTCGTTACATTTTCCATTAACTTTGCGGCGGTAAATGTGTACAAAATAAAAATTCCAATTTATTAGTATCGACAGTGTGTTATTTTTGGTAGCTGAATGTGCCCGCGAATATATATATATATCAATTTGGTCCTCGCCTTAACCATTGAATGGGGTGGACATACGTTGTCATTAAACGTGGCTACGATACTAAAACTTTCTCGTGAAATTTTTTTTTTATTAATCTTGCCGTTGATCAATCTTTGTGGAAAGCGAATGTTAATGTTTGCGTGCGTGTGTTATGCTTTTAATTTAGCTTAAAGTGCACGCAGGACTGTTTTATTTTAATTGGGTTGAAGCTTATACATATTTCCCTTCGGTAATGCGTGAAGTAGGATACGACTGTGGAAAACTATAAAAAAAAAAAACAACTTACAATTAAAGGAATGATCAATTCTATGTAATATCAAGTCTATGTATGTACATACATATGTACATATATGGTGAAGGTTTTAATTTCATTCCGAGACTAGAGTCCTGGAAATTCGCGTCCCGAGTAATGAAAATATGTCGAGACACAGAATCAACAATTCGCAAAAAAATTAAGAACTTTTCGTCAGTTTGCGGCAAATAGTGTATCGAGACACAAAATCGCCATTAGATTACTAAAAAAATTAGTCAGGCGATTTCTTAGTGGGAGGTGCTATACGTACATATGTACATATAATTAGTGTAGTAAGTCGAGAATATTCGAGAATTTTCTTTTTTCTTGGTTATAAAACATCTCTAGATAGTTTAATAGCTTTTTAGAGTATTCTAGGATATTTTCAGAACCTAATAGGAGTAGTAGGACTTTCTAGAGTGTCTGAGAGCATTTTGAATGACATTTTTTCATTCTGACGACACTGAATGTGTCATTTCGTCATGTTAACATACGCACTACTAGCATGAACGTTTTCCGCGAAATTCTCACGGGAATACAATGCTCATTAACTCTGGAAGCAATAAATTATGTATACATATTTTTATTGCTTTGGTGATATTCCAGTGAAAGATCGGAAAATTTTTGTCATATTCAAGCCCCATCCAATTTAGTTTTTGTCACGGATATATGTACATATGTATATATTTTTGTAAGCCTATTTGTGCAATTCTGATGAAAACTAATATTATTCGTGTAATCCGTATCACCTCTCTCAAGTATAAGCCCGGATTAGAGGGAGTTTATTGTATATTTAAGCAGATATAGTAAGAGTTAGTATTTATTTATTTAAAATACATGGTAACCGATGGAGTCCAGGGTACATTGCATTATGTACATACAATTTTTTGCCCTCAGATGCTCTAAAACAGAAAATTCTCGGTTTGGACAATATTCTCGAGATTATTCCCGAGAATATTCTCCAAAAGATTATTCCCGTGAATTTTACAACCATGCATATAATAAAATTGGACTGCGATTCGTTGAAGTGAGCGCACACGCATGTGCGCCAAAAACTGATTTTGCATGATGTTCTCATAATAAGAAAGCATACTTGGGATACGCCGATACCTCGCTTCACGGATGAGATATACGTTCCGGGAAAGTAGGCCGTATAACGAATTTTTTATTTCAGTAAATTAACTAGGGTCCTTTATTTTTTCAACCAAATCTTCACGGTGATGGTGAATATGGGTCCTCTAGACCTCTAGGTTAAATCATCATCATTTTCAGCCGTTCACCATCCACTGCTGGATGAAGGCCTCTCCAATCCTATCTGTCTTGAGCAATCTGCATCCACTTGACTCCATATATTTTTCTCAAATCATCAGCCCAACGTCTAATCGGTCTACCTTGCTTTCGTTCACATCCTCTAGGATACCATTCCAGTAGTATATCCATTATCCTCGCTCTTCATGCTTCGTACCCATATATTCCTCTTACGATCTCTTCTCGTTATACCGAGCATACATCTTTTCATGCTTCTCTGTGTGCACTGGATCTTGCGTAACATTCTTGCATTTAGCATCTCCCGAGTCGCATGCAACTATGACTAAGAGCGATATTACACTTGGCCACTTCACCAACAACCAGATTTTTTTTGACGGTGGCGAGCATCCTATTACATTGCACCACTTTTACTTCACCAGCTACCTGCTCATCTCATAATCTTCAAAAAAAAAAAATTGGTCTAGGAAGCTATACGAAAACTAGGTACTCTATGTAGTAGTATGTAGACGTAGAAAATATATAAAATTCAACCTCTCATATTTCTTTCTGAATTTCATTGTTTTCGAAACAATTGCGTTGACGTTGCGTTGCGTTGACAATTGAGTACGACGATGCAAAAAAAAGGTCAGAAACAGGGTTTTGGTGAAGGTTTTGTTCATCGAACCATTGACTTCCAAGAAATTTGTATGCAACAGAGAATCGCACAATCTAATACGTACCATCTAAACCTGTATATCTATCTGGTTATCGAGGTTCAAAAAAAATCTGGTTGTTGGTGAAGTGGCCAAGTGTAATATCGCCCTAAGTCGTCAGCGAATCTTAGATGGCTCAAGTGCTTTCCGTTAATCATTTCTATGTAGGTAGATATATAAGTTATAACTGGCTAATAATATATGTTATAGCGGAATACAAAACAAATTTAGTCTCGAGGTAAAAACTGCACACCTAAAATTTTGGGTCATTGTAGCCGTACAAGCGCGGTATGGGTGTATTTCACGCTCCGCGAGTGTGCCTAAAGATACCGCGAATCGAAAAAATATCGAGACTTTCGGTGAAAGGTTTCGGGAATTTCACGACATGTTTCGGGAATTTCACGACATGTTTCGGGAATTCGGTGTCCCGAGACGGGAAAAGGGTGATTTTTGATGTAAATTTCGGGAAATTGTCGAATTTCACATCGCTTTCGGGAAATTCGGGAAAAGTGAGGTGTGCGCCCCCGGGCCGAAACCGAAAGTGTGGCCGGTCGGTCGGGCTGCAGCGGCGCGCGATTCGGGGCCAGTTGGCGAAAGAGGAAAAGAGGGAAAGAGGAAAAGAGCGAAAGGGCGAAAGGGCGCACGCGCGCTAAGGGTTGCGGGGGGGCAGTTCCACTGTCGGCGGGGACAGTCGGGCGCATTCGGTACGCGCGGTCGGCCGCTATATTGTCCTGTCACAGCAGTACGTGCACTGGCCTCAGGTCTACTGCTGGGCCGGGACATGACAGCGGCCGACATGCTCATACGACCGCAACCAGCCCATTTACCCATTCATTTACCCACGAGAAGCTTCGCGAGCTCACGAAAAGCTCACGAAACGACGACAACGACGACGACGCCCCACGACACACACACACCGACTATCGATCCACCATCTTGCCCCGACAACACTGCCATTTTACACCGGACCGCTTTTCCTTTGTCCAAATTTTACACACACGCACACATTACGACGTAATCGATCGCTTCTTTCCTCCTCCGATCGTTCCGACTTTGTAATTTGCACGCGATCGATACGCGCTAATTTCGCTCCCCTCTCGTCGCCGGAAAAGTTCGAGTGATCGGGAAAAAGTGTCATATCATAAATTACCCGCATAATATACATATAATACTGTGCAAAGTGAACGGTTCAATTAACGATCTCTCCGGTAAACGAAATGTGCGAGGGGTGAGGTATATTTTATGGGTAGGGTGGGTGTGTGCAGAACGAGTTGCGATTCGGTCTCGCACATCCCCTTCACGTTTTAAGGGCGTACATGAACTCGGTCATGAAAGGTTCGTCGACCCTTACGATATATAGTAGAAGTAGGTTTCGCCCCTCTTTTTTGCAATTGCTAAATTCTAATCGCGCACTAGGCGCGCCGATCCACCCCCCCCCTCTCTCTCTTAATCCCCCCCCCCCTTAATTTTCAGTTAAAATATTGTGTTTTTAATTTTAAAATACTTAGTATACATTGATACATTTAAAATGCGTGTAAATGTTATTATATTTTGAATAAAATAAATATTTGAATGTTTATATGTTTTAATTAATTTATTGTACGATTTAAAGTTGAATAATGCAATCGAATCGATTGAATTTTGAATTTTAAATTGACGCACACCTGACGGTGGAAATTCAAACTAGGCGCGGAAAAGCGGTTTGCGCCCCGGATAAATTGGGTGTTGAAAATTTTCGCAAAAATTTGTTTTATGTAAACAATTTCATAAATGTGCTGATAGATTAATTATTCTTAATATATGTAGTTTAATTTGGAATGATGAAATTGTTCCGCGTGTGGTTGAAAACAAATATTTGTAGCGGAAAGTTTTAAACTTGAAGCATAGATGTCTCTTGAATATAAAATTAAACAATACGATAACTCTACCATTGAGACGGTGTACAAATAATTAAATTATTTTATTAGACAAAATTTAGGAAGCATTCCAGACGAATGTTAAGATCGAGCGGAAGCAATATTACATTTAATAATTTGACTGGCGATCGTCCTCCATGAAGGTCGATTATTTTTTTATAATTTTTTTTCAATACACACGGTCAATAGAACTACCGGTGAAATAAATTAAGTTGCGTTGGTACGTATATAAGTTATATATAGGAACACAATCAGTACAGTCGACCTTGCTTTTTGTTACAGAAATTTGAATTTTTTTCCTTACAATTACATTATTACATCGCAGAAAGCGAAGCTGCGTCGCCATTCATATTATTAGATTTGAGATTTGTAAAAAAAAAATCTTACAGGAGCGAAAGTATGCGGTTGTCGTCCTCTGAATGGGGATAGGGGGATAACCGTCTGCTACGTTCGAGGGGGAGGAAAAGGCAAAGAATCGATTGAGAATTATAGGGGTGAGGAGTTCTAGTGCCAGGGGGGGTCAAGTTAAACGCGCATGCGTTAATTCATTCGTATTTTACAAAGCGAACGAAACGGACGCGTTTAAATGAATGTATAAAATAAAAGTATCGAGGCGGCTCACACACCGTGGCGGTTTCGCTGCGTCAAACTGACGGCCCCTATCGTCGTCCCTTTCGCACGGATATAAATCGCAACGACAATAGAGGAACGAAAACTTGACGCGGAGATATCGCTCAGGTTTGTGAGGGTCTTAATAGGACGTTTTTCTTGTTTGCGTATCCCCTTCAGTCCGGCTTCATATTACATGAAACTAAAAAGCATACAATAGTGAAAGGATCATTCGAAGTCGTACGCATGGAACGGAACCGGTTAATGTGACCGGTTCGTGTTTCGAATTTCCCTGTAAATTATAACCCCGCGCTTTTTCTACATTTTGTTTATCGTACATATAATTAAATAATTAGATATTTTTGAAGGGTTGGTGTTTATCTCGACACATCCAAAATACAAATAAATGACCAACGTTGGCAATAAATTTTCATACATCTACTTTTAAAACGGGTAAAATACTCTTTGATTAACAAAAACATAATGTAAGGCTAAATTTCAGAAACGCTATATGAGTCGCCTAGTTCCAAATTCCGATAAGTCCACAATATATAAAAAACGAGGATAAAATATATTCTGGTTCTAAGAATGTTTTCAAACGATGCCTTATACTTGAATTATTCCAAATACCGCCAAGTGCGCCCGAAAAAAAATATTGAAAATCAGTGTTAGTTCCAAAAACTGACAATTGCACTATGATAAAAGCTGATAAAAGCCATATTTAGAAACAAACAACTATAAGTCCATGTTTCTAATCTCAATATTTTGTTTAATATCAACAAAATTAAGTTTAAATGAGTTTAAACGCCACCAAGCAAATAAGTCTGTAGTAGAAAAACCGCGTTTGCGAACAAGTGAGTTTTATGGACTTATCGGGATTTGGAACTAGGCGACTCATATATGTATATATAAGTGCAATTTTATCTAAAATTCAAGCACATACAAACATTAATAAATAAATAAAACATTGAAATGGTAAAAAGTATACAAAAATTGAAATTGGAACCGAACCGGTTTTTCCTTTTGCAGATCAAAAAATCCAATAAACGCTACAAATTATGACGTATTTCAACAAAATTGATATTTGATTCGACAAAATAGGTAATGTATAATTTAATTTCCATATTTACATTAAAAACCTGATATACGTTTACGCGCTGTTGACAAATTCAATATAAAAATCTCCCCAAACATCAATAAATAAACTATATATTATCATCATTTTAACATATGTATTTATGTATATTAGAAAACTTCTTACACTACATCATTATATAATATTTAGCAGTGGCAATGGCTCATAATTGAACAATAAGCCTGGCAGGATTTGAATACGTGCCAAGCATTGTTTTAAACGCAAGAAAGGCATATTATAATACACAATACATGTACGTACATATATCGAGAGCGAGTCAACCCTTTCAGTGCAATGTATGTTGTATGCGTACATACTACATACAGCAGGGTTATTCGCGATAAACGGCCAGGGCTTCTCAATAGGCGGGTCGTGGCAGTAAATACCCTCATTGTTTTGCGGTCGTCGTGTGTTTACGTCACACGATTATAAGATTATAACAATAATGCGATTCGCGGACCGTGTTAAACCATAATATGTAATTATTATGTAAGAACATTTTTCGTCGATTAGAACCGTGCGAGTTCTGAAACGCCACGAATGGCGACCCATACCCATAAAGATAAATTAACAAAATGGAGTAAAAACGAAACTGAAACCGACTCGGTATGGTTTATTCGAATGAATTATTTTATATGCGTGTGAAATGCACATTGTACGAAATGCCTTATGGGTTACAGGGCAAAGTATGATATAAATGAATTTCGGTGTCCGGATCATTTTCTATCTCACCAAGCTGATTCTGAAGAATAATTTGAACTATTTTTTTTTCATAGTCTCTCTTTATACTTCTTCTGCTGCGTACACACCGACGAACTCAACAGCGAATTGTTAAGACGCCCCTAATGTCGTCCCATTCGCACCGATATAATTAGCATTGGTGCGAAGTGGTCAGTCGCAGACGTCAAGCGTTAAATTATTCGCTCGGGTTAGTGAGATGGCCTTTATTGTGTGAACCGTTTCACACAATTCGTCGTTCGCTGTTCGGTTCGTCGGTGTGTACGCAGCATTCTATTTCAAATTATGAAGCGTGGTACGTTTTACATGTCAACTCCAGAACCACTGGCGAGTATTTTCCCCCCAGTTACTTCACTATGACAGACAGTAAATTTTTTGTCAAGTACAGAGGCCACCGTCAGCAAAAGTACATTTTGCACTATGTCTGGTAATTTTGGGGATTATATAAAACTAGTGTAAGCCCGTTGAATTTTAAATATCGTAAAGCGCTTTTTTAATAGAGATCCCCACTAATTGATCGCACGGTTGTAAGTGACAAAAAAAAAAAAATAGTTTTTATAGCGCCATCTATGTATTATAGCAATCCCGTACTTTATTATTTATTTTATAATTATTAATTATTATATACATATATATAATAATTATAATTTTGTAAAAATCGAAAACAAAAAAAAATTTATAGTTTTTATAGTGCCATCTATGTATTATTAGCAGAGTCACGATCCCTTGTATAGGTAATGTTTAAAAAAAAAAAAAGACTAAATTTACCAAGGGCGATAGCGGATAGCATTAGTGCGAGTCCTCTCGAGCCTCGTTCCCCCACTCGTTCTGGTTTTTTAATTATTTTTCCTCAGAGAGCGTTATCAGCATACAGACAGACAGACGGATTTCGGCTATTATATACATACATACTAGTGTAAGCCCGTTGAATATCAACGCCCACTGAATTTTAAATATCGTAAAGCGCTTTTTTAATAGAGATCCCCACTAATTGAATGCTATCGATACCCACTCAAAAAAAAAATTATTTTTTTTTATAATTATAATTTTGTAAGTGATGTTGTAAAAATCAAAAAACAAAAAAAAAAATAGTTTCTATAGTGTCATCTATGTATTATTAGCAGAATCACGATCCATTTTGTAGGTAAATCCGAGTTACGATATGTTTAAAAAAAAAAAAAGGACCCAACCGCCAACTGGTTTTAGCAGATTGGTCTAACGACGTTCTTCCCGAGCCTGAGGTCGTGGGTTCGAACCCCACTCGCGCTGCCCAGTTTTTCCCCAATTTTTCCTCAGCGAGCGTTATCAGCAGACAGACAGACATACGGATTTCGGCTATTTTATATATAATGCCTAGACCAGAGCGCGTGGAATGTGGCCCAATTTTTTGTAGTTGTAGTGTATGTGAGGTAATCATTTCTTTCCACGGCACTGGCTGATTGTTATATTAATCCTGATCAAGTGTCGAGATAAGGCAAACCGACGAATGAGTAGCCACTCGGTAGGCATGTATGTAAAACACATTTCCTGTAACGAATGTGCATTTATGTATGTACATTATTATGATACTTACAACAGGTACGGTGTTAGCTTCATGTTCAAAGAACTTGTAATATACTCAGCGGGTCAAAATTAAATTTCTTTGCACGGTTAACGTAGCCGAGTGATAGACGGAGAAGTTCAAATTACCTGCAAACAAGACAAAAATGAAAATTAATTACGGCACACAATTGGGGAAATAAACGCGAGTAATAAATGTGCGCGCGGAACGAGGCGTGCAGCAGCTCGAAAGAGCGCACGTCAAAAGTTGTGGGATTACTTAAAAACTATCTATGGGCGAGAGCCACGACATGTGACGCGCGCTATGCTCGAGCACATCCTTCATCCGGATGAAACGTATCCACTTTCATTAGGGATGAAAACGGGAGGATGACGCGCTGGAAAGTGCGATCATTTTTTCGTAGCGACACGACTCGAGTGCCGCATTTTCCAGGATTAAACGCGAGGTAATTTTCCTCCGTGAGTGAAATGGGTAGGGGGGTTGGGAGGTTGGGTTTAGTAATTTTTTTCTCTCTCGGTCCGAGGGTCAAACAAAATGGATACGCTACAAGTTTTGGGCGTAACCACAGTCTTTGCGCTTAATGAATCTAGTGATGACTAGAAATTTTCCCGAAGGATGTGTCGACTCAGCCTTTTCGCTATATACGAGCTTAGCCCCCTCGTGTCCCAGTCGGTTCGGCGATGTGAAAGTTTTCCCGACTACTCACTTAAGCGACATAGTCCTATTTGTGCAAAATAAATAGATTTTCGTTTTATCCGCTAAGAAGACTAATATAATAAATAAACTATAAGAAACGTTGAACATTTTTGGAATTATCGTTAGAATATAAGATTTTTCGGTATACCATAAGTGTACATAGAAGAAATAAAACTAGAGTGCTTTTGGAAGAATGAACATAACAAAGAAGGCATACAAACAATGCGTACTGCCGGTTATGACGTATGGATGTGAAACGTGGATGTTACGCAAGATCCAGTGCATACAGAGAAGCATGGAAAGATGTATGCTCGGTATAACGAGAAGAGATCGTAAGAGGAATACGCGGGTAAGAAGCAGCAGATACAGCGAAACGCGTGAAAAAGGCATGGAATGGATGGCAGATGAACGTGAGAAATACTGGAATGGTATCCGAGAGGGTGTGAAAGAAAGCAAGGTAGACCGAGTGGACGGTGGGCTGATGAATTGAGAAGAATGTGGATGGAGATTGCTCATCCAGCAGTGGATGGTGAACGGCTGAAAATGATGATGGTAAAGTAGTACATATGTACTCTGTATATGCATGTATAAATATTTTCACTTTTTTATTTTCATTAAAAAAAAAAAAAGTCGCATATCTGGTAGCATGGCATAAAAGCTGACGTAAAGCTTTGGGCTCATCGCAAATTGTTTGCCAAAATTTCAAAGTCAAATATTCGTACCGTCATAATAATATGTATGTATAACAAATTTAAGATTTTTTTTTCAATCACTGAATTTATATAATTGTTTGTTATATATGTACATACATAAATACATACGTACCTGCGTAATATAATTGGAAAAGATACAATGTAATGAAATTAATGAAACTCGAAAACAAGCATTTGATACGAATTTAATTATTTTTCGTTATTCCCAAAACACTCGACGATTAATTTATTTCACAGTATTGCCTGTCGGGTAACGACAAAAAAAAAATTTAAAACATTTGACTCTCTCTTTTGCTGAAATACAAAACATTGACATAAAATTTTCACAAAATCAAAATGAATACCATTAAATTTTATAATACTTTTTAATAATAAACTGTCGAACATTAAGAAATATCACGAAGATAACTTATTTCATAAACGAGCAACGTTTAATTTCATTTTGAATATACATACATATGACCTGAAAATAATATGTTGCGGCTTGCAAGCTTAACCAATCTAGCAAGGTTTTCCCTAATTTGGCTCTGCTCGAAAAAGGTTCCCGACCACTGGATTAGTGTGTGGAACGTTTTATGAACAGCATTGTACAAATATAATACGACAAATCAACTATGATGGTATATGTACTGTTAATGAAACACGCGCAGACAGACATATGCAATAACACTTTTCTTTCAGCAAGAATCGCGAATGCGCTTAAAAATGCCCAAATAGTGCACGGGGCGTGAAAGGGTTGAACTTAATGAAAGTCGTTGTGCTTTTTGCGCGAAATGTGTGCACGGTAATAATCACGTACGTACAGGGGAAATTTCCGCGTAATAAACGTTACATTTGAGACTGTAAACTTTAACGTTTCAGGTAATACACGTCACGCAGAGTTGAACGCGGACAGTAACAATTTCAACTCATTACATGTCTACATATACACAAATGTATCCGAATAATTTATTTTGTGTCATCGATAGCTCTATTTGAAATTGGTAAGATATGTGTGGTGTAATAAAAACGACGGTGAATCAGTCGATAAAGTCGGTCGGAATTTTATGTGTGAGAGACACTTTGTTCATATAACCGGAATCTTTTGTCGGATAACCCACGTAGGGACGGTTATACGAACCTTACTTACCCACCTGTATCGGATGTCAAGTCTCAAAGGGAGGATATTCCCTCCCATCGGCGATAGGAAGTTGTCAGTCTTCATCGCCCTCGAAGAAAGAAAGAAAAAAAAAAAAACAACTCTGACAAATATACGTCGCAAAGAAACGGACAAGAAAAAAAAATTTCGAATCGAAGCGTGTATAATTTCCCATTAATGTATCGTTAGCTTTGTCGACCGAAAAATGGGTATATATGTACAATATACAAATGTGCGGTTGAAATCATCTCGAAACAAGCTGTTACGTTAGACCGTCACACTGCTGTGTATCCATTGTGGGAGTAAAAATTAACAATGCAAATGGCGAATAACAAAAACGGTAATCTTACCCCGAGGAGAATTTAATAGATTCTCCCGAGACGTTGCAAAAAGTCGTCGAGACTGTCTTCTTCGCTAAGAAAGTTGTGCAGTTGTACACCACTTTGGTTGTTGAGGGTTTACATTAGACATTGGCGTGTATCCATTGTGTGTGTTTGTTTAATTAAAACTACGACAACGGAAGCAACAGAGTTGCAGCGAAACGTTAGTCTTTTTATTGCGATGCAAAATACTAAAAATAAAATACAATAAAAAGCTATAATATTGTATACGATTCGTACGGAAATGTAGTACATTCTGTGAATTTTTTTATTGCAATGAAGAGCCGTAAGCGAATAAATATGATTCTGTTACTTTTGATGCTTAAAAAGGTCAAAGTATTTTGTAAAAATAATAATTCCCCGAGGGAAATGAAGAACTGATGAATTTTTTCAACATATATTATTAAGCACCATATTGTACATAGAGATAGTTATTTATAATTAGGACTGGTGAATATGACTGGTTGTAAAGAAGAAGAAATAAAACGAAGAATCAAACTAGGATGTAGTGCTTTTGCAAGAATGAACATAATTTTTAAATCCAACATTCAGCAATTGTGTTACTGTGAAGTTTGCTGGGAAAAATAATCCAGTGGTTTCCCGTTGCCTTCTGAGACGAATATGAGTCGAGGTGTTGAATTGTCTCAATAACCTAAACCAAATCAGACAAAATCTTGTCAGACAGAGTCTTGCCAGCAGCCATAGCAATCTTTCGACCATATCATGAATTGTACTATGAATTGTCCATGATTCCAACACTGTAGAAAAACTGTGGCCGATCACATTAATAGTTTATTATTCAATAATTGATTACACCCAGGATAATTGGTGAATATGACCGGATGTAAAGGTGAAGAATGAAACTAGGATGGAGTGATTAAAAAAGTAGGCATACGACCAATGCGTACTGGCAGTTATGACGTATGGATGTGAAACGTGTATGTTAAATTCAAGAATGTTACGCAATATCCGGTGCATACAGAGAAGCAGATGTATGCTCGGTATAACGAGAAGAGATCGTAAAAGGAATATGTACACGGGTAAGAAGTATGACCAAAGTAGCGGAACGTGTGAAGAATGAATGGCAAGGTAGACCGAGTGGACGATGGGCTGATGAATTGAGAAGAATGTGTGGAGTAAAGTGGCTGCAGATTGCTTAAGACATACAGGAATGGAGGAGTATTGGAAAGGCCTTCATCCAGCAGTGGATGGTGAGCATTGAACAAAGCGCGTATCCAAATCGAGCTTCAGATGAGAAGAAAAGCTCTCTCGCACATGTACGTGTGCGCTTGCTTATAAAAAAATGAAACTTCCATTAAGCAAAAGCACTTTAAAAAAAAGCACACGAAAGCTCAAGTGAACTCTTCCGTCGTAGTCGGCTCGATAAATAACAGATATACACTGGAGGAAAATCTCAGGAACACACACTTTTTAATTATTTCCGGTCTAGCTACTGGCGCCGGAAGAAGCTCGACGCTATCGAGAGGCTGCATAATAATAATAATAATAAAAAAAAAAAAGCTTTTGTTTCGGAATCTCGAGCTTTTTTCGTGGCACGCACACCACACGATCCAGCAGATAGATCACGCTCGAAACACACACGTGGAATGATGGGGTGGTTTAAATTGGCACGCACACGCGCCCCACAGTTCAACGCAAATTAATACCTCATTGTGGTCCTTATCTGCTTTCGCGTGCCACGGTTTGAGCACGATCTGAGCATCGTCTCCGTTTGATTTATTCCCATACGTAGGTATGGTATCCAGCAACAAACACACCGGTGTGTAAACGTCAAATTTATTCGATTTTGGGACACGCGGACATTATCGTGAATTATTTATGAGTCGAGTTTAAAAAAAAAGGAGAGGCATTCTCGCAGTGTGTAGAAAATAAAATAAAATAAAAAACGATTCGGGCTAAATCGCCGTGGAGAAAATTCGAATGGTTAATAGTATGTAGGCGGGGTGGAAAGTATAGCGTGGATAAATTGTTATTATAGACTTTGAATAAAATGAAGCAAATGTATGTATATGTGTGTGTGATGTTTTTCCATTCGAAAGTAAGCCTTATTGCGGTGGGGAGAGTTTATTCTCAAGTGGAAAAGGCAACTTCCAAACAATATAGAGTATATGTAATTCTATTGCACGTAAGGATTATTTTCGCATGAATATTGTGTACCATTTATTGGTCCAGGGGCTTGTAGCTCTGGTGGTGGAATAGTTTTTTTTTTAAAGCGTTTCTCCCATCAAAAGTGAGTTATATCTCTTAGCTTAAGTCTATTAAAGACATTAAAAAGTAATGGGGAAAACTCAAGTCTTTTGCCGTTATTAAAAATAAAATAAAAATTATTTTGATAATTTAATAGTAGTGGGAGGCCAATGTACATGTCATTCATAGTTATTTGACGTATGTACATTAAAAGTTCCAGACATTTTGTACAATGGCCAGACAAAGTGCAAAACGTATCAAAAAAATTCATCAATTTCATACTTAGCCTGTAAATCTGGGTATACACCGGCGAACCGAACAGCGAACAGCATGTTATTATGAACCCACCTTAACATATCGCGTCCTCGGAGTACAAAGGTGACATGTCCATGATTTTGCGAAAATGAGTTGTGAATACAACTGTGTTCCTCTATAATTATTCAATCACAAGTACAGAAGTTCTACTAATATTCTTGGAGCACACAAGTCCGAGCTTTTTGGATGCAATTTGTAAAATTTACCTGTGTAAATTCAACAACAATGAAATAAGATTTAAAAATCTAGAGTAAAATATGTACAATCATCATTTTTATATAAAGTTTCCCTGATTTATGATTCCCAGTTTAAAACTGCTGACCTGAACAATATACTTTTTTTTTGACATGTCACCTTTGTGTTCCGAGGATGCGATATGAACCAGTCCTTAGTAGTACACTTTGAACTTTGTCTGGCTATTTTGGGCATTGTATGTACATATAAAATATGCCTAAGCATTCTAAACAATGCTGGATTTCTGTAATATGAAGTCCCTTGTCCCAGTTCAAACTTCAAAACTGTTGCCCTGAGAAATTTACTATTCATGTCATCTGTGTGCTGAGGACGCGATATGTATAAATTTATAAAAGTCTCGAGTCTGTTTGTGAGTCCTTGTTTTGCCACTTACGTATAAACACCCGTTGACCGTCAACGGGCAATGCTCTAGTTATGAAAGTAAAATAACGTTGTCGAGCTATCATACAAAAAGCAACACGTTCATTACATATAAATTGTTTTCCACAAGTTGCGCTATAAATCGAACGTGGGTGAATATGAATAGTTAATGGATAAAAGGGAGAAGTGGGGTAGTTGTAATAACTCGCCGTTTAATACGACGAGCACTTACATTAGTGTAAAATTATCGATACATTAATCTAAATGGACGGTTAAAATTACAGTTGTACTATACTGCCGTCCCACTTAACGTAACTGACAAAAATTACGAAAATGAGTTAAAAGTGTTTTAGGGGTTATGGGAGTGTATTCTTGCGATTTTTCATATCAAAATTAATGTATCTTTATCCAAAAGTGACTTTTTTATGCTATTAAATCTAACGTATCTGCATGCGCAGAGAAATAGTATCACCAATACTTGGCGAAAATAACGTATCCAATATTTACTTCGGTCACTACCTTATCATGAAAGATTGAAAATACTGAATCTCTCCACATTGGAGACGAGGAGATTAAGAGGTGATTTAATTGAAGTATTCAAAATAATAAATAATCATTATTCATGTGAAATGACCAACCTCATTATGTTCAATGAGAACGCTCATCTAAGAGGTCATACTCTTAGATTCCGAAAAGAAAAATCAAATAAGATTGTTAGAGATTCATTCTTTTCAAATAGAGTGGTTGAAGTTTGGAATAGTCATATGTAATAATGAATAATGAAGGGACGTAACTACTAAAGTATTCATTTTTTTTTAATTTTTCCTTAGAATTATCAAAACACAATAGAAAATAACCTCATGCACTAAAAAAAAGTTTAAATAAATCAGTAATATATGAAGAAAATCACAAATTTAGAATAAAACTTTCAAGTCCATTTATCTCGATATTGTTGTTTTGTCAGTTACGTTAAGTGGGCTTAGGACGGTAGTATATACATATGTATCTATGGATATTTTTTTTTTTTTTTTAACCATTTACACGTGTTTTCGGAATAACGGTTGATTAGTAATTGGGTAACGCTATCGCCAGACGCCACTCCACAAGGGTTATTTTCGCTCGGCAACACGAAGGACGACGAGGACCTTTCATCACGAGCGTACGTGTCCCAGCATCTGTGGAACAAGCACGTCGATCCATATCTTACGGTCTCATCATTGGCCCACTTGGATGTCAGACGTGCCCGCAAATAATGAACCAAACCTCACCCCTATATCCCCTACCCACGAGTTGTTCGTCTCTCGAAAAAGTATCGAATTTCCCTTCAGTGCCTCAGTTAACCCTTAAAAAGATGGACGCGGGCCGACGAAATCTCGAATGCAAAGTTATTGTATTATTTAGTGTACAATGTTGATGCCCTTTATGTGCAAATTCGATGAAGTTGGTCAAGGTTTTTCATCGACAGTCAAGAAAGAGCATAAAAAAAATTTGCTGTGACATTTACCAGTAGTATTCAGTGCGACCGGTTGCGACAACCGGTGAAAGGAATTCGAAGTTCGTATTCGATTGTACATTTTATTATTACTTTTAATAGTCGTTCAATTAAATCCTTATCCATATTTTTGTGATGTGGTTCTGAAGCAGGGGTCGGAAACTGGCGGCTCCGGAGACTCATACGACGCTCGCTGTCATCCAATGCTGCGTCCACACCGACGAATCGAACAGTTAGCGAATTGTTATTGTGTGGACCGCATCGATGATTAATGAACTTCCGCACAATAACGTTAGCAGTTTGGTTCGTCGGTGTGGACGCAGCAAAACGTTTTGCGCGAAACACAAAACGTCCATACGTCATAACTGGCAGTACGCATTGGTCGTATGCCACATGCGAATTCATATTCATCAATTGTCCTAGGTTAATTAATAACTATCAACATTAAGAAATATCACGAAGATAACTTATTACTCACTGCTATCCATTTCATAAATGAGTAATATTTAATTTAATTATGAATATATAATCCGAAGACCAATATGTTGCGGCTCTGAAATTTGGCAATTTTGCAGGATTTTCCCTAATTTGGCTCATAGCTTGAAAAAGGTTCCCGACCACCGTTCTAAATTACTTACATATTTTATAACAAATATGCTTCCTATTTCGTGCGATAACAAGCAAAATGTACTACGCTTTTATAAATTGAAATAGAAATAGCACGTATAAAAAAACGTACGAAACAAAAACTGTTCTTCAGGATCAGTTTGTTAGATTGGTGAGATAAAAAAGTGATTTAGCAAATGCCATCGTCTTACAACAAATTTTGACATTCATTCAATTTTTAAAACCTTATAACAAACATACATATATATATATTTTGATATATTCCTGTTTGGAAACAACATACACTTCCACACAAATCGCATAAAATGAGTGTCATGGGTTCGTTAAAATTGACTATTTTCATTAAGTACGGTATTGAATTTTTATAGTAGGTATGAAATATAAATGTATTCGTACTGCAATGTGTATAACGGGTAGAGCGCGTTGAAAGCAATACGCCAATATTTGCATCACTTGAAAATCGCTGTATCGACAAGTGTATCTAACAAATGCACGCAGAAAGTGAAATTTGTGTTTCAGACGTTTCCAATCGACGCTCCTCGATAAATAAATCATCGCCCGAATAAATAAATAAAAATTCGACACAACTCTTGACAGCTAACGAATATTTGTCGGTGTGCGATAAGAGAGCGCGAGAGAGGAGAATTCGAACGAATATTGCGTATAGATAGATGGGTATAATGTCGGGGAAAATTGCGAAAATGGAAATGGCGAAAACAACGCCGCCAAAAACCGTCCAATTTCGTTGATAAATATTTCTAAGGGGGCGAGTGGGTGCTAGTCCAAATTGAATATTATCGTTTTCACCTTTCTCTTTATCGCAGAAGAAACGGAAAACCTTTGTCATTGTTTTGGAACATTTACTCGAATAGAATGTACCCCGTCATGGTCCCTTGTTTGTTACTGTTTTAATGTACCTACACTAAAATTTACTTTCCAAAATTAAATAAAAGGAAAAAAATAATATATAATATTTCCCACTTACATTAGTATCACCGAGAACGATCCTGTTGAATTATTGAAATTGAATTTTTTGACCTTGTCAATATATGTAGCTTACTCGCCCCATCAATGTCAAATATTCATTCATAAATTCAAGTACCTACTCAAATTACAATGGACATATTTTAAAACTCAAAAGTATTTTTTTCGATTGCCCTCTTTATGTATATGTAGGTAGATGTTACAGACAAAGCATGGAATTGTATGAAATTCATACTCAATTTGTATATGTATAAATTGCCCAAGCGTTTTAGACAAATCATATTTTATCACGCCCATATTTAACCGGCTGATTCTGAAGAAAAGTATTGCGTCCTCGGAGCACAAAAGTGACATGTCCACGATTTTGCAAAAATGAGTTACGAATGCACCTTTGTTCTTCAATTTATTTGGGTGGCACATTCGAATGATATCACAACGTACAAAAGTTCTACCATTATTCTTGGAGCACACAAGTGACAAGTGCAGACTTTTAGAATGCAATTTGAAAAATTTACTCGTGTAAATTCAATAACTATGAAATAGCATCTAAAAATTTTAGGTAAAATATGTGCAATTTGAGTACTGCCAGTTATGATGTATGTATGTATGTATGTGAAACTTGGATGATAAATTCAAGAATACTGCGTAAGATCCAGTGCACACACCGAAGCATGGAAAGATGTATGCTCGGTATAACAAGAAGAGATCGTAAGAGGAATACATGGGTAAGAAGTACATATGACCAAAGTGGAATACTGGAATGATATCCGAGAGGATGTGAAAGAAAGCAAGGTAGACCGAGTGGAATATGGGTTGATGAATTAAGAAGAATGTGTGGAGTCAAGTGGATGCAGATTGCTCAAGACAGACGGGAATGGAAGAGGATTGGAGAGGCCTTCATCCAGCAGTGGATGGTGAACGGCAGAAAATGATGATGTATAATCATTATTCTTATATATGTATGTAAAGTTTCCCTGATTTATGACTCCCAGTTTAAAACTCCTAACCTGAACAATATACTTTTTTGGACATGTCACCTTTGTGCTCCGAGGACGCGATATGAACCAGTTATTTTTAAAATTTCCATGCGTGCTATTTCAATTTATGATTCGTAGTACTTTGTCTGGCTATATTGGGCATTGTATAAAATATGCCTGGGCATTCTATACAATGCTGGATTTCTTTAATATGGATAGTGTTTACACCGCACCTTGAAGACTACTTGAAAAACAAAGAGCATTGTATGTATGTAAATGTAGGTTCTGAAAATGAGTTATTAACTCACACGCATTTAAACTTTTTCCATTAGTAAGAATTATTAGTACTTTATACGTAAATTAAAATCAAATTAGATGAACTTTCATCGCAAGCAATCAATGTTTAAGTGCGTATAAATTAAAGTGATTTAAGGTACAATGTACATATACTAGCATTTTTCAAACTTTTTTACTACGACCCACTGTAAAAACTGAATTTTGATTGCGACCCAGTATGCCTACATACATACATATATAATAATATATTAAACACAAACTCTGTCCATTACGTTATTTTATTTACTATTGATGCATATTTATGGATGAAACTATTTTTCAATTAGAAACTTTGTTTTTAATTGCGATAAAGTGGAAAATCCTAGTTCACACAAATAAGTTGAAAGGAACAATTATAATAATTGCTTTTTTACTTCTGCTTTAACCTTAATCCAAATTGATGAAAAATTTAATTGTTGAAAATCATTCTTCAGTGTAAATGAACTAATAAGGTGCAGAAATTCAGCCTCCTCTTCAGAATCAAAGTTTAACTTAATTACTGATTCGATGATTTAAAAATCGAATGGATTTTTTATCCAAAGGCTTTTCTTTACTGTTTCAAATTTCTCCACTGGAAAATAGTTATCAAAGCTTTGGGATAGAGAAGTGAGATGTGACAATATTTCGAGTTTTAATTCATTCAAAATGTCTTCATTGACAATGTTAAAGGAATTGACCATTCCGGTGTCATGATTTTTTCCATTTTATTTATTTTTGCGACCCACCTTATGGGTCGGGGACCCATAGTTTGAAAAACCCTGATGCATACGATGAGTAGTGTATCGTCCTGTATTCAATTAATGCCGAGTCCCGACGCAAACTTATTGTTGGTAGACAACGGCGTTGTCTAGGTCTAGGCTGCAACATCCGCCAACCATATCTTCGACGAAAGTCTTCTTCGGAGGAGACGTTGAATTTTAGCACGGGCACACAACAATGGTGGCTTCTGACAAGCCCAGCGAACGAACGGAATGCTTCGTCGAGCCGAAAGCAAATTTGCATGCGGGCAAACAATAGATTTTGAATATTCCCAAAACAACGAGGATCAGTCGAAGGCGTCTTCGCGCCGTGATTAGTTTCTGGTTCGATGGAAACCAACCACTTTGCGAATTATTCATGACTGAACGGTGTATGTGTGTGTGTATAATAAATGTATGTATGAATAGATGGTAGGCGGATGGGGATGTGTGTGTAAGTGTATGTATTCAATTTACAAATTTTCCGTGTCGAAATTGACGCCGAGCTATTTCTGAAAATCATATCACTCGGTGAGCCAATGTATTTTGAATAACTTTATTATCTGATGATGTTCGCCCTCTACCTTTCCACCTACTTCGTCCAGCGATTCTCAAACGTCGATAGTATCGAGCGACTGTTGGCACTGTTTTCAGTTAGTTGTCGAGATTCTCCGAGTTTTGTCCCTGTAAAGTTTTGAGTTCCTTGCTGCTTACTTGCTTAGTTCCCGCAACAACTGTTCCAAAATATGTACATACCAAACTAAATTCAGCCGAAGTTCAGAAGCGAGTAAAGTTATAATAGTCATATTTTTCGTTTTAGAATACGTTAATGGAACATACGTAATATAGTAAATTTGGCATGGTTCTAAAAGGATCAATGTCAAAAATATAGTAGTGGAAAATTATATGGTAATACGCTCATTATCATCATCATTTTCAGCCGTTCACCATCCGCTGCTGGATGAAGGCCTCTCCAATCTGTACTTGACTCCACACATTATTCTCAATTCATCAGTTCATCTTCCACTCGGTCTACATTGCTTTCTTTCACATCCTCTTAGATACCATTCCAGTATTTCTCGCGTCCATCTACCATCCATTCTTTTCGCCATGTGTCCATTTCAACTTTTACACACGTTCCACTATGGGCATGTTTCTCCTAATAAATTCCAATAAAAGTAATGAAAAATGCGTTCAAATGAAGCTAAAAATGGCAATTCGAAAATTAGCCTATTCTTCGCATTGGTTGATGAAATTACGACTATATTAATGTACCTGGAATTGGACTTACACATACATATGTATGTATGTATTTACATATCATCATAATTTTCATCCGTTCACCATCCACTGCTGGATGAAGGCCTCTCCAATCCTGTCTGTTTTGAGCAATCTGCATTTGACTCTACACATTCTTCTCAATTCATCAGCCCATCGTCCAATCGGTCTACCTTGCTTTCTTTCACATCCTCTCGGATACCATTCCGGTATTTCTGGCGTCCTTGTGCTATCCATTTTTCTCGCCATGTGTCAAACTTTTTACCCATGTATTCCTCTTACAATCTCTTCTTGTTATGCCAAACATACATGCTTATCCGTATGCACTGGATCTTACGTAGCATTTTTTGAATTTAGTGTCCCATCCATACGTCATAACTGGCAGTACGCATTGTTCGTATGCCTTATTTTTTTAAGCATGGAGGAATGTTGGATTTAAAAACAATGTTCATCCTAGTTTTATTTCTTCTTCTTTACATCCGGTCATATTCACCAATTGTCCTAATTATACATAAATAACTATCAACCATCCCTACAATATCTATTCATAAGAAAAATATAATTTAAAATAATGTAGTTAAAGGGAAAGATCGATAATCGCATTAAAATAACATCGTCGAAATTCGATAACAATAATATTCATTTGATACGCTCAAAATTTTTTCTTAAAAAAAGTGGATAAAATCAACAGCGAGAATTTTAACTAACAAAATGATAAGCAAGTACATAATTATACATATAATAAATGCACGAATGGGGAACACCCATTTCCCCCCCCATATTCTCACTTCCTGTATTTCCTTCGATATTAACAACACTTCCGACATAGTAGTCGATAAGCTTTCCGTAGATGGAATCAAACACGAACTTACCAACGAAAATGATCCTTAAAAATTTCAAACAATATAGTCACAAAAAGAACCGAAAACATCACACCGAACCAAATTATCGCCATAAATATGAATCACACAGCATACGTACATAAATATATACATACATAGGATACGTATTATTTTGAAGATAGAGCCAGCGTGTATTTGCGAAATTGTATGTCGGGATTTGGCACTGCCGATAGATTCGTTTTTACACGGCAACACGAGCGTAATGTAGTGTTCGCATCCCCTCGTAAACATATCTCGAAGGATACAGAGACTGGATGCTGGAGACTGCTACTACCAGGGAGAGCACACTCGGTGAACTATGGCGAGTGTTAAATTAAAAATAGGAACGAACACATACATATTGCGAAAGAGACCGGAAAATAAAACCGCATCGTAAAAATCCCAGACACACGCGAAAAATCATACCGAGATAATCGGGTTACGCGGGCGTAACGATACCGGCGAAAATAATATCCAATATCCTCCGAATGTATCCATTAATAATGTCGAATCATATTGATTTGCTGGCATACGTAGTTTATTGCGGTATTGGAAAATAACCGAACAAAATAAACTATCGTGTTCCATATTATGTATTTGAAGCATACGTATACATATGTATGTACTATGTATGTGAAGTTTGATAGTGCAAATTTTTTCCCGTCAAAGGGTTAAAAACGAGAAGGCTTCGGGCATTGTATGTATTATTATTAACCAATTTCCATAGTATTGAGTTCAAATTCGCGAAAAAATATCCAGACATAAAAAAGCGGAATCGGGAAAAGGATCTCCGATATACGACGAGGCTGGGAATCTATTTTGCAAAAGTCGTTTCGTAGGCGCGTTTTATTGATATCCCGTTTTCATACCTAAGGATTTTCTACGTAACAATATAGCTTCCCCACATTATTTTCATGTTGTGTAGTGTGTGGGAAAAAAATACATACTCGTGAAAAATCGCTCGGAGAGACGAAACATTGTTTTTTCGGTATACCTACATACATATGTATGTATGTATGTAGGTACGTAATTAATAATTCCTTTTAAAACGGCATATATGTACATATGTATATGATGGCGGTGCAAAAAATTCCTTTTTGTATCGCTGACTACGTCGCTTTTAAACCGGTCAAAGTTAAAATAATTCTACTACATATTACGAGAGTGTAACACTGTAGTACTTTTTAAACCTTCTTTTAGGTCATACACCCCACTGAAAACTGTTACGACGAATATTCAAACTCAATTGAACACGTATACAACACACACAAACAAATTGTTGTAAAGAGAACATTTTGTTTTTATACAAAAATTTGACGTTGACAATACATCATCAAAGTGTGAATGGAAAAATATTCAATGAACCTCGATTCAAAAGAAATTATATAATTTTAAGCTGATTTGCCCGTTGAAGACAAACAGCGTTTATCATTGAGACATGAGTGGGCTAATGATAGTGGCAGCTGTGGATTACGGAAACAAAATTTAATATAAAAAAAATATATAATTCTAATTTCCAATGACACAACAAGTGTGTCGAGCGTTCCTGACGGACATATTTATTTACATTACATACGTACATAAAACCTACAGATTTTTTATTCATTTCGTTATTACGGTCATCTATTAATATATGTGCAAACTTGAGCGTTCTGTTCCAAAGTACCGGATAAATTCAAACAATTTTATTTATTTATCAAATAGTTAATGCCCGTTGACAGTGTCGTCGGGTAGTATATGTATGCAGTAGTTTAAAAACGCTAGCGCCACATGCCCTTGTTGCTACTATTTATATTATTATTATTATTAATATAAATTTGCATACCTATACATATGTATACCTGATATTGCTAAATATACATTATATATTATATATATAATAGCCGAAATCCGTCTGTCTGCTGATAACGCTATGACGTCACCCTCGCAAGTGTTCGCGACTTTGCTAAATTATATGAATATATAATAGTTTTTATAGTTGTTGTATAGATGGCGCTTTATAATAACAATTATATATACATATAATTAAATAATTAATTATAAAGCGCCATCTATACAACAACTATAAAAACTATTAAATACACATGTACAATACTCAACCACCCAAAAACACTCGGGTAAAGTACGGGTGATGAGAAACCACTCCGTTGATATTCAACGGGCTTACACTAGTATATATATATAATAGCCCAATTCCGTCTGTCTGCTGATAACGCTAGCCTCAGTAAAGGCTGAAATAAACACGAACGTCCCGAGTGGGATTTGAACCCGTGATCACCAGTATGGGTGAGTTAGCGCTAACGCGTTCACCCAACACCGATGATGGGAGACGCCTCCTATAATTTGAAAATATTAATCCTTAGTAGGTTCGCGACTTTGTTAAATTGGTACGTAATCAATTACGTCAAACACGTCCGTTGATATATGTATGTTTGGTTAATTTTTGTCCCTCGAGCCACCGGTTGTACGCGACAGTTAAAAATCTGACGATGTCGTTGTTTTTTTGCCTTCTTCCCTCATCATATTCGTATGTATAGCGGATAAGTCGTCTTTTGGGATTTGCATGACAATGGCGATCCATTGACTGCTTGACGCATTTCCAACGAGTAGGCGAGTGGGGGGAGGTGTGAGAGGAAATGGGAAAACACTTGGAGGATATGCAAACTCCTACACTTCTTCACAGTGTTTCGCACACAGAGAAAGGAAACGCAAACGTGGCGAATTCTCTCGGTGAGAAGAGGGTGCGAAAATACAACCCCTCTCTCTAATCTGTGTTTGCGATCCTCTCAGACTGGCAAGGTCTTTCACGCGAGAAATAAAGAAAAGCCTACTACTACGGATCGTACATCATCAGTCACGATTTGTGTGTGTGTGGGTGCGTGTAGCTATTTTCAGGCAGCATCTGGCCGAGATTCCTAAGGCGTATCCTTAATTAAGTTGAAATCAAGCATCCTTAATTGACGCCTGTGTAGTGCCTATCCAGTGCCGGGGAAAATCCCATGTCAGTCCCTCGACATTGACCCGAATATTCGATCCTTTATACAATATACATACATACAGAGGTAATAAATTATGTACGTTCGTTCGGTTCGATTGTTGTGTTAAAATATTATCGTCTCGTTTCGCCCCTTTTTTTGTTACAGTAAAGGGATTCGATGAAAATTTGCGTTTGTTTCGTGTAATCGGGAAGGTAAAAGAGCGTTCGCTGTCAAAACACACGTGTGACAAATTAAACAATGGAGATAATGTTCGGTGACAGATTATCGTAGCAGATTTAATATGACACAATGTAAACTCAGCGACGACGTAATCCATCGACATCGAAAGGAATACATAATTAATAATGCGCGTTTGTATTTCAACGCATTCACATACATACATACATATATAGTTTTCACATACGCGAATAAAAAATCAAAATATTTGGGCAATTCCTTAATTGAAATTAATTAATTTGATTTATAGTACACACCGGGCGACTTTACTGCATACATTTATGTGGTTGCGCAATTATATAGTCGGCCGACTAGTCGCCTGGTGTGTCCCGGGCTTTAGAGGCGGGGTTCATAAAAGGACAGAGCTAAACTATTGTGGCTCTCTGCACTTTTCTATATTGATAATTTTAGCACACTAATTGAACAACCATCAGTCTGACAAACGGTTCAACTCCGTCCTTTTGCAAGCCCCACCTCAGAATTTATACTTAAAGTCAAGAATTACGATCAATGTCAAATAATGACAAGTACATCAATAAAGGAACCTATACATTTCATTATTAATTTTGCCGGGGAAAACAAGCTTCATATGAGTCGCGCAGCGAGAGTTGAGGCGAACCACACACACACACATACATATATGCATTTTTAGTATACCGGCTGATGCAATTTTTTTTTTAAATATTTAATTTTAACTTTACCCTTAATAATACCCCACAGTAACTCTATAGGGTTTCGTTCTGGGTGGTAGGCGCAGTACACTATGTCCGCGATCTTCCAGGATTTTATCAAGTACCTACAAATTTTTGGTAATTTGGCTTATTCTTTAGTATTATGTCATATAAAATGGGTTTTGTGTTTTTATCTGGATACGGTATATGCTAACCAAACCAACTACTCTTAATTAAACCAACAAAGGATATAAAAATCGAAGACTGAATGATTGAACTGAAGGAACATGCTGAATTTCACAAAACAAAAATATACAATATACAATAGTGTCTCTGTTACACTCGTAACGTGTACGCGCGCGAAAGAGACAGAGCGTTTTTTATTGTATGTATTGCATGTTGTGAAAATTCGTATTATTCACCTATTCACATACACTAAACACGCGCAATGTGTGTGTGTGTGTGTGGTTCGCCTCAACTCTGGCTGCGAGCATTATTATATATATATAATAGCCGAAATCCGTCTGTCTGTCTGTCTGCTGATAACGCTATGACGTCGCCCTCGGGTTTTTTTCGCTCGCAAGTGTTCGCGACTATGCTAAATTGTTATTAGCGCCAACTATAAAAACTATTAAATACACATATACTCAACCACACAAACACTCGGGTACAGTACGGGTGATGAGAAACTACACCGTTGACATTCAACGGGCTTACACTAGTCGTAGAATATTTAGCTTCCTGAAAAATGTTATAAAAAAAGTGAAACTTCATTATACGAATCACCATCAGGCTTAAGGCTGATTGATTGGAGCCATTATCCACAATGCGGGAGGCTTATATAAAAAAGGAAAAAAACTGAATGTAAATTATTAATTTTTGAAAGAGTGCACATCTTAAATTTGAAAATGCCAAGGAAAAATTCAGCACTTTTCCCCCGCTAGTCTGGCGGCCCGAGACTTACATAAGTGCGCTTTTTTTCACTCCGTCTTTCCCTAACCCCTATATCTCGGATTTTTTGTGATCTATCGCGACGATCTGGGCAGCTAAAAAAGAAAAAAAAAAAAAAACGAAGCGGGAGATAGTGAGAGGTCCTCTTGCAGGAGACAATGAAAAAGGACGAGTCGCAAACCGCAAGCAGCACACCCTTGCGAGACCACTCGAGGCATTTATATCCCGCGCGGCGCGTCCTTTTATTTGCACATCCTCACTTATAAAGTAAAGTCGAAAGCCATCGAGAGCTACGGAAAGACACGCCATTGTATTGGCGTCAAAACCGTAGAATTGCGACTCGGGGCCAATATACATACATAACCACTCGTTTCCCGTCAAGTGGTCGGTTTGCCCGCTTTGTGATGAGACGACAATAAAACGCGCAGAGGACTCGTTCTGATGATTCCGAAACAGGAATAGCCCGCTATGAAATGAATTAATTGTCCGTGATATATATGTAATTAATTACACCGGGGCTAATAGATTCAAGTGTGAAAACTCGGCCGACGCGGCTACGTAAGTGAAAATGCACTCAAAGGCAGAAGAGATTCCATTGGAACGTAAAAGAAGGTTCAACGTCAAAGGAAAAAGGTCTGGCAGCTTGTTGTATGTATGTACATAGATAGAATCACAATATAATGGCGCACAAAAGCAAAGTGATGATATATATTGAACAACCAATTTAACAGCCATACTCCGCGCACGATAGCAAGGGTCACACAGTTTGAGACACGCTCTTCCATTCCCCGATATTGCTTTGTAGCGCGATAGTAAAATACGTGTGTACTTTTTGATCAAAAGCACTGTGAAAGAGATTATACATACATATGTAAGAGTACGATAATGTACTCTTATGAATTTTACTATAATCTTGGAGTATAGCAAAATTCAGAAATAAGGAAAAGATAAGTGTGGACTTTGCAAACAGCTACGAAAAAATGATAAATTTGTACTAAATTTCGGCCAAATAAATATGCATAATTTATTTGGCCGATATATTTATGTATTTATTTAAGATAGCTTTAAAAGCAAATATATCTACTAGCACTTGTACAGAGGTGCTGTTTTAAGGCTACCAGGAATCTATCAATTTTATTTATATTTCTGAGAACAACTGGCAGGCCATTATATTCAGCAACACCCCTGTACAAGATGCTTCTACTATTAACTTATTCTTTTACCCCTAGTATATTATACGCTCTTATTAAATATTTATTTAGAAACCTACTTTAATTCTTAGGATGGAATAAATTCATTCAAGGAAGTGTCACTCGTGTTTACTTTGCTGCTAAGCATGTCAATTTATCGCGATATTTATTTACATAATCGTAATGTTGTGTTTGTAACGGTGCGTACACATTGGCGAAACGAACAGCGAACCACAAAGGGCGAATTGTTATTCCACACAATAACGTAAGATGATTTATGAATGTCCACACAATAACAACCCTTCGTCTTTCGCCAATGTGTACGCACCATAACGCGCATACTAAATGTACATATTTTCGACATGTCGATGGAGCAGAAGTGGCACCAGTGTGAACTACCATTATGTAGATTCCAAATGTGATTTATAATTTGGTATCGATAATCAAATTGAACAATACGCGCAGTCAATATACATAAACGGTTTATAAAATTTTTAATTTGACAAGTGACTCTTCGACAGTGAAAACCGCACGTTCAATTGCGCAACCCTTCCGTTTAATTGGGTTATTTATACCCGGGTGCGCGGTTAATACGCACAATTGTCGGTTTTGCAATGCGGTTACGACTTGCAAAATTTAATTTCAAAAATTAATTACGCCTTGTGTATGTACGAATTAAGCCCCACGTTGTTATGAGTCGAAAGCCAAAAATACTCGAACGTAAAAGGGTTAAAATGTTAGCAGGACTTGTGACGCTATGACGTATTTACAATTTCACTAGCGAAATTCACGTGTCACGTGAAAAATAAGTAACGAACGGCAATTCTGTAAATAGACATATGTAGATGAACAATGTGACAAACAATGAATTATTGTAATGTGTAATAGAACAGTGCTGATAAGCACTACTTACGTTGTTTTGGTATACTAAGTGGAAAAACATCAAAACCACAGTTTTCCCACTAACAATCCAATAACTTCGGGGAACAAACATTATTCTTTGCTTTAATTTTAGATTTTAAGCGTACTTGTGTGTATTTGTTCTTCGGCGAGTATATGTACATAAGTGGCGTACTTGATATTGAGCGTTTTCCTCTTTATTTTTTAACAAACATTTTATCATCTCTCACGGAGAAATAACGAGGGAAAGATACTTTCCAGTAGTTTGCCGTCGTTTGACGGCATAGTAACACATTCATCCAAGTTATATAAAAATTATTCCTTCGCATACAAGATTAATACAACACGGAATCAAAGTGTGATCAATTTTCGGATTATCTGTATAATATTAGTGGCTAGGGTGAAAATAATTATTAGGGTTCCTAAACTGTTTTAACCTGAAATAGCTCGATTATGATTTACAACACTCTCATCTACATAATTGCAACGAATCGAAAAGGAGACCGGTAGTTTAATATCCGAGCAAAACACAAAATATGTAAGCGTGTCAAGTAAGTCAGAGTTGGAGTCGTAAAAAATCGAGCGATTCCGACTCCTTTTTCTGCATGTAATTTAATTTTTAAAACAAACGTTCGATTGTTGGTTAACTCAACAAGCACAACGTCATGACTTTCACGCTCGAGACACACTTAGTACTACAACAATTATTATTCGATCGGTTCATCATTTCCAGGACAAAGGAATTGTCTGAAAATATCTAGATGTTTCAAAAGACGTAGTTCGGTTCGAATCGAGGAGAATATTGCTCTTGTGCAAGAGAACGTTGAAGAAAACCACAAAATCTCGACGAGAAGACGTTGTCAACATTTGGGGGGGGGGGGGGGCAACAAACTAAATCCAAAGATGTGGTTCCATTAGGATAGTGAATCATGAATCATAATATTGCACTGATTACGTAGCCTGTCAATGTATTGCTCTTTTTTTAGAGGAAATTTTGATGATCGAATTACATCGCGATTTTCCTATGTCTAATGGCCATTGGGTTTACCTGTTTTGACATGTCGACTTCTTTCTATGGGATTTCTCAAAGTCTGGGGTGAATGTGAATAAACCAATAACCACCCAGCAGCTAAAAGTTGACATTAGAGAACAAACGAACAAGCATTAAGACCTGAAATCCCAATAAAAGTGATGGAAAATGCGTTCAAATGAACCTGACATGTTGACAATTCGAAAATTATTCGTCGCATTGGTTGGTGAAATTACGACTATATTTATATACATACCATATCATATCATCATTCAGTTGTTCATCATCCACTGCTGGATGAAGGCCTGTCTGTCTTGAGCAATCTGCATCCACTTGATTCATCAGTCCATCTTACACTCAGTCTACCTTACTTTCTTTCACATCCTCTCGAATACCATTCCGGTATTCCTCGCGTCCATCTGCCATCCATTCTTCGCGCTATGTATCCACTTCAACTTTTTCACACGTTCTGCTGTATCTGCCACTTTAGTCATACTTCTTACCCATGTACATATTCCTCTTACAATCTCTTCTTGTTATACCAAACATACATGCTTATTTTGCGTCCAAGTTTCACATCCATACGTCATAACTGCCTTATTTTTTAAACGGATTTAAAAACAATGTTCATTCTTCCAAAAGCACCACATCCTAGTGTCATTCCTTCTACTTTACAACCGGTCATATTCACTTACAGAGTGGATATTAATATGCTTCTCATACAAAGTGAGGATAGTAAGGATACAAAACTAGTTTTCGAACATTGCGACACGTACGTACATACATAGTTCACTACATTCTTACTCTTTATAATGATACTAGTGTAAGCCCGTTGAATATCAACGTAGCGTTCTCATCACCCGTACTGAAAAATAATATTAAATTTAATAGTTCTTATAGTTGTTGCATAGATGGCGCGTTATAATAACAACGTAACAATTTAGCAAAGTAGCGAGCCAATTGAGAAATTAATATTTTCCAATTGTCATCACCCCGTTTGGATCACAGCGTAAGCGCTCAATGTTTCGAACAATGCGCGCGGACGGGTCGTGTCTTTTAATTATTTACCGAGGTTAGTGTTATCAGCAGACAGACAGACAGACAGACGGATTTCGGCTATTATATGTATAATTATTTTTTATTTTTATTTTTCAATCGATAAAGGGCACCCTACGAGGCGAATTCAGTTCAATTTTGTTACCAGTGCGACGACGTCATTAACTTCGACTCTTTTTTTTTTTTTTTTTTTTCTTCTTTTACAACGATCGGCTATACAATCCGAGGGTGGGAGTTGAGGGGGGTGGATTAGGGGAGGATGAGGTGGATAGAATTTTCTGAACCCAGGTGAGGGATTTGCGTCCAATGTGCTCGTACACACCTGTTACTCGAGCGGGTGAACGAAGGGGAGAGAGAGGCTCTTACGTCAGAGTGGCAACAATCGATACGACCGACTGGCGGACCCGGACGCCGCTAGAAAGGGACAAAAGTTCGTGTAGGGGTTCGAGCGCGAGCGAGTTGCACCTATCCGATTTATCGACGACATCGACACGAGGACCGCTCATCTGCACGCAGATTAAAGGGTTACAATTTGTAAGGGCGCTTGCGGCGTACGAGAACGCTAAGGTCAGCGTCAGGGCTGCCACAAGCGACTATTTATACTTTTAACATCGGAATTATTCCGTTGCGAGCACGCGATCACGATTTAATTCTTTTTTTTTTTTTTTTCTCAAGTAGTAGATAAATAATACAATACTGAGCGGCGTGATATAACGTGGTCATTCAACCGTTGCGATGTTTGAAAATAAATCGATGACTGATAGTAACATAATACGATTAACACAAAAAATCCACTAAGAAAGTTTCGCTTTATTGTTATTATTATTTGAATAAACTTTTGGTCATACTTGCAAATTTATTTATGAGCGCGTTGTAAAATACGGAATAACTTCACTTTTGTTTACAAATAAGTGGGTGTTAAATTATGACAGACGGCAGCTATAATTAACCCCTTTTAAAGCAATTTGCCACATTATGAATCAAATAATAAATTAAATTACGAGGCATATTCTTATTGACAAAAAAAAAACCAAACGAATGAAAGCGAAACGGCAACCTTAAACAATATTGACAGTAGTATTTCGCCGAACCAAACCATAATAATCTTTACAACAATTCCCCACGCACAACAAAATAAAATTAAGGCATTCACACACCTTACCGAAATCGCAGCAATCAGTTTGACGCAGCGATTTCGTCAAATTATTTTCTCGAGTGAGTGAAACCGCAAACAAATAAAACACGAATATTTATCAACTTTTTAATCACAGAGATGATCACTCAGCGTAAACGGTACATACGACGTTTGAATTCGATTCGAAATGAAAAATAAACGATGCTAGTGCTAGCAAAACAAACAACAGCACTGTGCATCAAAAGCAAATAACGAGTTATTTATTTTTTGTTCACTCCATCTCCAAATTAGAATGCGTAGTATAGTTTCCTCGCGAAATTCATGGTCAAATATCATAACTATGTATGTATCGACCCGACCGGTTAAGTGCCTCTGGTAGTTTAACGCGAATCGTATACTATGTACATACACCTATTGGTAATAAGAACACTTACATGTGTGTGTGTGTTTTTAAGATTGAATCGTGTTTCCTGGGACCTCAACGGTGGTGGTGGTAGATAGATGTACACGTGAGATATCTCTAATTGTCTTAAACAACAGATGGTGTACCTACGTGCGAGTGGTGCTTCGTTTACTGACGTTGTTCAGTTTACGTATTCGTAAGCCCATTAATGAAATTCCCTTGTATACTAGTAGGACTTCGGCAAATCCTGTAATGGGATATGTTTCGTGCAAGCAGAAGCCTTACACCAGTTTGAAAACAATTCGTCACGCGCGAGAAAACTATATAATTCATACGCACGACATTGTACCACATGAAAAAGACTCAAATAATTTCAAAAAAGAGTATTTGCATGAACTAAATGTAATTTCTGCCTATCAAATATTGCAGTATTAGTGACTTTTGTTTTGATCGAAAATTTTGCATTGCCCTTAATCGGTTTTGTAGACAATTCGTCTGGAAATTTTCTATGCAAAAACATTCACCCACGCACAGTATATATGTACGCATATTGACCGTAGTAATTCTGTAGTGAAACCTTGAAGATATATATTTGCTTGTTACAAAAGGGTCAACGATAAAATATCGAGTTCTAAGTAATCAGGGTTGCAAAAATTGGCGTAACATATTCTTTTTATATTCCGTCTATTCTTACATTACCTGTATATATAAAAATTCTTCAGATGAGATTGGTTTCTGAATTTTTGACACATTTGTCTGTTCAATGGACAAAAAATTCGTAGGTACATTTATTTATGTTTTAAGCAAACACTAAAATTCACTAAACCTAAAAATGAAGACCAAGGTCTTATGTGTATATATGTATGTACAAGAACACTTATAGATAGAGAAAACCCTAACTATGGGGGTTTCCACTTAAGAAAACCCTACTCGTAATCTTTAGTCTTAAACGTCAAGTGTCCAACAAGGATTGTAATACACACTCCGTTCCATTTTCATCCACAATCTCATCTTCCCCTCTTTCTTGATATCTTCAGAGAACTTCCTTCAATAAACATGTCTAATCTCCTTTTGTATAAGGCGAGTCACGGTTTGGGGCACATCCTACTACATATATATTCGAAACTATACGATTTTTGGTCCAGACGATCACCCTTGCCTGTACGTACGTACATACATACATACATATGTATGTACATATTTAAACGAATACACACATACGTTTATAAACTTTCGGGAGGGCAGTGTACGCCAAATATAAAATGTATTCGCGCAACACCATTTTAATGTATTCATTTCGAACGGTTCAAAGTTAAATTAGATATTCAAACGCGTTACACCAGCAAAGTTTAAAAGTACTAAAGCGAAGTTAGCCTATTTACCGGCAGTGGTTATTTTCCGATGTAATATGGTTTTGAATGGACTATGTACATGTATATATGAAATTCTACATATCTGTTTATCTTTCGTTTCAGATTCTGAAAGTATTCCACGGAGATACCGGCAACGCCAAACTGGCCAACCTGTACAAGGAGATGGAAATAGCAGAGAAAGCACTCGCCGAGAAGAAATAAACACTACATATACGATATATGTACCTACCTAAAATGCAACTTCAAAGAAATCGGTAAATTAGCCAATGTAGTGCGTAGAGCAAGGCTTTATTTCATTTTAAACGCAATGTTGTAAAATTCTAGTCGAATTTATTAAATAAATTATTTCACGCATCTCACGCAAGTCTTTTCGTTTTGAGCGATAACAATTTATTCCTTTGTCTGTGATTTTATCCATGTTCATTCTTTTGTGATGATGCGGGATAACGTCATCCCTCGAGAAGAGAGAGGATCATCCCGGATAACGGGATCATAACGAGATCCGTTTGTTTCCAAAGCGACCAAATCTAATTTCCTGACCTGCTAACCGAATTATTGACGCGGGTGTGAGACCCTGTGTCTTCCATTTTGAGCTACGAAACGCAAAATACCATTGCAAATATGTATTTCCACACTGCGTAAATTGCAGATAGAATACATAGTTCACTTGCGAGAGTGAAAGGCGAACGAGAATCGTGATCAAAGTAAATAAGCGATTATTCGTTAATGCTTTCACGTCAGACGAGACGAAACGTTGAATTTTGCAAAACTCGTGCATAATAAAAAAAAATCTGTCAGTCTTCGCAATTCGATATGGGCAGACATTGTGACAAATTTTCAAGTAGCTTTTCAATCATTCAATGGAATTAATGGGCAGTTAATTTTCCGCATAAAATTCAAAGGGTGTTAGGATAATAAATTCAATGGAAACAAAAAACCAATTAAAATTTGACGAATCAACACACCTACGCTAATTGCAAACAATAAGAATAAACAAAAAGGCATTAGCGTAACATTTAGAGCGATATTACACTGAGCAACCACACCAGCACCAGATTTTTTTTGGCGGTGGCGAGCATCTCATTACATTGCACCACTTTTCACTCACCAAGCTACCCGCTCATCTCATAATCTTCAGACAAAAAAAAATAGGTCTAGGAAGCTATACGAAAACTAGGTACTCTATGTAGACGTAGAAAATATATAAAATTCAACCTCTCGTATTTCTTTCTGAATTTCATTGTTTTCGAAACAATTGCGTTGACAATTGAGTACGACGATGCAAAAAAGGTCAGAAAGGGGTTTTTGGTGAAGGTTATTTTCGTCGAACATTGACTTCCAAGAAATTTTTATGCAACTGAGAATCGCATCATGTAATACGTAGCATTGGAACCTGTATATCTATCTGATCGTCGAGGTTCAAAAAAATCTGGTGTTCCGTTTGGTTGCTCGGTGTAATATCACCCTTACGGAAAAACATGAAATGAAAATGGACGTAATAATATAAAGACGATAAAATTTAAAAACCGTAACCCTAATAATTGAAAGCGTATGCATTTTAATTTAAGATCCGACTATTTAACGCGACAATGCACGTCGGGTATTATTATAAACCTTTGCAAAACACCATATCGTAAAATTTAACACGGTGCACAAAACTGGCAGTCTTCCACACAGCATCGATTCAAACGCAGAGAGATATGTAGAGACCGTTGCCAAAAACGTTCACCATTCTCGATCGACGAATATGATATGATCGATTCTACCTCTGAAATAGAACATCCAGACCATCCAGAAACATAATTAAAAATCATTTACCGACGAATCGCACTCTCGTCCCGAGGAAATGACCGTTTAAACTGAGCGATCACATTTGGTATTGTTGTCATCGATCGACACGCGCTTTACGCAATTAAACGAACACAATGGAAACGAAAAAGGTTTGTTGTTAAAACAATACCTACGTCAGAGTGTTGTTAACTCGAGCGTAACTTTAATCAATTTAATTGTGTTAAATATTAAATCGCCCGGTTAGTTTTGGCATTTGACCAAACGCGACTAAATAATTAACGAAGTTTTCCGTCCTTTCCTTTAGTTTCAACATTCGTACACAACAATACGACCAACTAATCGAGAGGTACTAGTTTTGAGCTAAAGCGTGACAGCTTGTGTGGTTGCACCAGTCACGCTGCTTCTGTCGTGGTTTATACAAGTACATAGAAGAGGCGAAGCAAAAAAATAAATAAAAATAAATAGTGGTGGCATTGAACTTGCAACACTCGAGACCTTCGTCATAGTCGACACGATAAATGTTGGCAGCGGACCGGCTATTCGCAAGAGTTGAGTAACTTACTCAGGTAAGTACATAGGTATGTGGAATTACATAGTAGTTAATAGACCACGCGAGGGTACTGAGGGTTAATTATTATTACGCCTATGTATGCTTCAAGTTCGCTGAATCCACGTGCAAAGTAAGTAATAGTCGGTGCAACGACGTGTACCATTATCGCCGAGGGAACACTTTATAGTTGATAAGGCGTGATACAATTTTAAAGATCGCAAACTTTCACTATATGTAACGGTGATTATAGCGCCGTTTGATAACAATTTGTGAGACGGTGTACGTACATATGTACATAGTTAGTGACGCAATGGTGTGTCGACGAAAGAAGCGTTGAGAATCTTAGATGATAACATCATCATCATCATCAGCCGTTCACCATCCACTGTTGGATGAAGGCCTCTCCAATCCTCTTCCGTTCCTGTCTGTCTTGAGCAATCTGCATACAGTTGACTCCACACATTCTTCTCAATTCATCAGTCCGTACCTTGCTTTCTTTCACATCCTCTCGGATACCATTCTAGTATTTCTCGCGTCCATCTGCCATCCATTCTTCTCGTTGTGTCCACTTCAACTCTTACACACGTTCCACTTTGGTCATGCTTCTCACCCATGTATTCCTCATACGATCTCTTCTTGTTATAACGAGCATACATCTTTCCATGCTTTTCTGTGTGCACTGGATCTTACGTAACATTCTTGAATTTAGCATCCAAGTTTCATAACTGGCAGTACGCATTGGTCGTATGCCTTATTTTTAAAACAAATTACGATATATAAAGTTTACAAAACAAATTTATCTGCCATCCATTCTTCTCGCTATGTGTCCACTTCAACTTTTTCACACGTTCTGCTATATTTGCCAATTTGGTCGTAAATTCTTAAGATCTCTTCTTGTTACACCAAGCATACATCTTTCCATGCTTTTCTGTGTGCACTGGATCTTACGTAACATTCTTGAATTTAGCATCCAAGTTTCAAAACTGGCAGTACGCATTGGTCGTATGCTTTATATTTAAGCATAGCGGAATATTGGATTTAAAAACTTGTATGTTCATTCTTCCAAAAGCACTTCATTCTAGTTTAATTTCTTCTTCTTTAAATTATAAATAACAGTACGAGATGAGTCGTAGAAACAAATAAGCGATGACTAGTGGATTTGTGGTCTAAATTTGAGATGATTGAGAGTTATGTATGAAGAGAGAATGGGAAAATAAGACGGAGAAGACAAGTGATGGTCAGAGTGCGTTCAAGATACATTCTTGTGGCGTTTAAAGGAAGAGGTGTTTGACAAGTATAATACAAATGGAAGGAATGAAAAGAGCCCAAATATAACAAATAGAAACAAGGATGTATGTATTTAGAATGGCAGGTTTTCGTCAAAGCTATCGAGTATAGTAGATGGTTCCATACATTCGAGGATACATTATTGACTGTTCCATTTCTAAGGCACGTATTACACTTAGTTTTATTAGAATTGTGACGAATATAAAATACTATTTAATAGGGTGTTAAATATTATTTCTTATTCGATTTCCTCGATTTAGGGATGAGTCATCACTTTTTCCACGTCTATTGTCGGGCCGAAAATTAGCTAGTTAATATCTGTCGAAGTTATTATTCGTCAACCCAACTAGCTCAAAAGTCACAAAACACTTCAATTGTCCCCCAGACGAAGTTTAAACGAGACGCGGCGCTCACTTTGCATAAAACGTCGATTCGCAAATAATACCCACTATATTATAATCGACAGGTTTGAATAAAATTTAGTCCTGGCGCGGCTCAGCAGAACCGGATCGATCCAAAACTGTCAAACGAAAACCAAACGAACGGCAATAATACTTAGAACGGAGCAACCGGTTTCACATACAAAACTAGCCGAGCTTAACTATCTAATTCTAATATCTATCCACTGACAAACTGAGCACACGGAGAGTTGAAGCGACGCAACTTTGGCGAAAACTCGCGGTTATTAAACTCACATTACTCTATCTGCCAGTTATTATTATCACTATATATAATAGCCCTTAATTCCGTCCGTCTGCTGATAACGCTCGCCGAGGTTAATGATTAAAAGACACGAACGGTCCGCGCGCTAGTGGGATTTGAACCCGAGATCACCACGTCGGAAGAGGGTGCGCTTACGCATTCATCCAAACTAGGTAATTACAAGCCTGCTACAGTTTGACAATATTAATCCTCAAAAGGTCACGACTTTGCTAAATTGTTACGTTGTTTTATTATAACGCGCCATCTATGCCAAAACCATAAAACTATTAAATTTAACATTATTTTTTTCAGTACTTGCATTACTATATATGTACTAGTGTAAGCCCGTTGAATATCAACGGAGCGGGTATCTCATCACCCGTACTGAAAAATAATATTAAATTTAATAGCTTTTATAGTTGTTGCATAGATGGCGCGTTATGATAACAATGCAACAATTTAGCAAAGTTGCGAGCCTATTTTTTATTATATAAATAGTTGAAGCCTGCCCATTATGATCTGGTTTGGCTCACCGCATAAGCGCCCTGTTCCGGAATCAGTGATACCGGATTAAAATCCCACTCGCGAGACGTTCTGGTTTTTTAATTATTTACATCGGCAGGCGTTATCAGCAGACAGACAGACGGAATAGGGCTATTATATACATATATTATAGTAGCGCAAAGGATAGCTGCAGATCGCTCGCTTACATACTGCACGTACACTGACATATACATATGTACGTAACCACTCCATTGATATTCAACGGGCTTACACTAGTTATGTATATAATAGACCAATTCCGTCTGTCTGTCTGTCTGCTGATAACGCTAGCCTCGGTGGAGGCTGAAATAAACACGAAACACGGGATTTGAACCCGTGATCACCAGGTTGGGTGAGTTAGCGCTAACGCGTTCACCCAACACCGGTGATGAGAGAGGCCTCCTATAATTTGAAAATATGAATCCTTAGTAGGTTCGCGACTTTGCTAAATTACATCAAACACGTCTTAGTACGATAATAAAATGCAGAATCACTCCCAATGATTGTAATTGAGTGCAATATACATAGGTCACATTTCTTCATAGGAGCGTACAAAGTTTTATTTTCTACGACAGTGACGGCAACGCCAAGCGTGTTTACAGTGTAATTATTATTTGAGATTCAGATTGATTCCATTATAAAACACGACGTAAAGACGTTAAACTCAAATTGGAACTTTGCGAAATGTTGCGCTTCGCCAACGACCGTCTAAAGGTGGTTTCGCCGTTCAAGAAACGAGTCATTAACACCGCATAAGACAAGGTCAAAGTCTCAAGGTTTGCATCACAAGAAGTGTAACGCTTCAACTATGTTAAAAACTCATATCGAATGATCTCCGGTGCTATTAGTTTACAACGTGAGAGCTACAAAGAACTACGAACGATTCCAGACGTATGTACATTACATATGTGCGAGTGATTCCGGGAAAGGGAATCGCGAAAATTGAAAAAGGATAACCGGAAGTGGGCACCAACCCACTCACTCCCCCTTCGTCCCAGATCAAAGTAAATACACAACAATAAGGTTTACAGAGCTCTCGAAACAGATAAAAAATATAAATCGGTTCAATCGCGGACGCTGTGAACTGACTGACCACTTTCGGCGCTGAACCTCCCCGGCCATTGTACTCTCGAAATGCTATTTTTACATTTTATTTGACGTTCGAAAATCCCTCATATATAATCGAAATCAAAGCGCTAAAAATAAAAATACAATTTTCCCTTTGTGAAGCTTTAGGGTACCTATTCGTTAATCGCATGATATGTGTGGGTATGTTCGTTCATAGTAAGATTTAATTGGGTACTAAAATTGCAAACGGCACTACGCAACATTTAATACTAGAGTTTTTCTCAGCATCCCTCTTCGTAGGCGAAAACTATTTTATTTTATCGTTTCCAGCGACGAACAAGAGCCATCAGTGAACGTTAAATGGTTTAAGTCAGCTCGATTGCCACTACTACTACTACCCATGACTACTGAATGATAAAAGTCAGTTAACGGCGACGCTAATGAAAAACTAAAGTGACATTTGACAAAGGTGAATCTAACGTCTCTTTATATTATTTTATCTTTAGTTTTGTTTTTTTTTTTTTGGTAAAAGTTTTCATTCGCTAGCTAAAAAACCAAGTTATATTAATTTAAGATTAGGTATAAAATGATGTATGGAACAAGCGAACGAGGATTTTTAATATTAAAAAGGGATATTTTTTATACGTTTTGATATAACGATCATTTAAGCATTTCTCACATAACAAAAGCCTTGCTCCACGGAAAATATCCGACATACTTGAATGAGAGAGAGAGTAATCACGACAAATAGCTATAATTAAAAAGACACCAAACAATTGGTGAATATGACCGGATGTAAAGAAGAAGAATGAAACTAGGATGGAGTGCTTTTGGAAGAATCCAACATTCCGTTATGCTTAAAAAGGAAGGCATACGACCAATGCGTACTGCCAGTTATGACGTATGAATGTGAAACGTGGATGCTAAATTCAACAATGCCACGTAAGATTCAGTGCACACAGAGAAGCATGGAAAGATGTATGCTCGGTATAACGATAAGAGATCGTAAGAGTAATACATGGGTAGGAAGTATGACCAAGTATGACCAAAAGCAGAACGTGTGAAATACTGGAATGGTATCCGAGAGGATGTGAAAGAAAGCAAGGTAGACCGAGTGGAAGATGAGCTGATGAATTGAGACGAATGTGTGGAGTCAAGTGGATGCAGATTGCTCAAGACAGACGGGAATGGAAGAGAATCGGAGAGGCCTTCATCCAGCAGTGGATACAGCAGATACATTTTAAGAAAAAGCGTATCCATTCATTCAAAGTTTGACATTGGTTTCTTTAGCATCGAGCGTCGGCTACATTCACCTTGAAAGGGTTATAAAATAAAACATACACTAGCCTTTTATGAAGGCATTTTATTGAATTACTTATGTACGTCTCACTTTATGCCCCAGAGAGAAGGAGAGGAAATTTAAATGTAATATTTAGGTAATTTTCCACGTTTTTCCAACGCAAATGAAAAGGTACCATATACACAGTACGTGTACATTAGCGGAACGAAAATTAGCATTGATTTATTTACGTGCGCAGTGGCAATTTGCGCGACAACGCGATTATTCGCAGAAGCGATCGATTCGAGCAAACTGCGGAAACCGTTAGCTCCAGTTTGCTATTTCGAGACGAATGCACAAGTCGTGAATAAATAAGAGTGGCGAGACGACTTTACATACATGTAAAAGACAGTCTTTGTCCTCGGGGAAAAAAAAGTGTTGCAAGCTGCGGGAAAAGAGGTCATGCGTTAAAAGCCAGCCTAAATTGCGCGAAAAACTAACCAGAGTGGCGAGAAAGGGGTTAACGGGGAACAAGTTTCCTTCAAAGGGAACGGAAAACTCATCCGAGTTATATATTTTATAAATTATAAAACTAATGTAAGCCCGTTTGTGTGGGTGAGTTTAATAGTTGTTGCATAGATGGCGCGTTATAATACAACACGTGACAATTTAACAAAGTCGCGAGCCTATTACGATATTATATATTATGTAATTGTCAGACCTCATTTTATGTATTGTGTGGTTCATAATTAAATCAACTAGAGATGGATTACAAATATTACAAAATAGAGGTATGAGATGTATTTTAAATACGGATAGGTATGCTAGTATAAAAAAGATGACGATTGAATTAGATTGGTTGAATGTGAATGATTTGTATGTTCGTATTTATATTTAAGTTAGATAATAATATGTTACCATCATATTTTAGTAAATTTATTGTAAGAGGAATGGATGTATGTGAATATAATTTAATTATAAAAAAATGTTAAAATAAATAGAAGCATCTTGTACAGAGGTGTTTTGGAGTATAAAAAGTTGGAGTTGAAAAATTCCTGGCAGTCTTAAAAAACATCTCTGTACAGGTGCTTAGTTAAGGATTATAATTAATTAGCTTAAGCTACTGTATTATATAAATAAATAAATATAGTCAAATTGAAACAGGCCCGTTATTATCTAGTTTTGATCACAGCATAAGCGCTCAATGTTCCGAACCGGTGATACCGGGTTCAAAGATTTACCGAGGCGAGCGTTATCAGCAGACAGACAGACACACACACAGAGAGACGGAATAGGGCGATAAGCGAAATCGGATGAGAATATTTTCGCATTGTGGTCGAATCTCGTTAGCGAAGTATCGGGCGGCTGGGGAAAAGCTCACATGAATAATAAAATAAACTCGAAAGAAAAATGAAAATAAAATTTGCGATCGTTCGTTCAATTGCCGTACTTTTTCGATTAACGAAACGACCGGCGACGCATTCGAATAATTTAAATGTATGGTTTCGGAAAACTTGGAACGTTTCGGTGGGACGCATCTGTTTCCGGGCCCCCCCCCCCCCTCAGAACGAGGACCCATTACCTTTAAAAGGATTTTAATTAAAAGGAATCTCTCTCTATCTTTCTCGGCCCCGTAATGGGTCCCCGAGTCCTTGGCCGCGCCGGCAAAATATGTATATACATACACACGAAACGACCGATTTTAATATCGGAAAAGCAAATATTTTATTTAAAAAGTTGACGCGTACACTAACACAAAGCTCTGGTAAAATTTGCGCGAAACCGCGAAAATTCGCGCGCGGTAGAGATAATGGGAAAATTTATACCGCGCACGTAATGCCAGATTGCAACAATCTCGCGTAATTAGCTAAATTGAGCGTGTGAATTTGAATCGAAATTATGATTGTGCCCGTCTGTACACATGCGTTATACGGAATGAATGCTTTGGTTGAAATTTGTATTTATGTATATTTCATGTTCAAAAGGGTGGGTACCAATCGGCTCCACGAAGCGTACAAAAATAAAGGACTCAAACTACAATGTATGTACGTCCATAAGAGAGATCATCATCATGATCATTTTCAGCCGTTCACCATCCGCTGCTGGATTAAGGCCCAATCCTCTTCCATTCTTGTCTGTCTTGAGCAATCTGCATCCAGTTTACTCCACACATTCTTCTCAATTCATCAGTCCTACCTTGCTTTCTTTCACATTGGTTATACTTCTTACCCATGTATTCCTCTTACGATCTCTTCTTGTTATACCAAACATACATCTTTCCATGCTCCTCTGTGTGTACTGAATCTCGCGTAACATTCTTGAATTTAGCATCCAAGTTTCACATCCATACGTCATAACTGGCAGTACGCATTGGTCGTATGCCTTCTTTTTTAAGCATAGCGAAATGTTGGATTTAAAAACAATGTTCATTCTTCCAAAAGCACTCCATCCTATGTAGTTTCATTCTTCTTTACATTATAAATAGGGAAATTATATCAGCATTCTTGAATTTAGCGCCCAAGTAAATAAAGATTTGATTCTAATGATATTGTAATCGCTTATTCAAATGCAACAATACGCTGATGTATGTAGATAAATAACGAATAACAACCCAATTTGTCACGACGTGTCAAAATATTAATACGACTTAATGCACCAACGCTGGCGCCCAATTGGCAAACAAAAGTGTACACTACACTTGTAAGTGCACATCTTTATGTTCTCATCAGATGGTTCTTAAAGTTTGAATTGTTGGCAAAAGTGCAATCTAAGGATCAACGTTGTGTTGCACAAATGAAATGCATCGCATCAACATCCGTTGAATGCCGACAAAACTCAATACTTAAGTGGGATAGTGAATCCAGTAAAAACAAACTTATTTGTTCCAAAATATTATGAATTTTATTCACACGTACAAGTCATAAATCATCACCCCAAAAAAAACTTATCACAAGTGTAAACATGGATTTAATAGCACCTCTTGAACTTTTTTTTTTTGGCTAAGGATCACTTTTTAAGTTTGGAACACATTGACAGAGCGTGTATAATAATTTGATCAAGGGGGGGTGGGATGATGGAGAAGCTTTTGAAACTAAAAAAAATCTGAACTGATAAAAAAAGTTCGACAAACACTTATCAATCATTTTGAGTGCATCTGTGCCCGTGGTTTGATTATTATAAAAGGGCCAATTCTTGAGTACAAATATTGATTAAATTAAAATGTATTTATATTTTACGAAAGGGAAGGTTAAAAGCGTTGATTGAACCTCTTACTTATTATAGAACGTTTGAAATAATGCAAACTGTTCAACATGACGAAATTGGCCCTTTTAGAACAAAGCCAAACATATAACTTATATTTAAAGGTATTACATCGAGTGTCGATTTAAAATTATATATCTATACATTTGAACCACATTCTTAACTAATTGATAATTGAGCTGAAAACGTTGGAGAGCCACTGCACATTACACACAGAGGTGTAACGTATCAAAAGGAGTCAAATTATAACACACTACTATTGATGCGAAACGTGACGTGACATTTTTCAGAGAAAATAACCACACAACATTGAATCAAATACGCAAATTAAACCGTAACGAAATTTTCCGAGAGAAAAACGAAGAAAAGTGGTGTCACAGTGAACTGGGAAAAAAATTTACAGTGCGTGAAATTGACACAAGTCTAATTCAAAGCAATCTGAAGCGATTGCGAAACACTTTCAACACTCGAGTGGTACTTTTTTTATTATTTACCTATGAAGGAATTTAAAATATGGGTCAGTTGTTTGTGTGACCTGTCAACGTGAATCATTAAAATGTTTATAGTATATGTATGTATGTACGTATGTAGAGCGAAAATGATCTAAATTATTGCGTAATATTTAATCTCTATTTCGAGTTGGTGATGTTGGTTAGTTGGCCGCTTCGCAGAAAAACTACATGCGGCGTAACATATGCATTTTCAGCTGATATTAATCTTAATTGTGTCAATTTTGATATTGATTAGTATATTAGATTGTAACGATGCATATTTTGGATGGGTAGAAACTGTCGATGAATACTTTTTGAAACAAGAAATATAACGTATACTGTTTAACTGAGGCATACAAATAGTTTTATGTACTTTATATCGGAAAATTTCAATGAAAATACAATAAAATTTTACGTATTACACGTTAATGTTTTCTGTAAATATTTTTTTTCCAATTTAAATAACAAAACGGATTCGTGTTTTTAAGTTGACAATTAAAATTAGAGTGCAGTACAGTCAGCAGCGTAGCATTTTAATTGCACAACACTCAGTCATGCTTACAATCACAAACGTTGGAAAATGCATTCTGCACAATATTACATTCGCGATAGCGTAGCCAGTGTGTAGTATTATCTACAGTGCAGTAGAGCGAGCATTCAATACAACTGGAATTTTTCGATGAAAATTTCATACAATAAAACAAAAATACAAACCGTAGAAAGTGATCGGTTGAACGAAATATCTCGAACGAAAAAAAAAAAAAAAAAAAAAATATACATACTCGCAATGTTGGTTGTTGCTCGCGAGATAAAAGCTTTCGAGATTTACGGGACGGAAAAGCGAGAAATAAAAATAAAGTAAAAAATAAAATAAAAAAACGAGCCGCGGATATAGACGTCATCGAGATGATGCTGCCAAGGCATTATATCGTGTGTTTGTATTCTTTGTTGTGATAGCGTCAGGATAATAAATCAGCGGGTCGCGGTCCCCATGTATATTGAGGCAGGTCATACTAACTCGCGTTCCACTACAATAAAATGGGATAAATTTATGCGTAGGTATAGTATTTATTGTGTTTAGATTAACCCATTCAGTGACAAGCTTTACGGCTTAAGGTGGGTCCACATTGGCGAACCGAACAGCGAACGACGAAGGCGAATTGTTATTGTGTGGATAACGTCTGATGACTTGTGAACGTCCACACAATAAAGGATTTCGCCAGTGCTGAGTTTTGTACTGCGCACACTTGGCACGACTGCTGCGCCGTTCGACACAGTAAACTCCACTCAACACTCAACGGGCGAATAGCGAAATACTGTGGTGCGCACACTCGGCACGACTGTAGCGCCATTCGACACTCAAAACGCGAAACAACATCTGTCACCTCGCTTTCGGAACGTTTGTATTTCACTCACGATTCTGATATGGACTCCTCAAATGAAGACGAAGTTAAATACTTTTATTGTTGAATGTAATTTATAACGGTGTGTCATCAAGGATCGGCTGACTGTTGACAAAATCGTCTGGTTTCTGTCACTCTGACATAACCTATCAAGTCAGACCGTACAGGATGGGATACTTTTTCACCGTTTCGATCAGTTTTTCCACAAACCGGTAATGGTGTAGGCAGCGCCACTTGCGGGTAAGTGATACAACTTCCCACCAAATCCAACGCGCGATATTCGCTAGGCGAATATTAATCCGCAGAGGTGTGCGAGCGCCTTGAAAACCCTTCATTGTTCGCTGTTCGGTTCGCCAATGCGGACCCACCTTTAGATATACGTAAGTGCGAAATGTGCTTATGTTAAAATTCAAAATGGTTTCACAAGTTCGGTAAATTATTCTTCGGTTGACCGTTCCAAGGCTTTACGAATACATTTGCGTTAATTTTTCCGCCGAAGAAAAATTTTCTACGATTTTTCACGGGTTTTTCTCTTTTTAGTCACGCTCGCGTGTCACACGATTAATAAATGAAGAACGTCCACTTCCAAACAAAAAAAAAGAAGCAAACATTTGCGTTAAAAAATCATTTTTCACAAATTGTAAACGTATATCTGTGTTGAAACGCAAGAGAATACCTTTCCGGTTCTGTTTTTTTTTTTACATAACATTATTATTGTTTGTCACAAAAATTGTGTAAAACGGTAAATAACGAACAAAAAGCGCAAGTACTAAATGCTGAAGTAGGAAAAAAAACGATGAAAAAAGCAATAAATGCTGAAAATGGAAGGGAAATTATAAAACGACCAACTATTTTTTTTTTCCTTTTTTTCTAAGAACTCGCTCGTAATTTAAACCCATAAAAGACTTTGCTCGCTGTAATCGAGAAAATTACGGTTAGTATAATTGTAGCGACTCGATAAATTATTATTAAAGGGTTGTGCATCTGTATGAAACACTTTATTGTGTCTGATAAAAACATCCAACACAAGTTTCATCGAACAATCGAGCATTATAATATGATACATAAAAAATGAAATACGTAAAAATATTGGGACCCATTGAGCACGTAATCGTTTAATATCGAAAAAAAAATTCTACCTATAGAATTAATCCGCAAATCCCGAGAACGAACGTTTAAAAATGAAACGTGACAGAAATATTAATAGTAAACATAGTCGAGTTTGATTCCATTGACTTCAAACGCTGAAGAATATGAATGATGACAATATTCTCGACCATTTGACGTATTTTTTTTAGCACACGCTGTTTTAGTTTTCGGAAGGCACAAATACAATTTATTCAACATACGTACGTTATTTTACAGACGCACACACACTTCAGAGAAACGATGCGAACAACGACGAGTCATACCTGAAAATAAATAAAAATCACATTAGTACCATGATACGTTTATATAAGAGAATAAAAAATTAAATTACAATAGTGATCAGTCACAGTGAAAATTCAATGACTTATGTAATTTTACATGCATGCTGCTAAATTGCAAAAAGGAAAAGCGATCGAAACCAGTTCACCTCACCACTACTCATTTCTTCGACTATGAAAAGGTTAACTTATCTATTATTAAACAATACAAAAAAAATAAGCTTAGACACAATATCGATTGTACATAATATTTTATAATGACGATAATAATACGTACGGTGTATACATACATATACATACAATCACCACAGAAACGGTCAAGTGCACTTTTATTACACCACAGGTATTATCGATTGAACGTTGTGTAATTCCGTGGGTGAGGCATTTGAGATATTCCATAAAATGAATTTGGTATTCCGGTTATTTCGTAGATATCTTATCACCCGTGTGAATGCATAACTAGTTCGGTGGCTGTGTTGTGATCTCACCTACGCGTTTTCAGATTGTGTAGGTTCGTTCACAAATACTTGTAATAGTGGCGTGCTTGATATCAAGTGTTGCCTTTTCACCATTCGACAAACATTTTACAGTTCAGTCGTGGTGAAGTAACTAAGGAAATATACTCCCCAGTAGTTTCCCATTGCCTTCTAGTGGGGAAGAAGGGAGATAGGGTACGGTTGATTTTGTGGAACCGTCTCACAACTAAGAGCGATATTACACTTGGCCACTTCACCAACAACCAGATTTTTTTTGACGGTGGCGAGCATCTTATTACATTGCACCACTTTTACTTCACCAGCTACCTGCTCATCTCATAATCTTCATACAAAAAAAATAGGTCTAGGAAAACCAGGTACTCTATGTAGTAGTATGTACATAGACGTAGAAAATATATAAAATTCAACCTCTCATATTTCTTTCTGAATTTCATTGTTTTCGAAACAATTGCGTTGACGTTGCGTTGCGTTGACAATTGAGTACGACAATTTTTTTCATCGAACCATTGACTTCCAAGAAATTTTTATGCAACAGAGAATCGCACAATCTAATACGTACCATCTAAACCTGTATATCTATCTGGTTGTCGAGGTTCAAAAAAAATCTGGTTGTTGGTGTGGTTGCTAAGTGTAATATCAGTAAGTTAGAGAAATTGACAAATTCTAGTGCTGCGTACACACCGACAAACTGAACAGCGAACGACGAGGGGCGAAGGCGAATTGTTATTGTGTGAAGCGCTCCACACAATAGCAACCCTTCGTCGTTCGCTGTTCGGTTCGTCGGTGTGTACACAGCCTTAAGGTGGTTCAACATTGGCGAACCGAACAGCGAACGGCGAATTGTAAAGGCGTTCACACACCTTAGCGAAATCGCTGGGTCAAACCGACGCTCCCTATCGTCGTTGATTCGCACCAATGCGAATTAAGGCCCTCACTAACCCGAGCGAATAATTTGACGCTTGACGTCTGCGACTGACGCCCCATTCGAACCGATATAATTCGCATTGGTGCGAATCAACGACGACAGAGACTTTATATCGGTGTGAATGGGATTGGAACGGGAATGCAGCGATTTCGTTAAGGTGTGTGAGCGATTTATGAACGTAACACAATAACAATTCACCTTCGTCGTTCGCTGTTCGGTTCATCAATGTGGACCCACCTTAACAGGAGACGCCTGATATTTTAACGATTTAGTAATATTCAAATTTTGCCAAGCACGATTTTTAGTGTCAGATACGCTCAAACCGAAAATGATTTAAATCAAGTACCCAGAGTACCAAAACACTGCAGTATGATCACTATCGGTGCCAGAAAACGACTACTTGACCGCTGCCAAACACTAAATGACGGCAATTGAACTTGACGACGGTCGTCAAACTATAATGAGCGCCAATTTGACATAACAACTATGAAAGTTAGTTATACCGAGTTGTGACACTTGCGGCTAAATCGACCGTGGATTTTGAATATTTACGATTTTGCGAGCGTCGCGTGTGTGAAATTCGTTGTATGGTGATGTATTTTCTACTATCGGGAAAAAAAAATACTAGGGTATCTCCAAAGGCGACAAAAAGAATTCTACATATATGGTGTTTATGAATCTCAAGCGAGTCCTTCGCATAAACGTGAAGCAACCCTTAAATATGCGCGTTAACCTTTTCGCATACAATTTTTTATCGCTTTGTGTGACCTTAGAATCGACGGTAGAAAGTGTGTCAAAGGTGCCAAAATTGACTTATTATTGAGCAGAAATGTGTACTTAGGGGTCAAACGATTAAAAATTTCACAAGAAGAAATCGTTTTATGTGTGACTTGACGCGATTATGAATTCTGATTTCACACATCATATATATATATATAATAGCCCTATTCCGTATGTGTCTGCTGATAACGCTCGCCGAGGTAAATAATTAACAATCAGAACGTCGCGCGAGTGGAGCCTGCTGCAATTTTACAATATAAATAAACTATCAATAGGCTCGCGACTTTGCTAAATTGTTACGTTGTTATAAATACACATATACTCACCCACACAAACATCCGTTGATATTCAACGGGCTTACACTACATAGTACATACATACGTAAGCTACAGTTTTCGTGAAAATTCCAGCTATTATCCGAAACATTAACTGAACATACAAAGGAGCGTTTCTAAAATTAACTAAAGTAGTGTTTATTTAGGAAAATTATACTTTTTTTTTTAATATAGTTTTTCGACGAATTTCAAAAGGCTCAATAACAGAATTCAACTGAAAATACACGGTTGTAACCACGCTTAAACATCTATTAGGAAACGTTGACGTTATCACAAGTCAAATCTAATTAGGTCACAAGTAAAAATACATTCTGATCTACAAGTATTTCTGAGGATTGCAAAAGCAAAGGATATAAAATGAGATTATTTGTCTGTAGTCGAAATGTATCAAAAAGTAAATTAAAGAAAAATCTAATCAGTTCAAAAAAAAAAAAAAGCACACAATTTCCACGAGCCGTAATTGAATTGCCGAAAAAAAAAAAAAAAAAGTACCTATTCCGAATGAAAATCTACAATCGACTCGACTCGCATACGAACGGGGATAGATTAACCACCGAAAAATTAATCATCATAACCCCGCAAACATTACACATTTACATAGTGACGCGCGCTACAAATATCCAATCCAATTATACAAATGTGAAATGTGTACAACACGTCGAACCGATAAACATCGAAATGGACGCGAGCTATGTACATATGTATATGAATGAACATCGATGTTGGTGATGAGAGCGAAAAAAGATTTATACACGTGGGCGTGCACGATCCATTATCGCGTTGAGACGATCGGCTCATGCGCATTTTCCCGAGTTCTAATTCCTTATTTTATATATATGTTTTTTTTTATTTTATTCATACACGTGTATGATATATATGTAATATTCTATTCGGTCAACCGCACCGGGACAGGTGCGTACGATGTGTAATTGAAACGAGCAGGTGTGGCCCGGCAGCTGTCGTTACCGAACCGACATGACAGTCGCATCTTCAGATGAGAATTCCTTGATTAATCCTCGTGAAAGATCGCCTCCTGAAAATTTCATCATTTTCGAAAATACATACAATTTTCCTCCGCGGCGGCGAAAAGAGATATCGCCCTTCTTTCTTAGAGCGATCATACAATAAATAAACCCAGCGGGTGATCGATCGTTTAGCCTTCGGTGGGCAGCGAGCAGCGAACTCTGCAGATTTGTTACATTAGAGATGTTGTGTTCGTACCGGGACTAACCATCAATTTAGAAACCTGCTGTATGAAAAACTGTCATTCGACGATTTGCGTGAAATAAAATAAATGCAAACACTCAGCTATGCTTAAAAAACGTACTGTCAGTTATGACGTATGGACGTAAAACGTGGATGCTAAATTCAATAATGTTACGCAAGACCCAGTGCACACAGATAAGCATGTATGTTTGGTATAACAAGAAGAGATCGTAAGAGGAATTAATGGGTAAGAAGAATGGATGGCAGATGGGCGCGAGAAATACTGGAATGTTATCCGAGAGGATGTGAAAGAAAGCAAGGTAGACCGAATGGACGATGGGTTGATGAATTGAGAAGAATGTGTGGCGTTAACTGGATTAATATTGCTCAAGACAGACAGGAATGTTAGAGGATTGGAGAGGCCTTCATCCAACAGTGGATGGTGAACGGCTGAAAATAAATACTCCGCAGAAGGTGTACACACAATTTACACAGTCAAAATTAATATTACCCGATTTTTCCATTTCCATAACTGAATGGATATAAAAAGCATTAAGATCGTTTTTTTTTTTTTTTTTCAGATTAAGCTATAATACTTTTTAGTAATAAATTGTCGTAACATTAAGAATTATCACGAAGGCTAACTAAATTATTATGCTGCGTACACACCCGACGAACTGAATTACGCAGCATTATAGCTTTTCGATTCATAAATGAGTAACATACTATAAAATTCGAAAATATTATGTTGCGATTTCCAAACTTGTCAATTTCACAAGTTTTTTTTTCGATTTGGCGCTTAGTTCGAAAAAGGTTCCCGACCGCTGGTATATCCTTACATTGCCTAGTAATATGATAATAATTCTAATTCTGTCTGTCCGTCTGCTGATAACGCTCGCCTCGGCAAAGGCTGAAATTAAAATTTTATTACGAAAGTCCCAAAACGAGTAAAATGTATTGCTTTTTTGAAGCACATTTTGAACAATCAGAGTGCAATGAAATAAATAGATTATTAATTATTTTGGGTTGTAATCGTATGCTAAAGAACGCTTTCATAGTTTTTTGAGTATGTACCTATGTATATATATTTCATGTTTATAAATGCCACAGTAGATTTTGTGAACCTTCTAGTAACTTAAATTAATACCATTCTGATGCTGAAAGGTCGAGTGAATAAATATAGATTTATAGATCAAAAGCTCCCATCCTTACATTGGTCTTATAATCAAATCTCGAATATTTAATCTTAATTAAGTTGCTATTGCTTCAAAATAATGACTCTTAATATAATTTTTTTTTTTTAAAATGTATATTATAATGTTATAAATCTAATCAGGTCAGTTTTAGTAGTTTGTATACTGCAATAGTTTGTTTATGGGGGGGTACTTTCACACAAGTGAACTCGTTTATTATTATTTTTAATCGAGTGAACGATTAATTTAATAAAACTTACACGTACCAAAGGGTGTGGCGAAGTAAATTTTGGCTTTTCTAAAATTCGACTTTGGCGATATTGAGAGTGCGAAAGTGGCGTCGGCGTCGAATATTAATTGGCGGCTTAGAGAAAACGGCAAAGCAAACCTTTTGAACGCGGCTCTTGCGGAATAAATTTTAAGGATTTATTATCATTTCATCGGAGATGTTTAGAATTCCGAACGCGCCCATCTCCATAATTCCGGAAAATCTAATTTCTATCAGGAAGACAACAATGAAGTGCCGAAGTCGTCAATTAAGCGAAAATTCCACACTCCGGGAAATTCCACGGTTTAACAGAAGATCGCGCGAAAGATGTACATATGTACATTTGTATATGTTTTTTTTCCTTCTAAACGTGCATTGATTAATTACACGACACACAGATTGATTCAAATGAAAACAACGAAATTTTTAATCACCCTGCATATTTATATTTATATACAAGTAGAAATGTGCGCACTCGGTGAATGTGAGTTGAGTTTTTACATGCAAATATATCCACTTTCAGATGAATTGTTAGTATATGTATTATACATTGCTATTGCACAAACAATTCGCCTAAAAATTATACAAGTAAAATCTCTATGTACTCACATCTAACGAATACTCACATTTCCCGTAGCGCAATTTTACACATAAAAAAGTTAACCCGTTTCCAATATATGTACACTACTAAACTATTATCTTGCTAATCAAAAACTAAACGACAAAATCATCTATGGTTACTGTTAAAAATATCAATTGTTACATACAAAAGAAAAACTAACCACATATAGATATTAAAAATAAATAATAATATTAAAAAAAAAAAAAACCAAAAAGGTGGTTTGTAAGAAGCGATAAAGTGATACACAAATACTAATTAATATTATATCTTGCACATAGAGGTAGTAATAGAAAATGGTGAAAAAAGGCAAATACATTATTATATTAGAATTCATCTTACTTTTCTTGAAAGCGTATATTTGTCGCTATTATGCAGCATTTTTTTTAAACACCATTTCGCTCTGGCATCTGCAATAAGCACAATCGACTGTGAGCCCTTTCGTAAAGTGCGATATTTTTAACATATGTACCAGACATTTATAATTTTATTTTATAAACACCCGGTAGTAGGTATCGTCGTATAAAAATAGACAAGTAATTGGCAATTGTGTTAGTGTGTGTGTATGTGTGTGGGATATTTTGCGTTATTTAATATAAAAAAGGGAGTTGGGTGATCGGGTAGTATATGTGTGTCACCAGGTGTCCATCATGACGGAAGCATCTGGATCAAAAATAGCAGACCAGAGCCGCTGACGGATATAGATTGACAGACCAAACCAGAGAGTGAGATGGAGAGTTTGGTTCTTCGAGCCGAAAGACTACTGGCTTTCGTCACGGAGCGTCCATATCTTACCACTTACGCATGCGTAAAATTAAATCAAAAATAATCTGGACCGTTTCGAGAGATTTATCGGCTAGGGCCATTAGAATTGCCGGTATGGCCTAGCGAGTGACACGCGCTATACACGGGAATGTCTAAAGTGGCAATTATCCCCAGAACTGAAAAAAAAGTTTTCGTATGGTATTAAAAACGCATTTGCGATAACCCGCAGCAAGATTACTGAAATAATATTCGGAACAAACAAAATCACTCAACGGTGCATATGAACATATAATATGTTGTAGGTAGAGTATGAAATGCCTAGGCGTAAATACAATGACTCAAATGTCCAGGCAAAGGTAACGCTTTATAAATTGAAATAACAAAGGTACGCACAAAAAAAAGTATTCTTTAGAATCAAACTGATCAGATCGGTGACATAAAAAATTATTCGAACAGCAAAATTCACTTTGCCTACAACCCAAGTGAAAATAGATCCAAGCAATCATTTTCAGCCGTTCACCATCCACTGCTGGATGAAGGCCTCTCCAATCCACTTCCATTCCTGTCTGTCATAAACAATCTGCATCCACACATTCTTCTCAATTCATCAGCCCATCGTCCACTCGGTCTACCTTGCTTTCTTTCACATCCTCTTGGGATACCATTCCATTCTTCTCGCTGTGTTCCAGCCACGTTTTCCACACGTTCCGCTATATCTGCCACTTTCGTCACGATTCTTACCCATGTATTCCTCTTACGATCTCTTCTTGTTATACCAAACATACATGCTTATCCGTGTGCACTGGTGTGATCTTGAATTTAGCATCCACATTTCACATCCACACGTCATAACTGGCAGTACGCATTGGTCGTATACCTTCTTTTTGTATTTAAAAACAATGTTCATTCTTCCAATAGCACTCCATCCTAGTTTCATTCTTGGTTTTATTTCTTCTAAGCAACCTTCTAGCGTTCTCCAATTACTAAAATGGTCCAAACAAAAAACATCGTAGGAATCTCGTATGTAAATATTATCATACCCGTGTGTTTGGTATGACAAAAATTTTAAGGTTCAAAAAATAAAAATAAATATAAGCTCGCAATCAACAGGTTAATGACCACTAAACGACACGCAAGCATATCGATAATACAAGCTCATTTTTCACATGGTACGTTTTCTGCTGACATGATAGATACGGCATATGTATATGTATGTAGCAGACAGCGACAGGTTATTACATATATTATTCGTTTTGAGTTTTGATTCAACGAAACGGCGATAACAATAACGAATTCGAATCGTTATTGTTAACAATTAGGAATGGTAAATTAAAAACGCACACACATATGTACATACGTGTACGGATCAGAAGAGTTTATCGGAAATTGAACACTGATTAAAGTGACAATGCATAATAGCAGACAACACTAAATGGTAAAATAATGTATGTACACGCTAACGACATATTCATTCCCCTTCAATGGGACACGACTGAAGTATGATTTTCGGGACACTTGACAAATTACGATAAAAGTGGAGATATGACGTTTAAAAATGAGTAGGTACATACATACATACATATCGCGTCCTCAGAGCACAAAGGTGACACGTTCAAAATAATAAATTGTTCAGGACAGCAGTTTTAAAATTTGTACTGGTCATCACAAATCGGGGGAATTTTATTTAAAAATGATATGTAATTGTACATATTGTGCTCTAGATTTACAAAGTCCGCACTCGTCACTTGTGTGCTCCAAGAATATTAGTAGCACTTTTGCACTTTGTGATGCCAAATACAATTGTGACGTCATTCGGATGTGCCACTTGACTGCCCTGATAGAATAATTAATTAAAGAGGAACGACGTTGCATTCATAGCTCATTTTCGCAAAATCATGAATGTGTGCTATTATGACGCGGCGATATGTATTGTAAATCTTCGACCAAAAAACCTTAAAGGCCCTCGCAAACCTGAGCGATATCGCTGCGTCAAGTTTTCGTCCTCTATCGTCGTTGTTTCGCACCAATGCGAATTAAGGCCCTCGCTAACAATTCGAAATCGCTGCGTCAAACTGACGCCCTCTATCGTCGTTGATTCGCACCAATGCGAATTATATCGGTGCGAATGGGACGACGGTAGGGGGCGTTCATTTGACGCAGCGATTTAGGGGCGTCAATTTGACGCAGCGTGAGCACCTTTATATCGGTGCGAATGGGACGACGGTAGGGGCGTTCATTTGACGCAGCGAAACCGCCAAGGTGTGTGAGCGCTTTAAACCTACACATGCGATATGTTGTTAACAAGAGAAAATGCGTTTCTTGTAATTAACGCCCCCATCGCACCGATATAAAGGTGTTCACACACCTTAGCGAAATCGCTGCAACAAACTTTCGCCCCCTACCGTCTTCCCATCCGCACCGATATAATTCGCATTGGTGCGAATCAACGACGATAGAGGGCGTTCATTTGACGCAGCGATTTCGCTAAGGTGTGTGAGCACCTTTATATCGGTGCGAATGGAACGACGATAGGGGCGTCAATTTGACGCAGCGAAACCGCCAAGGTGTGTGAGCGCTTTAAACCTACACATGCGATATGTTGTTAACAAGAGAATATGCGTTTCTTGTAATTAACGCCCCCATCGCACCGATATAAAGGTGTTCACACACCTTAGCGAAATCGCTGCAACAAACTTTCGCCCCCTACGCACCGATATAATTCGCATTGGTGGGAATCAACGACGATTGAGGGCGTTCATTTGACGCAGCGAAAACGCTAAGGTGTGTGAGCGCTTACGTTGTTAACAAGAGCATATGTAACAGTATGTGTTTTAGCGACACAGTGTGTGTCCCTTTCAAACACCTGCGGTTATATAAAACACATGTGTACTCAAACTAAAACTGCATACTCTCTCGTTATACATATGTAAAAATACACTGCAAACACATTTTAATTGGGCGAAAATAAGTGGATGTCGCTCAAAATACCAAAAAACCAACAGACGACAATTTATACATATATGTACATACGAGTATTCAGGCATATCCAATTATACATAAAAATCACACCACCGGACAAACAAATAATGCTCGACGCGTCGCAAACTGTCAGTTTTCAATTCAACACGAGTGTGCAATTAGACAAATTTCGCACGTCATTTCGCCGCTCGAGCAACGAGCGAACGGCAATTTAAATAGCTTCGCGCCGCTCTAGAGAGAGAGCTGCATCCGATAGGAGGCGTAGGCGAGTGTTTATAAAAGACGACGAGTTGGCAAAACTCCCGAATTAATGCATCCGACTGCATGAAACACTCGCTAGAAAACGGTGCACAATTAACCCCAAGAGTGCACAGTCGAGAGATGACCTCAGCAACTTTCAGCGATCGTACACCATCGATCACGCATAACTAACGCCCGCTGGCACGTGATTTTTTTTTTTGTTATTATTTATTTACTATTCATCATTACTAAAACGACGACGACGCAGAAACATGGCGGTTGCATGAAATTCGCAACAGTTGCCGATGCCAATCTACGGCCGAAAATATATTCGCGCACGTAACCACGTCGACTTATAGCTACGGTGACCATACGTCCCTCATTTAAGAGGACAGTCCTTTAGATTTATTTATTTTCTAAAATTGCCCTTTTGTCCTTTATTTTGTGATGCCGTTTCACCGTAGTTCAATATGTAAATCAAAACTCCCGTGTTTTCGGAATCAGGTAGAGTTCCAACAATAAATAACCGTATTATATTAGCAGCGCTGCACTACAAATGATGTTGCCTTAAATATACTTGACGGCGAATTATTCGATGAAGTTTCTTGTATTAAAAGTTATGTCACCGATGAAAAGATCGAAGAATGGCGACAAAATGTTATAAGCCCTGCCTACGAAGATGGGTTGAAATTTTTAAATATTTCACCGATAAACACGTTCCTTTCAAAAACATTTTAAAAATCGTTGAATTTTCCTCATGTCTCCCTGGATCTAATGGCCCTATTGAACGAATATTTTAATTGGTGAACAATATGTGGACCAGTGAAAAAACCCAATGAAAAATAGACACATTGGAAGCATGCATGCCAAATGCAACTTTGATATGAATTGTATACAATTTTATGAATTTTTAAAACACAAACCTGAGTTATTAAAAAAAGTTCATTCTTGTGAAAAATATCAAAATTAATGTCATTTCAATATCAATAATGTGTAATAAATATGATTGTTTAAAATCCTATATACTTGTATGCTAATATTTTATGATAAATGTTATAAAGCTCTTTAGTTTTAGAGAAACAAATAAGGCAACCAGCTTTTTTTTTAATTATGAAACAATTCTTTATATGTCCTTTATTTTCTCCAAAAAAATATGGTCACCGTACTGATAGCACACTTCCTCGGTGCAAAAGTCTACGACACGTTGCCGTTTAATCTCGGCTGAAAAACGGTCGTTATGTAAAATCGGCGTGTACATACATACATACATACATACATACATATAATCGACACGGTATTGAAACACTCGTTCGTTCGTTCGTCGACATATCCGACTTTTGAGTTTGAAACTACCGAGTAGCAGAACGAGAGAGCTCTAGATAAAGTGTGTTCGCGTCGCGCGTGGGAGCACCAGTTCGACTGGTTGGACACAGGTAAATCAGGTATGTATCCCGAGACAGACGTGTGTTAACCCTTAAACGCGTGGCTTTGTCTGGGTGTCTGTCTACCCACGTGCATACGATGCACTCGGGCATTCCAGCGCGCGTTTGACGAAAGTCAAAACTAATTCACACAATTTTGATGAAGATATACATATGTATGGACATCGGAACTGATACACGTTGCCCTGTTATAAAAAGACTAATGCTAAAATATAATATTGTAATGTCCATATCTGGAGTTGGGTCAAATGTGATAACCTGAATGATTAACGGAAAGCACTTGAGCCATCTAAGATTCGCTGACGACTTAGTCATAGCATTGCATGCGACTCGGTAGATGCTAAATTCAAGAATGCTAAGTAAGATCCAGTGCACACGGAAAAAAGCATGGAAATATGTACATATGCTCGGTGTAACGAGAAGAGATCGTAAGAGGAATGCATGGTTGAGAAGCATGACCACGGTGGCAAATAAAAGTGGATACGTGAATACTGTTATGAAATACTGGTATGGTGTCCGAGAGGATGTGAAAGAAAGCAAGGTAGACCGAGTGGACGATGAGCTGATTAATTGAGACGACTGTGTGGAATGCTCACGACAAACAGGAGAGGCCTTCATCCAGCAGTGGATGGTGAACGGCTGAAAATGATGACGATATACATACATTGTATGTAGAAATAACAGTTTAACAGTGTTCAACACTAGAAATCACAAAATTCTTATAACAACCATATGTAGTTGCTTGGACTATCCTGCCGTCCTAAGCCCACTTAACGTAACTGACAAAAATTACGAAAATTAGTGAGATGTGTTTTAGGGGTTATGAGAGTGTATTCTTCATCCAAAAGTGACTTTTTTAAGCTATTAAATCGAACGTATCTGCATGCGCAGAGAAATAGTATCACCAATACTTGGCGAAAATAACGTATCCAATATTTATGTACTTCGGTCACTACCATATCATGAAAGATTGAAAAGACTGAATCTCTCCGCATTGGAGACGAGGAGATTAAGAGGTGATTTAATTGAAGTATTCAAAATAATAAACAATCATTATTCATGTGAAATGACCAACCTCATTATGTTCAATGAGAACCCTCATCTAAGAGGTCATACTCTTAGACTCCGAAAAGAAAAATCAAATAAGATTGTTAGAGATTCATTCTTTTCAAATAGAGTGGTTGAAGTTTGGAATAGTCATATGTATATACATTAATAATGAATAATGAAGTGACGTACATACTAAAGTATTCATTTTTTTTTTTTATTTTTCCTTAGAATTATCAAAACACAATAGAAAATAACCTCATGCACAAAAAAAAAAGTTTAAATAAATCAGTAATATATGAAGAAAAACACAAATTTAGAATAAAACTTTCAAGTTCATTTATCTCGATATTGTTGTTTTGTCAGTTACGTTAAGTGGGCTTAGGACGGCAGTATATAAACGTTTACTTGTATGTACATATGTTGCGAGGCAACGTAGCCAGCAAGCCTCGCGAGGCAACACATTGCGAGGCACATTGAGCAAGATTTAAGAATCATTGTGTATGCAAGTGCATGCGACAGAGCTAAACAATTAAGCAGTACCTTTTTATAACACCTCACAACAGTGTATCCATATACAAAAAAAAAGCGCGTTTTCCTGCCACAAAGCGTCCAAGTCCAAAAACAAGTTACAAAGTCAACATTTTGCAGACTGTGTGTACTAGGCGTAAGACTAGTGAACATTTTTAATAATAATCAACTACGGAAATGTCTTACATAATGAAATGCATCAAAGGAACTATTGAGAAACGTGAGAGGATTGCCGGATATAAAACCACAATTCGCTGTGATTCAATCGAGGATGTTGCAAATAGAGGAAATTGAGAGCTGTATGTACACTTTGGTAGTATCCGGACAGTTAAACCATGTTAAAGAGAAAGTAACACTGTGTTGGTAATTAATCACGAATTATAGAGTGTGTATTGTAAGGTACGTTTTTAAATTGACTTTAATGCTAGTACCTCACCGATCGATTATATTATGCGTAAGAGTGCGTACGCATATCTATATTTAATACGTGGAAACCTTGCATTTTATTTTTATTTTACTATACGACTTATCTGAGATGCAGTCAGGGTCGCACACGATAAATAAGGTAAAGGTTAAGTGATGTTTAATAAGACGGGTCGCATAATAAACGATCAAACGGATAAATCGGCCCATTTAACCGGCTTGTAATCGATAAATGTGACACGAATGAAAAATATATTTAACAAAAGTGTTGAAAAGTGACTTTTAGTGGGAGGTTACGTGTTTATTTATTTATATTGAAAAGTTGCTTTTGCGACACAGCGACACATTTCCTGATATGATTTACTTGCGAATAATATCCACTTGTCGAAAGTGCTTGTAACGTCACGTTTCGGTGTGACCACTGACGAAACGCAAGAGAACTTGCATTTTTTAATTAATACATACATACATACATACGGCTTGCAAATAAACGTGTTGGGCAAAGAAACGCGCAAAATATACACGACGGAGACCTTGGAATTTGAAACCGGAGTAATGCGAATATCCTTATCATCGGACGCCGACTGAGAGACGATGTTAAAATGTCGAATTTTGAAATATCTCCATCTCGTAAATCAACGCGACCGGCGAAAACTTTAATCCTATCCGAACTCAATAACGATTTTAATCAAAATATATATGATTCAGACAAAATCTGAAATCTCCAATATGTATATGTATGTATGTATGTTACGCCGAATCCGTGAAATTGCTTATCGCATGGAATGGGCAAAAAATTGCCTAATTCATGAAAAGTGCAAGCCCGTTGCTTCATTCGTGAATTAGGCAAATTATCTGCCGAGTGCGCGAATTGGGCATGAATGGTTTTGCTTATTTCATGCATTGAAAGTAGATAGTAGCGCTTCGTTGGTGATTTTTGCAACCAAACCAAATGTCATTTGATTATATGTATAATAATAATTATATATATATATAATAGCCGAAATCCGTCTGTCTGTCTGCTGATAACGCTCGCTGAGGAAAAATAATTAAAAAACCAGAAAGAGTGGGGGATCGAGCCCAGGACCGCAAGCTCGAGAGTATTAATTAAATTATCGAAATTATCGATACCGTTGTATCAATTAGTAGAGACATAGATGGCGCTATAAAAACTATTATTTTTTTTTTGTCACTTACAACCGTGCGATCAATTAGCGGGGATCTCTATTAAAAAAGCGCTTTACGTAATTTAAAATTCAGCGGGCGTTGATAATCAACGGGCTAACACTAGTAATATATAATAGCCCAATTCCGTCTGTCTGTCTGCTGATAACACTCGCCTCGGTAAAGGCTGAAATAAACACGAACGTCGCGAGTGGGATTTGAACCCGTGATCACCAGGTTGGGTGAGTTAGCGCTAACGCGTTCACTCAACACCACAGATATAGAATAACATAGATAGGCCATTCCAAACAAATTTGCCTGGAGAAAGCGTCAGAAGCAACGGGGGTGTGCGGGGGGTCTAAAGTGTGGGGAAAGGAATTCCCAAAGAAAATAAGTCAAGCAAAATGCATGCCTTGCATGCATTTTGCATGTCATTTTTTGGGCGCTAAGGCCTATCTATGTTATTCCTATATATATGTATATGCTCAACACCGATGATGGGAGGCCTCCTATAATTTGAAGATATTAATCCTCAGTAGGTTCGCGACTTTGCAAAATAGTTACGTAATCAATTACGTCAAACACGAATTTTATTAAAAGGGTATTTTCGCGATTTGCAAATTTACTGTCCAATCCATGACACAACCTAAATCCGGGACTGTCCCGTATCTTAATAATATACAATCAAGCTAAATTTGACATCCTTGTCAAAATTACTTTTTCAACTGTCACGTTGACAGTTTAATAATTCCATACACTGTCCAATTCACGGACTCGGCTGATAATTTGCCTAATTCACGAATGAAGCAATGGGCTTGCACTTTTCATAAATATTCATTCCAAGTAATAAGCAATTTCACGGATTCGGCCTAACATATACAATGGCTAGGTCAATAGCGATTTAGGTGAAGTATAAGTGAATTTCATTGACTGAATGTATTTCTATTTCACTTTATGAAGCGTAGTACATTTTGCACTATGCCTGGCCATTTTGGGTATTGTACATACATATGTATAAATCCCCGGGCATTTTATACATGCAGGATTCCACACTTTGCCCCCAGCATATATGTATGTACATAAATATAATATGTAAGTACGCACATTCAACGAAAGCGAATTTGACGCATATTTTGCGGCACCTTCGCACAATACAAATTTGACATCCGTTCAAAAGTCGTAAATTTTAAGTGGAAAACTCGCCAAACATCAGATACGTGGATCATTATAGCGAAATAGCCATTGAATGGAACTCGTGAATTATTCAAAAGATCGATCGGCGAATAATATACACGGGTAATAATGCGAAAAAACACACACACGTCGCGAAGAAGACGTTTGCACAATAATATTGCACTTCCATCCGTATATGTATGTAAATAACACGACTTTCAGATTGATGGATAATAAACGCGACAAATAAATACATCAGAGATAACCAGTTAATTTTTTTACTCTCCATTGTTGTTGTTGTGCCAAGCGAGTGACACATCGGATAACGAAAAGTTACACAATTACCTTTAGTCGAGGGGTTAAAATTGCAAACTTTCGATCGGTCAATAAAGTAAACCATATATATATACACGTTCAACGAGGGCGAAAATGTAAACGACGTTTATTATTAATATACATAGATATTATGTACATAGTATCTGAAAAGCTCGACGATGGATTGAATGCGTTCACTGTACACATAATAAAACAACTTTCGCGTTAAAATTGGCGCGTGGGTTTAATAAATACAAATTGACGATGGTTAATATTATTTATCGGCATGGGATTATTAAGATTAATTTACATAATAATAATTAACGAATTCGCGTTCATTGTGCGCGGTGCCAACTGTAGTTTACAAGTTGGCAACGTTCCGATGCTAAAAAAAATAAAACTAAGAAAAAAATTGGAAACGTGTCACGACTGACGTTTTAACCACGTGGGTTATGAGTGATATATTTTACACCTTTTGGGGTAATTTCACTTTTCCGCTTTGTCATTGAAGCCGACATTATTTTCCCCTTGCCCCATGAGTCACGTATACGTTGCACGTTCGCGGTAAATTTGAACTATGATAATAAATTTTCCTCTCATTTTACGTTCCATTCAATAATGCGTACGTGTCGGGTTTTACATTTACATAAAAATACTGTACAGAGTGAAATAAAAATAAAAAAAAGATTACCGTGCAGCGATTCAAATGAATATTTTGTATCGATGATCTAAAATGGCTGCATTACCATGCTAAATGAAACACATACGAAAGTACGCTTACAACAATTTAATAATTGAATTAAGCATCTATGTAAATAAATAATTTACACTGTAAATCGAATGCGGTTAAATGATGCAATGTTTTATACGTGAAATACCGAACGTACGTATGTATGTACATACGAGGCGAGTTTTCAACGTCACAATGACTAATGGTAAAAATCTAATCTAATACTGTAACACGGTCTTGAAAAATATCTCATTACAGTTTTGTGTTTAATATATTCTGAGAATAAGAAAACCATACTCGTTCCACAATCGGTCAAATGCGATCGGACACTAAAAATAACTGTTGTGATATCCGAGTAAACATTGTAAAAAAACATTGATATTTTCCGTTTGAATCAAAATACGTAATCCATGTAGTCAACATGTATTTATTTTTAGACACTGAAAGTGGACATTTTTGTCAACATATTGTACCCACTCAATATATTTTGTATAACAACTCGATTCATCCATAAATTAATTTGACATTGACTTTTTCGGCGCTAAAATACAGAAACTGGAAACGATTCCGGTATTTTCAATACACAACACCTTTCCATAGAATCACTTTCGATTACTAATACTATACTATATGTATGTATGTAGAATACATATGTAGATATATGCCCCTTCGTACTTTTCGGTCGACAAAAATCGTCGCAAAAGTAGGGATGAATGGACAGAACACGAGACTCGAATAACAAAGAAGTGACCATTTTTTTTTTTTCAATACTTCAACTCCCACAACTAGGATTTTTATACCCGAGTATCTTAGTTAGAGTCGGAACATTTTTAGAGCGTGAAGGCATATCTATGTAGACTATTCCAATCACAAGTTTTACAATACAAAATAAACGGTTTTTTTAAGTCATAGCGATTCTTTCTACACACAGCCACACATCAGACATTTTCCAAAAATCATGAAAACGTGATCAAGGATACCAATCAGTCAAAATCTCGCATAATCACAATACTTTATTCGATTAGGATAAAGTAAAAAGTTAGGTAGTGAAATAGCCAATTGGCATTAATTATTACTCCACTGGTATTGAAGGCACTCACACACCTTAGCGAAATCGCTGCGTCAAACTGTCGCCCTCTATCGTCGTTGATTCGCACCAATGTGAATTATATCGATGCCAATGGACTTTACTTGCTCGTTGGATTAATCTAACCAAGCTCACGGATTCCAACAAATTTCAACAGCATGCGAAAAAAATTCAACAAAAACTCATTTTAAAATTTACACATATTTCTCAATCACACTCAGATGTGTAGCATGATCGGTAAGTAAAAGCACACTTTTCAACACATTCGGATAATAATTAGCGAACGAACGAGTGACGTGTGCCTCTAGCAAAATAAATTCGCGATTTGAACGGACCAGACGCTGTAGAATGCGAAACGCGTCACACACACACACATATGTATGTAAATATAAATATAAATACAACGTCACAACGCGTCACAACATTCGACACGTCACATAGCTTCTCGCGTTTAACCTTTACAGCGCACGCGATTCGTTTGATTTATGCACGTATGTATGCGAGGATATCCACAAGGTGGTGTGTTCATAAAATTCATATTTCTAAACGTGACGATTTGCATATGGTGAAAAAAAGGATCGAAACAACAAAAAAAAGTGCGTATGTTATTCGGTCGGACACGCAACACGTGTTATCAACACGTATGTCGCGTTAAAAATAAGCTCAACCGAACCGTCTGCCATTTGTTACTGTCGTTGCATCTGCACAACACTGGTAGGGGTATTAAACTGTTAGAATTTTCGAATCTATCTAACTTTTTGAAGTAAAACTTCTATTGGCACGGTAGTGAAAATCGTTTCGTGGCGTTTCTATACAAACTGACCGACCGGACGGGTGAAACGATATTGCCGTCTCTCTTGTTCTTCCGCGTTCATGCTATCTAACTTTATTGCGTGACAGTTATTGGGTGGCAGTGTTGCCGGTTTGTGTGTAAACAAGCGTCAGCGCAGCACTTAATGGCAGAATTATTGACTGAATCATCATTTTCAGCCGTTCACCAACCACTGCTGGATGAAGGCCTCTCCATTCCCGTGTGTCTTCAGCAATTTGCATCGACACATTCTTCTCAATTCATCAGCCCATCGTCCACTCGGTCTACCTTGCTTTCTTTCACATCCTCTCGGATACCATTCCAATATTTCTCGCGTCCATCTCCCATCCATTCTTCTCGCTGTGTCACAAGTTCCGCTATATCTACCACTTTGGTCACGCTTCTTATCCATGTATTCCTCTTACGATCTCTCCTTGTTATACCAAGCATACATCTTTACATGTTTATATGTGATCTTACGTAACATTCTCGAATGTAGCATCCACGTTTCACATCCATACGTCGTAACCTTCTTTTTCAAGTAGATAGCGGGATGTTCAAAAGCGCTGAAATAAATACACTAAAAACCACTCGAATTGCACACAAGGTTTGTTTGAGCCTTTTTTTATTTAACTTGATTAAGTTGTTTTATTTTTTGCATTCAGACCTTATTAGAATTACGACCGAACAATTGTGTGCTTTGCGGAATCCGTTAAAAGTTCCGCGAAAATACAATTACTTTTAATTACCTTTAAAGCGGTAATAAAAAGCATCCAGTACATAATAAAAAAAGCATTATTTTCGATCTATTTTATATTTGCGATTAAGATTTGGCACACGTTAAAAATAAATCACACAATTTTACAGACGAAAGAACAAAAATGGAATCAAATGCCACAAGCGCACCCATCAAAAGTTACGAGAATATTTTTAGTTTTCAATTAAAATAACCAATTTACATAGATAACAGAATACGATATAGAAACCTGCGAAATTTCGAACGATACTTCCTAGCTGATGATTTTAAGTAAGTACCTACGATAAGCTAGCATACAGGTTTCGTAAAAAGGTTAAAAAAAGTTCCATTATTTATAGATATTTCTGAGAAAACAGGAAGCAGCCCCCCGCCACTCGTTCACCGAGTTAACTTCGAAAATAGCTGAACAAGGTAACAATGTGTCAGATAAGATAAAAATAGAACGCAGCGTACCTCTACGTGCGCTATTAGTTCACGACAAAGAGGAAGCGACAAATTTTAAAGACACGAAAAAGAGAGGAAGTAGAAGAAGCGCTCTTATAAAATAAATAATCCGCAGTTATTCAAAGGGAATGTTTTACTGCGAAGGTTTTATCGTCGTTCCCAGAGTGCAAGAGCACCATTGACGAGTGTTTCGAGAATTTCATAAACACCATTCACACCCACGAGACAAACAAGAGGCTGTTTTCCTCCAGTGAACATACATATGTACCTATGTACGTACATATATATGTACAGTGATTCGAAGGAGAGCGCATGCGACAAGAAATAATACGCTCAAAATGTGAAGGTTGGTTCTTGGTTGGTGTATTGCATTTCGTCTGCACGTTCTCTGGTGAATTGGGTCAGAAGCAATTTACCGGTATAATTATTTATCAAGCACTACCTACTTACGATTTGGGAGGAAACAAAAGTGTAACTCAAATAAATAGATCCGTCATTCGTATAAATATTGTAGATAAAAACCAAAAATGGAGACTAATTTTACTTGTAAACCATTTCCTAATACTGATTGGCATTGTTGTTAAATATTGAACAGTAATCTTTTAAGTAATCTGAAAGTGCAAACAGCTAAATTTAATGCAGATTGTAAAACGGGGATGCTGCCAATATTTTGAAACTTTCAAGGAAAAATCCTAATTTGGCAACCACTTCTATAGAAGTCATACATTGGAATTGAAACGTACCTATTACATATATGTACATACAGTACGTTACCGACATTTTATGAAATTCAGACAGTGTAAAAAAATAACGCTTCATCAACTAACAAGCCATTTTATAAACAATATAGATCTTTCTTCACTCAAGTATGCAATAAATAGTCCCAATTAGGGATCGTAACTTTATATTATGTGCAATTTGTTGCATTTGCTATAATACGTTGTTCTCGTCAACAGCACTATAACTAAAACATTGTTACCTATCAATATCCTAACTGAAAATAAACAGTTTTTGAGTTATTATCGATTCTAGACACATATACACAAACATACAGACATTTTTCAGAAATCGTGAAAACGTGATCAGGGGATGATACCTGGTACAAATCAGTCAAAATCTCAAGATCGAATTTTTACACGATCACAATACTTTATCCGATTAGGATAAAGTATTGTGGGGAGGGAATTCGTTATATAATGAATCAAATCCACAAAATCGATACTGAGATGTTTGTACTTGGTAGTAGTACTGCGACTCAACATTTGTACTGCCATTTGCGGAGTTAGACTTCAGTTACCTATTAGGATAGAAAATAGCAGGTTTTAACAAAATTGTCAAGTCAACCTCCCACGACACAATTCCCAAATGGGTCAAAAACTTCAAGTACGAAAGAAATGATATAAAATGCATAATCAATTGATATATTTTTTGTACATTGGATTTCATACTTTGCCGGGAACGGATATATTGTATATATGAGTCGCCTAGTTCCAAATCCCGATAAGTCACTTGTTCGCAAGCGCGGTTTTTCTGCTACAGACTTATTTGCTTGATGGCGTTTAAACTCATTTAAACTTAATTTTGTCGATATTAAACAAAATATTGAGATTAAAAACGTGGACTTATCGTTGTTTGTTTCTAAATATGGCTTTTATCAGCTTTTATCATAGTGCAATTGTCAGTTTTTGGAACTAACACTGATTTTCAATATTTTTTTACGGCGCACTTGGCGGTATTTGGAATAATTCAAGTATAAGGCATCGTTTGAAAACATTCTTAGAACCAGGAAATATTTTATCCTCGTTTTTTTATATATTGTGGACTTGTCGGGATTTGGAACTAGGCGACTAATATGTACATTATTTTGAGGACCCGCAAACGAGGGTTAGCCAGTTTCAGCCGAGCGAGCACAACAGTTGTACAATGGAGTTGTAGTTGAGGCCCTCAAGCAAGTCGACCGTGGCAATTCAGCTGCTCGTGTGATAGATAGATAGATGGGGGGCCTACCTACATATACCTAGGACCGGGGGCCAACGGGGGCTTGTTGCCAAAACTAATGAACGCGATCGGTTTATTTGCGGAGCGCGGTCCATCAAGTTATGACACCGATATAACAAATATATAAGACAGCGCGAGAGTGAGAGCAAGATAGACGAACGAACACCGCTGGCGAGCGAACAGCTGCGAACGAATCATTTGCGCCAAACAGAAATTTTTTGACAGCCGATGATTTTGTCATTGAGATTCACAGCCGCTGTGAGGTCGTACGCGCGTGTGTGTGTGTGTTGGCATGAGTTCCAATTAAACCGGTTTATTGTGTCGATTCGCGCAGTGATGACGTCGAAGATGTGACGTCGTGCGCAACAATGGCACGGTGATTGATGAGTTTGGCGACAGACGAAAGGCATATGGGAATATGGAGCAGACCAGGGTAAACAATGAACGGTGGCTGGATGAGATGCATCATCATCATCATCATCAGCAGCAGACCGCGGACGTGCAATTTGGATGAGGATCAAGTCAAAAGGGCGCCAGCCACACAGACAAGAGACGCTTTGGAGCACCACTTCAAGTTCATTGCGCTGGTAATGGCCGACCAGGTACGGACGCAAGCTCGCGGAAGCGATCGACAACCTTTTCTCAACTGAAAATAGTTCCGCACGAAACTATTCATCATCGTTTTCAGCTGTGCACCATCCACTGCTGGATGAAGGCCTCTCCAATCCTCTTCCAGTTCTGGCTGTCTTGAGTAATCTGCATCCAATTGACTCCACACATTCTTCTCAATTCATCAGCCCATCGTCCATTCGGTCTACTTTGCTTTCTTTCATATCCTCTCGGATACCATTCCAGTATTTCTCGCGTCCATCTGCCATTTCTCGTTATACCGAGCATACATCTTTCCATGCTTCTTTGTGTGCACTGAAACTTGCGTAACATTCTTGAATTTAGCATCCACGTTTCACATCCATACGTCATAACTAGCAGTACGCATTGGTCGTATGCCTTCAAGCATAGCAGAATGTTGGATTTAAAGACAATGTTCATTCTACCAAAAGCACTCGATCCTAGTTTCATTCTTCGTTTTATTTATGGTCATGCTTCTTACTCGCGTACTCCACTTACGATCTCTTCTCGTTATCCCAAGCATAGATATATCTTTTCATGCGTCTCTGTGTGCACTGGATCTTATGTAACATTATCAAGTTCAGCATCCACGTTTCACATCCATACGTCATTCCTGTCCATCTTGAGCAATCTGCATCCGCTTGACTTCACACATTCTTCTCAATTCATCAGCGCATCGTCCACTCGGTCTACCTTGCTTTCTTTCACATCCTCTCGGATACCACTCCAGTATTTCTCGCGTCCATCTGCCATCCATGCTGATGAATTGAGACGAATGTGTGGTGTCAAGTGGATGCAGATTGCACAAGACAGGCAGGAGTGGAAGAGGATTGTAGAGGCCTTTCTTCAGCAGTGGATATCATATCAAAAATTCGGCCCGTTTTTTTGCCACAAAAATTCGATCACGTCCAAAAAAAGTCACGGTCAACCGCTGCTATAGTTGCTGGCAAGATTGTCGTGTTATTAAAATCAAAATTGACCGTCTCCTGCCAGAATTTGCCGATTTTATCTGACTTAGTTTTTGAGACGGTTCCATACAAAATTGGCACTAACTAAATCATTATCATTTTCTTGCATTCCCTTCCAAAAAAACAACTGGATCAAGATAGTATATTTTTCTCATTCCTTCAATACGACAGATTAGCAAAGTTCCCGTTGTTAAACAACGGAACTGATGCACAGTGTAGTGCCACAAGTGCAACTTGCAAAACGACAAACGCAAAAAGTGAACGTCCCCAAACTTTCCAATTGTATCCTTCAAAATTTGTTGTGAGCGAAAAAAAATGCTAGGTTTTATTTAATGTCAAAAAGGCAGTAGTACGAAGTTCAATGTTACGTGACGTTGGTGGCTCTATACCGTAAAGTGATCACAATGCGCTGCGGTTAAGACTCACTCGCCATTTTGACAGCTTGTGGAAGGAACGATGACATCATATGAGGGTTTTACGAAACTATCTGATTTAAGAAGACACGAGTGATGTCTATTACTCTTTCAGTATGGGGGGGGAAATGTTCTACCGTGTCCTCCAGAGTAAACATAATAAAGTAATGTTGCGTTCGCATATGGGGCGAATGAACGATCACTGAACAAATAAAACGTGACATACATACAGTTACGGCCAGTAAATCGAGTGAAACAGATAGGAAACACACATTAAATGTATATTATGCTCATTTTACATTGAAGCAGTGAACTATTAAATGACAAAATCGCGTCTTAATTACAGTTGAGAGGTCGCATTAAGCGAGGAAAAAGTTTATACACCACTACTCTGCTCAAGTCCAAACTTTAGCCGCTAGAGTCTCGAGACTAAAGTTTTATTCAATTGCGGAGATGATAGTTTTGACGGAAGACTGCGGCTAAAAAGGATTAGATTGCAGGACACTTTTTAATTGTTAACAAAAGCGGAAGTTGACGGGATGTGCCGCAATAAAATCGCATTCGATATTTATGTACATATATAAATTGAAAAAAATTATTGTTGAATCGCCGGGCCAATTAATTTATTTTCAATTCATGAAATCGATTCGTCAGCACTGCCGTCCTAAGCCCACTTAACAACAATATCGAGATAAATGGACTTGAAAGTTTTGTTCTAAATTTGTGTTTTTCTTCATATATTACTGATTTATTTAAACTTTTTTTTTTGTGCATGAGGTTATTTTCTATTGTGTTTTGATAATTCTAAGGAAAAATTAAAAAAAAAAAATGAATACTTTAGTATGTACGTCACTTCATTATTCATTATTAATGTATATACATACATATTACTATTCCAAACTTCAACCACTCTATTTGAAAAGAATGAATCTCTAACAATCTTATTTGATTTTTCTTTTCGGAGTCTAAGAGTATGACCTCTTAGATGAGGGTTCTCATTGAACATAATGAGGTTGGTCATTTCACATGAATAATGATTGTTTATTATTTTGAATACTTCAATTAAATCACCTCTTAATCTCCTCGTCTCCAATGCGGAGAGATTCAGTCTTTTCAATCTTTCATGATAAGGTAGTGACCGAAGTACATAAATATTGGATACGTTATTTTCGCCAAGTATTGGTGATACTATTTCTCTGCGCATGCAGATACGTTAGATTTAATAGCTTAAAAAAGTCACTTTTGGATGAAGATACATTAATTTTGATATGAGAAATCGCAAGAATACACTCCCATAACCCCTAAAACACATCTAACTCATTTTCGTAATTTTTGTCAGTTACGTTAAGTGGGCTTAGGACGGCAGCATAGTCCAAGCAACTACATATGGTTGTTATAAGAATTTTGTGATTTCTAGTGTTGAACACTGATAGATACATATGTGTAAAATAAATGAACAATACCGAAGCGAGTCGGTGATGGACGAACGCGCGAACCTGATTTTCTACATTCTTCGGAGCTCGGCTATAAATTATTGTAATATCGCGAGCGAAAAGTCAAAAACGCGGTTCAATAACCGCGCGAATTAATTAATACATATTTGTGAAAAATGTTCGGGTGCGCGACCGCTGATGCAGATGCATTCGAAACGTCTGCATGCAAGATGGATGCAAACCAGGCCTCACTTCAATGTGTGCCGCTTCGTGTGCAACAGTGGCTTTCGAATCTCTTTCTTCTTCGCATGCATTGCGTCTCGTTCGCTCGCCGTGTGCAAAGTGCAAGTGCATCTCTGTCTTTCTAGTGCATCGGCGAGAGCGCAGCGTCCAATGCATCAATTGTTTCGGCGACAAAGAGAAATTTATATGCATGTGAATGTGTACACGTTGATTGTGAGTGAAATGATAATAAAAGAAAAACAAATACTCCCGAGCGATGTACAAAAACGGACACGGAGGCGCATACACGTAACTGACGCGTTTCAAAACGCTCCACTGTCTCTGCCGGCGTGACTTTACAGCGTTTAAATTAATTTGTTTCGGTCACAAAGAGATGTGGAAATTTAAAACATCCATGACATATACATTTTATATACAATAGCCGAAATCCGTCTGTCTGTCTGCTGATAACGCTCGCTGAGGAAAAATAATTAAAAAACCAGAATGAGTGGGGATCGAAACCGGGACGCCAGGTCGGGAGTAATCGCGCTAACTCATACGCCACGGCCAGTTGTTGATTTGGTCCTTTTTTTTTTAAACATTACCTATACAAGGGATCGTGACTCGATTTTTTGATTTTTACAAAATCACTTACAAAATTATAATTATTATATATATAATAATTAATAATTAGTTTACTTAATTTAAAATTCAACGGGCTTACACTAGTACATACATATAGGTAGTTGTCTACAAAATCTTCAAAGGTAAATAACGCAGCAATTGAAGGCAACGCTTCTACTCAACCTATGGAACAAGCAGGTTTCGGGGCCAATTTCAGCGCAATGGATCATCTTCAGGTGGTTGGTGAATTGATTGAGCGAGTGGACGAATATCGTCAGTTACTATGTTTAGGTTTCGACTAGAAGGCGTTTGACTCAGTAAGTCAAACAGCCGTACTGAACGCCCCGCAGAAACAAAGCGTTGCGCAGTCGTACGTCAGGCTCCTCGACGCATAGCGAGAAGAATGAATGGCAGGTGGACGCCAGAAATACTGCAATGGTATTCGAGAGGATGTGAAAGAAAGCAAGGTAGACCGAGTGGACTGATGAATTGAAACGAATGTGTGTAGTCGAATTGATGCAGATTGCTCAAGACAGGAATTGAAGATTAGAGGGGCCTTCATCCAACAGTGGATGGTGAACGGCTGAAAACGATGATATATAGTTGTTTGGAACGAATCTTGCAGCTTGCAGTATATTAAATTTCACCCCCATACGATACAAATAGCTCGGAGGCCTTTCCTCGAGGTATCTCAAGTGGAATTTTGTAACGCGATGCTCAAGATATCCAATGAACATCCTAGTGTTTTGAACTTTGTAATATATTATAGTAAGTTTTTCTTGATTGAATGGATGATAGACTATAATGCTGCGTACACACCGACAAACCGTACAGCGAAGGCGAATTGTTATTGTATGCGGTTCGTCGGTGTGTACACAGCATAACACGTCGAACAGGAGAGCGTTCTGAAATATGGCAGTGGCACTTTGCTTCAAACAACCTGTACAATGAAATACACAATACGTACGTAGTTCGATCGGTGTTATCACAAGTTTAGATTGACAGATAGCTATCTATATATGTAGGTACACGTATGTTTGCTGTGCGCAACAGGTTTCTCATAAAAAGGTACTGTTGTGTTGACATTTTGCAAAAGTATTGCGAACGAGTGAAATAAAATTTTATGCAACTGACACTTTTTACGTAACATGTACAAGATTGCACGTTAAATTGTCCAATAAAAAACTGAAACACAGTAATTTGACATCGTTTCCGCATAGATCTGCATATTAATTATGAAGTGATTGGAAGGACAGTCTTGAAAATACTACATATGTGTATTATTTGCAATGTTCTCGTACATTGCATGTACCGATGTATGTATGTACAGTGAAACCCCGTTGCATCGTTTTTCATGGGACCGTAAAAAAAACGATGTATGCAGAAAAACGACTTATACGGTAAGGTATATTTAGACGATTGATACAGGATAACGATGCAAACGAGATTATTTAACACTGTTTTTATGGGTGTTTGGCCGGGACTATGAAAAAAAAGCGATATATGCGAAAAAACAATACAAGCGAGAACGATGCAACGGGGTTCCACTGTATATATATATCTCGACACATGTAATATGAACTTTTATACTAGTCATAAACAGTAAACGCACGTTTCAAAATAATTAACCATCTAATATCACTTACAGAGTGGAATTAAATTAAGGCAAAATCGACCCAGTGACTAATTAACATTGTCGTAATAACAACGCTTATACACCGTAGTCCTCGTTCAGATGGGGTCAGCTTTCCGTAATCTACGTCTAATTACGGAATTAGTTCGGTGTGAAATTTTCGTACCAACTTTGGACTAAAACTGTCATAATTACCGAATCATTTGTTGACAACGACGACAACCGATCCATTCGGAATAGTAATATAATGGAATATACTTCCGCGCACTACGAAGCGATCACACGAACTGCAAATTACATGCAAAATCAACGATTCAATGAATGACAACATTAAACGTAGGTAGTGTACTACATATTTGAAGCGCGTATAATATCCGAACGTGTAAATATAAACATCGTTTCTAATGCAGAGCAGTGTACACATGTATGTATATGAATGAATTGCTTCGGTAAATATTAACGGCACACCATTTTAAGAGCCGGCTATACAGGTTAGCTTATCGTCTAATTAATTAATAAATTAACTTGTAATGATGCCTTGTCGGCCAACCAACTTTCAAAAAGCCCGCTAAATACAGAGGGGTTCTTAAAACGTTCTATACGCCCCTATACTTTTAAGTAAGATCGATGCGATTTATATTTTATTAAAAGTTTACCAATATGTGTGTCTTAGAGGCAAAGTTTAAAATTCAGCATTTTATAGAATACCAACCTAAAATGATTCGGCTAAGTGCAAAATGTAAAAGGGCCGATTTTCACCAAAGATCCAGCAGGGAAACGCCAGGTACTTACCCCGTTGCATCGTTTTTCATGGGACCGTAAGAAAAACGATGTATGTATGCAGAAAAACGACTTATACGATAAAGTATATGTATTTAGTACGTAATATTTAGACGATTGATACAGGATAACGATATATAGGAGAACGATGCAAACGAGATTATTTAACACTGTTCTTATGGGTGTTTGGCCGGGACTATGAAAAAATAGCGATATATGCGAAAAAACAATACAAGCGAGAACGATGCAACGGGGTTCCACTATATTTGATTCTGAAAGTCTGATACACTATGCTAAGGTTAAACTATCAATAGGAAGTATTCGTTGAACAGTTTAGTATAAAATAATAATTGAAATGCAATTTTCTAGATACAGCGTTCGGGAGCATGCGGCTACGGAGCCGCATGCGGCTCTCAGTAATGTAAATATTCCGAAAAGGGTGTTTGAAACATAAATTTCACAAACCAAGATAAATCTATCATAATTTTTTACTTTCCTACTAAAAGCTATAAAAATCGTTCTAAAGATTAAACTTTACAACAATTTTCAGCAATAAATTTAATAAATATTTTCATACAAGTGAGTGGGATATATGAGTCGCCTAGTTCCAAATCCCGTTAAGTCCACAATATATAAAAAACGAGGATAAAATATTTTCTGGTTCTAAGAATGTTTTCAAACGATGCCTTATACTTGAATTATTCCAAATACCGCCAAATGCGCCGTAAAAAAATATTGAAAATCAGTGTTAGTTCCAAAAACTGACAATTGCACTATGATAAAAGCCATAGTTAGAAACAAACAACGATAAGTCCATGTTTCTAATCTCAATATTTTATTTAATATCAACAAAATTAAGTTTAAATGAGTTTAAACGCCATCAAACAAATAAGTATGTAGCAGAAAAACCGCGTTTGCGAACAAGTGAGTTTTATGGACTTATCGGGATTTGGAACTAGGCGACTCATATGTATGTATATTAATTTTACGTATATAATCCAAAAATAATATTTTACGACACTCAAGCTATCCAATTTTGAAACTTTTTCCCTAAATCGACTCTCAGCAAGAGAAAGGTGGACCACTGTTTAATGACTCAGAAATATAATACATATTTCGACATTGGCCCTTGATGACAATAATACGTACGTGACTCCCCAATTTGAAAGTGGACAATTTTCCTCGACGACAAGGAAAACATCATACAAACCATTTTCCATAGATAACGAGACAAATCAAGTACATAGAAAAACCCTCAATTAGGCAATGACAACATTTCGCTGACAGTGACCATGTCACTCTCACGGAACCCAATCTAGACAACGACTAATGACATTATTCGATATCGCAACATGGAGAAAAAGAACATTAACGATCGGCCTCAGGTCATTTTATCGACCTTGTTCGCCGATTCGACGATAAAGCGGTCATAAAACTCAAAACGCCGACGACAAATCGCGATCAAAACAATATGTCAACCATGTCAATTAGCGTTCGTTTCGGTGCATCGCCGATGCACTGCGGTTAAAAATAATAAAACGAATCACTCGTGTGCAGATACATATGTATGTACAAACACTGACGACTATTCCTACTCGCTTTCGTTCGCCACTAATTGTTGTGGTGACATTAGAACATTTTCCGTTTTTTATGTATGTACGTATGTAATTAAGCTTTGGAACACTTCGCAACAACGACCATGACCCACATAAAACGCATACCTGACGAATTCTCATCTTAAAAATGCATACATGAGTTGGTTCAGTGTGGGATGGTAGCGTAGGTACCCACTTGATATCAAACGATGCCTGTTTACTATTTGTTATAGTGATGTGAATAGGGAAAAATACTTTCCGGTGAAGGGAGAGAAGGAGCGGACTATGATTTGGTAGGTAGGAAGGATTTTTTTGGATTGTGCCAATTTTGTGGAACTGTCTCACAAGTAACGGCTAACTTTGAAGTGCCAAAGTTAAACAAATTGGGAAATTCTACCAGGAGACGGCCTATCCGAATTTAGTAGTATCCAGAACTTGCCAATGATGATATTTAATGTCAAAAACCAAAGATCTTCGCTCAAGAGACTAAAGGCTCAAATAATATACATGCGACGTGGAATGGGGTGTTGCACGTATGTTTCTACGCCATATAAAACTATAGAGATTCACGTGTTAAGTATTTCGTCAGAAGACGTGTGCGACGTGGCGTGTGGTATGTATGTTTCTGTTTGAAAGGCGCTCACACACCTTAGCGCACGGGTTCCCAACCTTTTTTGAGTGGCGACCCCTTTTTATAAAAGCCAAGTGAACCGCGACCCCAAAATATTATTCAAACAAGACACTGATTAAAAATTAAAATTCCATTCATCATCACTGTTGGACGAAGGCCACTCCAATCCTCTTCCATTCCTGTCTATCTTGAGCAATCTGCATCCACACATTCTTCTCAATTCATCGGCGCATCTTCCACTCGGTCTACCTTGCTTTCTTTCACATCCTCTCGGATACCATTCCAGTATTACTCGCGTCCATCTGCCATCCATTCTTCTCGCTGTGTTCCGCTATATCTGTCACCTTGGTCACACTTCTTACCCATGTATTCCACTTACGATATCTTCTTGTTATACCAAGCGTACACCTTTCCACGCTTCATTGTATCCACTGGATCTTACGTAGCATCCACGTTTCACATCCATTCGTCATAACTGACAGAAAATTGCAGTATAGTCAATATTTTAGTTTACTGTTTCAGTTTGGCGACCCATTGATTCCACTCGCGTCGATATAATTAGTAGCATCGGTGCGAATCAACGACGATAGAGGACGAAAACTTGACGCAGCGATATCGCTCAGGTTTGTGAGGGCCTTTAACCAGTGACCATTCAGCTGTGAACCCATCACCTGTCCCATGGAAAGTTTAAGAGGATTTAAAAACAGCGTATACATCTCGTACAACACCTACGTGATTTGAATGACGAGTAAGCCGCAACGGCGTGCCAGTGGCGAGCGAAACGTGAAATTTAAATGTGGGTTAAAGTCGTGTCGTACATATGTACATATAGTTAAATCTATTGCGCATTGCGTTTTGCGATCGAGAAAACGGGATCCGTACACACACACACACACACACACACACACACACACACGAGCGACAAAACACCGAAGGGTAAAATGAAAGTTTTGCAAATTCCCTTAATTACCTTTGACTTTGTGTAACCGAAGCAAACTATTCGGTGAGGTTTGGTCCCGAGAGTGTCGTCGCGTGACGGAACACAAACCGTTAAACCCGTCAGCTTTAAACTGCGCCAATCGTCCCGACAGTCTCGTTACATTACGAAACCATAATTGAATGCTGTGCGAGAATTAATCATGATTCATAACTACGTTATCTATCCTACCGTCTTGGCGGAGCTCGTGTTTTACCTGTCCAATGTCAAAATTGGAGACGTAACGAGCAAACAACAACAATAAAAAAAGTCGATCAAAATCACCAAAGGCAATTTAAATACATACAATGCGACCTTACTACATACTAGCATTTGTACAATTGTAAACTGGCGTAACTCAAATTATGGTTATGGCGGATGCGGTTGCTGATTACGAACTTTGAGCAACTGTGTTACAGTATATTGCTACTAAGTCTAATTTACTGAAAAACTTTCATCGAAGGTATTGATTGGCGCTGGGAATATTCACATACGATTCAAACTTATAATATCTATCAACTTCTTCAAAAGAGGCATATTTGATTTCAAGAGTTGCCTACTTTTGACTGAAATTATATATATAATAGCCGAAATCCGTCTGTCTGTCTGTCTGCTGATAACGCTCGCTGAGGAAAAATTATCAAAAAACCACCAGAACGATTGGGGGATCGAAACCACGACCGCAAGCTCGAGAGTCATCACGCTAACGCTTACTCTATCACCCTTCGTCGGTTTAGTCCTTTATTTTTTAAACATATCGCGACTCGGCGTTACCTACAAAAGGGATCGTGATTCTGCTAATAATACATAGATGGCACTATAGAAACTATTATTATTTTTGTTTTTTGATTTTTACAAAATCACTTATAAAATTATATTATAAATAGTAAAGTAAAAAAAAAATAATCGATACTACGGGATTGCTATTATACATAGATGGCGCTATAAAAACTATTTATTTTTTTTTGTCACTTGCAACCGTGCGATCAATTAGTGGGGATCTCTATTAAAAAAGCGCTTTACGTGTACCTGAAATGTTACCATATGTGCAGGTGAGTGAATAGTGAATATTTCATTACAATTGAGTGAAACCTTTGAAGCAACGCTACAATATTTATCACAGACTTCGTACACTTACGTACGTGTTTTACCCGCAACCGAAACATTTCAATAATAATAAATAGTAAAAGGACTCGTTCAAAGTATAATAAAATGCATTCGTATGAACACAAATTGTACATGAAAAAATCTGGAAATATAAACTCGTTGATTATTATATTCAAACCGAGTTCAGCATTCAAAGGAAATGCGACAAAAATAATTTAACGACAGCATTTGAACGTTACTGATTATTTATCCGTATATAAAATAACAGGGGAAATCGTTAACTTTGGGAACACGTAAACCCTAAAACAATATACATACACATATGTATGTATATAAAATAATATACACACGGTCCGGGTAATTAAGGTCCAAGTTCAAGAAACGGACGTGCAAAATTTCCACGCACACACACACACACACACATGCGGAAAAGTCCTAATGGAAAATTGATATCAACGTAAGCGAATAATCCACATACGCCCACACGCCATTGTACTGAAAATTTCGGGATAAATAAATTCTAAATTGCGTTACGTCACTGAAAATATAATAAAATAAACACACATAAAAAGAAAAGCGTGAATACACCCACAATAAATGATCGATCGATGACGTTAAAAGCGTATAACTTTTCTTATTTGATACAATTTATTTTATTTCGATGAAGAATACCCATACATACTCTTGAATGTTGTCATTGTGTGTCGACGAATGTAATTCAATCTGTACCGAGCTGAAGAACGACGGTAATAATATCACAGTAATTGATTCCAGATAAGATAATAATAAACGACAACTTACGTACAATGCGACCGCGTGTATTCCACAGTAGCACAGTTGAAAGTAACATAAATATTGACTCGAAACGAACGAACAGATAAATTAGCGCACTTTATGCAAAATGTGGAAATGTGACAAAATTCAAGCGTGGGTAGCGAAATTTTAAACGCAAAAAAATAAAAGATTAAAATGTCGTTAGAAATTTAAATTTATAGCGATCTTTCGGTTCAGAATTTAAAAATCGTCCTTCCAAAAACAATTTTTCATCTAAAAATATGCAGTAGTTATTAATGTTATTATATTGTTGAAGGTGCATTGCACTCGAAAGGCAGGTCAAGAAGAGTGTAGGTACGTAAATACCAGGTAAACCTTTTTTTACCTGTCTTCTTTGGACAGGTATGCCAGGTATACTAGAAACGCGACAAATCGACAATACATACAAACGTACAAAGTGTACAAATAATCAAGTTCGCTAAACAGCAACGTAAATACGCACTAAATTACCAATCCACATTCGATATCGTGTTGACGCATACGCGCTCACCGAAGCGTATGATACGCAAACGTTGCCCGATCGTCGCAATTCGCAATATTTAATATTGAATAAAATGTTATTTGCATAGGTACACCTTGCGAGTGCGAATCTACAATACGTACATATTTGAGGATTTTGTAAAAGGAAATAGCCGATAAATAACGCGGTAGCTTGTCGCCGTAAAGGGGGAATGATTTACGTATCTGTTGTAGAAAATAGGTTTTGAGAGGCTCTGGCCATGGTGGCAGAATTGGGACATTTATTATTATCGGTTGCAATTAAGGTATGTGTCTGTAGACATTCATCATTTAATGCCAATAAAGTTATTTATAATGCGAAACGTGTTCGCCGATATACAATGATAGTGCGAGAGGAAGAGTTTCTATCTGCGTATCGCAAATTTCGTATGTTGAATGTGTGAAATTACGCGTAGCTAAAAGGGACAGGCGAATTGCAAAATGTCTACGTGTATTAAAAGGGGACATAAAATCGAGTGGCGCCGAATGCGTCTCTCTCATTATGAACGAGAAAAACTTTTGAACTATACGCTCTCCTAGTCACTGCCCGTTGACAGTGGCATCATTTGTGTATATACTAGTGTAAGCCCGTTGAATATCAACGGATATGTTTGACTTAATTGATTACGTAACAATTTAGCAAAGTCGCGAACCTACCGAGGATTAATATTTTCAAATTATAGGAGGCCTCATATCACCCTAACTCACCCAACTTGGTGATCGCGGGTTCAAATCCCACTCGCGATGTTCGGGTTTTTTCAATTACATTTGAATTTCAGCCTTTACCGAGGTGAGCGTTATCAGCAGGCAGACAGACAGACGGAATTGGGCTATTATATATATATATATATACGTATGTGCCGTGAACGCTTCGCGTTACCCGTGCCGTGGGTGTATGCGAGCGTTCCGCGGCTACTCAGTTAGGCAGATCATTGGGCTACTATTTATAATACCAGGCAGACCACTGCGCTATTATATAGTAATTGTTAATAAAAAAAAGACTAAAAATAGCAAATATGAAAAATTAAAATTAAACGAAAACCGCACGAATAAAAGTTGGTTCATAAATTAGCTGGTGAGATTACTGAGATAAAAAAAAATGTTTCAGACATAAAAATTCACATATGCTTCAAATTTGCCAAAAACGATTGGGCATTTTATACAATGCGAGAATTTCACACTTGGTCTGTAACGTATTTAGTTATGTAAATCAGTTTGAGTTTTCCCATGACTAACTAATACTAAATTATAATAATATATGTCGGAAACGAAAGGATCAGTAATATACATATTCGCGTGAACTAAAACTAATCGCTGTGCAATTTTTTACTATTATTTTTTTGATTTTTTACACACGTTATATCTATTGATAAAGAAGTGCAGGACGCAAGTACTCCAAAACGGGACCGGTTTCAAACTCAATTGAAAAATAAATATTTGTAACGAAATTTGATATGACATACGACGGTGAGTATTTGAAACCCGGTGAAGGGTAATTGAAAATTTGTGTCCCGAAGCTCTGTCGTGTAGGAAAATTGGATTTTCGTCGTTGACCTTTCGTCGTTCTTTCAGAGAGCGAACACGTTCAAACAAACACGTTTGATTGATCTTTAAAATAAACATCGTTTAGTATTAGAAGTGGTCTGAGTCAAAGCGCTTTATTTCGTTTTATTTTATCCATCTATTTTTTTTTTCTCTTAGCTAGAAAATAATATTCGAGAGGTATGCTCGAATGGCAAAGAAAGATTTCGGTAAAATCGATAGTGAAATGAGGGGAAGTATGATTGAAATTAGGGGGAGTTTAATTCCTGTAATTAGCAAACATTCTCACGAATACTTTATTGAAATCCATATGGAACGAGTGAATTTATTTCTCACGAATATGATTAATTTTTCAGTTGTCCTGAATATTATGTTTTCTATTTCCAAACCTAGACCTTTACGATTGACGACGCTATATGTACATATTACTGTGAAACTAGTAACTGCCCATTGAGTGTCACGGGTGGTTAAACCCGTGTATGTGAATGAGCGAGTGTACGTGCCGAGAGTGTTTGTGGGAGTTAGTTAGGTTATGTAGCATGAGCGCTTTGCGCATGCGTACGTGCCGCGTCGGTCGGTCGGGCAGATTCCTGAGCTACTATATATGTAGTAATTGTTACATTGAACGCGATATTGCGTTTAATAAAAAAAAATGTATTAACCTTAATCGAATGTCTTCACTTTCATCTTTGCAAATACTGTATGAAGGTTGTTTGTGATTACATTATTGCAACACACTTTATTTTTTTTGTTATCAATGAGTGCATTATCATAACAGGAATTGTTAACCTTTTCATGGGAAAAAGTAATGTCTAAAATATTGCCAAATTCCAATAATTTGTATACATTTTATGTATATGCGACAGTAAAAAACAAGATTTTTTTTTGCATTGTCTTTCAAGGCAATGTTTAATTCTAGATACAAAGATCAAACTTTTATGGAATATTTCTTGTATTCGTTTAAAAAGTGCATTCTTGCAAAATTTAAGAATATTTCAATCAAAGGACACTCAATCGAGGTTTAACTTTTACAGTCAGTTAATAACAACAGACCGGACTGTAAAAGCTGTATAAATCTGGATTAACGATCCTCCACATTTGTGTTGTGTACTTAAACAAAAAAAGTGCTCGTATAATCAAAAGAAAGTATCCCGTAAAATCAATAGAGAACGAATTGAAAAAACTCTCGCAGTATTTACATACATGACGCAACAGAAGTTTGTTTTTGATGTAATAGGAATACGGCGAATGTACACATTCACCTACAAAAGTTTGATTAGAAATGAGTAAGAAGAACAGTATGTACATACTTACATACATACATACATATAATGGATAAAGTATAAATACATACATGTCTAAATAAATAAATTTGAATTCATATCAAAGGTCAAATGTAAAATAATTGAAGCCAATAAGGTGTTTTATTTATATTAAAAAAATAGTTAATTAATTAAAATAATAAGGTGTAGCATTACGCATCGATACTAATACGAAGATCGCAATTTTATTATTACAAAGTTTCATTTATGAACATGCGCTGATATTTAACGGCCAACGATTAAAAAATCATTATTATTCAAATATCATAATCACACACACACACGGGGATATTATTATGTATGCGTTCTGAAAAGGGGAGAGTTTTGGCCGCAGCGAAGCGAGACGTACAGCCATGACGATATACATACATAAAAGTATAATATAGATATCTACCTTGAAAATTATTCTATAAAATGCATTATAGATACATACACATTACATACATAGTGTGTATTTTGGTGACCATGACCTTCGAACGCGACGCAGACAAACTGCATTATGTTAACCCACTGCACTGGTAAGTTACGCACAAAATAGAGACGACATTCAATACTGGACGGTAGTTACAATATATCAATCGTTCAGCAAGTAACAAGTAAAAGGAACGAACTTAGCGAAGAGTTGCAAGGTGAGACACTTGCATTTAGCGACAGTATTCACACATGAACCTCGAAAGGGCTCGAGGTCTTGTAGAGCAGTTGGATACCGTTCTTGATATAATAATGAATCCCGCTCAATTAGCTCAGTTATAAATGATAAATAATGTACATCGTACTCTCTAGGTTTCGACAAAATCGTTTGGTTTTTCCTCTATATGTATAAATATGGTACTTAGTTTTAGTCCAGCGATGTATTATTGTTGTTTACGATACTCCAAACCTTTCAGAATTAAAATTCAGTACCATTTTCACAAAGAAGAAACTACCTTCTAGAGCTCAAGCGTATCCTCAGTCTGATTTTGGATCATTGTTTACGTCGTAAATCAGAACCCACAGTCAACGATCTAGGTAAGCCCAATAATAAACATGCGTGAATTGTCAACGGGCGATACTTTAGTCCCGGTGATACATAAAAATCGCTGTCCAGTGGATTCTAGGCAGCGAATAGTACTCGAAGAAAGCAATCACAGAGTACGGAGATAACCAACCGATACAATGCAACGATTTGTAACATATACCGTGGATCTCAAGAGCTATATAGTCAGTCATATCCACAACAGTTGCGTTAAGCCCAGTACACACTCTGCGAGGCAAAATGGCTACCGTGCCTCGCAATGTGTGTACCATTTTGCCCAATGTCCAAAGCCTCGAGGCGAGCACACTGCGCGGCAATGTAGCGAGGCAAAAAATTGTACGCTCAGTATAACGAGAAGAGACAGTAAGAGGGAATACACGAGTGAGAAGCGTGACCAAAGTGCAACACGTAGCGAGAAATTCTGGAATGGTATCCGAGAGGATGTGAAAGAGTGGACGATGGCCCGATGAATTGGGTGCAGATTGCTCGAGACAGACAGGAATTGAAGAGGCCTTCATCCCCAGCAGTGGATGATAACACGATAGGTAATAAAATGCTCTCCGTAGCGAGTACAAATTGAGTTTGTATCCTGGAATCACAGATGTAGAATTAGACGCGTATGTCCTCACGCTCAGGTATAAAAGTCACTCATTTGTTATTCGAGTTTCAGGTTCTGTCTTGCGACGATTTTTGTCGACCGAAAAGTATGTATGAATTTAACATGAGCGCATGGGTTGGTTTCTCTAAAGTACCGCAGTATATCAAATACGGTTTTTGTTCCACTATTCAAAACAAAAACAGTAGATGCATCAAGTCATTAAATGGCGGGGGGGGGGGGGGCTATCGATAACATTGCCGCATTTTAATTAGACCGTGTTAAGGGGTATGACTCGTGACATCCCATTACTGAGTGGGACAGGGCCGAAACTGCGTAGAATCCGTCGAGAACTGCCCTACGGCTATTCGCAATCCATGTGTGAACACCGTCGGCGAATACGCGCGTCGAAACCTCTCCGGGGTGCAGTATTTATTAACAACGTACGGGGGAATAAATGTTTTGAAACTTGAAATGGTCGTTGTGTGCGTCGTGTTTGGACCAAAAGCCACAACAACAAGAACGCGCGCACGCGGAGGGGTTGGGGGTGAGGGGTTGCGCGACGCGGGAGGGGGTTGAAGAGGTGAAGTGAGGCGAGGGAAAGAGAGGGGTATTGCGAGGGATGAGGAGGAGTGAGGAGTGAGGAGTGAAGAGTGAGGGATGAGGGGTGGAGCTCTGACCTGAGTCTGACTGGCGGCGGTATGTTGAAAGCTGCTGGGAACAGTTTGGGCTGCGTGTTCTCGAACAGCATTGTGATGTCGATATCGTCGTCGATGGCGGCCGAGGAGTAGTGAAGAGCGAGGGGTTCGAGGGTTTGCGGGGGTGCGGGGGAGAGACCGGCGTGTGCGCGCGTCGAGAGTTACTGTCGTGACGTAGCACACGTCATACCGGCGAAAGCGCACCGCCACAACTGAACTGAACCGAACTGAACTGGCAATGGCAAAGCAGAGTAGACGCACGCCGCAAGCGCGCCAATGCGCTACCGTTGGCACGCGAGCCAACTATTCAGAATACCTACCCCCCTATGTATTCGTCGGCATCGTTTTCGACCGTTCGTCATCCACCGCTGGATGAAGGCCTCTCCGATCCTCTCGACCGTCGTCCACCTCGCTTTCTTTCACATCCTCTCGGATACCACTCCAGTATTTCTCGTTCCGCTGTGTCTGCCACTTTGGTCATGCTTCTTACCCGTGTATTCCTCTTATACCGGCACTTCATATTGTGGACGAGCGCTGACGAGGGGTGCCGAGCGCCAAGGTATAGGCCGCGCAGCCATAGTTGACGTGAACCACACACACACACACATATGCATTTTTAGTATACAGGCTGATGCAAATTTTTTTTTTAACATTTAATTTTAACTTTATCCCTAATAGTACTCCACAGTAACTCTATAGGGTTTTGTTCTGGGTGGAAGGGTGGTAGGTGCAGTACACTATGTCCGTGATCTTCCAGAATTTTTTCAAATACTTACAAATTTTTGGTAATTTGGCTTATTCTTTAGTATTATGTCATATAAAATGGGTTTTGTGTTTTCTCTGCATACGGTATATTCAAACTAAACTCTAACTAAACTATTAAACTAACTACTCTAATTAAACCAACAAACGATATAAAAAAGACTGAATGAATAAACTAAAAAATAAAAATATACAAAACAATGTTGTCTCTGTTACACTCGTAACATTTACGCGCGCGAAAGAGACAGAGAGTTTTTATTGTTACATTTAGTGAAAATTCATATTATTCACTATTCACAGACACACAATTTGAGTGTGTTGGGTTCACCTCAACTCTGGGTGCGAGACCTGTATTTTCGCGTTAACGCCAACGTACTTTGTAACATTCGCGCGACATCCGCAAAAGTTGAGCGAAGGCGAGCGAACCGCGAAAAAAGCAAGATGGCGGACCCTTCCCCACACCCCGGACCCCTGCAGTGTTGTCTGTGCCTTTAGTGCGTCATCACAGTGGCGGACTGGCCATACAAGCGACATTGCCTGATGGCAAGTGGGCCCCGCTATCTGTTAGAAAATATGAGCCCTCAGTAAAATTAAATAACTTTTTAACTATTTCATTTTACGTGTGTAAATATTGCACTTTAGGTATTTCAACAAAACAAATTTCTTACGATGTACAGAAATAACTAATACCTGCTTTTACAGCCCAAGGATCGGCTAACTTTTTTTATAAGGGTCGAAATGTAGTTTTCAACATTTGTGGGCCCATTTCCAACCTTCAGGCCAAATGAACCCATAATAGCACGGGAAAAAGTTGTGTAAAAAATATGTATTTTTCACTTTAGAAATTCGCTGAAAAATTAATTGCAAAATATAATTGCACTTTTAATTTTTGATTCGTGCATTGTTGAAAAAATTTTTTTTTTTACCCTTGATTTTTAGCGTGATGGAAAGAAGAAAATTTTGTTATATGGGGAGACAAATTTTTTTAACCCTAGGTGGGCCCCCTTTGACTCCTGGCAAGCACTGATTTCAGTCCCAGTCCGCCACTGCGTAATCATGTGGACCAATTCAGTGACACTGAACTTTCTCGAAATTCTCCACCAAGAAGCCGCGATATGGGATCCAAAACACCGATGCCACGCTACCGCTTGCTGGTTGACACTAGAGTGGCGCCACTAGCGATACGATAGCAGCGCTCTGGACGGGCGAGCAAGTGACCACAGCGCTAAGGCCAACATTTCACGAACATTCGCGCGATGGTGATCTCTTCTTGCTATACCGAGCATACATTTTTTTTTACGCTTCTCTGTGTGCGCTGAACATTCTTGAATTCAGCATATAGCTTAAATAGCCGTTGATGCAGTTGTAACTGTAAATTACCTAGAAGACTTATCTGTTGCAGATCTTTTTGTTTTATTTTTATTCCTGTGGGTGGGTGGGAACGGTAGGGGGCACCAGTGCATTGCTTTTTCCAGAGCCTACAATGTTGTTAAGACGGCTTTGGTATAGCGGAATGTTGGATTTAAAAACTATTTTCATTCTTCCAAAAGCGCTCCATTTCCTTTTCGTTACATCCTGTCATGTTCACCATTTGTTCTAGGTATAAATAACAATCAACTATCTCTACAATGTGGTTATCAGTACCTATTATATGTACACTGACTATGTTTTGCCCCCTATGTACATATTATGTTTATTTATTTATTTACCTGAGCAGACAACGTTACAGATTTTTCATCCAGATCGTTGTGCGGGGCAAACATCATACAATTATACATAATACAATAGCCTCGGTCTCAGGAGTTTTGCCTCCACCATACACCCCTCCTTCTGTGTAGTGTTCAAAAGAGGTCAAACAAATCGTGAAGGCACTTGCAAGTAATTATTTTTTTAATGCGCACGAAGATCGTGAGTAAGTATTACTCGTCCATAGCTGAACGGTAGCGAAAAAGAATGAGGTTACCCGGAGAGAGCCACAGCCTGAAGGGGTGAGATTCAGAATGGAGGCCCTCCAGTCACGAGTTATTAGTAGGGATATTGGTACAAAACTATTATATAAAGAGAATAAAGTAGGAAATAAAACACAAATAATTGTTAGCAAAAGCATTAAAAAAAATAAAACGATGTATGCAGAAAAACGACTTATACGATAAAGATACGATACGATAAAAAAACGCTTATCTGTTAACGAAAAGGATTAATGGATTGTCAAAGGAAGGAACCGTTAGTTTTTCGTGATATGCATTTGTTTAATCGTTGATTTTCGGATACACGAGCTAATTTGTTAAAAGTAGTCAAGAAGACTTCTTGGAATTTGTAACGTCTGCTCTATTACAATACCGCACACTTTTTTCGAAATTGCTAATTCAAAACACGCGTTCTTATGAGATTTTTTATCCATTAATTCACAAGGGTGAATAAAGGTCTTTTGTGGTATTTGTTATATATAATTTCGATTTGAAAAATATATTTTACTCGTACATATTTTGTTTTTGTATTTTTTTATGTATAAATTCTGACTTGAAAAATAATGTCTTTTAATATCTCGAATTTTCTATTTTATTTAATTATTTTTCAAATTTCTATTTTGCTTTATTTTCGACAAAAAAAACTGTTAAAAATTAAACATACATACATATATACGTTAAGCATACTTTCTAGTCACCCTGTTGCTACTAATACGCTTGCAACATGCACAATATTAATGCGAGCGTGACCGAATGACCCAGACAGGCAGACGCTTAGGCTAATATATATGGTAATAAGTTATATTTTATTTTTATTTTAAAAATCATACAGTGATGACCCAACAGGTTACCCCAATTCGACACCACGACCAGATACAATTAAAATTCATAGAGTAAATTAGTTAACTAAGTATAATAAAAATAAGATAATGTATGTATGTATATTATTATGAATAATCAGATTCTGGATTATCGTCAGCATACTTACGTTCCAAGGGTCATGCTGCGAGTATGCCGGTGTCTAGTCATAGCTAGAGATCGGAGAAATGGTATTGCGAACCTTCTTGGTATATTACAGTGCGGTGTTCCGTTATCCACCCGAATTCATGTTTGATATATTGACTTTGGCTTCGACATGTTTTCTTAATTTATACAGAAGGGTCGTTTGTAAATTATTGTATTAAAATAGTATGTTGTTTTGTCGATACGCATTTTGCGACATTGTCACAATCGATGAAACGAACTACATATATTGGATTGTGTCGACGGTAATTAATTAGAAAATTGTAGCTTATGTAATTTTAATTATATTATTGAGGTTTCCAATTTTTAAGAGCAACTTTAAGGGACGTCGCTCAACTTTTAATTACTTGCGAATTTCGCATGTCAATCCCAGACGATGTCACTTTTTTTTTTTTTTTTTGTTGTTTTTAATTAATTAATTGCGGCTCGCGGGTCGCTGGTTTGCGGTCGTGAAGTGTCTGTAGGCACAAAGTGTAGCACAAAGGAACTGGAGTATGGACTCCCCGGCCGAGGGTTACTACTACACCGTGACCAAAAAGTAACAACTGAATAATTATGTTTATATATACATACATATGCTAGTGGCAAAGTGTAAAATTCCGCATTATATAAAATACCCAGAATGGCCAGGTAAAGTTTAAAATGTATTACGCTATATAAATCGAAACAGAAACAGCCAAAAAAGTGGTTCAAATTGTTCTCCAGGATCATTTGGTTTAGATTGGTGAGATAAAAAGTTATTCGGACAGATAATTTCATTTATTTCATATTTTGCCTAAAACTTTAAGGACATAGTTCACCATCAGTAATCACAAAATTCTTATAGACAGCCGGTGGCCAAAATCTAGCCACATAGACTTAGAAAGTGGTGGGGCTTAGAAAGAAATAGTGTGCTAGAACTAGAACAGAAGTTCTGCTCTAGTTCTAACGAATAACCATGCCCCTAAGACTTGTGTGTTTAGTGATGGTGAGCTCTGGGTTTGGCATTGTATAAAATGACACTTTTTCACACTTTGCCTGTAATATATGTCACCATCCACTGCATGATGATGGCCTCTCTCATGAGCAATCTGCATCAACTTGACTCCACACATTCTTCTCAATTCATCAGCCCATCGTCCACTCGGTCTACCTTGCTTTCTTTCACATCCTCTCGGATACCATACGAGTATTTCTCGCGTCCATGTGCCATCCATTCTTCTCGCTATGCGTTCACTTTAACTTTTTCACACGTTCCGCTATATCTACCACCTTGGTCATGCTTCTTACCAATGTATTCCTCTTACGATGTCTTCTCGTTATTACGAGCATACTTTTTTGAATTTAGCATCCACTTTTCACATCCATACGCCATAACTATCGGTACGCATTGGTCGTATACCTTTTTTTTAAGCATAGCGGAATGTTGGATTTCAAAACAATGTTCATTCTTCCAAAAGCACTCCATTCCAGTTTCATTCTTCGTTTTATTTCTTCTTCTTTAGAACCAGTCATATTCACCAATTGTCCTAGTTGTAAGATATGTATGTATGTATAATGATTATCGTTTTTGAGATATGTACATCGAGCGAGTCGTTGCATTTATCAACAAACTCACAGCTAAACGCGCGCGTTCGTTTCACACGTATTAAAATAACAAATCGTTATTTGTGAAATAAAATTCCACTTTTATGCTATCGATAGTGAAATTGTACTATTATTGTTGTTTTTTTATTATTATTTATTTTTAAATTCCAACAACAATATCACCTTCATGATCTTCTGTATTCGTGTACTTGGTTGCGGTTTCTCCTTGTAATGGCCGATCACGCTTCGCTGCACGGTTTTCTATTTACTCTGGAAAAATAATTTTGCCCGAATTCCGATCAAAATTGACAAAATTAAGCGAGTTGTTCGTTTTTGCTGTCGTTATTTTCGTTTGATTGAACGTTTCTGTCGCGAATTCGGCAAATCAATCGGTTACAGTTACGTATTTCTGCTTTTCGACACGTAATCGCTTTCGGCCAATGTACATCTCAAATAAATTTCATCAACACAAAAAAAAAAGTCAATTGAATAAATTTATTTATGGAATCGTACAACGGTCGGTGAATTCAATAACATGAAAGATTTCATATTGAGATATGTATGAAAAATAAATTCAACCTAAATAAACAAATTTCAAAGAATATGGAGGGAGGAGAATTATTTTGGTTATCAAATAGTCACAGTACGTATCTTTTTTTTTTAATATGTATTCTTACAGGCAGACCTAATGCTTTTTATAAATGTTACAGGCGAATTTTGAAATCACACATTGTATAAAATGTTAATTTTCGAATCATTTTTTATTCCACAAATCTGACCAACTGATCCTGAATACCAATTTAAACTAGTTTTTGTGAAGCGATCTTTATCAAACTTAAGTTTTTCATACGTGCAATTTCATCATCATCACTGCTGCATGAAGAATCCTCTGCCATTCTTGTCTGTCTTGACCAATCTGCAACCAGTTGACTCCACACATTCTTCTCAATTCATCAGCTCATCGTCCACTTGGTCAACCTTGCTTTCTTTCACATCCTCTCGGACACCATTCCAGTATTTCTCGCGTTCATCTGCCATCCATTCTTCTCACTATATCCACGTATTCCTCTTACGATCTCTTCTCGTTATACCGAGCATAGATACATATTTCCATGCACCGGATCTTGCGGAACATTCTTGGATTTATCATCCACGTTTCACATCCACACGTAAGCCTTCTAGTTTCATTTCATCTTCTTTACAACCACTCATATTCACCAATTGTCCTAGGTTATTTCAAATTATAAAGCGTAATACATTTTGGCATTGTATAAAATACTTAGGCATATTTATGAGCATTATCAACTTTCAGTGGTTTTTTTTTTCGATATGTATATAATTTATGGTGGAATTTGCTAAATTTCACTTGATTTGATTGAAACGTTTGAGAGAGAATGTCGCCGATGTAGAAAGTTTACCGTTTGAGTTTCAAAATAATAAAATTAATAAAAAAAAAAAGGTTTACATTCGTTGTGACGCGGTGTATTTGGCTCACTATGTCCCGATGACTCATTTTTGGACAACGCTCTTCATAAGAACGATGCACGTTGCACCGACAAAAACAACGCGAAATATTACTGAGAAACAAAAAAAAAAAAAAGGAAAAACAAAAACTCTTTCAGTATTGTTCCCCGCAGTTATCTGCAAGTATAGTGTAGGACGGCGGTGTACGTTTGACTGTATCGAAATATACATAAAGGCGCAAAATTCGAACCGAGTCGGGTTCGTTCAGGTGAAGGTGAAATACGAAAGCCCCATTGTTGGGTCGGCCTTTGGCCACAACCGGTTTGTCTGCATCCAGGTAGCTCCAAGCAGATGGGAGCCAACGATCCTGCTTCGTGCAAAAAAATAAGACAACTTTAACCCTTTCGTCGCGACGGACGACTCAGCCGAACGACAAATATTGCGCATTAATTGGACGCGCCTTTTGTATGGCAAAAACTAATTTACGGCTGGGACGTATCGGTACGACTGCGTGCCTTCACAAATCACTTTCGATTGTAATCAATTCATCATCATTTTCAGTCGTTAACCATCCACTGCTGGATGAAGGCCTCTCCAATCCTCTTCCATTCCTGTCTGTCTTGAGCATTCTGCAATCCAGTTGACTCGACACATTCTTCTCAATTCATCAGCCCATCGTCCCCTCGGTCTACCTTGCTTTCTTTCACATCCTCTCGGATACCATTCCACTATTTCTCGTGTCCATCTGCCATCCATTCTTCTCGCTATGTGTCCACTTTAACTTTTTCACACGTTCTGCTACGTACATATATCTGCCACTTTGGTCATACTTTGGTATTCCTTTTACGATCTCTACTTGTTGGCGATCTCTCTTGTTGTTGGCCGACGCCAGACATAAGTGATCACTTCTTTGAAGACTTTCCTCACACATTTGTTCACATATTGTTGTATCTGCCAGATATGTGTTCAAAGCTCTCCACGGCGACGCTCGCGCAACTGGGCTTCACGCAGTGTGGCAGGCACACAAACATTTGGACTTTTATCCCTTACTTAAGTGATCAAATGTTTGACAATAGTATCAAATGCCCGTGCCACACATGTGAACACTTATTTGATCACATCTTTGAACACATGTCTGGGGCGGGCATGATACCAAGCATACATCTTTCCATGCTTCTATGTGTGCACTGGATCTTGCGTAACATTCTTGGATTTAGCATCCACTCGGTCTACCTTGCTTTCTTTCATATCGTCTCGGATACCATTCCAGTATTTCTCGCTAAAATTTTTCACACGTTCCGCTATATCTACCTTTTTAACCACGTATTCCTCTTACGATCTCTTCTCGTGATACCGAGCATACATCTTTCCATGCTTCTCTGTGTGCACTGGATCTTGCGTAACATACTTGAATTTAGCATCCACGTTTCACATCCATACGTCATAACTGGCAGTACGCATTAGTCATATTCCTTCCTTTTTAAGCATAGCCCAGTTTTGGATTTAAAAACTACGTTCATTCTTCCAAAATCTATCTACACTCGGTCTACCTTGCTTTCTTTCATATCCTCTCGGATACCATTCCAGTATTTCTCGCTAAACTTTTTCACACGTTCCGCTATATCTACATACCTTCTTAACCATGTATTCCTCTTGCGATCTCTTCTCGTTATACCGAGCATACATCTTTCCATGCTTCTCTGTGTGCACTGGATCTTGCGTAACATACTTGAATTTAGCATCCACGTTTCACATATATACGTCATAACTGGCAGTACGCATTGGTCGTATTCCTTCCTTTTTAAGCATAGCGCAATTTTGGATTTAAAAACTACGTTCATTCTTCCAAAATCTATCTATACTCGGTCTACCTTGCTTTCTTTCATATCCTCTCGGATACCATTCCAGTATTTTCGCTAAACTTTTTCACACGTTCCGCTATATCTACATACATACCTTCTTAACCATGTATTCCTCTTGCGATCTCTTCTCGTTATACCGAGCATACATCTTTCCATGCTTCTCTGTGTGCACTGGATCTTGCGTAACATACTTGAATTTAGCATCCACGTTTCACATTCATAGGTCATAACTGGCAGTACGCATTGGTCGTATGCTTTCCTTTTTAAGCATAGCGCAATTTTGGATTTAAAAAACTATGTTCATTCTTCTTCTTTACATCCGGTCACATATTCACCAATTGTCCTAGGTGTAATCAATTATTGAACAATAAACTATTAATGTGATCAGCCACAGTTTTGCTAGAGTGTTGGACAATTCATAGTACAATTCATGATATTGTCGAAAGATTACTATGGCTGCTGGCAAGATTTACTGTATGAGAGGTTGTCTTTTGTCAAAATTTACCGATTTTGTCTGATTTGTTTTTAGGTTATTGAGACAATTCAACACCTCGACTCATATTCCTCTCAGAAGGCAACAGGAAACCACTGTAATATTTTTCCCAGCAAACTTCACAATGACACAAAAGGAAGTGTTTATCCATTTACACCATTTCTTTGATTACAATTTGATGAGTTTGAAACAACAACGATATCATTCCGTCTGCATAAAATGAAATTGAGCCACAGTTCATATTATTGACAAATTGATAATACCACTTTTTTCACTTGTTTGTAAAATAAATCGCACGTTTTTTATAACGTACTATATCCTTTTACAAATGCCACAATTAAACTGGTTCGTTAATACCTGGAACAATTGCCTGATTGATTGGCTGAAATTAATACGATCGAATCATAGAACATCGAAGCGTGCATGCATATGCATAATCTCATCTAGGTAACTCGACGTCACACATTGATTTATTGCCCACTAATTGGAATTAAACACCTAGCTCGATATAATCGTTGCAAACGATGTATGCATTATCTAATTTCTGGATGCATGCACTCGCTTTATCGGGAGTTTAATACAATTATTGCAATCAATTATTATAACTAGAGACCGGTCAGAATTGGCATGAACGTAGGCTGCAGGTACAGAAACCGGTTTGCAGGGCCGTATTGGAAATTGTCGTCAAGGCTGAAATATAGGCGAGAAGTATGAAGGAGCGGGAACGGCTTGCAAAAGCTGATGTCATCGAAAAAATCCACTTTTCGAGTTTTACGACTTTAGCAACGACCATGCTTAGCAACGCACTATGTACGTCTTAACAAATAAGTTCATGAAATCCTGAAAACGATTATAATTTGGACCGCGAAGAAAGTCGTAAAACTCGAAAAGTGGATTTTTTCGATGACATCAGCTTTTGCAAGCCGTTCCCGCTCCTTCATACTTCTCGCCTATATTTCAGCCTTGACGACAATTTCCAATACGGCCCTGCAAACCGGTTTCTGTTCCTGCAGCCTACGTTCATGCCAATTCTGACCGGTCTCTAATTATAACGCACATTTATATGTATGTATGTATGAATACAATATTATTGCATTGTGTCGCCGGGAATTTTCATACAAAATGACAAATCTGGCACTTTAACAAGCGGGTTAAGGTCCAAATTTTCACCCCCAACATCCCCGAGACTCGTAAAGAGAAAAGCTCCGTAGCTCGAAAGCTCCAAAGCTCGCGAGATATAACGAATGGTGGAAATTAATCACGACGCTAGAACGAATGTTACGGTCTCATTTCTTTAAATTACGACACGACGAAAGTTAAACGAAGAAATTGTCTCGCTCGTCGACTTTGGCCTAGGTTAGTGTTTTAAAGGCGCGAACGAAACCTGTCCAGAATGGGAATCTCTCGTTTTAATGGCCACGACGATAATAATAATGGATTCTGCCACTCAGGACCGGCCACTAGCTAGGACTGTTACCAAGTGTAAAATTCTACATACGTCGCAAAAAATATTGGCACTGTGGTGTCTAGGCGACCTTGAATTTTGGGGGAGTTTGTTATTATGGGGTTGTGTGTGTGTGTGTGTATGTGCGCATTTAACGCAAGTGGGGTTGAATTTACACTGGGGTGATTCCCCTACCCAACTTTAGCCCTGTGTGTTCAAAAACGAGTAGCATGAATGAAAGGAAACGTCCTTGGCTGATATAAAATCCAATTTAATGTATCCAGGACTAGAGTATTGTACATTTATCGGTAAATGTACGTAGTAACTTGTGGTTTCAGTGGATTTTGGTTCAAAGGAAAGTTCAACGGTCAAAAATTGGCAACGTCGTCGCATTCTTCTTTTATTTCCTTCCTGTCTTAAATCTAGAAGGTATACGGAAATCACTGGAGAATCTTTGATATGACTATATTTATAGGCCCGTTGAATACACTGAGCAACGAAAAATCACGTTTTTTAAAATCCAGAGCGGAGATTAGTCAATCTTTACTAAGTTTGACCCACTGAATTCGAATTCGATGATGATTTTTGTTGAAATGCTCTCGTTTATGAGATATTCGCGATTTAAAAAATGTAAGAAAAATCCATTTTTTTGGCTTTTGCGGTCTACCTAAATAACTCAAAATATAGTATCGCTCTGCTCAAAGTGAGTATTGAAATCAATAGTCAGATATTTTTCCTATTGATTGTGATTTTTTATTGCTTTTAAATACTTATAATTAATTATCTACCGAATTTTTAAAGTCAAAAATATATTTTACACATTTTTTTCCCGTACTATTGGCGTTTATTTGGCGAGTTTTTTTTATTTCACCACGTTTATAAGGATTGGTTTTCTATCTCAATATTTTTTTATTTTATCTAAACGCACTAATTTGAGCGGAAAATGATTTTAAATTACGTTATGAGATGTTCTCGATATATCGAGATGTACCGAGTGTTTGAAGCGGGTATTACACGGAAATAGTTTACTCGCTATGATCTCGCTAGTTTACTAACCAGCACGTAGAGCTAGTAGCGAGTAGCTAGTAACCCTATTACACGTATTAAGTTTACTCGTTAGTGTCGCCACTCGCTGCCGCTAGTGGCGCTTGTCAACGTGACGACACGTGTTTTGCGTCCGCCGTCAAAATGCCCGCTGAATTTTCAATATCGTAAATGTATCGTGTCCATTGAAGTGTTATGTGTGTGTTGGGAGCTGAAAATAAAACGCTTAACCTCAAACTGTCAATGAAGTGACGTCAGCTAGTGCGAACTTCACTCGCGCGGCCGAAAAAGCCAGCTAGTTTACTAACTTCAGCTATTACACGCGGCTATGTACCAGCGAGATTGTAGCGAGTAAACTATCCCTGTGTAATACCACCATTAGTGGGTGAGTATATTTGTACGTGCGGTATGTATGCGAGCGATCCGCGGCTATCCGGCCAGGCAGAACCTTGCGGTACTATATATAGAACCTTGCGGTACTATATATAGTAATGCATACTTCATACTTGACAGATGAATAAAGTACTGAGCTTATATTAAATTTAATAGTTTTTGCAGAGATGGCGCGTTATAATACAAAATACAACAACGTAACAATTTAGCAAAGTCGCGAACCTTTTGAGGATTAGTATTGTCAAATTGTAGCAGGCCCGTTATTACCTAGTTTGGATGAATGCGTAAGCGAACCCTCTTCCGAACTGGTGATCTCGGGTTCAAATCCCACTCGCGCGTAACGGTTCGTGTCTTTTAATGATTTACCTCAGCGAGCGTTATCAGCAGACAGACAGACAGACAGACAGAATAGGGCTATTATATGTATATATGATGATAGGTATGCCAATTACAGAATAAGAATGTGAGAAGTTCATGGTTTGGATTCTAAATTATTTAAAGTACTCGAGCTAGTCACACATTGTAGTCAGTATTGGAATTTCGAACCCGATTCTCGAAATTTCGGAAATACGAACTTAAAGTTCGACAGACACATGTACTCTTAATATAAATGTTGTTAACATATCGACGTGGGGGAAACGAGGAAATTTTGTTTATCTTTAATATAACTCAGGGGTCTTTAACCTTCCACAGCCTTCGGAACCCTTTTAATTTATAATAATTTCTTCAAGGAACGAATTGCAAACGAATTTCTTCTTCTGCATCTAACATGTTTCTGTATTTAGTCTTTGTTGCTGGGTAGGTAGAATAGTGAACTACTATCTGTCACCTCGCTTTCGGAACGTTTGTATTTCACTCACGATTTTGACACGGACTCCTCAGATGAAGACGAAGCTGTAATGTTGGCCGCATATTTATATCAATGATTAGTTAAATACTTTTATTGTTGAATGTTATTAATTTATAACGGTGTGTCATCACGGATCGGCCGACTGTTGACAAAATCGTCTGATTTCTGTCACTCTGACATAACCTATCAAGTCAGATCGTACAGGATGGGATGCTGTTTCACCGTCTCCAATAACTTTTCGAACCGAAAATTCGTGTACAACAAATTCCGTTGCGATTCCCCGCCGTTTTGCGGTCGGAAATCCGTCGTGGTGTAGGCAGCGTCACCTGCGGCTATGCGATACAACTCCCCACCATGATAAACGTGCGATTTTTCGTGCGTTTCTTCGCAATGCGAATCCGCAGCGGTGTGCGGGCGCTTTGTTATTCTTAACGAGGAGTCGGTTGATATATCAATGTGTTGTTCTTTTTCTTTTACTGGCAATCACAAATTCTTTAAAAGGATTTTGAATAAACGCGGAGTTACCCTTCAAAACTTTTGCGGAACCCAGGTTAAAGAACGATGATCTAACTTATCTGATCTAACCTTACCTTACCTAATCCCCTAATCTATGTAGTCTACCCTAGCCTAAACTTACCTAACATAACTAATCCAAAGAATATGAAATATCATTGTAAAATTTCCAATGTTAAATTCTGCAATGTGTTGTACGTTTGGTTCATTCTATTCATATGAACCAATCACTCGGGGTAAAGTTCCACAATAATAGCTCACATTTGTCATAACATATGAACTGTTTTTCTTATTTGCTCTTTGAAATCAATCTATCGATTTGTAGAAGTCGACTGATTCGACTATGAAAATAATATCGTTCCGGATCCGAGCCGCGTAATGTTTTTGATCTTTCAATACAAACTTCTCAGAAGTCGTTCCAAGATTTTCCTTTGTTCCAATAATACTGCCGCCGTCGTACAAAATTCACACGACTTTATAATATTGAATATTCAAAGCGGGATAGGATGCAAAGTTTATCGTAGTATAACTATTCCGGAATATAATCAGTCGCTTAATGTATTAAACGTATTCGACGTTCGAGAGTTGGTGTCGTTTACATTTTGGTTTCGATGGAAAAAAATTATTTATACAACAGATTTTCTTTAAAAAAAAAAGTATTTTCAGAACAATGGTGAATAATTACGACGAAAGTCCTCGGCGTTCAGCTTTTGTCCCTCTCTAAAGAGACGTTTCTTCTATATTATGTATAAGAAATTAAAGTCAAGAAATGATGACCTGCTTTTTCGCTCAAAGGTATAAAATTGTACTAGAAATTCTCAAGATTTAAGCTTTCCCAGTCGCAATTAAAAGCAATAAGAGTATTTCTGACAACTTCTCGCAATCAAATTTCATTAATCTCTGAAATTAATTTTAAATTGTCAAACTTAACTAGCTATCTAAAAATTGTATTACACCACTATGAATTATTTGGAATTTGTACTGCTATACACAATTTATTTTCAATATTCTGTTGTGAAAAATACGGTATTATTTTTTTTAGTAAATTTCATGCAAATTAATTTAAATCCAAATTGAGTAATGTATCGGATATTTATGTACAATGTACATATATAGGGAGCGCTTTGAAGTCGAAAATATAAATTTTAATATATCTATGTATGTATATTTATTTGATAAATCAAGCGGGTTAAATTTGAACTGATTATTTTGCAAACTCGAACATTTTAACGAGCATTCACTGAACATTGAAATTCATCAATCACTCTCGTACGTAACGAATGTCTTTAAATGCTTTATTAATTTTAACTACAAATGTCTATTCATACAAAGTATTGACATCGTAAATTATTCCAAACGTTTTTGTATTACAGAAAGTGTATAGGTATAAAAGCGCGCGGCCCAACCGCGGATATCGCAATTTAAACTGTTTCGGTGATTTTTATTTTTTATTTTTACAATTGTTCAAACAACGGTTGTACACGTCTTACTTTCGAAACAAAGAAAACGAGGTGAAAATATCAACGGCTCGGTTCGATAATGGCGTTGGCCGATCGACTGCTCACTGATCTGGATCAATGGGCTCTCGCCGTTGGGAAATTTCACTTCTCGCGGAAGTCTCGTCTTTATCGCGACGCTTTGTGTGAATATTAATGAACTTACATGTATAGTATAATGTACATAGAACAATCCAATCGGAATGGCAATCGTACAGTTCGATCTTACACGGTAATTCCAGACCAACGTGGATAGTCCTCGGGAGAAGTCACGCGGAAACACAAAGGAACAGGTCATACGGTAACAAACGATGTGTCGAATTTGATTGAATTTTTTTGTGCACTGAATCAAAAAATCGATCAAATCACAGATTATTGTGTTAAGACTTAGATATAATATGATTTAACTGTAAACTATCACTTTCGTTTAATAAATTTTCCGTTTACATGTAATAATTTCGATTTGTCATCATTAGAGACCGGTCAGAATTGGCATGAACGTAGGCTGCAGGTACAGAAACCGGTTTGCAGGGCCGTATTGGAAATTGTCGTCAAGGCTGAAATATAGGCGAGAAGTATGAAGGAGCGGGAACGGCTTGCAAAAGCTGATGTCATCGAAAAAATCACCTTTTCGAGTTTTACGACTCCATCACCATGCTTAGCAACGAACTATGTACGTCTAAACAAATAAGTTCATGAAATCCTGGAAACGATTATATGTAATTTGGACCGCGAAGAAAGTCGTATCAATCAGTTTAAAGGTCATAATGTCACAGCATTTAACTGTGAATTTTAAAACAGTAGTGTGTCGTATAATATAATATTATAGAAGCAATCTCAAGTAAAAGCTTCTAAAAAAAAACAACAAAAACACGTACAGTGTGACGTACGAAAGCATTTTTCACGCATGTAAAAAAAGATGGTTAGGGAGAAAGTCAAACAATACATTTTCTTTTCGTATGTGTGTGTGTGTGCGATATTAATATAAGGCGTCCCTAATTTTTCGTAAAATCCAAAAGACTTAACCGTCAAAAATGATTTATTACCGGAAACATGTTCGTATATAATATCTGTCTTTTGTCTTTTCGGGAATAAAAGTCTTCGGAAGATTTCGCCGTGTCATTTTGTTATTATTCAACAATATAAATGTATGTATATGGAAGTAATAAGAATATATATCGTATGAAAGTTTTTACGTTGAAATATTTAGTAAGCTCGCATACTATAAAAATATATGAAATGTATAGTTTTTTTATAGTATTTCTAGAGAAACATTTTATGAGACAAACTGCTTTCGTAACTTACAGTTCAATTCGTTCTAGAAAAATTTCACTGTCTAACTTATATTTCGCTCTCTTACTTTTCACAATAGATATTGCAAAAACTTCATACTATTGTGTGTACTTTGCAGACGTTGTAAGTTTTGCATGAAGTCTAATAAATATCGAAGTACATACATAATAATTTATCTTTTTAAATAGTTTAACCTATTTAAGTTTATAACTCTCGCAATGAGTTTCGTGACAAATGGAGCGTATTATAAGTTTAATTCCCGTTGGTCACTTGTGATGTTTTACCCTTTCACAATTGCGGTATGCTTTCAGTAGTGCGTGAAATTGCAGTAGACTTTATCCGAAAGTGTCTCCGATTAAGTCTAAGGTTTCCTGTGGTTCTTTTGCATCTGAGAAAACACGTTTTTCCAGCTTCCTTTTGCGTCCTCGTCGCAACATTTGCATACAGCAAACCCAAACGAGCAATTCCACTATCCAAATTAGAACTGTTACCTACACAGTTCAAATGCTAATTAGTCTGTATGACCGTATTTCAAATGTCGATTATCCATACGTCGACTTTGCAGATGAATTTAAGTGGGTCATTTAATGTGGTGTCTCTGGTATTATAATAATTAATAGTATTTCGTAGACAGTCGGATCGATTGACGCAAAAACATCCTGCAAAAATCGACCCACATAAATTGTCCAGAGGCATTGTTGTTTTTGACCCACTTTTGTGTTTTATTGTTTCACTGTCCTTTTTATTTTGCGACCCTTTGAACTGTTTCCGGGCATGTTGTATATTTTATTCACGAGAGCAAACAATAGACAGCCGAGAGGGGGAGATAGAAAGAGAAACGTTCTCACCAGAGTTGGAAGATAATTATACAACATGATCATTGCCAACATTTCATTAAATAAAATGGCTTGGTTTCATTAAGAATTGTACGCGAAGCTTAAAAGAGCCGTATCATAAACTAAACACCACGAATTGATAAGAAATCAATTAAATTTCTGCCATTTCACGCAAACAGTATACTTGGGACAATTGGTGAATATAACGAAGAATGAAACTATGTACATAGGATGGAGTACTTTTGGAAGAATGAACATTGTTTTTAAATCTAAACATTCTGCTATGCTTAAAAAAGAAGGCATACGACCAGTGGATGCTAAATTCAAGAATGAAGAAGAAAAGCATGGAAATATATATGCTCGGTATAACGAGAAGAGATCGTAATAGGAATACATGGGTAAGAAGCATGACCAAGGTGGCAGATATAGCGGAACGTGTGAAAAAGTTGAAGTGGCAATGGGCTGAACACAGCGAGAAGAATGGATGGCAGATGGACGCGAGAAATACTGGAATGGTATCCGAGAGGATGTGAAAGAAAGCAAGGTAGACCGAGTGGACGATGGGCTGACGAATTGAGAAGAATATTGATGCAGATTGCTCAAGATAGACAGGAATGGAAGAGGATTGGAGAAGCCTTCATCCAGCAGTGGATGGTGAACGGATGAAAATGATGATGAAGCAGTTTAATCTAAATTTATAGAAGCATTTTATCTGAAAGGCCTATTTTGGCGCCCAACGCATATTTTGATTTGTATTGATTTTGATAAATGTGACGTCACACTAGCATACCCAGTGATGAAGTCACACATGTCAAAACGTAACCGTAGTAAAATAGATTATGAAATCATATATATGTATATATTGGCAGACGTATTGACACGTTTGAATCAATTCTATAAACATGAAACACGTATTAGCAAGAAGAAATCCCGTACCAAACACGTTGCTAACACAAAACGTCTAGCAACTAGTTCAGAAACTTGCTACAAAGTCAAAATGTTAACACTTGTTGCATCTATGTACATATATGTATAGTCAAGTTTGTTGTGTCATGTTGAATTAACACGTACCCAATGCATACAATTTTGAAAATTTTCTCTTTTCTATCCCAATGGGTAGTTAAAATACACCTACATTTTGTGATAATAAAATAAAAATATCTCAACCAATAGCAGTACAAGCTTTGAGTTGCACTACTATGTATAGGTCGCGCAGCCAGAGTTGAGGCGAACCACACACACACACACACACACAAAATGCATATTTTTAATATTCAATATTAACTTTATCCTTAATAATACCCCACAGTAACTCTATAGGGTTTAGTTCTGGGTGGTAAGGTGGTAGGCGCAGTACACTATGTCCGTGATCTTCCAGGATTTTGTCAAGTGCCTACAAATTTTTGGTAATTTGGCTTATTCTTTAGTACTAGTGTAAGCCCGTTGAATATCAACAACCGCTGAATTTTGAATATCGTAAAGCGCTTTTTTAATAGAGATCCCTATTACCCACTGGAAAATTTTTTTTTTTTACTTTACTGTTTATATTGTAATTATTAATTATAATAATTATAATTTTGTAAGTGATTTTGTAAAAATCAAAAAAAAAAAAAATATATAATAGTTTTTATAGCGTCATATATATGTAGGTAATGTAGGTAGGTAGGTATGTAGGTCACGATCACGATCAGAGTCACGATCCCTTGTATAGGTAATGTTTAAAAAAAAAAAGGACTAAATTGGCCAAGGGCGATGGCAGATTAGTCTAAGGACGTTCTTCCCGAGCTTGGGGTACTGGGTTCAATCCCCACTCGTTCTGGTGGTTTTTTAATTATTTTTCCTCAGCGAGCGTTGTCAGCAGACAGACAGACAGACAGACGGATTTCGGCTATTATTATGTCATATAAAATGGGTTTTGTGCTTTTCTCTGCATACGATATATTCTAACTAAACTCTAACTAAACAAACAAACGATATAAAATCGAAGAATGAATGATTGAACTGAAGGAACATGCTGTATTTCACAAAACAAAAATATACAAAACAATAGTGTCTCTGTTACACTCGTAACGTGTACGCGCGCGAAAGAGACAGAGCGTTCGTATTCACAGACACACAATTTGTGTGTGTGTGTGTGTGTGGGTTGCCTCAACTCTGGCTGCGTGACCTGTACCAACACTAGAGTTTTGTTTAATATCTCAGTATCGATGCTATAGACTTGATTCATTAATATAGTGAACCTCCCCCACATATTTTTTTTATTTATTTTATATAATAATAGCTAATTAGCTAATTTAACTTACATCTATTACATATTTATAACAACTTAATAAATCAATAACACATTATACACTAATACATAACTACTATCTCTCACAGAGGTGTCTCCTCACACTTTTCAAGAATGCATCTATTGTCTTAGAAGACTTGACGCACTCCGGGAGGGCATTATACATTAATACACCCCTGTGAAAAACACCACCAGCTGTCTTTGTTTTCCTTACTCTACCTACAACTAATTGGTTCTTATTTCTAGTACAATAACTATGGATATCACTATTTCTAATGATATAATTCTTAAAATAATTTGGCAATAACTTATGATCTAACTTATAAACAAAAGACAATGTGCTTAACTTTAAACAATTTCTAATACTCGCCCATCCCAATTCATCTAACATACTTCTAATACTTTTTAGCCTACCAACATTCAAAATACCTCTCATAGCACTATTTTGTAACCTTTGCATTTTATCTAAATATATGTATGTATGACACAGCACGCAATCGACGTAGTATCAAAACCCAATGTGATCACCTCTAATGTAATACGATCAACCCTATCGAGCCAGCACCAACTCGAACGCTATGAAATTGATTAATTTTCATGCTTTTGGGGGTCCGCACAAACGACGATTAATCGTGCCGAGTAAAAGATGTCAACGTTTTGGACCAATCCAATTTGTGTCCGTTGCCGAGATACCATTGTCTGGATAGGTAGAACCGATCACGCTAACTAACTGGAGACACGAACGAGCAGAGAAAGTCGGAGGGTGGTGGTACCTGGCGCCAACGTCTCCGAGCACTTTCAGCTGAAAAAAATCCAAGGGATCGCGTGAAAACGCTACCAGTACCATCGATCTGAAAGCGAGACCGTGAGCTCGAAAGTACAACGACGACGTAAACAAAAGCTCGCACTTTACCTTGGGTTCGGGGAAAATTTGCTTTGAATTCAATCGAATGTACGTATGTATGTTCAACGAGTCCCAATCCCCCACCTGGGTATTCCACGAAACTACTGAGATATCAAAGTCAAAGATGAATTCCAGTCGATGGGTCAATAACTCAAATAAACAAGGGCGAGCTGATAATGGTTTACAACGGCATAACTTTGATGGCTATTTGACCTTCATCGTTCAGTTTGTTTGGTTGCTTTACTTTTTGGATACATCGAAGAAACATCGTAAATGTTGATTTCAAGTATTGTTTCTTCAATTATGTTTATAGTGGTGTTTTAAGGTGAAAAATCGACCACTTGCTGATGAATTGAAAAGAATGTGTGGAGTCAAATGGATGCAGATGGTCAGGCAAAGCCAAAATGTATTACGCTTTATAAATTGAAATAACCTAGGACAATTGGTGAATATGAGTGGTTGTAAAGAAGAAGAAATGAAACTAGAAGGCTTACGTGTGGATGTGAAACGTGGATGATAAATTCGAGAATGTTACGCAAGATCCAGTGCACACAGAGAAGCATGGAAATATGTATGCTCCGTATAACGAGAAGAGATCGTAAGAGGAATATGTGCATGGAAAAAAAGCATGACCAAAGTGACAGATATAGTGGAATGTGTGAAAAAGTTGAAGTGGATACATAGCGCGAAGAATGGATGGCAGATGGACGCGAGAAATACTGGAATGGTATCCGAGAGGATGTGAAAGAAAGCAAGGTAGACCGAGTGGACGATGAGCTGATGAATTGAGAAAAATATCTGGAGTCAACTGGTTGCAGATTGTTCAAGACAGACAGGAATGGAAGTGGAGTGGAGAGACCTTCATCCAGCAGTGGATGGTGAACGGCTGAAAATGATGATGATGATGATCCACAATGCTTTATATACATAAATAGACCTACCAAAGGTATGTATATTAAGATCTGAAATTAATATAATTATATCCGAGGGTTTCAGCATAGTATTGATTTTTGTAGGATATTGAAAATAGGTGTTGACTATTTCATGCAATTTCGTCAACTGAATTAGATACGGTTGTCAAATTCTGACTTATCTAGATTAAATAATAGCATCAAAATTGTCGCAATATGATTTAAAGCTTCAAATAAAGTGTACTAAAGAATGGATGGCAGATGGACGCCAGAAATACTGGAATGGTATACGAGAGGATGTGAAAGAAAGCAAGGTAGACCGAGTGGACGATGGGCTGATGAATTGAAAATAATGTGTGGAGTCAAATGGATGCAGATTGTTCAAGACAGACAGGAATGGAAGAGGAGTGGAGAGACCTTCATCCAGCAGTGGATGGTGAACGGCTAAAATGATGATGATGATGATGATAATGATCCACAAAGCTTTATATAAATAGACCTACCAAAGGTATGTATATTAAGATCTGAAATTAATATAATTATATCCGAGGGTTTCAGCATAGTATTGATTTTGTAGGATATTGAAAATAGGTGTTGACTATTTCATGCAATTTCGTCAACTGAATTAGATACGGTTGTCAAATTCTGACTTATCTAGATTAAATAATAGCATCAAAATTGTCGCAATATGATTTAAAGCTTCAAATAAAGTGTACTATGTACTGGTATTCAGTTCATGATCCATAATGTGCCTAAAAAAAGAAGGCATACAACCAATGCGTACTGCAAGCTATGATGTATGAATGTGAAACGTGGATGCTAAGTTCAAGAATGTTACGTAAGATCCAGTGCACACAGATAAGCATGTATGTTTGGTATAAAAATAAGAGATTATAAGAGGAATACGTGGGTAAGAAGAGTGACCAAATTGGCAGATATAGCGGAACGTGTGAAAAACGTGGTTGGGACACATATTTATGTAGCGAAAAGAATGGATGGCAGATGGACGCCAGAAATACTGGAATGGTATACGATGAGGATGTGAAAGAAAGCAAGGTAGACCGAGGGACGATGGGCTGATGAATTGAAAATAATGTGTGGAGTCAAATGGATGCAGATTGTTCAAGACAGACAGGAATGGAAGAGGAGGAGAGACCTTCATCCAGCAGTGGATGGTGAACGGCTAAAATGATGATGATGATGATGATAATGATCCACAAAGCTTTATATAAATAGACCTACCAAAGGTATGTATATTAAGATCTGAAATTAATATAATTATATCCGAGGGTTTCAGCATAGTATTGATTTTTGTAGGATATTGAAAATAGGTGTTGACTATTTCATGCAATTTCGTCAACTGAATTAGATACGGTTGTCAAATTCTGACTTATCTAGATTAAATAATAGCATCAAAATTGTCGCAATATGATTTAAAGCTTCAAAATAAAGTGTACTATGTACTGGTATTCAGTTCATGATCCATAATGTGCCTAAAAAGAAGGCATGCGTACTGCAAGCTATGATGTATGAATGTGAAACGTGGATGCTAAGTTCAAGAATGTTACGTAAGATCCAGTGCACACAGATAAGCATGTATGTTTGGTATAAAAAATAAGAGATTATAAGAGGAATACGTGGGTAAGAAGAGTGACCAAATTGGCAGATATAGCGGAACGTGAAAAACGTGGTTGGGACACATATTTATGTAGCGAAAAGAATGGATGGCAGATGGACGCCAGAAATACTGGAATGGTATACGAGAGGATGTGAAAGAAAGCAAGGTAGACCGAGGGACGATGGGCTGATGAATTGAAAAGGTATGTATATTAAGATCTGAAATTAATATAATTATATCCGAGGGTTTCAGCATAGTATTGATTTTTGTAGGATATTGAAAATAGGTGTTGACTATTTCATGCAATTTCGTCAACTGAATTAGATACGGTTGTCAAATTCTGACTTATCTAGATTAAATAATAGCATCAAAATTGTCGCAATATGATTTAAAGCTACAAATAAAGTGTACTAATGTAATTCAGTTCATGATACACAATGTGCCTAAAAAATAAGGCATACAAAACCAATGCTTACTGCAAGTTATGCTCAAGATAGACAGGAATGGAAGAGGAGTGGAGAGACCTTCATCCAGAAGTGGATGGTGAACGGCTGAAAACGATGATGATGATGATCCACAATGCTTTATATACATAAATAGACCTACCAAAGGTATGTATATAATTATAATTATATCCGAGGCTTTCAGCATAGTATTTCATTTACAACCATAACGCGTTTTGTCACAAAAGACTGCTTTAAAATAGATTGAAATGTATGAATAGATTATTTACGGTTTGTTTTGTCACTAAATTTGTGCTAAAAAAAAAAAAAAAAGTTTTATGCTATAACTGGTATCCACGAATGGTTACAATTGTTTGTTGTAAATTTAACAAAATAGATCTCAAATGAATCAAATTTATTACTACCGCTATTTAAGAGGAACGACATGTAGACAAGTCGACCTTTAAATTGCTACGCACTTGACCCAAAATAGTCGCCAGGCTACCGAAAACCAGTATTACCGAATATGTTGAGTTTTTTTTAAATGTGCTATATCTAAATGCATTGGCGAAAGATTGGCACGATCTACTTTTTGCTACGTAGGTCCATACATACATTGTAGGTGGAGAATTCATTATGCGAGCCAGTAATGTTGATTGCCTTAGTCAGTGAAAGTGCATTTGAAAAAAAAAGTGAATTTTAAGCAAAAAGGCGTATGCTGCCTACGGACGAATAACGGTTTCAGTGCTGTTTACATTTATTACGCGCTCGTTGTAAAAAAATGAAAAAAATAACAATTACAACGAGTTATGTGCCGCATCAGCTGAGCGAATGATGGGTAACGTTATGCATTCGAGTTGATTTATAAGTCATTGGATTCAATTCATACGTTGTTCCCACATTAATATTGAAATGGCTTTGAGAACTGGGTGATTGAATGACTTGGATATCTTTTGCTTCTTTTAATATGAAAACAATGTATGGAATAGAGTGAAAATGAGCGTAATGCGTTTGAAAGAAACATCATTGGAACAGTCATTCAAGACATAGAATTTATTTTAAAATTCCAATGACTTGTAAAATAATTCAAAGAGGGCCAGCATTATTCACTTTATTTGAAACACTTACTTTGTTTGAAATTAAATTAAAGTTTTTAAAATTTATGATGTTGTATTTAAAATTTCAAATATGTACCTATAGGTAATAAAGATTTGTCAATTAAAGTGTGTCATGTATAATTGGCGCGATTTTACAGAACTTTTCACATTATTTTATGAATCTTTACGTCAAAAAATAAGTTTTTAAAGATAAATCATGTAGCTTACTGCCATTGAAAGTAATTATAAGAGAAGAAATTTCCAATTTATTGCCGGAAGTTTTCAAAAAAGTGAATGAAAATGCTATAGGAAGAGTTAGAATTTGTAACCGCAATGGTGGAGGCTATGTACATATAATATTTAAGAGTGATTCATATTGGTTCGTGTGTTATATGTATACTAAATATTTTCTTGTCGTTTTATTTATTTATTTATTTATATAATACAGTAGCTAAAGCTAATTATATAATCCTTAACTAAGCACCCATACAGAGATGGTTTTTTAAGACTGCCAGGAATTTATCAATAGTTTTAGAACTTCTATTATACTCTAAAACACCTCTGTACAAGATGCTTCTCCTATTTATATTTATTTTAACATTTTTTATAATTAAACTATTTTTATTCCTTAAATTATATTCACATACATCCATTCCTCTCACAATAAATTTAATAAAATATGATGGTAACATATTATTATCTAACTTAAATATAAATGCGAACATAAAAATCCTCAAAGTATCATTCACATTCAACCAATCTAATTCAATCATCATATTTTTTATACTAGCATACCTATCTGCAATTAAAATACATCTCATACCTCTATTTTGTAATATAATCTATCTTTAGTTGACTTATCTAACATATTTAATAATGAACCACAATACATAAAATGTGGTCTGACAATTACATTATAAATTATTATTTTAGTTTCTTTAGATAATAATTTTCTTAGCCGACATAATATTTCTACTTTTTTTTATTCAAAATTGACCTTGTAACTTAAAACCTAACTTATCATCCAATATTATACCCAAATATTTGAAATTATTAACTAGTTCAATATTACTTTCACCAACTTTTAACCAAAAATCAGTTTTATTTTATTTATGCCACATCAGTTTTGTCGAAGTGAATTCCAGTATTTTAATGAAATAGTGAGGCCAGTAGTTAAAATCGTTTACACTTTAACCACAAGGAAGTATTTACAGTAATTGAATTTCCGTTGTTGCAACGTTAAAACAAAACGTAATAACTGTTAAAAAAAAAGCACCCAAGAAGAAGACTCGGATAATTTTGAATACCTAATCTAATCCTAGAAGTTTAAAGAAGCACAGGTGCTGTAGTGAAGGCGCATTGATTATATTACACTAAAGACAAAAACAACTAAGCAAAAACGTCCAACTTCAAAACATGGTCAAGTTGGGCAGTTAAATTTCAGTAAGCAAGCAAAACCTCCAGTTTAGAATAGACGCTTTTCAATATCGAAGACGTTCTAAAGTTTGACGGTTGATTTGTGTGCGAAAACCTGCCAAAACCGAAACGAAAATTGGACGTATACCAACATAACTTTAACGTCGGTTTTCCAACATTTGTAAGGTTTCAACATTTAGATATGATACCGGATTCTCGTTTGTGTAAGTTTGGGCACATTCATACGATCGATTCGATCCAACGGATGAGTTTTCCAGTGGAGCGAAAATTGAACGTTAATTGGCTTACTTGAAATATTTTACTTACGTATATATCATTTTCTTCGACTTTGGGTAGTAGATTCATTGAGCTTGAAGCGTTCCATTTATGTATATTGAGATTTTATTAGGCAACTTCGTTTCAATGCGGAAAGTGTTGTCTTATTGAAATGGTTGACGATCTGCGATTTCTGAGAAACGAAGCTCATTTTGTTTACATTTCATCTACCATGGATCCACAGCCTCGTTTTATCCATTAGGCACATTGCCTTAAGGCCTGCGAAAATGTTCGATTCCGAAAAAATATACGATGAGTGATACTAAAATGGAAAAGTCAGTCAAGTAATTTTTTCATCAAAAATGAAATATACGATGGGACATTAAATTTAAGCTCTACACTTTATTAGTATAAGATGGCGTTGAAAGGGTTAAATGAATAGACATCACGGTGAATTATCGGAAAACTTGCAGTACGAAAGCGAAAGCGTTTCGCGAAACTACAACTTTATTACACGCGCGTCCGTCAAACTCGACTTCTTCAACGAAAAATCGAGAAAAGGTATTAATTAGATTTTCTTCATTTTTTTTTCGAGAAACGTTTATCGATCGGCTGTCGTGTGTGTGTGTGACTAATGTGAAAAAGTAGCTAAAGTCATTGTAAATGGGTCGTAGCGTGATGTTGTGTGACTCGGAATCGTTTTTCGCGAAAACTGTAGGGTTGGACCGGACCAGCGTGATGATGAATGGTGATGAAAATCGGGTATCGGAAAATCGTGTCTCTTTCACTTTCGAACTTTGTGAGGCTGTCGAACCTGTCAATTATGAAACCTTTTCAATTTCGCCTCGCTGAAGTCACACTGTGGCGTTTAAATTGATTAAAAACGCAGAAGAAATCGAGAAATATTACACCGCGAAGCTTTTAAAGCGTTAGAAATGTAAGGTAAGAAAAGTAACGTAGTTTTGTATTGTTCAATGCAAACGCGATACCGTTCAATTTTTAATACTAGAAAATCGTAATAACTATGCTATTTGTATGTATGTATGTATGTAGATACATATGTACATATGTAGTAGTGATTTTGTGACGAGACAAACCGGGAATTTATTCTCAGGAATTCCTGGGTTTTATCGTCTCAAGTCCCGGGACGTCAAAAAAAATTAACCCGAGACTCGAGTCTTTCTGATTTAAAATTTATATAATATTATGTACATTTTATTTGTTAAAAATAATACCTCCATAGTTAAAAACTGCTAAAATTCATGACCCATGCTCATATTGTATACAAGCAGGTAGTAAGCAGAGTATAAAAAATACACCAATAATGACAATAATTATGACTAAGAAGATGTAAGTTCTCTGATATATTTACCGATCAGCAAAAAATATTGTGAAGGAAATGGTAAATGGATTCATCATAATGAGAGATTTGTCGTCTTTTAAAATACAATATGAATCATTACGATAAAATATTTTGTCGTAGTTTGTAAAATATAGCTTCAAACGAAATAAAATTTGCACGAGGGGAAATTATTTAATGTTCTATTCACGGTATTTATGGGCGTTGAATATCGAATATAATTATGCACGTGTTATTCCTAGACAATTATTGATTTTGCTAAAAAAGCATTAGTTTGTCTTTAACCAGATTGGTTCTTCTCGTCTTTCGGTCTCTGTCGTGTAGTCGTGAACTGCAGATGTTGGACTTTAACATTTTGAACGAAAATTTCAAATTCCAAATACAAACACAGACTGGAGAACCACCTCAACAATCTGGCCAAGGAGCTACTAACCAACAAACCAATAAAGAGACTGAAGAGAAAGGATTCCTTAGACTTAGACCTATAACATGAATTAGGAAAGAAGTGAAAAAATGTGTCGAATGTCCCGAAGAGGACAGATAGCATCACAAATAAAAATGTATTAATAAAATTATTTTCAATATTATTTTATATACCTATGTAGAGCTGTTCCTGATTCAACTCAATGTGCAAATTGAAGTAATAAAATTGACACTTCAGAATCATAGATATGCCCATTCATACTGTTCGGTCGACAAAAATCGTCGCAAGAGTAGGGATGAATGGACAGAATCCGAGACTCGAATAATAAAGAAGTGACCTTTTTTTCCACCACTTTGACTCCCACAACTAGGATTTTTATACCTGAGTGACTATTCTATGTATGTACATATGTACATCTATGATTATGGTACAATTTCAATACACAAGACGGCATTTTGTACCAATTTCACATTAACTGTTTCTCACAACCAAAATTTTTATACCTGAGTGTCTTTTTTATTTATTTATGTAACAAACAGCTTATACCTACATAGTATACAATATAAAATATAAATACAAAATAATATTAATATCACACAATACACTACAGCCAAAATAGTTCCAAACTAACAACAGATCAAAAAAAAGAAAGGAACAGGAGTTAGGGCTGGAAAGGAACTTAAGTAAAGATAATCTAAAGGAGGGCAAATAATAGAGAAATGGATCTATAAATGAAGGAGTTTTGTGAATAGTTAGTGGAACAAAGATTCAAATGAAACAATGGAGGATTTCTGAAAGGTCTAGGGGGACAATGTAGAAGGATCCTACTTAGTAGGTAAGGGCTATCTAATAAACTGTTTAAAAGTTTAAATATGAAACAGAGATCCGAGACCGTCCTCCTGGTTTGCACGGAGACATAATCACGGGAATTTGCAGAAGAAAGATGAAACCTGGAAATGGAGTACGTATGGAACTTCGTATTAATTTTTTCCAATTTATTAATGGAATCATGGTAGAACGGGTTCCATTGTTACGTCTCCACGAATTATTGCATCAGATTCAGTAAGTATGGCGCAATGGTTGAGTCATACATTGTTGTTTTCTGCGTATTTTGGCTAAAGATTCGGGACAGTCCAGAATGAATCAGACATTGCAACGCATACCCCCTTTGCCCCTCTTCCCCTCAGTCTAATCAGATTCGACAGTGCAAAACAGGCGACCTATTGACCAATTGCAATCGATCCGAGGATCAGCCGACTTCCTTCTCACATCCTCCCAAACCTTAGCCCCTCTCAAGGTTAAAAATATGTAGATGTAAAGGTCGGAGAAAGCCCACTCTTCCAGACTCCTCAAGTCATACGAGCCATACACAGACGTAAATTCTTACGTCATTCAATCAATCGTACATTCGATCAACCGGTATAGCGACTTGCTATAACCGTTCATTACGCAATTTCCGAATCGCACTAACAACAGTTGTCAACACGCAACTTTTTCCGAATTATACCAACACACAAATCTTTATATTTTACTGTAATTGTGCCACCAAATGAACCATTGTGAAATCAATCAATAAACAAACGATCTTCGTACCACCAAGTGCTGTTTTCTCATTTTTCTCTGTTCCCCAACCTCTAATACATAGCACCATATGCATAGTACTAGCAAATTCCAGGTGACTTCTCACAAATACATTGTATAGTAGAGACACTGTGTCAAAGGACTTGTACAAAGGGTCTGTATACTCTCATTATGGATCCCAAAATTAGAGTCTTGGTTAGAGCGATATTACACTGAGCAACAACACCAGCACCAGATTTTTTTTGGCGGTGGCGAGCATCTTATTACATTGCACCACTTTTCACTCACCAAGCTACCTGCTCATCTCATAATCTTCATACAAAAAAAATAGGTCTAGGAAGCTATACGAAAACTAGGTACTCTATGTAGTAGTATGTAGACGTAGACAATATATAAAATTCAACCTCGCGTATTTCTTTCTGAATTTCATTGTTTTCGAAGCAATTGCGTTGACGTTGCGTTGCGTTGATAATTGAGTACGCCGATGCAAAAAAAGGTCAGAAAAGGGTTTTTGGTGAAGGTTTTTTTCGTCGAACATTGACTTCCAAGAAATTTTTAGACACCAGAAAATCACACACCATCTAAACCTGTATATCTATCTGGTAGTCGAGGTTCAAAAAAAATCGGGTGTCGGTGGAGTGGCTAAGTGTAATATCGCTCTTAGAGTCGGAACATTTTTAGAGTGTGAGGTCGTTTCTAGATTATTCTACATCTACATACATATGTTCAGAATAGATTTATAGGTAAATTTGTTCGGGTCGAGTTCGGGCCAAGATATTCTCGGGATGAGTCGGGAAAAATTTTATCCCACCAGTACTTGTACAGAGACGACTGAGACCAATTAAAATAAAAGTAATAGTATACGGTTATGGTTCATCAAGCTTCGGCCTTGACGATTGACGACCGCTATGTTTGTAATAAAAATATATATGTACATACGTACTTCGAATCGTATAATTTTCTTACGCTCGCTTTGCAACGCATTTGGATTCAGAGCGGGGGCGCCACTTAATGTTTGCATTTAATAATTTTTAACCGTCGATTACGCGGGTCAAAATGAAAAATATATATTCATGTTGGCGTCGACGATTCGGCGTGGGGGGGGGTCGAAATAAAAAAAAAAGCGAATTAATTACTTTTTCATGCGACAGATTTGACGTGCGTATAATATTTTTTTTTTCAGAACCACCCTTGGTCCACATGGTGCCCGAAACGACTGCGGAATATATAATGGCGGCTCGTTTAATGGCCGGGGCCCTAATTGGTGGTGCGCTGTAATGGCCGCGACCCGCACTTTATATACCCCTGAAACAACCGTAGTAGTAGTGGTAGTGGTACCCACTAGTGGTACCCACTAGTGGCACGAGATGCGCCTCGTTTCTCAATATATACTTATACTATGTGCTGCAAATTGTAATGAGTGCATCGCCAGTCTCTCGAGGCCAATAATAAATATCCGGTGTGGCATACACTCAACTTTATCTACTAATGCTATCCGGAATTGACATCAATTTCAAAGTAAATTTGAAAAATCTTGTTGAAATTAAGGAAAACCAAAGTAGATATGTTGAAACACGAGGAATTCCTTTAGAATGCCTGGGCATTTTATACATACAACTAGTGTAAAGGCTCTCATCCACCAAATACGTTGACATGCGTTACGTCGACGTACGACATCCACGCACCAATTGCAGTACGAGTTTTGCAGCACGAGCGAAAAAGCCGTGCTGTAATTGGTGGATGGATATCGTACGTCGACGTAACGCATGTCAACGTACTTGGTGGATGAGAGCCTCAAGCTCGTTGAAATATCAACGGAGCGTTATCATCAGCCATACTGGAAAATTACATATTAAATTTAATAGTTTTTATAGTTGTCTATAGTATAGCATCCATGCATACAATGCGCCATCTATGGCGCGTTATAGTACAACGAATCCCAAATTGATAAAACATATTTTTTTTACTTTACTATTTATATTATAATTATTAATTATTATATATATAATAATTATAATTTTGTAAGTGATTTTGTAAAAATCAAAAAAACAAAAAAAAAATAGTTTTTATAACGTCATCTATGTATTATTAGCAGAGTCACGATCCCTTGTATAGGTAATGTTTAAAAAAAAAAGACTAAATTGGCCAAGGGCGATAGCGGATAGCATTAGTCCTCTCGAGCCTGGGGTCCTGGGTTCGATCCCCCACTCATTCGGGTTTTTAAATTATTTTTCCTCACCGAGCGTTATCAGCAGACAGACAGACAGACAGACGGATTTCGGCTATTACATATATAATGTCCGAAATGGCCAAAGCTACTACGCTTCATAAATTTAAATAGAAGCACACATGAAAAGCTGAAGTTTGCACGAATAAAACCAATTGGTTAATTTGTTTATTATATATTTACCAGTGTAAGCCCGTTGAATATCAACGGACGCGTTTGACGCAATTGATTACGTAACAATTTAGCAAAGTCGCGAACCGGTGAACTTAGCGAAGTCATGACCGGTGTTGGGTGACCGCGTTAGCGCTAGCTCACCCAACTTGGTGATCGCGGGTTCAAATCCCACTCGCGACGTTCGTGTTTATTTCAACATTTACCCAGGCGAGCGCTATCAGCAGACGGACAGACAGACGGAATTGGGCTTTTATATTTATACTAGTGTGAGCCCGTTCAATATCAACGGATGTTTGTGTGTATATGTGTATTTAATAGTTTTTATAGTTGTTGCATATGTACATAGATGGTGCGTTATAATACAACAACGTAACAATTTAGCAAAGTCGCGAGCCTATTGAGAATTTATATTGTCAAATTGTAAAAGGCTCGTCGTCGCCTCCGTTTGGATCATGGCGTAAGCGCTCACTGTCCCGAACTGGTGATCTCGGGTTCAAATCCCACTCGCGCGCGGACGGTTCGTGTCTTTTAATTATTTACCTCAACGAGCGTTATCAGCAGACAGACACACATAGACGGAATGGGGCTATTACATATATATTTATATAATTTCATGCTTTGCACATACGAGTATACCATTAAATGGATTTAAAGTGAAACTGAAGCAAAATGCATAATTCATACAAGTATTTCTGTACAAAACAAGAAATCTGAATTTTTATAAAATAGAAAATCTACCTAATAATTCATAGTTTGATATTGGTTAAATAAAACTAGATGATTGGTTATTACAAAAAAAAAATTTAACTCCTAAAAGGAATTCTGTTAAATTGAGGTACATTTCTAAATTCAATCTTAAAAAATAATAATTTTGTTTTGGACTATTATTTTTTCAATTATACATATGTTAAATTACGCTAAAAACTGTCTTGTAAAATTGTACACAGTAATATTGAACGATATTATATTAATTGTATCGATGTTTACATTTTTTTTATAAAATAGCCAAAATTATTTGAATAAAAATTTCAAACGAAAAATAAAAACATAGAGAACCACTGGGAAAAAAATTTAACCCTATTGTGAAGGGTTTCAAAATATACATCTTAAGGTTTCAACTATGTGTGTATTTTAGTTTTACCGCTACAGCTTATAATATAAGCATTAGCATATTCATTCATCCACACGTACGTATGTAGATAGGTTTAGGTACATAAATGTTTGAACATTTTGCCGAAATTACCAATAAATTGTCTTGCGTACTAATTTAGCACATTTTAGCATATAACTATAGTGCATATTTTGTGTAGAACATCGTACGATGGAGATCAGAAGTAAGCTCGTGCAATATTGATCCAGAGCGTAATCTTTTTGGCGCGGTTTCAATCGGACCACTAGACCAAGCTTTTCCATAATATCGTTTCTGACTTATTTTTAATTGTTATCAAATGCGAATTTCAACAATTCGGATAGTTTAAATCACGAATAATTAAACTAAAGCGTATTGATGTTAATTTTAAACTAACTTCTGCCGAGACTCAGTGTGAGCTTTATCCGATTATAGTAATCTTACACTGTAGAGTTACAGACTGGCGCGTCAATTTTGAATCGGATTATACAACTGTACGTTCGTACGCGAGTGCAACTTAAGATGGCTTAATATAAGTATAATATATTATATAATATAAATATATGAAATATTATATAATACAAAGCTATCGATGTGCGGTGTCGTTAAAGGACAAAACCGGCGATGATTAATGTCCGAGTGTTTTTGACGTTTCGCCATTTTGGCGAAACCCGCCCTTTTCGTGTTCGTTGGCGCCACTTCTCTCCCCCGATCGCAAAACGCTCTCTTTTTATTATCCATTTTGGAGTAGAATATTCTATCTGCGTACGGTGATAAAAATTGTAATGATAAATTAAGTATTACCTTAGTTTTAACGGGTCTATCTTGACCGGTGGATACAACGTGACGGCCATCATTTTGAGCCACTCTTCGCGAAGTTGATTTAAATCTTCCGTCGTTGCGGATCTGAAAAATTCAATTAAAAAATTATACATCAATTATTACTGTATAATAAAAGCAAACGACCACTCTCTGGGAAACGGAACGAAAACCGCGACGACGGATAAACAACTCGCGAAACGCTCCGATCAAGTTCCTAGAAGCGGGATAGAAAAAGAATAGATCTCTGCACGAGTGCTGAGATCGTAAACAATTAAACTCAATCCTTTTCTTTCATCATTTTCAGCCGTTCACCATCCACTGCTGGATGAAGGTGTATCTTGAGCAATCTGCATCCAGTTGATTCTACACATTCTTCTCAATTCATCAGCCCATCGTCCACTCGGTCTACCTTGCTATCCTCTCGGATACCATTCCTGTATTTCTCGCGTCCACCTGCCGTCCATTCTTTTCACTATGTACCATTGCCATTTTTTTTCACGTTTCGCTATATCTGCCACCTTGGTCTATGTATATCTGATGACTTTTATTAAAAACTAGTGTAAGCCCGTTGAATATCAACGGAGTGGTTTCTCATCACCCGTACTTTACCCGAGTGTTGGGTGGTTGAGTATTGTACATGTGTATTTAATAGTTTTTATAGTTGTTGTATAGATGGCGCTTTATAATTAATTATTTAATTATATGTATATATAATTGTTATTATAAAGCGCCATCTATACAACAACTATAAAAACTATTATATATTCATATAATTTAGCAAAGTCGCGAACACTTGCGAGGGTGACGTCATAGCGTTATCAACAGACAGACGGATTTCGGCTATTATATATATGTATAATGTTTTAAGTATTATATGCCAGAAATAAACCATTTCTCATCATCATCATCATCATTTTCAACCATTCACCATCCACTGCTGGATGAAGGCTTCTCCGATCCTCTTTTCCATTCCTGTCTGCCTTGAGCACTCTGCATCCACTTGACTCCACACATTCTTCTCAATTCATCAGCCCATCTTCCACTCAGTCTACCTTACTTTCTTTCATATCCTCTCGGATACCATTCCAGTATTTCTCCCGTCCATCTGCAACCTTGGTTATGCTTCTTACCCATGTATTCCTCTTACGATCTCTTCTCGTTATACCGAGCATGCACTGGATCTGTGTGCACTGGATCTTGCGAAACATTCTCGAATTTAGCATCCACGTTTCACATCCATACGTCATAACTGGCAGTACGCATTGGTCGTATGACTTATTTTTAAGCACACTGTGGATCATGAAATGAATAACAGCAGTACACTTTATATGAAGCATTTAATCATATTGCAACGATTTTGATGCTATTATTCAATTTAGATAAGTCATAATTTGACAATCGTACTTCTCTGTGTGCACTGGATCTTGCGTAACATTATTGAATTTAGCTACTACATACATACATACATATATATAAGAGTGAAAGATTGCTCCCTCACGTAACTCACAGGCGAACGGAACGAAGACTATGACGACGGATAAAAAACTCATGGATGCACGGCTGCGTTAGTCGAAAAGCTTCGCAACACGGCCATACATTCACGTGCTGTTACACACATATGTACATATGTATGTATATATATTCGAGCGCATTGAGAACGATAGCATACAGACGCTATCTGATTTGACGGTCATAATTGTCAACGCGTGTATCAATAATGTAAGATTAAAGATTATATTGGATCATTAAACGTTACGCTTAGTGATTAAAGTCAATGGCAAACTTCTGAAAACACATCCTACGATTTTGCGAAAGTGTATCTGCCGAGACTATTATTTGCAGGGGTAGAAAAATGCGAATCGGCGTCTAAATGGCGCCACAGAATGAATTCTCTCTTGCTCTACACACATATGTATGTATGTACATACATACATACATACATAGATATATTTAGTCTATAATACTCCCAACAAGGTGAATATATCATAAATTATTATGAAACACAACATAGTTCTATTCTCGTACTCATACCATGTTTGTAACGTATATAAAACGACAGATGTTCACTTATACATGTAATATATACGACGAGACATCGTGCAATATTCGCTCTAGAGATGAATTTTCTACCCAGTAAAGTAGAGGTACATAGGTTTCGATCAAAGCAGACGATTTGTACTTTATTTACGTATTGGTTAAATTATTGTGGTCGTGCGAAAATTCGACCTGGAAATTTTGACTAATTTGTCATTTTTGCTTAAAATTGCCGATTTAATAAATTATTACGGAGTATTGGTTTATTCAAATATTGCTAAAGTAGTATATTTTCATATTTATATTACAGTAGTGCAGGGGCTCCCAACCTTTTTGTACCCTAGAGCACATTTTAAAATATTGTTAGGGCGGCGGGCACCACCTATTTTTTCAAAGCAAATTTATAGTTGAACATACATACATACATATGTAGGTAATAGTTAATACACAAAAAATTCCGGTTTTTTTAAGAATGAAAACTTTTTTCTGTCCACTGTATTCCAGAAGTCCTTATCTGATATTAAGGATTTTAGCATAATATCATTCTGAAGGTCCTTCACTTGAACAAGCTCTGCAATGTATGCAGCTATTTCCATTATATTTATTTGGCAAGTAAAAGGATTGTTGAAAAAGGAGACCATTGGCTCGATGATGGTAAACTGCTGAAATCTCTTTTCAAACTCTTCTTGAAGCACTTGAAGGTGCTTAACAAATAATGACACCTTGAATTCACTGTTACCTGCCATTTTCTTCACATTTGGGAAATGCACGAGAGACTTCATCTGCAGATGTGATATCCACAAAAACAGTTTGACTTTAAATGAGTTTACAGAGCCTATCATTTAGCTACATGTTTGTCTTTTCCCTGCAACTTCAAGTTTAAAAAATTCTGTCGTGGTCAAATAGTGGCGGGCGCACACAAATCGGTCAGCGGGCGCCATGGTGCCCGCGGGCACGGGGTTGGGAATCCCTGCACTAGTGTAAGCCCTTTGAATATAATATAAATATTAAATTTAATAGTTTTCATAGTTGTTGCATAGATGGCGCGTTATAATACAACAACGTAACAATGTAGCAAAGTCGCGAGCCTATTGACAATATTAATATTGTCAAATCGTAGCAGGCTCATCAGGCTCATCAAATCGTAGCAGACAGACAGACAGACGGATTTCGGCTATTATATAAATATATATAATTAATTAGTAGTACTGCCAGTCTTTTTGAAAATATGATTTTTCGTTGATTTTTGTGAAAGTTGCGTGTGTAACGAAGATATTCCGCATTTATTAGAATTATTTTAAATCTTTTGATCTATTTTAATTATCCCGAAAGGATTCTGTATTTAACTCTTTTTATTGCACTGACTAAAGTTTCGTAATTTGAAAGATATTGTTACTGAAATGCATGGTTTCTTCATTTGCATCAGTTACGCTTTTACTTGCTTAAATTTCTTGCATTCAAAACAACCTTTCGTAACAGTCTTTCTACAGTTAATATATTATGTAGAACTATTAAAAGTGTTTATGTTCACTAAGCTGTGTAGTTAAATAATTATTTACAACAAAAGTTGTGTGAAGTGGAATTTCCCATACCTACTGTTACATGAAAATTCACTTTTGCTTTGTAAAGATCTTAACGGAATTAATTCCGAGAGGTTTCAGAGGCAATCAAAAATACCTTTCGCATCAGTTGGATTCGATTTGTAAAAGTCATACTTCAACCTCGTCCAATCACTCACTCAAATTGAACGGTGACACGGATAATGAGTTGAATATTCAATTTGATATTCAATTGCTAAATTAAATTAAACACAGTCCAAGGATCAAACGAAACGTTTGATCCTTTTGAAAGTGACTTTTTTATTTTATTTGAAACGGTATATTCAAATTTATTAATACATTTTTTTTGTCGGAATATAAGAATGTCCTTTATGTGACGCAATGTGATACACCTACCTACACAAAAGGGAGAAAAAATAAATATGTGCATAATAAATGTGTGTTGGAGAATTTTTGCGTTTCATTGTTTTCATACAAATTTTAATAATAATTCGCACGGGGGCCGAAGGAATGCTTTCATTGCGCGAAAATTGTGCACGATAGGGGGAAAATACCATAACGCATTCGCATATTTCAATATTTTGGTATTTAAGCTTTGGTTCAAAGCGTGGTTTCAATGCAAAAGTGGAGCAAGTACACTGCTGTGTAAAAATATACAAATTAATCATTTGTAATATATGTAATTGTTATTTCTATATAAAATAGTAATAATATATTATATATATCATAGCCCTATTCCGTCTGTCTGTATGTTTGTCTGCTGATAACGCTCACCTCGGTAAATGATTAAAATATACGAACCGTCGCGCGCGAGTGGGATTTGAACCCGAGATCACCAGTTCGGAAGAGGGTGCGCTTCCGCATTCATCCAAACTAGGTAATGACGGGTCTGCTACAATTTGACAATATTTATCCTCAAAAGGTTCGCGATTTTGCTAAATTGTTACGTTGTTGTATTATAATGTGCCATCTATGCAAAAACTATGAAAACTATTAAATTTAATATAATTTTTTTCTAAGCTCAGTACTTTATTCATCTGTCAAGTTTGAAGTGTGCATTACTATATGTAGTAGCGCAAGAGTCTGCCTGGCCGGCTGTCTGACTGGATAGCCGCGGATCGCTCGCATACATACTGCACGTACACATTATATATTTATAATAGCCGAAATCCGTCTGTCTGTCTGTCTGTCTGCTGATAACGCTCGCTGAGGAAAAATAATTAAAAAACCAGAACGAGTGGGGATCGAACCCAGGACCCCAAGCTCGGGAAGAACGTCCTTAGACTAATCTGCCATCGCCCTTGGTCAATTTAGTCCTTTTTTTCTTAAACATTACCTATACAAAGGATCGTGACTCTGCTAATAATACATAGATGGCACTATAAAATTACTCACTTACAAAATTATAATTATTATATACATATATAATAATTAATAATTATAATATAAATAGTAAAGTAAAAAAAAAATTGGGATTTGGGATTCGATACCGTGCTCGATATGTCGATAGGTGATCTCTATTAAAAAAGCGCTTTACGATATTTAAAATTCAGCGGGCGTTGATATTCAACGGGCTTACACTAGTTATATATATAATATCCGAAATCCGTCTGTCTGTCTGCTGATAACGCTCGCCGAGGTATATGATAAAAAAAAAAACACTAATATTAATTGTCAATAGGCTAGCGACTTTGCTAAATTGTTACGTGGTTGTATTATAACGCGCCATCTATGCAACAACTGTAAAAACTATTAAATACACATACATATTATACTCACCCACTCAAACATAATAAATAAATTACATTACTATTAGCTCAGTCTTATGATGTTCGAAAAGGAATCCTTAAAAATACACATAAACAAATTTCGATACATAAAACACGCTCATAATGAATTCGCCTTTACAGCGTATTGATAAAATCAAAATATGAAACCTTATTTCAAAACCTCCCACTGAATGCATCGAGCACTTTGCTGAAACGAAAATATTATGCTTGAATATTCATTCGCTTTGAATTTTCAGCGAATGTAGTAAATTCACTATGGGTAGGTATAGGGTAGCAGTTTTAAAAGAAAACCTTCAAATGCTTCAAAGTTCGGATGTACTTTTGGATCGATGTGGTTGAAACCGACAAAGTTTAGCAATTTTAGGACGAAACACAATAGCCAGTGTTTTTGTGTGTAATGGACACAGACATATGTATGTACATACATATGTATATTCGAAAGGAAAGAGTGGTATTTGAAGGGTTTCGGTGATTGACACGTTAGTGTTATTTACACTGCGGAACGTGCCAAAGTATCCAATTTCAAAAATGCTAACACCAATTTTCCAAACTGACACATGTTTGAATGCGCAAATTTTAAAATAAATAAATAAAAAAAATAAAACGTAATCGTATTGTCTTATATTTAAAATTTAATAGACACAGCCATTAAAAAAATATGTTTCTGAAAGAAATAACGGTACATACTGTGATAAAACAAATTCATATTGTCTCCTTCCTAATGATATTGGGGATTTTGCCAAACAGAAAATTATCAATAAATACAGAAATACAGAAAACGCATTTCATAAGGGAATTTCGCATTTTTTATAGTGTAAATCTTAACTAATAATAATCATCATAATTGATGTATGAATGGTTCCATGTGGCCTCTTAACAAAAAACAAAAAACAGATATTATTACATATGTACATACATATATGAAATTAATTCCCTTATAAATTACGTTTTCTATATTTTTTTTTCAAGAGCTTATTTTTGCATTTATAATCAACCGTTTGACAAAAACTATCATATCAATAGAAAGAAGACAGTATGAACATTAAAAATTTTATATACCTATATCCAGTGCTCGAAATGGAAATTTTCACGAATGGGAGCGCTCGATAATTTTCAAAAAATATCAAACGTTAACTTAAAAAATGTTGCTAGAAAAGTGTTTGTTAGTGATGAAGTGCAGTAATAAAATATAAATAAAAAAAATAATCAAGCGATTCCCGATGATAGATTGAAATTGCAAATACGTTCGGTAAATTCAAGTTCTCTCATCAGAGGGACAGGCAAGAAATGAAGTATTTTGAAATTTTGGTTTCTTTAGTATAATGGTAGCAGTACAGCTACTTAAGAAATTTTGTTAAAATAAGAAAGCCGACAATTCAAAGAAAGATATCGTAAATTATCGAAATGACTGATGCCCCGAGAGGGACATAGTGTGACAGACAGTGCCGACCATAAAGCAATAAAACTTTTTGCGCATAAAAACCCTCGAATTCTAAATGTTATCTTCAAGTAACACAAGAGCATCCAGCTTTTTCAAAACATAATAATATTTTAAATGGCTTTTGGCTACAGATAAGATGCCTTTGTCGGAATTGAAATGTAAAGAATTTAACTTTCAGTCAAAGATTGTGATTTAGGAGTCATAAATGTAAAAAAAAATTCACCTTCTAACATTTTTCGGCAATAATTATTGAAAGAGCACGGAAATTTTGGTTTTTTACGAAAGGGAGCGCTAAATTTACAGATTTCACGAAAGGGTACGCTACGTTTTCAAATCTCACGAAAGGGAACGCCCGCTCCCTGCCGCTCCCGCTGAATTCGAGCACTGCCTATATCTGAAACTTATAGCTAGAGATACGTGATTTTCGCATCTATTTTTATAAAATTTCGCGTTTTGACTCTTCAATTTCGCGTTTTGGAGCAAATAAAATAACAAATTTTCGCATCTATTTAGCGCTTATTTCTTTTTCACAAATTTGAAGTTAACAAGTCCAATTTAAATACAATTAATAGAGAAACAAAACAAAACATGGATACAAAAATAAATTTGATTAAAATTAATTAAAACTGATGTTTGTTTTAATCTAGTACAGTGGTCGGGAACCGGCGGCTCCGGAGTCGCATGCGGCTCCGGGCGCAAAAAATGGCGGCTCCGTTTATAATCCAACACTTTTCGTAAAATAAAATAAAAAAAATGTAAATTAGTTTTTTTTGACCCTAAATTTACTCGCGTCTTATAGAAATTAAAAATAGAAGTATTTGAACTGAAAAACTAACGGAAATGTTTAGACAAGTGGAAATAAATTTAACCACCAAAAAGAGCACGGCAAGTGGTATTATATTCAAATTTTGGCAATCATTTCCAGCCAATTATTCGAACGTCAGGAAGCTTGCATTTGCTGTCTTAACGCTTTTTGGTTCCACATACAATATTGTGAACAATTTTTTTATTCGATGAAATTTGTGAAAAATTCGTACCGTAATCAATCAAGTTTTAATGCACTGATGCAATTGAAGAACACTAAATACGTTCCGAATTTATGTAAATTTTCCGAAAATGTACAAGTTCAAAAGACGCATTAGCTTTTAAAAAAATAACATTAAAATCCGTTTTCAGACAAAATATTTATTTTTTTAGGGCTGAATTGTGTAACGTTAAGTAATATCTCTACAGCCTGCAAGTGAGTAAAATTTATTTATATACATATACATATATATATGTATGTATGTACGTATATATATTTTTTTTTTTAAATTGTATAATATTTTATTAAATATAATTTAATATTTAAGTATAATTAATTAAAGTATAATTTAAAGGTATAATAATATTGGATGATAAGTTAGATTTTAAGTTACACGGTCAATTTTAATTAAAAAAAGTAGCTAAAAAACACACATTGAAGATGAGAAGTGATATTTGTGCGAGATATTTTTCATTTTTCGCATCTATTCGCATATTTTACTGTTTTCGCATCTATATCGCGATTATCGGTTTTATCGCATCTATATCGCACTTATCGCAAAACGCGATAATCACGTATCTCTACTTATAGCGTTATGAGTTTCAGATATATAAATTTTTGAAAACAGCACTAGTTTTTAAAGTCAAACACTACATTATATAATATTTAAAATTTAATATACTCGTATATGTATGTATGTATATTCAATCATGTGCTAAGATGTACGATGCGCATATTTTCACCTATTCATATATACATTGGCGCTTTGTGAAAAGCGCTGAAAGATTTTCCGCTTTCTCTCTCTCTATACATATAATGTATACGTGTGTGTATGTATTTGGTCTGGTCTTTTCAGACTTTCAGGCGCCAGATACTGCGTAGATACGGATGCTGAACAATCGGTTATCGAAACCGTATATACGCTATTTCACGATACGCTTTATACGTATATGTACATATGTATGTATGTATGTACCTACGTAACACAAAAACATTTCGTTTCATACGCTTTCAAAATAAATTTTAATCGTTGAAATTGATTTCGTCTTCTTCTGAAATCAATAACGTAATTTTCATTAAACATTTACCACATTCAACAATGCTGATTTTATATTGAATAAATAAATAAAAAAATTATATCAAAAAATTCGATTATTGTTTGGATCATGTTTCATAAATTATTATTAACTGACAAAAATAAAATAATTTATGCAAGTCGATCCCTTGCGATATACTAAAGAAATAAAAGCACGTTTAAGGGAAAACTTCCGCTTCCTGTTGACTGATTTCATTCAATATTGTTGAAGGTTGAATTTTTCCCTTAATTTAATCATTACTTTCTGTGAATTTACAACGTACGAATTTTTCAATTCGATTTAACTTTTTCAATTATATTTACTTTTTAATAAACTTGAGAAAATAATCAGAGAATCACTATGAGCACAAGTAAACTTGTAATTATTTTATGAAATATTATTATTATTATTGTAGAAACCGTTCATATAAAATATCAGCAAATTATTTAAGTTTTATAGGTATTTTGATAAGAATACGTACACTTCAACAGATAATATGAAACTAGATTCGAATGATTCATTATAATATTATATGTATATATGTAGGTATCATCCAATCATCATTCTAATCAAAAAACAGTAAGAGTTCATATTTACTATTTCATACCACGAATTGAGTTAAAAACAATCTCGGTCTTTGTTTTTAAAATAGAATAGAGAAGCATGGAAAGATGTATGCTCGGTATAACAAGAAGAGATCTTAAGAGGAATACATGGGGTAAGAAGTATGACCAAGATGGAAAATACATAAAGCGGAGCGTGTGAAAAAGTTTAGCGAGAAATACTGGAATGGTATCCGAGAGGATGTGAAAGAAAGCAAGGTAGACCGAGTGGACTATGGGCTGGTGAATTGAGAAGAATGTGTGGAGTCAACTGGATTTCAGATTGCTCAAGACAGACAGGAGTGGAAGAGGATTGGAGAGGTCTTCATCCAGCAATGGGTGGTTAACGACTGAAAAAGTTGTAGTGGACACATAGCGAGAAGAATGGATGGCAGATGGACGCGAGAAATACTAGAATGGTATCCGAGAGGATGTGAAAGAAAGCGAGGTAGACCGAGTGGACGATGGAATGAGATTGGAGAGGCTTTTTTATCCAGCAGTAGATGGTGAACAGCTGAATATGATGATGATTATGAAAAATGCGGACCACTAAAATTCTCTCGCGGACCACCAGTGGTCCGCGGACCACCGTTGGCGACCGCTGGCTTAAGACACAGTGGAAAATACAAAAGTGGTATGCGACAAAGTATCTCTTTGATTATAATTTTTTTATCCGCACTTCTGGCCAATTGAGCAGGGAAAAGGAATCACTTACACTTGTGAGGGGTGGAAAACGTAATGGGAGGGATGTGTTTCCCTGCTGCAGCCCCTGCAGATGATCGTCTGAGGGCGACCTTCTACAGATTACTTCTTCGCCATTAGATCACCATAAATTAGGTTGGGTTTCCCTCCTTATCGTCGCCATTGTCACCAGTTTAATCAGTTGCACCCCTCGCTGCACACAAAAGCCGCGCAGAAAAGCCGTGCAACTTTGCCCGTGACGTATGCATCTGCAACTGCATCCTGTGGGGTTTCCACGTGTCCATTGTATTCTATTATACAAATTTGTTGGCGAGCCATTGTGAACGCTATAAATGAAAAACATTTGAGGAAAAATCCTCCGCGTTCATTTTTCATATGGAATGCCTCAATGTGCTTTTTAATACTCGGTTTATTATGAACGGAGTAAATGCCGGAGTACCTACGTACCGACTAAAACTGCCAACTGTTAAAATTATGACGATTCATATGTAAGTTTTAGCCATATATGTATTATTTATATAATAGCCGAAATCCGTCTGTCTGTCTGCTGATAACGCTCGCTGAGGAAAAATAATTAAAAAAACAGAAAGAGTGGGGGATCAAACCCAGGACCGCAAGCTCGAGAGTAATCACGCTAACGCTATACTCTATCGCCCTTGGTCAGTTTAGTCCTTTTTTTTTTAAACATTACCTACATATAATTAAAATAAATAGGAAATGAGGAAAAATAATTAAAAAAACAGAATGAGTGGGGATCGAACCCGGGACGCCAAGTCGGGAGTTATCGCGCTAACGCATACGCCACGGCCCGTTGTTGATTTGGTCCTTTTTTTTTAAACATTACCTATACAAGTTAATACCTACCTATACTATGCTAATAACACATAGATGACGCTATAAAAACTATTATTATTTTTTTTTTTTTTGATTTTTACAAAATCACTTACAAAATTATAATTATTATATCTATATATAATAATTAATAATTATAATATAAATCGATACTACGGGATTGCTATAATACATAGATGGCGCTATAAAAACTATTTTTTTTTGTCATTTACAACCGTGCGATCAATTAGCGAGGATCTCTATTAAAAAAGCGCTTTATGTAATTTAAAATTCAGCGGGCGTTGATATTCAACGGGCTTACACTAGTGTATGTAGAATAGTCTAGATATGCCCTCACGCTCTAAAAATGTTCCGACTCTAACTAAGACACGCAGGACTTCATCGATGAAACTGAATAGTTCACGTGACGTCATTTTACAAGACAAAAATTACATATCCTTGATATATATAGGTAGTTGTCTACAAAATCGCGAACGCTTGACTCTAATCAATCCATGGAACAAGCAGGGTTCAGGGTTCAATTTCAGCACAGTGGATCATCTTTAATTGGTAGGTGAATTAGTTGAGCGAGCGAACGAACATCGTCAACCACTATGTTTAAGTTTCTTCGACTACGTGAAGGCGTTTGACTCTAAATTAAGTCAAACAGCCGTACTGGACGCCTTCCAGAAACAAGGCGTTGCGCAGCTGTACGTCAGACTCGTGGCAATTGGTTCAAGACATAGCGAGAAGAATGGATGGCAAATGGACGTGACCAATACTGCAATGGTATCCGAGAGGATGTGAAAGAATGCAAGGTAGAACGAGTGGACGATGGGCTGATGAATTGAGAAGAATGTGTGGAGTACATACATATAGATGTAAAATGGTCTAAATATGCCCTCACGCTCTAAAAATATTCCGACTCTAACTAAGACACTCAGGTATAAAAGAAAGTCACTTCTTTGTTATTCGAGTCTCAGGTTCTGTTCATTCATCCCTACTCTTGCGTCGATTTTTATCGACCGAAAAGTATGAAGGGGCACATCTATAGTTTAAGACAATTGACGGCCAAATAAACAAAAAACCTATGTACATTGTACATATGTATGTACATACATACATACATTAAACAAAAAATCAGAATGAAATAATTTATCAATATTTGAAGTTTAATACCATACAATGGAGACGACCTATACAAGTGTATGTACATTCACTATTTTGCATAAATTATCCATGTTTTTTTTTTTTTTTATTAAAAAGCTTACGCATTTGCTGCTGAATGCGTAAACATTTTTTTGCCGATAGAAGAAAATTCCCGAAAAAAATCTCTCAATGAGAAAAAACGCACAGCTCAAACGATTCTCCCAAAGGATATCTTGTTTTTCCTTTTTTACATGTCCACGGAGAGAATTCGCTACTTCTTAGACCACGTCGATTAACAACGTACATACATATGTATGTACATATGTAGATATAAGTATTATACATACTCATATTTGTACAAGAACATATTCAAGTAATCGAAATGAGTTTTGATATGATATTATATACATATTACAAGTTTATACATCAACGAGTAATCTTGTGAAAGACGTGCGAATAATGTGTTCGTATATAATATTTCGAATAACTGCCTGAAATTTTCTGTCGACGTGTGAAAACTTTCTGGAATTAGGCGACACGTTCCGAACACTTGAACTTGTTAAATACACATTTATAAGCGTTATTATAATAAGTTCATTTATTAAATAATCTGACGTGTGTGTGTGTGTGTGTAATTCTGAACGTTTATACGTTTCGAATTTATGTAATTAGTTACTTACGTAGATTAGATTAGTCTAATTTATACAACAAATAAGCACTTGTTAATACTTGTATAGAAATTTTATAACTTTAATTGAAATGGGAGTATATTGTGACGTAAACTTGAAATTAGTATGTAAATCATTATACACTACATATATATGTATATATGTATTATTATATATATAATAGCCGAAATCCGTCTGTCTGTCTGTCTGTCTGCTGATAACGCTCGCTGAGGAAAATTTGGGAAAAAACTTGGCAGAACGAGTGGGGATCGAACCCATGACCCCAGGCTCGAGTTACTCGCACTGATGCTGTTCGCTATCGCCCTTCGTCGATTTAGTCCTTTTTTTTTAAACATTACCTATACAAGGGATCTTTACTCAGCTTTACCTACATACCTACATACCTACCTACATTACCTACATATATATGATGCTATAAAAACTATAATTTTTTTACTTACAAAATTATAATTATTATATACATATGTATATAATAATTAATAATTATAATATAAAAAAAATTATCGACCTGGTTATTAATTAAATTATCGAAATTATCGTTACCGTTGGATCAATTAGATGGCGCTATAAAAACTATTATTTTTTTTGTCACTTACAACCATGCGATCAATTAGTGGGGATCTCTATTAAAAAAGCGCTTTACGTAATTTAAAATTCAGCGGGCGTTGATATTCAACGGGCGTACACTAGTATGTAATATTGCTCGTTGATGATCAATGGGTTTTTATTATACATGTGGGTGGGCTAACAATTTTACTCAAAAATCGTAGTAGAAATAGTCACTTTTAAAAAGGCGCTCGCACACCTCTGCGGATTAATATTCGCCTAGTGAAGAAAACGCGCGAATATCGCGCGTTTGATGTGGTGGGGAGTTGTATCGCATGCTCGCAAGTGGCGCTGCCTACACCACTAGCGATTTCGTACCGGAATCCGTCGCGGAATCGCCACGGAATTCGTCACGAATCACCGTACACAATTTTTTCGGCGATTCGCTCAATTTCGATAGGTTATGTCAGAGTGACAGAAACCAGACTATTTTGTCAACAGTCAGCCGATCCTTGATGACACATCGTTATACATACATAAATTACATTCAACAATAAAAGTATTTAACTAACCATTCATATAAATATGCGGCCAACATAAGAGCTTCGTCTTCATTTGAGGTGTCCATGTCAGGATCGTGAGTGAAATACAAACGTTCCGAAAGCGAGGTGACAGATGGTATTTCGCTATTCGCCCGTTGAGTGTTGAGTGAAGTTTACTGTGTCGAATGGCGCTGCAGTCGTGCCAAATGTGCGCAGTACAAATCTCAGCACTGGTGTGCGAGCGCCTCAACGGTTATTTTATATTATATGTAGTATTGACCCCAATCACTACAGACGATAACAACATAAGAAAATATGTTCAAAGTACACAATACGTTTCTACGACTCTTCGTTATTATAATGAATAACAATTGGCAAATTAATCAGCACGTCACAATAAATTATCACCGACGACGACGAGTTGAAATCAATTATTTACTCGGTTCAATTTGCCAAAAGCGTTTTCGGAGAGAAAGAGAGAGCAATCAGTGACGTCACGGTTAACCCTTTCAGTGCCGCTTTGTGTCATAACGAGCGGCGCTAATTACTTTTTCAATACCGAGAGACTTTCCTACTACGGAAATATACCCACTCATTTTTATGTTTGTTTGCACAGCGCGCCATTTTCCAAAATGGCGACTCGAAATAAATTCGCGTAAATCGGATATGAATTTCAGATGTCGCATACGTTGTTGACAGATCACTTCCCTTTCACTTTTTGCGTTTTATTTCAACCGTGCCTTTGTTTTTTGTCGAATTTTAATTTGTCCCTTTCTCGACCACTCCCCGTAGTATTATTATTTGTTACCCCACCCACGACTTTACTTACCCCCCTCTGTATTTCCGCCCACCGGTTTTTTAGCGTTTTAATCACATTAGTTATTCTCTCAATTCACCTTCGCAGGTAAATTTACTCGTTTCGTCTTCATTACGCGACGTTTCAGACATACATTCGTTGTTGCGGTCGCTTCATATTTATGACCTAGCACGAGACGCCATCTAAATCATAACAGCATAATTATAATGCGTATTCATTAACATTATATTTTTAAAAAGTATTAAAAATCCTTGTAAAATGTCGTACGTCACTATCTGATTTTTATTAAGTGTAAAATTTATTGCGCGAAACTTGCACCAATATGTTATAACTAGTGCACTGCCGTCCTAAGCCCAATTAACGTAACTGACAAAACAACAATATCGAGATAAATGGACTTGAAAGTTTTATTCTAAATTTGTGTTTTTCTTCATATATTACTGATTTATTTAAACTTTTTTTTTAAAGGCTGCATGAAGTTATTTTCAATAATAAGATGTTTAGTCCGAGAAAATTATTCTAAGGAAGAAGAATTGAAAAAAAATAAATGATTTAGTTTTTTTAGAAGGGTGTAGATTTCATTATTTATAAATTTGTTTGCATTATTTTCTATTGTGTTTTGATAGTTCTAAGGAAAAATTTGAATACATTAGTTCATTCATTATTCATTATTAATGTATACATATGACTATTCCAAACTTCAACCACTCTACTTGAAAATAATGAATCTCTAACAATCTTATTTTATTTTTCTTTTCGGAGTCTAAGAGTATGACCTCTTAGATGAGGGTTCTCATTGAACACAATGAGGTTGGTCATTTCACATGAATAATGATTATTTATTATTTTGAATACTTCAATTAAATCACCTCTTAATCTCCTCGTCTCCAACGTGGAGAGATTCAGTCTTTTCAATCTGTCATGATAAGGTAGTGACCGAAGTAAATATTGGATACGTTATTTTCGCTAAGTATTGGTGATACTATTTCTCTGCGCATTCAGATACGTTAGATTTAATAGCTTAAAAAAGTCACTTTTGGATGAAGATACATTAATTTTGATATGAAAAATCGCAAGAATACACTCCCATAACCCTTAAAACACATCTAACTCATTTTCGTAATTTTTGTCAGTTACGTTAAGTGGGCTTAGGACGGCAGTGTAAGCCCGTTGAATATCAACGGAGCGGTTTCTCATCACCCGTACTGTGAGTGCTTGTGTGGATGAGTGTAGTTTTTGCACAGATGGTGCGTTATAGTACAACAATTTAACAATTAAGCAAAGTTGCGAACCTACAGAGGATTAATATTGTCAAATTGTAGCAGGTCCGTCATTACCTAGTTTGGATGAATGCGTAAGCGCATCCTCTTCCGAACTGGTATTCTCGGGTTCAAATCCCACTCGCGCGCGGACGTTTCGTTTAATTGTTTATTTACCTCAGCGAGCGTTATTAGCAGACAGACACACAGATGGAATAGGGCTATTATATATATGATCATCATTTTATTTTATTTTATAGACACCCACATACAAATATAGAGTATAAGACTAAGTGCAAAATCACAAGGAATGGTTTATTCATCTAAATATGTATATATTATATTTTCAAGATATACATTTTGAAATTATGGACGGAAATAGCTTGAATGAATTACCATTTCGTAATTCAATTCAAATATGTAGATCCGATTTGAAATATGTAGTCACGAAAATGAAATTTCACTACCGGTTTATTAATTTTGAAGATGATTTAACTCTCACTCCTTTTATTTGATTCTATAAAAATTTCACTTACTATACTATAAAAATTAATAATCGATACAATACGAAGATTTTTTTTATTGATTACCAAAAACCGATTGCCAATTTATATCGCAAATGAAAAATTATAATATTAATTGTGTACTAAAAGCGAATGCTTCGTTATAGCTTAGCCTTAAAACAGCACCTCTGTACAAGTGCTATGTAGTAGATAATAAGTATATTTTGTAATTTTAGCTTTAAGTAATATTTTCATCATTTTTGAGTTGAATAAATGATGATATTAATTTCACACGAATACGAATCTTTATTGCCTGTTGATGATCAACTGGTGATTATTATTCACACATGAGTGGGTTAACAATAACGGTAACTATGAGCTATGAGATAAATATTATTGAAAACACAAGTGTGTCGAGCGTTCCTGACATAAATAATCAAACTGTCAACTGTCATTAAACTGTCATTAAAACTGTCAAATGTACTATTTTTTTGACTTATAAAATATATCAAATGAAGTATATATAGGTATGTACATACGTGTATATTTAAAATAATCCCAAACTATCAAAAATGATACAAAAAAAAATATTTCGCACTATTTAACACACTGAAATATTACGTTCGTTCTTAAACATGAAAGCTATCGAATAGCTAATTGCCACTTCCGGTCGCAGAAACTCACCGCACACATTAGTATCGAAATTTAAACTGAAACTGAACTTCTTCTGTATAATATACACATACATATACATATATATATATATAAATTTAAGCAAACAGCTTGTCATGTTTTAAAAACGCACGACTTGCTTCAAATCGAGAACGTGTCCCAACAGTTCCACGTGCAAGTGACAGTTTTGCGTTCGATTCAACCGGAGCGAAACAATAAAAAATAATAAAAAAAAAAGAACACACACACAACGAACAGAAGCAGACGCTTCTGGGAAAAACAAAGATAATATTTTCATTTTAACAAAAATTACAAACGATTCTACCGAGAGATGAAAGTCGTTCGTAGACATCGGCAAAAGTCCTCGCGCACATATCGAAATAGACGCTCGTAAATATATTATGCACACTTGAAAATGCGAAATAGCGACTGGACCATAAAAAAACGTAAACTTTTCCTAGAGCGTTATCAAGTGCAGAAGCCCACCGTTGGGGAAAACTGATATTAGTTTTTGAAACAGCCGTAAATAACTCTGGAGAAGCGCTTAAAGCTTGATGTGCTCGCGAAAATAGTTGCGTTTGATTTAGTGCCGTCAAACGTTTCTAAATCTGGACGTTCATGTGCTCGATATGATACGAAATTGATTTTGAAATGTGCGTGTGTACACGTATAAAGTTTTCGTGTGTATAAAATTAATTATTGTCAGTCGGATCTTAATTAAACGCGTTGATGTGCATGTGACTTTATAATTAACTTTTCGTACGCTTCGTATTTATATATGTACGATCGGCGCTATAACAAATATAATATTGAACGCCAAAATGAATTCTGTAAATATTGCAATATTCTACACCATCAGCTATCATCTATATATGTATGTATATAAAAATCAATGTCTGTCTGTTTGTCTGTCTCTTATAACCACTCCTAAACCACTCAACCGATCGCGATGAAACTTTCAGGACTTATTGTGATCATGCCGGGGATGGTTCCTGTGAAAAAGAGTCGAGATAAAACGGAAACGGGAAAGGGAACGGGCCTGCTCACGCGTCAGATAACGTACTAGGAACGGGAACGGGAACGGGATCTGGATCGGGAATGGGACCGGGATCTGGAATCGGGAAAAAACGGGAACGGGAACAGGAACGGGCCTGCTCACGCGTCAGATAACGTACTAGGAACGGGAACGGGATCGGGACCGGCAACGGGAACGGCAACGGGATCGGGATCTGGAACGGGAACGGTATCGGGCATTGCAACGCATGCCGGGTCAGCTAGTTATATATATAATAGCCTTAATCCGTCTGTCTGTCTGCTGATAACGCTCGCTGAGGAAAAATGATTAAAAAACCACTAGAACGAGTGGGGGATCGAACCCACGACCTTAGGCTCGAGAGTCATCACGCTAACGCTATACTCTATCGCCCTTGGTCGGTTTAGTCCTTTTTTTTTAGACATATCGTGACTCGGCTTTATTTACAAAAGGGATCGTGATTCTGCTAATAATACATAGATGGCACTATAGAAACTATTATTATTTTTTGATTTTTACAAAATTATAATTATTATATGTATAATAATTAATAATTATAATATAAATAGTAAAGTAAAAAAAAAATATTTTTTTGAGTGGGTATCGAAAGCGTTCAATTAGTGGGGATTGCTATAATACATAGATGGTGCTATAAAAACAATTTTTTATTGTTTTTGTTTTTTCGATCAATTAGTAGGGATCTCTATTAAAAAAGCGCTTTACGATATTTAAAATTCAGCGGGCGTTGATATTCAACGGGCTTACACTAGTATATATATAATAGCCCTATTCCATCTGTGTGTCTCTGTGTGTGTCTGTCTGCTTATAACGCTCGTCTCGGTAAATAATTAAAAAAAAAAAGAACGTCGCACGAGTGGGATTTGACCCGGTATCACTGATTCGGAACAGAGCGCTTACGCGGTGATCCAAACCAGATGATAATAGGCAGGCTTCAACGTGACTATTTATATACTGAAAAATAGGCTCGCGACTTTGCTAAATTGTTACGCATTTGTATTATAACGCGCCACAGATGGCGCATTGTTGCATAGATGCAACTATGAAAACTATTAAATTTAATATTATTTTTCAGTACGGGTACTTACACTAGTATATCTATAAATGACCATATGAATAATCTAAATGAATATACAGAGTGAAACAAATTGAAATCTATTAACTTCAGGAACACGTAAAATCATAGAAGATAGGTTTATTATATTGATTGAATTTTTATTATTAATTGTGTTAAGCACAACTTTCTTAGATCTATGATCTATCCACTCGTACTAGGGGGGGTTCAGGGTGTGTGTGTGTGAACACGGCGTCTTCTCGCTGCGCTCGTATGTATATGCCTGTGGCTCATTTATAACCGTGCCAGTTGTATGGGCGAAACATCGTTCAAACAATTTGAAGTCACGTTACGTGATTTGTTTGTCGGTCGATCGTAACGTCGCACGAGTGAGATTTGAACCCGGTATCGCTGATTCGGAACAGAGCGCTTACGCGGTGAGCCAAACCAGATGATAATAGGCAGGCTCCAACGTGACTATTTAATATGAAAAATAGGCTCGCTACTTTGCTAAATTGTTACGTTGTTTTATTATAACGCATCATAGATGGGGCATAAATGCAACAACTATAAAAACTATTAAATTTAATATTATTTTTCAGTACGGGTGATGAGAACGCTCCGTTGATATTCAACGGGCTTACACTAGTATAGGTATAATAAAATTGGCTTGGTTTCGAAATGTTACGAAATTTTGCATTTTAAATATAGTTTATAATGGCAATATCTCTCGTTAATTGTCAATACGCCAATTGCCAATTTATTTAAAAAGCTATTGACTTTTCGTAGATTTAATATCATCGCGTTGAAGTTCAAGTTGTATTTATGAAATTCTATAAAACGAAACATAATACCGTTTCATCCACCCGAGGAAAATTTTGACTCGAAAAACACAAAGAAAGTAAATATTAAACTGTTAATTTTCCGACAAGAATATACACACACACACACAAAAACGTGATTTTCCCGTATACAAATGTTCTATAAATATATTTCCGATACTTTGTTTCGTATTTTGTACACAATTCGCTATTGTAACTCAACTCGAACTCACGTTAAATTGTCTCAAATAAGACATTGACAAAAAGGTTCACTAAAAAACGTACATAAGCGTACGACATTTTCCAATTCGAGAATGGTTCGGCGGCACGAATCAAGATTAGAATGATTTATTTGACCTTTGACTTTATGAGACTGTATAACTTGTACCCATACAAATAGTAATTTGCGATCATGCTAAAAATTCGACTGATTTATAACATTAAACTTTGTCGTGGTCGATTTTGGAGTGAAATTTCGCTACAGTTTCACCAACTGCGAGTGCAGGCCTCATTAGAAGTTATTATCTGGGGAAATTCGGTTGCACGCGAGATAAATGCACACCAAACTTAAATGCAAATCAAAGTTTGACATATGCACTGTATGCAAGTTGCACATTATCAAAACTTGCTACTTGCGACTTTCAGCGCAAATAATTTTGCATAAGTTCACTCACTCGCCGCTAATCAAGTTTTGCACCTTTGAATAAATTGTGATCACAGTAAGTGCGATTATATTAAACGAGCCAATCTTTGAGCATAAGTGTGTAGTAACACAAAATGTATGTATATTAAACATTATTGAATAATTTATATACCACACGACTCGATCCATATCACATTTCAGATTTAGTATGTAAATAAAGTATTTCATATGAAAAATGTACTAATATTTACGCAACGTTTTCAAATTCAACGATTACACAACACTGTTGATATAAATAATTTAATAATACACAAAAATTGGAATGTTCTCCTACTACACGAGTACAAAGTACATACATACATATGTACGTACGTTCAAATTAAAATGCGCATTTATATTACACGGTGTATTAACATTTTACTACAATATATATACAATATTTACGGTCGATTATATTACGTTTGATCATAATAACTAGCGTTGGTTGTAAAATTAAATCAAATTGAACTTACCGTTTAGTTCGTGAGCGGTGGTAATAACGCGATTAACAACGCGTCGACACGACTATCAACTGTATCACTTTTCCTCGATTTCCACGCGCGTTGAATTTACTGGAAATTAAAAACTGGAACCTTCTGCTTGATTGTTTTTCAAATGGATAAATTCAACTTTGACAAAAGAGTGTGTATGCGCGGTTGTAAACATACGATAGACAGACGCGAATGTGAGAGCGTTGCGTCTGCGTCTGCGTCTGTTCGCGATCGAAGCGCGTCTTCAACTGGTGTCGGCGTCGGAGCCTCTGTGAAAATTTCACTTCTGTGGGAAAATCGTCGACAACAAGCACACGCTTTTCCGGCGCAAGGGTATTTTCCGCTCGAAAGAGATCGGCTTTTCCAGCGGCCGCCGCTCTCGAAAGGGACGCGTCGATCTTTAAATCGCGATTTGGATTTTTTCGCACGAGGAAATTTGTTATGAGAAATTTTCGTACCGCCAACACTCGACTTTCTCCGCATTATAGCGTGCATGAAATTTTACATTTTTGTGTCTTTCTGTCTGTATTTTTGTGTGTTTGCTTGTTTGCTCTCTGTCTTTCTGTTGTTATTTCTGTATGTTTTTCTGTCTGTCTTCCTGTCTGTATTTCCATCTGTTTGCTTGTTGACTCTCTGTCTATCTTGCTGTCTCTGTCAGTCTTGCTGATTTTCTCTCTCTTTGCTTGTTTGTTCTCTGTCTGTGTTTCTTTCATTCTTTCTGTTTGTATTTCTGTATATTTGCTTGTTTGCTCTATGCCTGTCCTTTTGTCAGTATTTTATCTGTGTTTCTGTCTGTTTTGCTGTCTTTGTCAATATTTCTGACTGTTTTTCTGTATGTCTTCCTGTCTGTATTTCTATATTTTCAAATGTTTGCTTGTTTACTCTATGCCTATCTTTTTGTCTATCTTGCTGTCTCTGTCAGTCTTTCTGATTGTCTTTTTCTCTCTCTTTGCTTGTTTGTTCTCTACCTGTGTTTCTTTCATTATTTCTGTCTGTATTTTTGTCTGTCTTTATGTTTGCATTGCTATGTGTATTTCTGTCTGTCTTTCTGTCTATATTTCTATATTTCTGTCTGTTTACTTGGTTGCTCTCTGCCTGTCCTTCTGTCAGTATTTTATCTGTATTTATGTCTGTCTTGCCGTCTCTGTCAGTATTTCTGACTGTTTTTCTGTATGTCTTCCTGTTTGTATTTCTATATTTCCATCTTTTTGCTTGTTTACTCTCTGTTTGTCTTTTTGTCTGTTTTGCTGTCTCTGTCAGACTTTCTGATTGTATTTCTGTCTGTTTGCTTGTTTGCTATCTGTCTGTGTTTCTTTCTATATTTCTGTCTGTATTTCTATAATTCTGTCTGTTTGCTTGTTCGCTCTCTGTCTGTTTGTATTTTATCTGTGTTTCTGTCTGTCTTGCTGTCTCTTTCAGTGTTTATGACTGTCTTTCTCTTAGTATTTCTGTCTGTTTGCTCTCTGTATTTCTGTCTCTTTGTTATTCTGTCTGTCGGTTTGTTTATATATTTGTTCCTTATATTATACATATCTACACCGTTTGAATAATGGGGACTAAGCCTTGAAAAATTACTTCCTACGATCCAACGGATATTGTACGTTTGTAAGATAAGTTACTCGAGTGCGTCAGGATATTTTTCTTTCGAGTCGCTGCCATACACAGTTTCATTTAAATTATTCCAACAGATGCAGTGCTACCAATGGAAGCAGATTGAGTAATACAGTACAATACAAACAATATTTGCATTTAAAAGCAGACGATCGGTATTAAAATAAAGGAAGAGAATGGAATAGTAAATTTTTCCCATCAGAAGAGTTGAAGCATCTTTCGCAAAACCAAGTGCATCCAAGTTTAATAAAATCAAGTGCGCCAAATGGAAAGTAAAATAAAACGAAATCATAGAAAACGTGTCGCATTTGTGTAATTGATTAATACATTTACCGGGGATCTTGAAACGTTTCTAGCGGAACATCGTCAGATTAATGTCGTCAAAATCGTGTCGCGAAATATGCAAATCGCTCGTAAGCAATGCAAATGCAACTATACCACCCACGTGTACATTACATTTAGATATACCCTAGTATATGTATGTATAATCTCTCGAAACTGTGTGCTTAGTACACATAGTAGGTCAAACTCGTCACAATTTTCAGTGGCACTTTAATTCAAACAGAATTAACATGCATGAAATTTACCTACAGACTTTCAAATTTCATTTCAACCATACTTACATATACAGTATCGTGAAGGAATTTTCAACTTTTACGACAACGATTAAAACATATTTTCCATCGCTTCTCAATTATTATAATTACGATTAGTATGTGTGAATTTCTATTTCGCAAGTATAATATGTAAGTGTGTCGTTTGAATTCCACACAATAATGTAAATAATAGTTTATATCATTCATTTGACGTGTTGTTTGTAGTGTTTTATTTGCTTTCGGGTTTGTGCGGTTGTAGCATGTGCAAATTCAGCGGTTTCCTTTGTGATGCGGTGAATCAAAATTAGATGTTTGCAATACAGTGTGTGTGTGTGTGTGTTTTTGTGCGCGTTTAACTGAAAGCAATCAATTATGCTAATTAAATCGTGTATAATTTCGAACGATATATTCAGAAGAGAGTGTTTGCGAAATTGATATGTGTTCAAATTACTCTAAACGACTGTATCTGCTAATAAATTCATAGTATGAAAAAAAATTGATACACAAGTGCTAAATTTAACAAATTTGTATTGGCGAGAATGGTTTGCCTCTAAATTGACTATAGTCTATTTTTTTAAACAAAGAGTACGTACATACATATGTAGTTTGAGTTTGAGTTTATTTTAACTACGTGTGCTAAAAAGTTCACATAAAGACAGAGAAAAACGTTACACGCTATTTATTTGGTTAGGTTATAAAATTTATAACCTAAGCATAGTCTCAACAAGGTTAGCATAACTTCCGGAAAATATGATGAAAGAGTCTGGTTGAGTAAGACAATAGCTTTCATAAAGAATCCTTAGTACTACGGCAGATTGGAAGGGTTTTTGTTAACTCTAAGAACAAAATAAAATAATTTAGTGGCCTTCATACATATTCCGTCTATATCAGCGGTCGCCAACCGGTGGTCCGCATCTTTCATAATCATCATCATATTCGGCCGTTCACCATCCACTGCTGGATGAAGGCCTCTCCGATCCTCTTCCATTCCTATCTGTCTTGAGCAATCTGCATCCACTTGACTCCGCCCATTCTTCTCAATTCATCAGCCCATCTTCCACTCGGTCTACCTTGCTTTCTTTCACATCCTCTCGGATACCATTCCAGTATTTCTCACGTCCATCTGCCGTCTATCGGCTATATCTGCCACTTTGGTCATACTACTTACCCGTGTATTCCTCTTACGATCTCTTCTCGTTATACCGAGTAAACTTAAAAAAGCACTGGATCTTACGTAGAATTCTCGAATTTAGCATCCAAGTTTCACAACTATACGACATAACTGGCAATTTTCATAATGAATAATGAATAATTATAATTTTCCTATCGTTATAAGGTGATATCAAAGTGTAATTTACCATTTCATATTTAGAATGTTATTTTTATGGAAAAAATCATGGTAGTGGTCCGCGGAGTTCGAGATTTTGAGTTTAGTGGTCCGTGAGGTCCGAAAGGTTGGCGACCAAAACTAAAATTAGAAGAAAATAAATCTTCCAGATCACGTCATTCAAATTAGAAGAAAATGCAAAATATTTCCGAAACCGCACCGGGAATTTTCTCGAAATTTCACATATCTATAGTTTTCACGTTAAAGAGATTTTTTTAGTCAACTTCTGACTACCGAAATGGCAGTTTACTCTTGAACGATTTTTTGTTTTTTTATTTTTTCGAAAAAAAAAATTGTAATGTTGTAATTTGAGAGAATTTGGTATTTAAAAAAAAAAAAATTAATTAAAATTAGTCAACCGGAAGTAAAACTCCCATATCACGAAACTCATTCACCATATTTTTTTGGTGTGATTTCATGTACGAGCACACTGTTTAATATCGGGAATTGAACTGCACATATCGAACGCTCTACCGATTTAGTATCGCTTTGTCTAAAAATAAATTAAATAAAAATACGAGATCGATCCAGTGTAAAAATAGGGTTGTTCGAGTGTGTGTATGCGTAAAATAGTAATAGTATTTTTCCGTTTGTTTTCCACAAAATGAATTTTCAGTTCGGTGATCCGTGGGTCTGTACGTTGCGGGCCTGGTGTAATGCGCTGTGAACTTGCCCATAAATCAGTCGAGGGTTCATATCCACAGCGACGACTGTTGGTGACAGCAGCCACCCAATCCTCGGAGACCAACATGGGGATGTATTCATCAGACATATTGTACCCATGTCGGTGTTTCTCAAACTTTTTATACGGCGCGGAACGCTTTTGTGGTGCGAATCGATCGGCGCGGAACGCTCGTAACATACACTTTTTTTTTTTAAATGTTCTCGGGAGAAAAATTGACGAAAGGGTGTATTTTATTTATTTATTTATTTATTTACATCTATTACATATTTATAACAACTACATAAATCTATTACACATTATACACTATACTTATACATAACTACTATCTCTCACAGAGGTGTCTCCTCACACTTTTCAAGAATACACCTATGGTCTTAGAAGACTTGACGCACTCCGGGAGGGCATTATACATTAATACACCCCTGTGAAAAACACCACCAGTTGTCTTTGTTTTCCTTACTCTACCTACAACTAATTGGTTCTTATTTCTAGTACAATAACTATGGATATCACTATTTCTAATGATATAATTCTTAAAATAATTTGGCAATAACTTATGATCTAACTTATAAACCAAAGACAATGTGCTTAACTTTAAACAATTTCTAATACTCACCCATCCCAATTCATCTAACATACTTCTAATACTTTTTAGCCTACCAACATTCAAAATACCTCTCATAGCTCTATTTTGCAACCTTTGAATTTTATCTAAATCTTGGCCACTGAACATATTAAGTACAGTGGCACAATAAACCAGATGTGGCAAGACAATTGTATTATAGACCTTACCTTTTCTACTCAAAATATTTCTTAACCTACACAAAACACCAACTTTTCTAGCCATTTTTTTTAATAATATATTCAGCATGTACCTTAAAGTTCAGTTTAGAGTCTATATGAATTCCCAAATATTTTAAATTATCAACTATTTCAATAATTGTATCATTAATCCTAACTTCATTCAACACATTTTTACTATTCAACCACATCATTTTTGTTTTATTCACATTTAGTTTTAATTTATTTTCACACAACCAATCACTTAACATAATTTAATTCTATATTTAAAATATTAGCCATCTCATCAACATCACTTCCTATCACATATATTAAAGTGTCATCTGCATTAGGTAATGTAAAGTGTATCACTGATGCGATGGCACCTGCTAAACTGTGTTAAAATGATTACGTCGATGTATCATATGCGTTTTATTCCAAGAAAGCATCACAACCTCTCACTCATACGCACTGACTATTCAATCATTCAGTCAGAAGTTGCTGACCTAGATTTATTTAAGTTTCTACAAATGTATATGCATATTTTAAACTTAAAACTATTTATTATATTAAAAATAGCCGTTGAAATCTTCCTCTGACTCTAATTATTAAAAATCCCTATTAAATTTTATTATTATTAATGCGATATCTCTGCACTGAACGAATAAAGGCGCTCACACACCTAAGCGGTTTCGTCCTCTTATTGTCGTTGATTCGTACCAATGCTAATTATATCAGTGCGAATGGGACGACGTCAGTTTGACGCAGCGAAACCGCTGAGGTGTGTGAGCGCCTTAATATTTTCAACACCGTGACGTCAACGTCCATAAATTGGGCCACTGGCATGAACACTTCATGACACGGCCATATAAGAGCGCAGCGGAAAGACACACACTGTATTGAAACAATGATTACTTGTCGGTTAATCACAGATATATAAATGTACATTATCTACATATACTAATAAGAAATTTTAAAATTTATTCCATCGTGCATATGTATGTATGTACATTAGATAATCATATTGTAGAGATAGTTGGTAGTTTTTTTTATACCTAGGACAATTTGTGAATGTGACTGGTTGTAAAATAGAAGAAATAAAACTAGGATGGAGTGCTTTTGGAAGAATGAACTTGGTTTTTAAATCCATTCCGCTATGCTTAAAAAAGAAGGCATACGACCAATGCGTACTGCCAGTTATGACGTATGGATGTGAAACGTGGATGCTAAATTCAAGAATGTTACGCAAGATCCAGTGCACACAGAGTAGCATGGAAAGATATATGCTTGGTTATAATAAGAGGAATACATGGGTAAGAAGTATGACCAAAGTGGCAGATATAGCGGAACAGACAGACAGAAATGTAAGAGGATTAAAGAGGCCTTCATCCAGTAGTGGACGGTGAATGGCTGAAAATAACGGCATAAAAATTGCTATATTGAGTATTTATGTACATTTAAATATAAAATAATCCAATAAAAAAATCGCCACTGACGAATTTCCATCTTTAAAAACTTTTCCCCTCCCTAATGAAAATTAGAGTTTTTCGCAAACGTTAAAATATGTAAATGAGCGTGAAAATTCGCATTTTTAAATATTCGCCGAATTCCGTTTAACAAAAAAAAAAATTCTCTTAATTACTCGGCGGATTTAAATATTTCTCAAATAAACCTACATACATATATGTACATACGTGTATTTTATACGTGCATATAAGTTATGTATTGTGACGTCAGAAACAGATTGTGTCCACACGTCACATTTGGACCATGTTGCAATCAGGGCTGCAACATCAACGTCAACCGTGCACCGCATGCACATCCATCATGAGACTTTTTTGAATACCCTGTCGTGAATTTGCTTCCGGTCTACGTGATACAGTAATTAATCATGCTAATGTTTCAACGAATCGGGAGAGACTCGCTAATTTTAACCAAACCGTGGCTTACCATGTAAAAGAGTCCGACAACTTTTGGATGGATTTATAGACACGTAGAAAAATTATATTTTACAATGTATATTTTATACAGGACTAGCAGAATTGCCCGGCGTTGCTCGGGCAGGTGAATTATGAATATGAATATTATGAATTATGAATATGAATACCGAAATAAACATTTATTCTCTGGTACAAACAAAAATTGCGTATGGGAGTTCCTTGACCCCGGGCTCTGACCTCTTCCAAAAACCGTTTACAGTCTAAGTTAGAGTACCGTGAGATAGTATACCAAATTTGGTGGTTCTAAATTGAAAACTGTAGATTTGCATAGCGGACCAACAAATATTCAACTTTATATAGTAAGCCCGTTGAATATCAACGGAGCGGTTTCTCATCACCCGTACTGAAAAATAATATTAAATTTTTATAGTTGTTGTATAGATGGCGCTTTATAATACAACAACGTAATAATTTAGCAAAGTCGCGGACTTTCAAACTATTTATATGTTCAAAATATAAGGGGTCTCGCATTATCGGAGTATGGCGTAAGCGCTCAATGTTCCATTTTTTGAATCTGGTGATACCGGGTTCAAATCCCACTCGCGCGACGTTCTGGTTTTTTTTTAATCATTTACCGAGGTGAGCGTTATCAGCAGACAGACAGACAGACAGACGGATTTCGCCTATTATACATACATATATACATATATATAATGATTTACGGCTCACTGTGATTATTGTAAGGAGTGATATTTGATGAAAAAAAAATCATACGAAGCAAATCAACCTTTGTATTTAAATCAATGTAAATCAGTGGTCGGGAACCTTTTTCGAGCCAAGAGCCAAATTAGGGAAAACCTCGCAAAATTGGTAGGTTTGGGAGCCGCAACATATTATTTTCTAATTATATATTAAAAAAAAATTAAATGTGACTCATTAATCATTAATAATTAATAGTAAGAAATAAGTCATCCTCGTGATATTCCTTAACGTTTGACAGTTTATTACAAAAAAATATTATAAAGTTTAAATGGTATTCGTTTTGATCTTGTGTAAACTGTGTGTCAAAATTTTGTATTTCATGCAAAACGTTGGATGACAGTGAGAGCCGCGGGTTTTCATACAAAGAGCCGCATGCGGTCCCGAAGCCGCCGGTTCCCGACCACTGATGTAAATAGATTCGAGGATGTACGATACTTTCATATGACAAGCTTTGGTGAAGAGCTTGTATTCCAAACTTCAGCATTAATAATGAAAATTAGAGTTTCGCCCGTTGACAATCACATATTATTCACATATGAGTTGGCTTACAATAGCGGTAGCAATCTATACTTCGTTGGTATGTACATATATATTGATAAAGTAAAAATTATTATAATTTAAATTTTCAATGATGAAAAAAGGAGTGTCAAGTCTTACTGATGGACAGCCAGACATGTACATAGTTGTTGTATAAATGTCAATTTATAATATAGCTATTGTCATAATAATAAAGTTTTTATATCAAGAGTGTATGCAGTTTGAGTTCAAGTGTGTTTTTTTTTTAATTGGGTGGTTTAATAAGGGACACGAAAACTACACGCTATTGTTGTATTTGGTTGGCACTAGAACTTTCATCCCTTTTTAAATAAAACGTACTGTTAGAAGAATTAGAAAAAAATCACAATGTGTAGCCGCTAGTCACTATAGAAGTAAAACTTATTTGCAGTGTAAAGCAAGCGGAGGATAGGTTATGTGAGAATGACTTCAAAACATCGCACACATTTTGCTCAAACAATGGAGCGATAAATTTTGAGGGCGAGGGGCGGCACGGGCCGCGGGTAGCTATCTCTGTCTCGCATCAACGCGGAAGAGCAAGAGAGACGGCAATATCGTTTTACCCGTCCGTTCGGTCAGTTTGTATAGAAACGACACGAAACGATTTTCACTACTGTGCCAATAGAAGTTTTACTTCAAAAAGATAAACTTGCTAATACGATTTTTTTTAAATATAGCTTTATTGTTTGGATTCAGACTTGATTTTTTTGATTTTTTTCTCTCAGAATGACCCTTCGATCACCCTTACAATATGTACAGTGAATCACTCTGTACAATCTGGAAAAAAAACAATTAGCGCGTTGCAGCGGGAAAAACGAGAGCGAGCGCCAACAACACAGGGTAGGTCGTAAAACATGCAAATTTACGTGCAACCCCCTCTCCCCGCCCCACCCCCTCGTGTTATTGCCCGCCCAGGGGGTAGCTGGCTGTTCCGAAAGTACTGCACAGTCAATTAAAATGTGTTCTAATAAAGCGTTGCCGAGTTACGAGCCGCCGAAGAAGTCAACTCAAGAATTCTTAATTAACACTGACTACAACTCACCTGTCGCCGCCATTCGTCGACGTGCGTTTCAATTTCAACGCCATTTTGTTACAAGTCAACCGTAGTACGGCGTATCATACCCCCTTCCGGGAAACTTACACATTTCAACCGTTTACAGTTTATACTCTGCAGCGAAAACTACGTTAATTGATTTAGGTGTCATTCGATTGATTACAGTCGGTTAAAGGCGCTCGCACACCTCTGCGGATTGATATTCGCCCGGCGAAGAAAACGCGCGTTTGATGTGGTGGGGAGTTGTATCGCATAACCGCAAGTGGCGTTGCCTACACCAGCGGTCGCCAACCTTTCGGACCTCACGGACCACTAAACTCAAAATCTCGAATCCCGCGGACCACTACCATGATTTTTTCCATAAAAACAACATTCTATATATGAAATGGTAATTACACTTGTATTTGCACTCCAAGTTATTTGCAACAAGTTGGATATCACCTTATAATGATAGAAAAATTATCATAAATAAACGATATATTCAATATTCATTATGAAAACTCGGATGTTAAATTCATGAATGCTACGTAAGATCTAGTGCACACTGAGAAACGTGGAAAGATGTATGTTTGGTATAACAAGAAGAGATCGTAAGAGGAATACATGGGTAAGAAGTATGACCAAGGTGGCAGATACAGCAGAACGTGTGAAAAAGTTGAATGGGCTGGACACATAACGAGAAGAATGGATGGCAGATGGACGCGAGAAATACTGGAATGGTATCCGAGAGGATGTGAAAGAAAACAAGGTAGACCGTGCAGAAAATGGGCTGATGAATTGAGAAGAATGGGTGGAGTCAAGTGGATGCAGATTGCTCAAGACAGACAGGAATGGAAGAGGATTGGAGAGGCCTTTATCCAGCAGTGGATGGTGAACGGCTGAATATGATGATGATTATGATAAATGCGGACCACCGGTTGGCGACCGCTGGCCTACACCACTAGCGATTTCGTACCGGATATTTTCGGCGATTCGCTCAATTTCAATATGACGTTTGTGGAAAACCTGATAGAAACGGTGAAGAAATATCCCATCCTGTACGATCTGACTTGATCGGTTATGTCAGAGTGACAGAAACCGTTTTAGTCAACCAATCCTCGATGACACACCGTTATAAATTACATTCATCAATAAAAGTATTTAACTAACCATTCATATAAATATGCGGCCAACATTAGAGCTTTGTCCTCGTTTGAGGAGTCCATGTCAGAATCGTGAGTGAAATACAAACGTTCCGAAGGCGAGGTGACACATGGTTATTTCGCTATTCGCCCGTTGAGTGTTGAGTGAAGTTTCTGTGTCGAATGGCGCTGCAGTCGTGCCAACTGTGCGCACCACAGTATTTCGCTATTCGGCCGTTGAGTGTTGAATGGCACTGCAGTCGTGCCAAGTGTGGCGCTGCAGTCGTGCACCACCACAGTTTCACTATTTTGACTGTTCCCCGCTGCAGTGTTGAGTTTCACTGTTCGCCCGTTTATGTTTATGTCGAATGGCGCTGCAGTCGTGCCAAGTGTGCACACCACAATATTTCGCTATTCGGCCATTGAGTGTTGAATGGCGCTGCAGTCGTGCCAAGTGTGTACACCACAGTATTTCACTGTTCGCCCGTTGAGTGTTGAGTGAAGTTACTGTGTTGAATGGCGCTGCAGTCGTGCCAAGTGTGCGCACCACAGTATTTCACTGTTCGCCCGTTGAGTGTTGTTACTGTGCTATTCGTGAATGGCGCTGCAGTCGTGTGTACAAGTGTGCGCACGAATGGCGCTTTCGCTATTCGGCCGTTGAGTGTCGAATGGCGCTGCACTCGTGCCAAGTGTGTACACCACAGTATTTCACTGTTCGCCCGTTGAGTGTTGAGTGAAGTTACTGTGTTGAATGGCGCTGCAGTCGTGCCAAGTGTGTACACCCCAGTATTTCACTCGCCCGTTGAGTGTTGAGTGAAGTTACTGTGTTGAATGGCGCTGCAGTCGTACCGAGTGTGCGCACCAGAGTATTTCACTGTCTGCCCGTTGAGTGTTGAGTGAAGTTACCGTGTTGAGTGAAGTTACCGTGTTGAGTGAAGTTACTGTGTTGAGTGAAGTTACTGTGTTGAATGACGCTGCAGTCGTGCCAAGTGTGCGCAGCACAAATCTCACGCCGCCACTTCACATTCGCGCGAATGTTCGACAACCGTTGGCCTAGATGACGTCGTCGAATGCTGACGAGCATTCGCGTGGAAGTGACACGCGTGGCCAGAGCGCTGCTGTCGATATCGACATGTTGTCAAACAAACCGCGCACACAACATTGAATGTGCAGCGGAATGGGTCCGCCATCTTGCTTTTTTCGCGGTTGCCCGCCGTGCGACCGCGAGCGTTCATTCAGTGCGTTGGCCAAAACGCGAAAAAGCGCGAGTGACATTCCACACATGGACGCTCGGTATTGCTCGTGAGCGCTCGCCGAATGTAAAGCGCCGGCATCAGACTTGCGAAATCCGCAGAGGTGTGCGAGCGCCTTAAGGGTAGGTACGCTTTTCACGCAGTGTAGCCTTGACTCTGTGGGAAAACTCGCTTTGTGCGACCCTCAGACGAATTGACGAGGTGTGCTGGTGAATGGGTAGTCTCGGGGTTGATTTTGGGTCTGGTGTGGTGTGTATATAGTTGTTGATGATCAGTCATCCGTTCAAAATGGCAAAAACGGCCATTTTGCCCGTGGCGGGTCGTTTATCACCAGCCTCGGTAGGTATAGTGTAGCCATGGAAAATTTTGTGGCGAGCGATCGACTGGAAATTTTGCGATATCCACACACACGTACGAATACACGTGTAGGTACGTTTTTCTGAAAGTGTAACGTACATATTATGTGTTAACTCGAATGAATACATACATACATACATATACCTAATGATATCTGAAACAAATGATTTTCAGTTCACGTATTCAGAATATTGCGCACGGGGAAATTAAATTACGAGGTTTACACACTATGACGGGTGTTACACATTTTATTTTATTTATTTTTATAATAATAATAGCTAATTAGCTAATTTAACTGACATCTATTACATATTTATAACAACTACATAAATCAATTACACATTATACACTATACTTAAACATAACTACTATCTCTCACAGAGGTGTCTCCTCACACTTTTCAAGAATGCATCTATTGTCTTAGAAGACTTGACGCACTCTGGGAGGGCATTATACATTAATACACCCCTGTGAAAAACACCAACAGCTGTCATTGTTTTCCTTACTCTACCTACAACTAATTGGTTCTTATTTCAAATAGCATAACTATGGATATCACTATTTCTAATGATATAATTCTTAAAATAATTTGACAATAACTTATGATCTAACTTATAAACAAAAGACATACAACATACTATATATGTACATACATATGTATTCAAAATTTCAGCTTAATGTGTATCATAGTTTTGCTGGAAAAATTCGGGGTGTGGCTGTGTCGAACACGGCCGTGGGTTTTCGTGAATACGTCTGCGTTAGCGGCTAATATTCTATTTGAAATATGCGAATGAAATGAAAGCATCGAAATGGACAACAGCATAACGAATAAAGTCTGAACTAGTAATCGATTAGCCGTCGAGGTGCTCGCGTCGTTGTTTTCCCTGCGCGCCGCGTCGACTTTCTGATGTTCCCAATACCGTCTCACTCGTTCTGTCACAGACATTTTGGTACTGATCGATAGATGATTAGACCATCTTTCTGATGATATACGTTTTTTGTATTTCCTATTGGCTTTTTGGTGAGTATAGTGAAATTTTAGATTTTTTTTCGACTTGTTTTTGATTTTTCACCAACAAATAATTTACACCGTTCACTTTTTATGGCTTAAATCAACAGATCTTAAAGAGATATTTCGTTTAGTAGCAAAATCACCGTTCTCGAGAAGACTGATGTCGGTCTCAACTGATCGTGTAATATCGTCCGTTAGTCCATCAGTTTGCCATCAGTATATTCATGATCTAGATCATGGATTGAACTGATACCAGACTGAGCGTGTAACACCCGTCTAACTGAAGTATCAGGTACTGAATTTCTTCACTTAAATTTAGTATAGAAACACTAAATCTACTGTTTAGAAGAGCGATTTTCATTTTTTATGATGTAGAACAAAATGTGGGTAAGTATTTGTAATCTGTACTAAAATGAAAAAAAAAAAACACTGAAGCATGCAATCATATTCGAATATCTACATATATACATATGTACTATGTACACGTAGATATGTACATATATAAAATTGAATGTTTGATTGTTTGTCCGCTATGCAAATCTACAGTTTTCAATTATTTAGAACCACCGAATTTGGTATACTATCTCACGGTACTCTAACTTAGACCCTAGACGTTTTTTGGAAGAAGTCGGAGCCCGGGGTCAAAGGGTCATACAAAATTTTTAATCAATTTTTGTTTGTACTGGAGAATACATGTTTATTTCGATATTCATTTAATTTCACAATTTCATTTTCATAATTCACCCGCCCGAGCAACGCTGGGCAATTCGGCTTGTGGTCATATAAATTTGAATTATGGTCAAAACTGAACTGTTAAATTAAGTGGCGGCCATCTTGAATTTTCACCGATTTGATAATTTCAAGTGATCCACTTGAGTACCGCAAATGAAGTATAATATATAAAAATAGTGCACAAGATTATGACCAAAGTGGCAGATATGGCGGAATATGTGAAAAATGTATCCGAGAGGATGTGAAAGAAAGCAAAGTAGACCGAGTGGGCGATGGGCTGATGCATTGAGCACAAATTGTGGAGTCAAGTGGATGCAGATTGCTCAAGACAGATATGAATGGAACAGGATTGGAGAGGCCTTCGTCCAGCAGTGGATGGTGAACGGCTGAAAATGATGATAATGAAATGTTATAAAAGTTCGAAAGCAATAGGTATGCTGTAAGATGAAGTTCGATGTTCAAGCTTGATCATATCCTATGTCATTGAATAGGTGTCTCTATCATAATAAAATCCATTAAAAATTTAACAATTATATCAGCGGTTTGACAATTTACGATATGCGCTCAAAAGCTGTCTAATTGTTTTTGGAATATTCTGTAAAATATACACGGAAAACACGTTTACATGTAGAAAATTTTAAACGATTCTGAGACATTGAATTTCACAAATAATTTTTTTATGATATTCAATTTTGAAAAAGACCGTTTAGATGTTGCAACTGTAATTGGAAGTAATAATAATGCGGTTATTACTTTCGAAAAACTAGACGCTTGACTAGAATATTTAATAATTACATAAGTTCGGCGAATTCTCGTATTGAAGAAATTTTGGAAATTTCCGTCTTAAGCGTGGATTTTAACATAATAATTTGAAGGGGGAAAATGTTCTAATATTTCTTTATTATAAATTTTTTGCAATGCTTCTGCCGATTTATGTAATTATTTTACAATCTTTCATATTTAATATTGTAATTATGTTTTAACAAGTTGTGACAGAAAAATGTACCTATACCGCTTATTTTCATAAAAAAAAATTATATTTTACTGAAAATGGGCCCCATCTGGGGACGGCCCCCGCACTGCGGGGTCTGCTCCCACCTAGTTCCGCTACTGGTTTATACCCAACGCAATACAGTTATAGTTAAACATATATATGTATGAGAAAAGTAAGTATTGATCCAAATCTTAGTGTAGTACCAAATTAATGTTAATATTTCATGTATCTACGAGGTTGGGTCTTGTTTTTGAGTTCTTTCACAGCGTAGACATCCTTTCGAAGGGCTCGCACTCTGCAGAGGTGGTAAATCGGAATGCCTGTTTAAATTTATACGAGCTAGTTATGAGCTTGGGGATGAATTTCATAAGCGTTCAATGGCACTTTCGTCGTTTCGGACACCCATAAATAATTGCGTAGACAATGAGCAGCAGTACCTCGAGCAGGGTCACACCTTCGCGGCTCGCGGAATCCCTTTGTAGAGGTCCTTTGTCTCCTTGCACAATGGAGACCTGTCGTGATTTACGACAAATACACACACACACACACACACACCGGTCGAAAATCGCGACAAACCTCGCAATTGATATAATTGGATCGTCGCTAATGGAAACCTGGATTATTATCAGACAAGAATGCGCATCGGTGCAGACATAAGCACCGTACGAAATTGGATAAAATACGTTCATTCGTCGAATGTTCCGATGGGAAGATTTGACGATCCCGTTCCATTCAAATTGACTATGCAGAATTAGCCAAGTTTACAAACTGCAAGTCTACAAACTCAACAATCGAGAAAAATGAATAATTTGCTAAGGTCATGTGGAGTTTAATGCAAAGTTTTATTTATTTAAAATACATGGGTAGGCGGCATATGAGTCGCCTAGTTCCAAATCCCGATAAGTCCATAACACTCACTTGTTCGCAAACGGGACTTATTTGCTTGATGGCGTTTAAACTCATTTAAACTTAATTTTGTTGATATTAAACAAAATATTGAGATTAGAAACGTGGACTTATCGTTGTTTGTTTCTAAATATGGCTTTTATCAGCTTTTATCATAGTGCAATTGTCGATTTTTGGAACTAACACTGATTTTCAATATTTTTTTACGGCGCACTTAGCGGTATTTGGAATAATTCAAGTATAAGGCATCGTTTGAAAACATTCTTAGTACCAGAAATATTTTACCCTCGTTTTTTATATATTGTGGACTTATCGGGATTTGGAACTAGGCGACTCATATAGTCGATTGAGCCCAGGGGTCAGATATAAATTTTACATTCATAGGTAGATTTTAATTGTTTAGGTATTTATATTTTATAATTGAAGGATTACAAAAGTCCATTTATATTCAAAAACTTGTCGAGATGATTTTTAAACGGATTTATATTTTCAGAAGTTACTAGCAGATTTGGGTGGCGAATTCCAAACTTCTACCACTCTATTTGAAAATAATAATGAGTCTCTGACAATTTTGTTAGATTTGTCTTATGACCTCTGAGATGTGCGTTTTTATCGAACGTGACGTGGTTTTTTATTGGGCATTTATATTTATTATTTATTATTTTATACACTATATTATTAGATCGCCTCTCAATCTTTTCGTTTCCAAAGAGGTGAGACTCATTCCCTCCAACCTTTCGTTATAGGGTAGTGATGGAAGATAGGAAGTTCAGATGGGATTGTAATCCTTCTTTGAACCTTTTCTAAACATACAATGTCTTTTTTAAAGTTAGGGTTCCAAACATTTACAGCAAATTTTAATTTAAGTCTAATATAGGATTTATAAATTTTTGACAGCAACTGGATACTAAATTTCTGAATACACGTTTGATAATACATACATATATGTACATAACTACATATGTATATAAATAAATAACACCTATTTATTAAGGAATTTGTATGAGTTAACAATTTTATGTCTTTAGATAACAACACCCAGGTCCACTTGTGATGCAACTTTTGGGACACTTGCATTATCAATTAAATAACGGATTTGGGGGTTTGATTGGCCTAGGTGTAAAACAGAGCACTTATTAATGTTTAAAGACAATAACACGAGATATGATTCAATAAGAGATTCTTGCAGTCGAGTGCCAAAATCGAGAAATGTACAAAATGTAATCGGCTTTACCACATCGTGAATTCAAAAGCTAGGATAATACAAGAAAGTACCGGGACATTATTTTTTCACAAACTACATAGATACAGTGATAGATTCGGCTTATCAATGTTATCATCTTGTGGATCTTAAAAAAGTCCAAGCGAACAAAAAAATTACGTTTCCGAGAATATTCCAATGGCTCTCAAATTGTCTAAGTCGCCATTAGATGTGAAAAATTACATATATGAAACTGCACCACAGGTGAAATTTATTTTGATATGCGTTTTTATCATAGAAATTCAACGGTTGATTGCGATATTACATATAATAACGAGGAAGTCTAATGGCGGCCATTCACAGTCCCTATTTTTCGACGTCCATACCAATGTGAATGTGCTAAAATGTTCATACTTTTTTTTAATATTAAAACTAGTTGGTCTTCATATACTTTCCACCAATTTATTTTAAATTTTTGATTAATTATTGTCTTTGGGTTGGATGATTGCCCCATTGGTCAACGATTATATGGTCAGATCACTTGGATTTTTACTTTATCCTAATCGGATAAAGTATTGTTTTTCATAGTCTTCTAAAACTTCTTTTGTCTAATAGCACTTTAACTTCCTTATTAACGTGTGTTTGAAGCCTCGTTCGTTCGTACTGAAAGCGGAAATTGGCGTACAATGCGGACGTCTCACTAAAAAACACCGTGAATGTACTAAATCGATTGAAAACGGTCGACTCAGTATATTCACGATGCTTTTCAATGAGAAATCCGCCTTGTACGTCGGGGAAAACGGATCGTGAATGGCCACCATAAGGCCCGTAACGCACTTGGCTGCCTGGCTGCGCAGCCATGGCTTATGTAATAATAACTTGTAATAACTTATTACTAATAAGATGCTCGCCACCGTCAAAAAAAATCTGGTGCTGGTGTGGTTGCTCAGTGTAATATCGCTCTAAGAGCGATATTACATGGCGAGCATCTTATTACATTGCACCACTTTTCACTCACCAAGCTACCTGCACATCTCATAATCTTAATACAAAAAAATAGGTCTAGGAAGCTATACGAAAACTAGGTACTCTATGTAGACGTAGAAAATATATAAAATTCAACCTCTCATATTTCTTTCCGAATTTCATTGTTTTCGAAACAATTGCGTTGGCGTTGCGTTGCGTTGACAATTGAGTACGACGATGCAAAAAAAAGGTCAGAAAACGGTTTTTGGTGAAGGTTATTTTCGTCGAACATTGACTTCCAAGAAATTTTTATGCAACTGAGAATCGCATCATGTAATACGTAGCATTGGAACCTGTATATCTATCTGGTCATCGAGGTTTAAAAAAAATCTGGTGTTCCGTTTGGTTGCTCAGTTTAATATCACCCTTAGATGCTACGTATTACACGATGCTCTAAGAGCGATATTACACTGAGCAACCACACCAACAACCAGATTTTTTTTGACGGTGGCGAGCATCTTATTACATTGCACCACTTTTACTTCATCCGCTACCTGCTCATCTCATAATCTTCATACAAAAAAATAGGTCTAGGAAGCTATACGAAAACTAGGTACTCTATGTAGTAGTATGTAGACGTAGACAATATATAAAATTCAACCTCTCATATTTCTTTCTGAATTTCATTGTTTTCGAAACAATTGCGTTGACGTTGCGTTGCGTTGACAATTGAGTACGACGATGCAAAAAAAAGGCCAGAAAAGGGTTTTTGGTGAAGGTTTTTTTTATCGAACCATTGACTTCCAAGAAATTTTTATGCAACAAAGAATCGCACAATCTAATACGTACCATCTAAACCTGTATATCTATCTGGTTGTCGAGGTTCAAAAAAAATCTGGTTGTTGGTGAAGTGGCCAAGTGTAATATCGCTCTAATCTAACCTAACCAAACAACGTTATTTGGTACCTGTTAGTTAACCTTCTTTTTGAAAAATCATCATGCATCTTACGACCGATTCTCCTTGCGAACAATTTTCCGTGAATCGTTGGGAACAAGTACCCAAGGTAGGAAACACGTTCTCCCCCTATTAATGGCCATTTTATCTGCTGCGGTGTGCTTTAAACCGTTCTGCCTACGATATTTTCAAAATGGCTTATTAACCCTGTCCCTCGACCTATCGTTGGTGTTGTGTGGTGTATGTGTATCCAGATCACGGTATACGTGACGTGGTCCGTGTGCCCTTATCTCGGATAAATAAACCCAGTTGAATGAGCAGTAGTAGGTGGGTGAGTTGGCAAAGCAGCATGCTCGATATGCCAAATAAAAACAATGATTCAATAGCGATACTTATCTGCGATGCGTGTTTGTAAACACGCCATTGTAATCAATGCTACGCCTACGGTGAGAGTGGTCGAACTAAAAAAAATTAATCATCGAGCTTGTGTTTTGTTTGGATTCTGTTTTTGCTTTATCCTAATCGGATAAAGTATTGCGATCGTGCAAAAATTCGACCTTGAGATTTTGACTGATTTTGTATCGGGTATTATCCCCTGATCTGTATGGTTGTGTGTCTGTGCGTCTGTAAATCTGTATATAACTTTTATTCATTTCATTTCAGTAGACAAGATTTTGACTACTATAGGCAGAGTACATTTCGTTTAATTTCAGTACTACTACATTTTGACAGCTAATTTACAGAAGAAGTTGCTGTATGTTACTTCTGTGTATCCCAGACTTTAGGTTTAAATGAATTCAACTCTTCGTGTCGACTGGTTGCCTATAATTTGCGGATTCCGGTTACAAAACTTCACAAAAAAAAAAAAAACGGAAAAGAGCCAGAATAATTGACCATTACAAACACTTTCTTATAAATGTGATTTACAAAGAAGTTTTTCTTTTGTAAACAACACAATAAAGTGAGATATAAGTAGGTACTTATATTTTTTATCTCGTAAAAATTATTTGATTTGGGTACATCAATATTCGATTGCTATGAGTTAACACTACAATATAATAGACGTGGCTCAAACTGTGGCTCGTGAGCCGATTGTAAGTTTCATCAAAATTGTAGATTATAAAACGTGTACAAAAAAAAAATGACGAAAAACGCATTTACTGAAATAATATTATCGCATGTGGCGCATTTCTTAACATTGTGTGGAATAATCATAATGGCGATGGGTTAGTCACTTCACCAACAATCAGTTTTTTTTTGAACCTCGACAACCAGATAGATATACAGGTTTAGATGGTACGTATTACATGATGCGATTCTCAGTTGCATAAAAATTTCTTGGAAGTCAATGGTTCGATGAAAAAAACCTTCACCAAAACCCTTTTCTGACCTTTTTTTGCATCGTCGTACTCAATTGTCAACGCAACGCAACGTCAACGCAATTGTTTCAAAAACAATGAAATTCAGAAAGAAATATGAGAGGTTGAATTTAATATATTTTCTACGTCTACATACTACATACATATGTATAGTACCTAGTTTTCGTATAGCTTCCTAGACCTATTTTTTTGGTATGAAGATTATGAGATGAGCAGGTAGCTGGTGAAGTAAAAGTGGTGCAATGTAATAAGATGCTCGCCACCGTCAAAAAAAATCTGGTTGTTGGTGAAATGGCCAAGTGTAATATCGCTCTTAGTGCCACTCAAATTGATACATCGATGGGTTAGTTAGTGCACAGATATTGTAAGTCCAGTTTATACCAAAATTGAGTTATCATATACAAAACGTCCATATATGTACATATGTACATCAAACCTTCACGTTTAAAAAGGATTGTATATCCAAATAGTATATTTGAGAAGATATTGCCTTATTCAAATATATAATATGTTCATTTCGTCCATAGTTTTCATGCAAAAGAGATGTATGTACATATGAGTCGCCTAGTTCCAAATCCCGATAAGTCCACAATGTACAAAAAACGAGGATAAAATATTTTCTGGTTCTTAGAATGTTTTCAAACGATGCCTTATACTTGAATTATTCCAAATACCGCCAAGTGCGCCGTAAAAAAATATTGAAAATCAGTGTTAGTTCCAAAAATCGACAATTGCACTATGATAAAAGCTGATAAAAGCCATATTTAGAAACAAACAACGTTAAGTCCATGTTTCTAATCTCAATATTTTGTTTAATATCAACAAAATTAAGTTTAAATGAGTTTAAACGCCATCAAGCAAATAAGTCTGTAGCAGAAAAACCGCGTTTGCGAACAAGTGAGTTTTATGGACTTATCGGGATTTGGAACTAGGCGACTCATATGTCACTTACAATATTTTAAAACAAAACTGGACATACAATATCTGTGCACTGACCCATCGATGTATCAATTTGAGTGGCATTGTTGAAAAGTTTTCGTTAAAAAGCGCGTTAACTTAAATATAACTTTCGCCGGTGGTGCATTTTTAATGATATTTTTACTAAATTGAAATGATTTGTATAAAAATATAATGATTTTACCCATGTTCGATTGTGGAAAATTCGAGTATACAAAACGGTTGGCAATCGCTGCCATTTTATATAAAGAAATCGCCATCTTTCTAAAACAGATTTGGTTCACCGAGTGTAACATACACAAAGAAACGAACGGTCTTTTCATGAAAACGAACACAATGTGTCAACTAACCGGTCACGCCTCGCGCTCTCGTTTTGATTTTCCTTTTGAATCAGTTCCAAACACACCTTGCATGCAATGACAGATATTAATATTTTGGAAAGATACGACGTTACGACTTCTACAATATATCGGTTACGCTACGATCGACGAAGCGTGCGAAAAATATTAAAAAGCGTGCAGTGAGCAGTGTGACACACGAGAACGTCGAGTGACATTTGGCACAACTTTTCAGATAGATACTCTTGTCACGGGACACGAGAAGAGATTCTTCGGTGTAAATACTGTAAATCGATCCTGAGCAGTGCTCGAATTCAGCGGGAGCGGCAGGGAGCGGGCGTTCCCTTTCGTGAAATTTGAAAACGTAGCGTACCCTTTCGTGAAATCTGTAAATTTAGCGCTCCCTTTCGTAAAAAACCAAAATTTCCGTGCTCTTTCAATAATTATTGCCGAAAAAATGTTAGAAGGTGAATTTTTTTTACATTTATGACTCCTAAATCACAATCTTTGACTGAAAGTTAAATTTTTTACATTTCAATTCCGACAAAGGCATCTTATCTGTAGCCAAAAGCCATTTAAAATATTATTATGTTTTGAAAAAGCTGGATGCACTTGTGTTACTTGAAGATAACATTTAGAATTCGAGGGTTTTTATGCGCAAAAAGTTATATTGCTTTATGGTCGGCACTGTCCGTCACACTATGGTCGAACTGCAACGGGTCCCTCTCGGGTCATCGATCATTTCGATAATTTACGATATCTTTCTTTGAATTGTCGGCATTCTTATTTTAACAAAATTTCTAAAGCAGCTGTACCGCTACCATTATACTAAAGGAACCAAAATTTCAACATACTTCAGTCTTGCCTGTCCTTCTGATGAGAGAACTTGAATTTAGCGAACGTATTTGCAATTTCAATCTATCATCGGGAATCGCTTGATTATTTTTTTTATTTATATTTTATTACTGCACTTCATCACTAACAAACACTTTTCTAGCAACATTTTTTAAGTTGTCTGAATTATAATTACTGCACGTGACTAACTAAATAGTGATATTAACAATTATTCAAATTTAAAAAAAATTAACCGTGTAAATTGTGCATGTACATATGTATGTAATACAGTTTCTATAATAATAATACTAATAACCTAATATATACAACCATAAATTCATTTATATTGGTGTACATATGTTACGTAAGTGTTTTGGTGTTATAATATATGTATGTATAGAAATGTACGTACATTTTCTATACATATACATAGTTTAAAAAAAAAAAGTCGTTTGATATTTTTTGAAAATTATCGAGCGCTCCCATTCGTGAAAATTTCCATTTCGAGCACTGATCCTGAGACAATGACGAACTTATCAGACAGTCCTTTTTCAGTGTGAAAGCGGATTTGTGCGGTGTAGGTAGAGAGATGAGTTGTGAAAATGTTGAGGGAGAGTCAGTGCGGGGGGGCAGGTGGTTGTTATCTAATTGGTTAATAGTCCGGAAGGGTACTGATAACGGGGATAAATGCGGCGTCGAAAAGTTAACGACTTCCACACCCCTCGATTCGCTCAAAAATGTAATAAATGAAAATTTCATAAATATGTACATACTATGTATAGTATTTTAAATGCGCACTGCGTTCGATCGCTTTGGAATTACAATGTGGAAAATATATGCGGAAAAGTTTTCGGTGTAATTCAAGTATAATTTCCACCTGTGCCCTCTTTTGCGCCTAGGCAGGCAGTTTGATTTATTTATGGCCGGTCATAAAGATGCTCATTATAATTATTAATGAGTTCGCACTTGTTGAAAATAATTTCGCTCATAAAACCTTTACCTTGTTTTATAAACATCGATACGCCCATAGACGCGTGGGTCGTTAACTTTTTTTTGTAAGATTATAATTTAGCTAATCTAGAGTGTTTAGTACTCCAGCTATGTAACTTGGTACGTTTATTATAATCGGTATGTAAAATAAACCAATCGGTCAACATTTTAGTCAATTCTGAAATAGAAACTTCATACAAATTGTGTGTGGATTTATTCTAAACGAGCCACTGTCAAATTTATGCTTCTTATGAATATACTAGCTTTATTACCCGGATTTGCCCGGGGTGTAATTAATATAATGTAATATAGTGTTTGTTTAGTAAATTATTTCGGGAGCCCAAAAAAGGGGCCGCCGGGGTAGGAGGGGGTTTAGGGGTGGTAAGGGGCCGGCATAGCTTTTAGGGAGTATAGTAACGCTATGACGTCGCTATAGGATTTTTCGAGTTTTTTTCTATCAATTTATTTTTAAAATTGATTTTTTCAACTTTTTTTTGAACTTTTTGAACTTGTGAACTTTTTTATTTTTTCAACTTTTGGTCCCCCCCCAAGCCATGCCGGCCCCCTACCACCCCCCCCCCCAGACGTCCCTCAAGCCCCGGCGGCCCCTTTAACACCCCCCCTTAGACCCCCCTCCTGCCCCGGCGGCCCCTTTTTGGGCTCCCGAAACACTATCTGCTTAAATCTACTTAAATCTGCCGAAAACATCTACTATCGTGTGTACTTCGTCGTTTCTATTAATTGCGCCCGAGCAACGCCTGGTAATTGACGAATGACCCATACGTACATACATACATACATACATACAAACACAAGCGTTTTATATATTAGATATATATACATATATATGTATGTACACACATAAATTATCAAATGCTAAACAAACATTGAATTTATAGACTATTATTATTCAAACTAAAGGGCAATATGTACTTTATTATTCAAACTAAAGTACATATTGCCCTTTCACGATCAACGGGTGTTTATTATTGACATACGAGTAAGCTAACAACTATGTACATGTGAGGAAGAACAGTTTACGTGAAAATTTTAAATATAAATTTAAATCATCGTCACTTTCAGCCGTTCACCATCCACTGATGGATGAAGGCCTTCCACACATTCTTCTCAATTTATCAGCCCATCGTCCACCCGGTCTACCTAGCTTTCTTTCACATCCTCTCAGATACCATTCCAGTATTTCTCGCGTCCACCTGCCATTCATTTCTTCTCGCTATGTGTCCACTTCATCTTTTTCACACGTTCTGCTATACATATCTGCTACTTTGGTCATACTTCTTACCCATGTATTCCTCTTACGATCTCTTCTTGTTATACCAAACATACATCTTTCCATGCTTCTCTGTGTGCACTGGATCTTACGCAGAATTCTTGAATTTAGCGTCCAAGTTTCACATCCATACATCATAACTGGCAGTACGCATTGGTCGTATGCCTTATTTTTTAAGCATAGCGGAATGTTGGATTTAAAAACTATGTTCATTCTTCCATAAGCACTCCATCCTAGTTGTATTTTTTTCTTCTTTACAACCAGTCACATTCACAAATTGCCCTAGGTATAAATAACTATCAACTATCTCAACAATATGATTATCTACTGTGATTACGCTTTACATAAATTTAAATATGAAAAAAAAATCATTCAAATTTTCAAAGAATTCCGCCGAGCGTTCCTGACACAAACTTTGGGCTATTATTTATACGTAACAGGCAAAGTGCTAAATCTTCATTTCTTCATTTTGCACATTGCCTAGCCATTTTGGACATTGTACAAGAGACATGTTAATTTATTATAAAAGATGCAACGATAGTCAACTTTGCTCGTATTACGTTTAGTTTTGTCGCGATTGGATTTGTTTGTAACACTTTCACGTGTTAGTAACTAAGTATTATCTAAGTAGGTACTATGTACTTTTTTAAAAAGCTCTATTTCTCTAAAGTGCGGCTCGCAGTTGATGAATAGTTCTCAGCTAGCAATTAATCATTTCACCTTACACATCCGCTGACCAAATTATTCAAGAGATTCCCCTTTGGACGTAAATTAATTGTTGAGAAGCGCCATGATGAATGTCTCGGCGCAACATCAATCTTGACGCACAGAGCGCCTCGGATTATGAGACGTTGCGTAGAGATATCGTGGTCAAATCCCAAAATTACATTCCGCAAATTCTGTGCAATAAACGTTTAAACGTAAACACATAAACGGGGGAGGGTCAGCGGTTGACGGGAAATGCTCAAATACATAATAAGGAAAATTTCCACGAAAGTAAAAACATGACGGTATCGCTATAATGATAATTATTGACGGTGTCTATAAGTTTAGTAAACTAGTTTTGTTAAATAGGGTGCGTGACGTCACCTCGTCAGTCGACGCATTAAGCGAAAGTGAAATCGAGTATGAACCTACATCGCGTGACGTCACAAAAGTTTCATAGATGTGGATCGATGACTCGTTGAAAAATATTTATTGGGGTTGAGACTTTGGAAGGTAATAACGGTTGAAGGCAACGCTTGGGGTTCAGGTTCAGGTCCGTCGCACACTGGGTACGTATTCGTACGAATTCGTGTCGTACGTATGTTGTTGTCTCTCTCTGGGTGTGAGACAACGCCATACGTGTGAGGGACAACTATATACATACGTACGACACGAATTCGTACGAATACGTACCCAGTGTGCGACGTGCCTCAGGGTACGTATTCAGTACAATGGATCATCTTCAGGTGGTAGGTGAATTAGTTGAGCGAGCAAACGAACATTGTCAACCACCATGTTTGGGTTTCGTCGACTATGAGAAGGCGTTTGACTCAGTAAGTCAAATAGCCGTACTGAACGCCCTACAGAAACAAGGCGTTGCGCAGTCGTACGTCAGACTCATGGCAATAGGATCGACACATAGCGAGAAGAATGCATGGAAGATGGAGGCGAGAAATACTGCAATGGTATTCGAGAGGATGTAAAAGAAAGCAAGGTAGATCGAGTGGACGATGGGCTGATGAATTGAGAAGAACGTGTGGAGTCAAGTGGATGCAGATTGCTCAAGACAGACAGGAATGGAAGAGGATAGGAGAGGCCTTCACCCAACAGTGGATGGTGAACGGCTGAAAATGATGATGATGATGATGAAAAAATATATTTTGGTTCAAATCATGCTAGAAAGAAACATACATGGATGCTTATTGCCAAATTAAAATGGCTCATGTTAAAAATCTTGCGGTAGTGCAAAGCGATCTCCAAACTGGTTTTATAATTTTAACATGCTTTCATTATAATATAGACTCGTTGTTACCAGCGGATCTCTAACGGTTATTTGAATGGAGTGTATTGCGGCCGCTATTTTTAATAAGAACCAAATTATTTTGCGCAAGAGCTAGTCAACAAATATATTATTCAAGACAAAATATTCATTTAAAAATAAATTATTATTTTTAAGCTTTATATAGCAACAATTTAAGTTTAATTTGTAAACGTAATAGATTATTTGTTATAATTTAGAAAAAACAAAAAAAAATATCATGTTTGGTAATGGCCGATATAGACATTGTTACGACCGTTGTATATGTCAGTTGAAGTGTCAGATTTGAACGTAGGGTAGCTGTCGAGTGTTTTTTTGGGGCGCAGTCGCCAAAGGGGGCGCAAAAAGGGGGCGGAGCGCCATGTGGTGGCGAAGGGGGCTCCTAGAGCTTCTCCCAAGGATAGTCATGGCCGCAGTATTCGTGTCAGTTGCTCACACTTCATTACATACGCCATATGTTTGACAGTTTGTATGCACAATATGTTTGCACAATTGCAAAAAAAAATTGAAACAATACTGTGCATCGAACGGCTCGAACGCAATTCGATCAAACCTTATCACTTCACATTTGGAATATTATAATTTGTATTGAATTTATTGCATATTGCATCTGCCCATATTGAAATGTATGAAATGTGTTCGAGTTGAAAAAAATTGTTTTTGACGCATTTCAATGATGATTTAGTTTTACGGACAAAGCATTATTTAGATTCTGGTTTTGGTTTTGGTTCAGAAAAAAACTCGAAAATTCCAAAATTTTTAGCTCGAAAAAATACTATTTTTTTTTTATTGATTTTTGTTCAATACATTAAGTATGTGTTATTTATGTTTCAGTCAAACGGAGAGAATGTCTCCGTTCAATAGATACATTCAACCCGATGAGATGTGGTTGTATCGGAATCCCAAGCGTGATCCTTACGTTTCCAATGCTGCTTTGTGGTGTCTCGTATTGTTGACTCCGCTAACGTTAGCTTTAGTTCATCTCATCGTCAAACGTGATAAAGAAGATTTTGTGCAGGTTATCGTTTGTTTGAAGTATTTTTTGTTGTATAAAGTTGTTTTGCTTTTATTTGTTGAACATATTTGGCTATATAATTTTTCAGATTATGCTCGCTGTAACGTTAGCCCTGGGAATTAACTGTTTGTTGACGAATATAGTGAAACTTATTGTCGGTGAGAAAATTTATATAACTTATCCGAATATAATAAACTAGTCGATGCCCATTGACAGTGTCATTGGGTGGTTATCATTTATGTATACATATTCCAATATATCTATAGTGTATTTAGTTGGTCAAAATGTAGTAGGTAGTTGAAAAATGCGAGCGTTCCGCGGCTACCCAGCCAGGCAGACCCTTGCGCTACTATATATAGTAATGGCATATAATTACATGCTAATTAATATAATATTCAGCTAAAAATATATTTATTAAGCAAATTTGTAAGTACATACATATATATTCTAAATTATTCTCGATTTGATTTTTATGGTTGGAAACAAATTTAAATATAAATTCTATGAAGAATAGATGAAAGAATTCAAGAAAATTTTATGAATTTACTATTTTATTTTTCTCACGGGAAAATATAAAAAAAAACTACATACAAAAACGTTTATTTTAAAAAAAATGATTTGCGAGTTTCTTTAGATTTAAATGAAAAACCTCTGCTTAAAAAAAAATTCGCTTGCGGTGCATTTTTCAAAATAACTGTAAGAAACTTCAGAGGGTGGCCTCAAAAATTAAATTGACATAGTCATCTCTCATCCTGTGAAAGTCCATTGTAAGTCCACTTACACATCAATAATAAACACCCGTTGATCATCAACCGGCAATACTTTAGCTGTATGGCATTTCAAAAATACTTAATTTTATTATCTGAGTTACGGCATTTTTGATAATAGTTTTTTTTTTAATCTTTTGGATTACCCGGTGTTTATATTATTTCATATTTTAACTAGGATATTCATGATTTCACATTTTATATCACTCGTAGGTCGTCCACGTCCCGATTTCTTTTGGCGATGCTTTCCAGACGGTGAAATGAACTCTGAAATGCAATGTACTGGCCCTCTGGAAGACGTAATAGAAGGAAGAAAGTCATTTCCTAGCGGACACAGTAGCAGTAAACATACTTTTTACACTGAATATACCCACTTCCAACCTAAAATGAATTATATTAACTTTACGCGTATACTTTCAGTATCGTTCACATCACTGGGTACAATGTCTTGGTGGATGATGGGCAAATTACACGTGTGGTCTTCCTGTAGAGGTTCATCGTTGCGACTTTTATTAACGTTAACCCCACTCGTAGTAGCCGGAGTCGTAGCTATGAGTCGAACGTGTGACTATCATCACCACTGGCAAGGTATTACACATACATCATAATCATTTTAATTCACTACCGAAGGTGATGTACTTGATATCAAGCGTTGCCACTATTTGACAATCACCTTACTGTCTGTCAAAGTGTAACTAGGGAAAGATACTCTCCAGCGGTGAAATCATTGCCTTCTAGAACAGAGTGATTTATTAAGAAGGAATTTTTTGATGGTGCCAATTTTGTGGAACCATCTCACAATTAATTCATTTTTAAATTTAGTCAATAAGGTAATTAAAGATATGTAGGTTGTAAAAACTACAAAATAGAGCCATGCGGAGTATTTTAAATATCAATAGATTAACTAGTATAAGATATATGTTGGATGAATTGAATTGGATGAATGTAAATGAAACCTTAAAAGTGTGCATGTAATTTTAGATTTATTTAATGTTTTTTTATATAAATAATAATAAATTGGCTCATTCTAATAGGAAGCGGCTAATCTGGATTTAGTAATATCAAACCCGAAGCATTGCTTAAGAGTCAACACTGTAACTACTGAGTTGTCCCTTATGAATTTATTTCTCATTTAAGAAGGAAACATATGTACAGTATCTAATAAGAGAAATGGAAAATATAGAAGATAAAATGTTGTGGCACAAACCAGAATAGTTTCTATAAGTTAATTTTGACATAACATGAGTAAAGGAATAGAAAGATAATATAAGTAAATTAAGGAAAAATAGTATGAGGGAAAGGGGAAGTTAGGAGAAAATTATAGGTGTGGGTGGAATTAGGGATTGGAATGGTGTTTGTATACAGAGATTTTATATGTTAAAAGGTTGAAAGTGAATATATCAATAGAGCTTAGAATTTTGTTGAAAGCATTACATGATCTATACATGAAAGAATTGTGAGAGAAATTTCAAGTTAAGAACTTATGGTTGAACAAGTTAGGATTACGGAACGTTCTGGAAGGACAATTGAGGGAGATTTTAGAAAGGACATGAGTGCTGTCAACTAAATTGAGGATTTTATACAAAAAACAGAGGTCATTTATGGTTCTTCTAGTTATGTACTAGAGGGGTAAGATCGGGAGTCGAACAAAGGGTTGGAAGTATTTTTATAATGGAGAATTTAAATTGCAGGTATGTATGGAACCTTCTTTGGATCTTATTTAGTCTAAGAATATTTTTTTGTAGAAGGGATTCCATACAGTAATTGCAAACTTCAGGTGCTTTCTGAAAAAGGAGTTGTACAGTAATTTGAGAGTGTCACAAGACTTGAAAGGCTTGGACACCATCATGATGAATCCCAGATTTATGTCAGCCTTTCTGGCGATGGCAATATGTATGAGTATTGAACGTGAGCTTGGTATCAAAAACAATGCCAAAGTCTCAGAGTATCGACTTTTTTGATTTATATGTTATTAATGGCACAAAACAGGGGACAAGATTAACAGAAGACACTTGAGCCATCTAAGATTAGCTGACGATATAGTTATACATAGTTGCATGTGACTCAGTAGATTAACAGAATTATGCAACGAAAGTATGAAAGTATTTTAATAAAACTAAAATTATGTTTAATGAATTTTGCACGCACAGCATAGTCACAGTAGATAATCATATTGTTGAGATAGTTATTTATACCTAGGGCAATTGGTGAATGTGACTGGTTGTAAAGAAGAAGAAATAAAACTAGGATGGAGTGCTTTTGGAAGAATGAATATAGTTTTTAAATCCAACATTCCGTTATACTTAAAAAAGAAGGCATACAACCAATGCGTACTGCCAGTTATGACGTATGGATGTGAAACTTGGACGCTAAATTCAAGAATGCTACGTAAGATCCAGTGCACATAGAGAAGCATGGAAAGATGTATGCTTGGTATAACAAGAAGAGATCGTAAGAGGAATACATGGGTAATGAGTATGACTAAAGTGACAGATATAGCAGAACATGTGAAAAAGTTGAAGTAGACACATAGCGAGAAGAATGTATGGCAGATGCACGCGAGAGGATGCAGATTGCTCAAGACAGACAGGAATGGAAGACGATTGGTGATGGTGAACGGCTGAAAATGATGATGATGATGATGTTATTAATATTGTAAGTGTTATTAATTTTGTATGAAAGATCTGAGCCTTGCGATGATATTTGAGAAAAATTTTAAAATATTTTATTCATTTATCATGTTTCAGATGTCACCGTTGGCTCGTTGCTCGGATTGCTGATCAGCTACATGTGTTACCGACAACATTTTCCATCGTTGACGTCTCAATACAGCCACAAACCGTATTCTTCACACTTTCAATCAGTCAGCACGATACAGAGACGTGACGGTTCTTATTTGAATCCGAGTCCTTGCGTCGCTTGTAAAATGTCATCGTCTTCCGAACAGCTAACGGACACGTTGGCAGATGATATCGACTATAATAGTGATATTAAACTGGACGGTGTATTGAGAAAACCGAATTTGCTTCCTATCAAACCACCCGTCAAGTGGATTTAATACGACTGTTAATTATGTAGATGCATTTTTTTTTTTATTATTATTTATTGACGAATTTTATGAAGATTTAATTTATATAAAAATATTATGATATCAATGGTGTTGTTAGCTTTCAAGAAAAGCTTAATGTGTTGTCCTTTATTTGGCTTTAAAATATTATGTGTGATTATTTAAATATTAATAGATTTAATAGATGCTTTAACTTGACGTTTATTGTGTACAATGTGAATGTGATTATAGAAATTCCCAAATAAGTTCCTCCACGAGTATTTTTTATATTATATTTTAATGAATTTTATTCAGTATTTTGTCTCGTATAATGTTTAATACATTATCTTTCCATTATTTTGTAGTGCAAAAGTTCCATTATGTACATGTATATGTATTTAATTTTATATACAATTGACTGGCGTTGTTTGATCTCGATGTACTTTTAAATGTAAAATACATAAATGCGTACAGGCGCATCTAATTTATTCCTATACTATAATAAATTATGTACGCTAAAATTTATACAAATTACCAAAGATATACATAATTGAAAATACTATTGACATTGTTAATGTTTTAAGATGTTTATACCGATCGATTTGATGCATTAAATTCCACTTTTTTACATTTCAGGGTATTTCGATTGATTTGTGATTTTACACGATTAATGAAAAGTTTTGATGAGAAATGTATTGTATTATTTTTGTATGTCGATGTTTTATTGAGCTGTGTATTTTAATTAAAGTGTTAAAACCAAACTATGCGTCTTATCATTTTTGGCAAACCACCTTTTTTTTTGCACGCTGATTAATTAAACAAACTTTATAATAATAATTATACTATAGTAATGGTTAAATTAATACCGATTTTCGAACCAAATTGACAAACGTTGTAACAATTCTTAAAAGGACCGATCAGTGGTCGAGAAGATGTTGAGATGGTTTGACGTATTTCTTTAAGTTTTAAAGAAACGAATTTATCCGAGACAACTCCTCGATTTATTCATATATTAAATAAGTTTTGCTTCATTTATAAAAATAATACTTTATAAATGTTTGTAGAATGTCTCCTACAGTAGAATCTCACGGTAAGAATATATGTATTCAATTTTCATATACTTTTCATACAAATTTTAAAAATACTGGTACTTAAGCTGCTTGGAAATTAAGGTTTGCATAGTTGTAATTAATTATTCAATCGTTTTGATACATTAATTGAATCCGCATTCACACATTCATACCATACAAAATTATGACTTTTCACTACGGCTAAAAATTTGTTCAAATCTTCTCTTAATTTCATTCATATTCATACAATTATGTACATATATTTTAATAATCATAAATGAGTAATATTTTAAGTAAGTATAATTAAGTATGTACATAAGTACCCACATATACATATGTACATATGTAGCATTGTTGAAACTTGAAAAATTGTTACAATACCTTAAAGGTTGTGTTTCAGAATTGTTCACTCCTGACGATAAAGATTATATCGACGTGAAAATATTGAATCATTTGTTTATGCTGGAGAAAAAGCCAACCGTAACATCGGAGAAACTCTTCGATGAAGAGCTGCAGTATCACAGATCATATTTGCGCGAAGGTTTGAAAGCTTTAGTCGAAAATAAGATGAAGGAAACTAATGAACCGTATGAGAAATTTCTAGACATGGTCCATATAATCAAAACGACCCAAAGCTCGTACGCTAACGCAGAGCCGGAGGAAGCTAACTGTCTAATTGAACATTATATGAGAGTATTTAACTTATCGTCGGTATTAGACCAGGCGATGGCCGATGTCAAAAATGATCTTTTAAGTCTTATCGGAGAAGTTGAACCGCCGAAAGAGTTTCTACACCCAACCAATAAAGATATTGATTTAAAATTACTTCCAGTGATGCATGCTTGGTTAGAAAACAAACGGAAAGATAGTATGCCTAGAGATTTATCGCATCCCGACGCATGGAATCAGCTTCAAAGGTCGTTAGAGCACGTTAAAAAACTACAAGAAACATCTGGTACACCACAATATCAATTGACATTGTTAATTCAAAATGATATATTATTGAAGTAATTGTGTTATATATTGTTTATAGCATGCTGCGACAAAAAAATTTCTAATTCACACGATATTCAATCTCATTTCATTCCCTGGACGTACGATGAAATCCAAATTAAAAGTTCCTCCAGAAATTATTATACAGATGGTACTTATGAAAAGAAACAAGCAAAAAATCCTCTAAGCGGTTGGTGTACGACCCGGTGGATTCAAGAAAATAGTTCAAAATCTTTAGAAATGGAAACGAGTAAGTTAAATCAAATGAATATTTATTATTAATTTTTATGTAGGAATTCTATTATTTATTATTGATACCTAGCAAATTACAAGTATTATTACACATGTACATAATAGCCTACAGTATGTCAATGTGTGAAACACACCAGGAACGGGCAATACACTAGATATCTCATCATCATTTTCAGCCGTTCACTATCCACTGCTGGATGAAGGCCTTTCCAATCCTCTTCCATTCCTGTCTGTCGTGAGCAATCTGCATCCACTTGACTCCACACATTCATCTCAAATCATCAGCCCATCTTCCACTCGGTCTACCCTGCTTTCTTTCACATCCTCTCGAATACCATTTCAATAATTCTCGCGTCCATCTGCCATCCATTCTTCTCGCTATGTATTCACTTATGTATTCTTACCCATGTATTCCTCTTACGATCTCTTCTCGTTATACCGAGCATACATCTTTCTATGCTTCTCTGTGTGCACTGGATCTTACGTAGCATTCTTGAAATTAGCATCCACGTTTCACATCCATATGTCATAAACTGGCAGTACACATTGGTCGTATGCCTTATTTTTTAAGCATAGCGGAATGTTGGATTTAAAAACTATGTTCATTCTTCCATAAGCACTCCATCCTAGTTTAATTCTTCGTTTTATTTCTTCTTCTTTCCATCCGGTCATATTCACTAATTGTTCTAGGTAGTACACTCACATATATACAATTTTATACATTTATGTATTAAAAAATGAGACATGTTTGTATTTTATTATTTTTATACCCATATTACATGTTTACGAGTTGGTTTGTATTTGATTGGTTTTACTTTTAAAATTTGCACAAATTTCACGATGAAAACTGTATCTATGAATACTGCAGTGTTTCGCATTTGTATGTATGCCTAATATTTTAATTAATTTTGCATTATAGAAAAGAAGATTGAGCCGGTGAAAGTCAATCGAAAAAATCGCCAACAATTACGATTACGTATGTTTTATCATATAAATAAAAACAGTACCTCATGCTATTTACATTACATTATTAATGATTTTCACAGAAATTCATGAACCGACCATCAAATTGACTAAGGAATCTTTTGAAACTACCAATAAGAATTTAATATATTATAATATGAGACGCACCTCTGGTAATTCTAAAATTTATAAAATACATGAACATATAAAATGTAGTTCGACTAATGTAATGCAAAATTTATACACAGATGGCTCTCGTATCGTTTACGATTGTAAAATAAACGACAGATTAAATCCTGAACAAGGTATTTCAACCCTATACACAATACGAACTATTTAATTGTGTTATCAAACTAATAAAATTATTGTATCATCGTTTTAGGTGATTTTAATCTTTCCGAATGTTTGGATAAACTTTTCGGCAAAACCTCAATCTCGATTCACTCGTCGAATATCGGTCAGACGAACTTAAATATTTTATTGTAATTGTATTGTAGTTATATTATATGATGATAATCATATCAATTGCTTTTCAGATCAATGTGTATCTTTGTCTAATTTGAAACTGATTGAAGCTACAGGCGTACATATAAAGGAATTCGAATCAAGTCCTCAAGGTAAAATAATAAAAAAATACACGTATATGTAAATATAAATAGAATGATTAATGATAATATATTCAATATTCGATTTTCAGATGCTCCGTACATGATTGGGAATAATTTCAATAACAAAGAAAGCAATTTTAGTTTGACAGTGCCAGAGAGAGCCGCTAAACATATTCACGGTGAATTTTACTATAATTTTTACTTTTTTAATACACAATGCATCATTTCTTTCGCTCGTACTAAATTTGTATTTTGATTTAAGATTCAAATAACCAAGCGATGTATCCAGAATATTCCATCAAATCTTATTTCCAGCCGCGATACGTTCAACCGGCAAAAGGTAATCTACATTTAACTGTTTAGTAAGTCACAGAAATTGATCGTTAAATGCGATTAGAGTGCTAAGTGGTTTCGTAAGCTTTCGTTTGGACAGTGTTGCGAAATGACGAATAGAATGACGTACGGGAATATTTTTAAATACCATTTACAAATTGAACTTGGCGATGATTTCACAATTTGGTCGGTTTTTATTAATAATAATGTATATCTATTTTTTTTATTTCAGTGATTGATAACAGGAATAGTTTCCAATCGAATTATTCCAACGCGATGAATATAGGTATGTTTTGTATGTTTGATTTGTATAAATCGTATAAAATATATGTAGATATCTGTGATTGAAATTTATTTACTAAATAATATCAAACTATACCTACCTACTTCCGCATATGGGCTAACATTTTATTCACAGACCTTTTTGATTTTCTTAAAAATTGCCATTTTAATGCATCTCATCATGGGATATTTTTTTATTTAAATATTGCTATAGTACTCTATTTTTATATGGTGACTAATTTTTATTATATTAGTAACACTGAAAGTACTATCAGTATTTTTTCAAAGTTGCGTATGTGACGTAGATATTCTACATTTAATTTGAACTCAAACGAGAAAAATTATTATTTGATATATTTTTATTATCCCAAAAGAATTCTGTATTTGATTGTTTGTATTACAATGTCCTTAGTTTTGCAACTAAAGAGATATTTGTGATTAAAAATGCACAACTTTTTCAATTGCGTCAGTTACGATGCTGTTTTCTTAAATTTATTGGTTTTAAAAAAACTTTCCGTAATAGTCTTTCTACAATTAATATAAATCTACATATTAAAAGTCTTTATATTTATAATAAAAGTTATCCACTATAAGGTGTGTAGTTAAATTTTTATTCACAGCGTCAAAATTTTCTTCAAATGTTGCATCCCTTACGTGGGCTTATAAAAAATAGACATTTTCAGCTTCCTTCAATAAATAAACTTGTCTAATGAAACTTTCAGGCAACATACCACCAAGCATAGGAACCATATCATTGTACAATGTCAACCCAAATACAAATTACATCGTACAAGAAAAGCCCGTCACTTATCTTTCACTGATATTGGATAATGAAGAAGCATTCTCATATGTTATTATTCAAACTGTTTTCACTGTCAATAGTATAATATTATGTTCAAAATGTATACAGTGACATAAAACGCACGTTTCTCTTATCATTTTTAGGATAAAGTTTGCGTCTTTTGTCGCCACAGCGATAAGAATTATCCATTTTGCCAAACGCACAAAATCAAAGACGAATACGGCAGAGTTACGTGTCCTACGTTGCGTCGTTTCGTATGTCCAATTTGTCACGCAACCGGTGACAATGCGCACACTATGATACACTGTCCGTTTAATAACGGTATGTAGACTTGTATAAATCAATGTATAAGTAAATTCGACGTAAAACATTAACTCAATGATGAATTTTTGTTTTAGATAACCGAAGAATACAAAATAGTACTAATTAATTTGTGATTTGCTGTTTGTTTTTGTGCGTTGATATGAATTGAAAGATTATCATTCTTATACATATACAGACAATACACTTCCGATCACTCATCGAACAAGTTTTTTTTATAATTAGGTATAATGCGCTCAAATACGATAATGTTTAATTAATAATTCTCAATAATAAATTATATTAGTGACGTAGAATTATTTACATATTTAGATATAGGTTTATAATAATTCAATTGTTTCACACAATAAATTGTAAATACAGTTAATTCAATTCTTCATGACATTTTAAGATAAATTTTTAATGAGAGCGAAATATTCAAATCAAATTATATACATTTCAATATTTATAGCATTATAACGTTTTAAAAGAATCAAATAATCATAGAATAGTAAGTAAATGACTTTTATTACAATAAATAGGTTTTAGTTCGATTCTTTCTTTATATTTGTAGTGAATAAATAATGTAAAATGTATTCTTATAATGATAAATATAATATACCTACCACAAAAATAAGTTTTTCTTACGATTATATAAATTTAATCTCAATTCAATTGCTATATTTCTAACGAATCACTCAATTGGCTGCACTAGCTTTATATCTTTTGATTCATTAATTTTCTTAACACTTTTTATTAAGTCGTAAACGAGATTTAATTGATCTAATGATATAATAGCTAGCGATTTTAAATCCCAATGGATCAATTAATTTAAAAAATATTTGTATAAATCTATAAAATCAATTCCATGCGACATTATGAGATTTAATTGAAAGATCTAAATTCATATGAATTTTCCTTCTATTAAACATACATATAATCCAAAGTCAAATAAAATCAATATCTCATAACCATGAATTCAGGCGGGCAACGAAACATCGTAATATGCCTTTTTTCTTTACTATCAGTTTTTAACTAGCAAGTACCTGTTGACAGTGTCACCGGGTGGTTACCGTGTCATGAGTTTGTGTACGTTAGTGAGGTTATGTAGTAAATTTGGGTTGCGTGTTTCACATTTCGTTGAAGTGTCCTCCATACAAATCGGAACGTGACGGGCGCAGATTTCTGGGCTTTTATTTATGGTAATTATAAATTCAACAATTAAAGTATAACTCACGTTTAATGCCATACTGTAGCCACGCCTCTAAAGTGGATTGGACTAGTTCGTGGGTTGAACCTTAGATAACATAACATACATATGTATGTATATGTATGTAGGTAAGTCGCTACCTGCTACCATAACACGAAACATAAAAGGTTGACGTTTAAAACAGGTATTTAGCCATACAAATATTTCCAACAATAGCGTTATTCATCCAATCAGAAAATACGCAGACATGCACTTGTGTGCCATGTCCCTCTTTGATCCACAGCATTCATGTGTTTGTATACATCATTTTGAAAGAAACTTGTCCTTCTTATATTGTATGCGCCATTGAATTTCTATAGTGAAAGAATCAAGCCAAGCACCCTTAGCTTTCAACTTACAAAATGTGTAAAACCGCGTATCTACTCATTAGCGAACATGAGCGTGACATTAGCGAACATCATATAGTACTGTATGTTGAAGATTGATTAAAGAATTAGTATACCTAGTGTTGAAGTTTTATGCGAGTGAGTTGTGCATGTGTGATATAAAATAAAAGGAGATGGGTAATCATAGCAATGAAAAATATGCAATTGCGTTTGGTTATATTTTATTTCAGAAATACATACACACCTACATATGTATGTACCTACGTACAAAAAATAGTTTAAAAAAATATGTGTAATATAAATATAGTGTAAATATAGTATAATATAGTGTAAGCTATTTGTTTACAGAAGTTCTTAAAATATACATACATATATACGATTTTGAAAATTTTGAAAATTTTATAAATAGATTATTCTTAAATGTCAATTTATAGGTAAAAATTATGAAAAACGTTAGTTATGGTAAAATCATATAATATTCTAAAATCTAAAATTAATTTTAACTTTGAATGGAGATTGTAACGATTAAGTAGTGGGTAACCGACGTGTATCTTAAACTAATTACGATAAATGACGTGCTTTCCTTAAAAGGATAATCAAATATCTTTACAAATCGTCATTAAATTTTATAAAGAGATTTGATTATAAATATATAAAAAAACATAATTAAACAAAATATTTTTTTGTAACATGTGGAAACAAAGATCATAAACTCAATAAAAGGTCGTTATTACAAATTCCACATAAGAAGCTTAAAAATAAAAATGAGTTTGCTATAATTTATCGAATGTATAAAAAATAATAGATATATTGTAATATTTCATTCGTAAATGTTATTTGGTTAAATGGTTATTTGAAATTAAAATATATGTACGTATGTACCTATAGACATTTAATTTAATTTTCATGGAAATAGAGATAAAAAATTGAATAAAAAAAAAAAAGGTGCACATTACAAATTAATGCAAACGATAAATAAAATCTGATGGAAAAATTGATATAAATATTGTTTGTTTGTATAGTTTGAACGCACAATACTAAGATGGAAATTTTTAAGTGAATTAAATTAATAGAATAGAATATTTATGCAATTGAAATAAAGAAATTGTCAAAGACAAATCTCTCAACACACATATAATTATACATATAATTAAAAAAAGCTTATCAACCTTGTACATATTCAGTCTTGCAATGATGCAATGTTTTTCCAGTGATTTACACATGTCATTTAGACGTGGGGAACATTGTGGCGGCCATTGGGTTTACCTGTAAAAAACAAATAAATAAAATTTAATGCAATTCCTCAATATATCTGTGTACAGTACACATTGAGTACAATAACAATTGTATTATAATCCTTACCAGACTTGCAATACGATTGAGTGTGACCCAATTGCTTACATTTGGGACACTCGTAATCCCGCAACTTTCTACAGGTCAATCTTCCGGAATTGTCACGCAAATTGTGAGATTGATAGACGGCCGGTGAATATCCTGTGTTACGGCAAAATCCACAATTCATCTGAAATCAAAAATACACGTTAGTATGTTGAAGAAAAAACCAATTAACGGAAGATGCGAAAAATTCACACTCACAGCAGTAAAATGCGGAAATTGCGGAAATGGAAGTCTCTGTTGAAAACCTGCAATTGATGTCGTTATAATGCGTACCGGTATTCATCGGACTGAAATATCTCTGGATTGTAATAATTTGACCTGGCATTTGGTTCGGTACGTAGTTTTCAGGACCCATTGCTTGTTCGTTGTTCATTGAAGCAACTGAAAGCAAATTTGTATTATTAATCAACTGTTGTACCTGCATATGTAAAGTTTAAAATAATGTCAATAGTTTGTACCGGAATCATTTTCAGCGATAAAAAAGTTCATTGGGACTTTATCAGACGATTGAGTGCTTTCATCAATGAGCGCAGACGCTTCAAAAGATTGAGCGTTTACAGCTGGAGCACAGTCAATCGGAGCAGAAATATTTGCATCTGAAAATAGAGATAATATGTTGGTTCATCTATAAAAGTACAATTTTCATTGTATTGGTAAATACAATGTGATTGAAAAAAATCTCAATTTTACCTTCACTTTGATTATGTTCTATCAAAGGAGGGGATATCGGTGGCGTCATCATACAAGACGGCAAATAATCAAAGGCATAATAATGCATTTCTCCATGAGAAAATAAGTTGATCATCGGCAACGTACCGGGCTTTGGTCTGCGAATAACCCTCGGATCTACACCGTCTGAAATTAAAACGCATTGATGAATATCAAGTCAAAACATATGTAGAGATTACATTGTAAATACTCGCTCAGCTTACCGTCTTCTATGATGACCTTTTTGAAAAATTTCCTATCGGTCAACAAGTCGATGAAAACCATCGAAAAAGTGTGTGAATTGAACTTATATTTCTCTGTAAGTTCATCGAGATACTTGATAATGACTGCAACTGAAAAAAATAATAATTAATTAACATGTACATAGAAATTCATAAAATCATCACGCGATGAAAGCTTACCGTCACACTTTTCGTAAGCCAACATGTTGAATTTGAGAAGCTTTGATGACGTGTCGTAGAGCAGGCAGTTGTTGTGCTTAGAAGCGTCTTGCTCAGTCGAGTGAGCTTTTGAAAATGATTTTTGGCGACCGGCGCACGCCTTTTGTAGGTGTGCGATTTCGTAACATCGTTTTCGCACACTGAGTACGTATTCGTACGAATTCATGTCGTACGTATGTTGTTGTCCCTTACACGTATGGCGTTGTCTCTCTCTCTCTCTGGCGTGAGACAACGCCATACGTGTGAGGGACAAACACATACGTACGACACAAATTGTACGAATACGCACCCAGTGTGCGACGGGCCTAAACGGTACGAATATAAACGATGGCTCAATGACTTATATGACCTAAAATATAAACTATAAAATACTAAGCTGTCTGAAGTAGAGGGTTTTGTAGGTGTGCGATTTCGTAACATCGTTTTCGCAAACTAAAACGTGCGAAAATGAACGATGGCTCAATGATTTAAACACCTACATACATACATGTAAATTATTATATATGGAAATTAAAAATATTATTATTTTCGCGATATAAATACGTTTCAGTTTGTTTTTGTTGAAGTACCTAAATATGAGGTGGATAAGAGGCTTTCACAACTTAACCAATCAAAAGATTACAGTGAAACGATCATTGTGTTTTCAATACACTCCACTAATTAATTTAGTATTGATGCTGTTTTTACAGAGATATGAAAATGTTGTTACTCAAGTAGGAATAATGTACGTTTAAAAAATTGTTTGAAGATATAAAAGAATGATCTTAGGTGTAATTGGAAAATATATCCACCCAATATGTGTGTATGTACATACATATGTGTATGTATTTTATAGTATTAATTTAGAAGGTACAATTTTGACGATCAATGCGCATATTTTAATTTTTTTTATAAATTTTTAGGTATCCAACGCCAGACTTAAATTTTTCAAACGATCGTTATCTTCGAAACGAACGCGTGCATTATACCTAAATAGGAATTTCCAAAATGACAAAATTGTGCTACTAAATTGATCCACTAGGTAGATATGTACATATGTAAGTGGTTTTGAACACGAGCTCGCAATTATTTTTCACAATTTAACATTTTTATTATATTCCTTAATAAGAGAATATTATATATATTAAAATACATTTTTAATATATAATATTTTAAACCGTATAGATAATATATGTATTAGAAGAAGGTGAATAGCGTTAAAATTTTATTTGAAGATCATCGACCATCTTCCAATTTATGTATGTATGTACGTAAATTTGAACATTATTATTATAGCACATCCTGCAAAATTAGACAAAAATCAGTGATATTATTGATCTACAATTTATTGTACAATGACATTTATAACCGAGCATCATAGAATGAAACGTCTAAGTTATGTACTTGTGATTCTGTATTATTACGAAAAGCTCATAGATTTTCTCAAAAGAGACATCAGCGAGTGGTTACTTGCGCAACCCAAGTTTTTCTCAACTACTAAAAGGCAATGATATTTTGCTATTATTGGTTGGTATTGATTGATGGCAATTTGGTCTGAGATATGATGCATACATATATGTATTAGCTTTGTGAATATCGAAACTTTCACGATATTGTGCAAAACATTTCAAATTTCACTAGCCTTGTCGTAAATTTACAGCTAAAGGCTAGAGTCCTTTTTCAGTTCTATAGAGTATATGTAGATACATATTGTACATATTGAATAAGATAGCCCTTTTCTTAATTATGTAGTTGCCTACGCAATTTTATAAATATGTATTGAAACATTTTGAACCATTGCTTGGTGCAAATTCATCATAACTTTCGAATGTTAAAATGAAAATTCCCAGAATAAGTTGTAATTTTGTGTGTGTTGTAAGGGAGAACTTGACATTGTATTTAAGGTCAAGAACAATATGAAAGTTCAATTGTGTCATTAGAAAGTACTATCTGACCACAGTGTATTAGAAATAATACTATTGTCATGAATGTAAAATTTTAGTAAAAAGTATTCGTAAAATGTATTGTGAATTAAATAAAAATCAATTGAGATATATGCATACATAGAGCAAGTAGGTATTTATTAATTACAATACAAAAAAATATTACAAATAACAAACATTTGATAATGTATGTACATATGTACATATGTATAAAAGATACTTTTTCAAGTTAATTACAAATCGAAAATCAAATTCAATCGGAAAAACAAATCATATTAAAAGAATAGTTGAGGTCGAAATACATCTGTAATCATTAGATTATTAAAATCATTTGTCTAATGTGGTTGTTTCAAATTGATTATTAGCTAAATATCTGAGAGTAGTTGAGAAAAACTTGGGTTGCGCAAATGCACAAGCAACCAATCGCTGGTGTCTATTCAATGAAAATCCATGAGCTTTTCGTAATAATTCAGACTTACAAGTGACTAAGACGTTTCATTCTATGATGCTCGGCTATCGATGTTGTTGTATAATGAATTGTAGATCAATAATATCACCTTTCATACATATATGTATGAATATATGTTATTGCTATTTTCATTGTGCATATCTACTTATTTTTGTAAATAATCTAAATGTATGTATTTATGTTACATATTATAGATTTAGGTTAACCAAAGGTTAATGAATATTTGAAATGGTATGGTATGGCTAGGTATGGATTGGGTTCGAGTACCTACAAAATGTCGAAAGCGTATCTCGTGCCGTTCAATATTGTTCAATGGGGAAAACGAGTCATATAATTACCTACTTGATGTACCCTTTAACATATTTTTTTAATGCATTCAATTTTGTAACGATTTTATTTTTAAAACGAACATTAGATGCAATAAAAATATTAATGAGGATTTGAATGAAGCTTTAATTAATAAAAGTATAAATCACGTTTAATGTCATGTTGAAGACACGCCTCCAAAAGACTGCGGTTAGATTGGCTCGTGGGTTAAACCAATAGATATAGAATACAGATATGCCCCTTCATACTTTTCGGTCGACAAAAATCGTCGCAAGAGTAGGGATGAATGAACAGAACCCGAGACTCGAAAAATAAGGAAGTGACCTTTTTTTTCAACACTTCGACTTCCATAAATTAGGATTTTTATACCTGAGTATCCTAGTCAGAGTCGGAACACTTTTAAATCGTGAGGGCATAGACTATTTTACATCTATGGTTAAACCTTATGGTGGGTTTCTTACCTGTACAAGAATCACACTGCACAAAGTCAATTTGTTTGTGTTGAAGCTTTCTTATCAATTCTGGCACGTAAACATGTTGTATACATATATGTATGTATATTAATATAATATAATTACATATGAAAACGTATTGTATATGTAGGTATATTTTTTCAATCACATTATAAAATAAAATGCAATGCTAAGGTACGTTGATTGATTTATTCATAGCTTTCGAATGTTACATGAAAATTCTCAAAATATCCTAGAATAAATTGTAATATTTCTGGCTTGGAAAAGGGAACTTGACATTGTACTTAAAATAAAAATAAAATTAAACTACCTAAGAGGGTACGTTACCGGTCCATTAGCAATTACGACACGAAAAATGCACTGAAGTAGTTTGAACAAATCACAATCTGCCGACGATCTACGTATATGTACATTATTCGTAAATGTATTATTTTTTTTTAGTGACGATTCATTTTATTTTTACAAAAATAACATCGAATAAAAATCAATCAAAAATCAAGTCCAAAATAAAAAAAATTAATTAAATGTTTTTTCGGTAACAAATAAATAATTGTACAAACAATGGCTCATTTATTTAATAAAATACCAAGCATTTATATGGCTGTTTTCATCATCTGGTTACTAGGAATCATTTTCTTAATTGCATCTTTAGTTCGGAACATATGAAATGTACATAATTATTTTGTTGACATTTTTGTTAGTGTTAGAAAAGTAATATCTATGTATCTACCACCTTATATAACGCAAGCCGATTAATGATTATTATTATTGTTGATATGCATATGTGTACATATGTATATTGAACAATTGGTCGATGTTTGAACCTATTTAATAGAATTGTGCTCAACGAAACATCGACCATATAGGAGCTTTGTAATTTATAATTTTTTATTAACAATAATGCTGATATTTATTGGCACGTTTTAACAAATTTCACCTAGACTAGAATGCACAAATGTGTAGGTTAGAAAGAGACGCACTAGGCGTGATGAAGAAGGGCCTTGCGACATTAAAAATGCAGTTCAACTTTTTTTCATAATATTAGTATATACACATTAAAGTCACAAAACAAAAATATTCGAATGAATAGATTTTGAAAAAATTTGCAGTGAATAATGAAAATTGTGTATTGAAATATTTATACAAAGTATCTAAGACAACAAAAAAAGTCGAACGTCACGCGGCCAAAACGGTTGACCGCACCTATCGCCATCGGAGCTTTCGCAATCGCAAAACCTTTGGCGATGGCATAAAAGTTCGACGTCATTCGCCTGCAGGACCCCCAACTACTCGTACGTCCTCATCGATCGTCTTAATCTCTTAATCTTCATTGAAAATGGTCGCAAATTTATCCTTAAACTACGATGGAGGAGTCGGCGAAGAGCAGAGGAAGCTGAGCTGCTTCTTGCGAGATCCATACTACGTCGAAATATTTGGTGAGTCATCTTCAACCATCCTTCCGTTTCCGTATCTCGAACAACCCTCAGTCATCCTCGTCTACATACATACTACAACTTTTTTTCACGCTACAATAAATTCATGTTGACTGTTTAATGTTTAAATAATTTCAAATAATACAAATTATTTATCTAATTGTTTTTTTTTTTGTGCAGGGCGCATCGAGAGAGAAGTTAAAAGATATTTGTTAACAAGAACTTCGGCACTAAACGTCGCTAAAAATAATGAACTATTATTGTCTCCAAAGCAGCAGGCGTATGTTCAATTAATGCATATAAAACAAAGATATTCGCAAAAGTACAATAGAAATAACGACATCAACTATGACGCAGATAACACCGGTAAATAAATGCGTTCACTAAAATATCGTCTAAAATTGGCCTTTTAGGTACATACTTGTTTTTTTTGATTTTTATACTAATTATTTTTTGCCTTTTTTATTTGACAGTGATCACTAATCTGAAACCGGAGGAGATTCCAGTGATTGAATTGCGTGTGGAGGAAAGCAAAATGGTTCTGATCCATAACCCTGTTCCCGGATGGTCTCAAGCGGAAGTGAAGATATCCGGAAGCCAGGCAACCTTCCCAATAAACTACATCGAATTAAAACATACACTATTACCAATCCGCTGCCTGGCTGGTCGAAAGATCATTAATCATATTCTTCAATTTAGATTGTAATTATTTTTATATTTTATGCTTTTCAATATTTCAATTCAATCAATGTACATTCTATCTAGGTTTAATATTGTACATACATACATATGAATCTTTCCATTCTATCGATTGTCATATTATTGTTATTTTTACGTTGTACATTTTCTTGTAATATAATGAATCTAATAAAACTTATCTTAATTTGAAAGCAAATCTTTGATTTTAAACGCTTACCAAATTACCTAAATATGTAACACATTTTGCAAGTTGAAAGCATTACACGTAAATAATAATTATTCTTCTGTATCAACTCCACACACACCTACATATGTACATACATGCATACATATTAATCTATTATACAATACATGATGATAGTGTTGATGTTTTGATGAAGGTAAGTTGACATATTTTGAAGTTGAGTTTTTCCTCTTTAGAAATTAATGGCGCATGCAATATAAGAATAATAGGTTTGTATGTATTGTAATAGAGTAAAAGTGCACATAAATGGTGTGGATCAAAGTGGGACATGGCACACAAGCCACGCCTGCGGATTTTCTGATTGGATGAATACCTGTACATGTATGTAGATAGGAACCTGTTTTTAATATCAACCTTTTACGTTTTATAGTAGGAGTTAGCACAACGAAAGCTAACGAAATTCCATCTCAGTCCAGCGGAGCACTTCTGCACTTTTTACCTATACATATTTATATTTGATAAATTCAGAGCTTCAGTTTCAGTTTCCCATTTCTTTACTTTGCTGTTCCATCTATTCAAAATCCATTAATCGATTAACAATATTTCTTAATAATATAATATTTTATTTTATTTTTTGTTTCAGGTTCACCTTTCCACTGAATTCATCCGTTTGTTATCACCACATCCACCGATTGCATAAACATTGGTGGATGAATTTTGAGTTATCGTCACGGCAGCGAAATATGTACGTTTCTGATTTAATGGTTGCAACTAAGATACATGCCCGTCTTTCAAATCGATATAATCCACCTGAAAATAAAGAAATTTAGTATATTAAGATGACACTATTCAAATATTCCACTATTTCACCGATACGCTACTTGGGTCACTGCTTTTGTAGCATCACCAGCATTGCTACCACCGATCAGCATTATCCAATTATCGAGTAGAACCGCCATATAGTCAGTTCTATTAATGTTCAAATTCTCCAATAAGGTGCATGTATTTTGTTCGATATTATAAATATCGATGGTGTTCATCGCCTAAATACATATATTATTATATACGAAATTAAAATTAAAATTCATTTATCAATCAAATTCTAGTAAATTGAAACTCACGTTTGGCAAATACGATCCAGCGAGTGTTAATTTTTCAGAAGGTTGATTTGGATTCGATTGGATTTGATTTGATTGGTTGATTGGGCGAGAATGATAGTAGGGCTTGGTTAACGAGATCAACGCATTCGGGACACCAATTGCAGTAAGCCAAAACTTCAATTAGGATAAACTGAAAAAATAATATATTATATACAATATATAATAGCCGAAATCCGTCTGTCTGCTGATAACGCTATGACTTTGCTAAATTATATGTATATATAATAGTTTTTATAGTTGTTGTATAGATGGCGCTTATACATATAATTAAATAATTATTTATAAAGCGCCATCTATACAACAACTATTAAATACACATTTATTTATTTATAAAAAAATATGTACCGCTGTGGCATTACAGGTTTCCCCAAATCGCCACAGCGGCAGTTACATATAAAGAAAATACACGAAAAAGCAGATGCATATCTTTACAGTAAAAAAAAAAAAAAAAGGAAAAAATAACAACAATAAAAATAACATATACGAACATACATAATAAAAAATTTAGAAGGAAATAAAAATAAGAAAAAAAAAAATAAAAACAAAAATCAAAAATAAAGCTGAAGGAATGTGGTAAGATGTTGAGGGCTAATATTAAAAATGTCAACATCATGCGCAACGTCATTCAGTCCCCTGATGGCTCTGGCGATGGGCGAGTAATACAGCACACCAGTTCTCGCCCGGACCGGAGAGAACAATTGTCTCGAACGAGATCCATGAGGATGCTCTGGAGCAAGAAGTTTAATCTCCTCTAATATTAAAGGATTAGAGATGTCACCTCTTAAGAGTTTGTGGAAATGACAAACGAGGTGAGCATCTCTTCTAAACTTTAAAGTTTTATATCCCACTGCTCCCAGAACAAAAGCACTGGGATAGAGAAAGGGATAATAACCGAACTCTCTCATATACAGATATCTCAAAAATTTCTTCTGGATCCTTTCAATCTGTATAGAGTATGTAATGCAACTGGGACTCCAAATAATGGAACCAGATTCCAAGATGCTGCGGACTAATGTGTTGAAAAGGAGGCGCAACACTTTCAAATTGTTAAATTGAAGAGCGTTACGCATAACAAAACCTAGCATCTTCGAAGCCTTATTACATATGTTCGATATGTGCAAAGAAAATCTCCATCTGTTCTCAAATGTCACACCAAGATCGCACGTAGAATTCACCCTGTTCAGCGTAAAACCTCCTAAACTGTAAATAAAAATTGAAGGAGAGGGTGAACGTGTGTACGATACGACATGACATTTAAGAATACTAAGTGGCAAACAATTAGAGATGGACCAATCCCATAACGACTCTAAATCATCTTGTAAACAAGTGAGTCAGAGATCGTCCGGATGCACCGGAACATCTTCAAATCGTCAGCATAGAGCAAAAAATTTGAATTAGAAATGACATTATGAATGTCATTGATAAAAATGAGGAAAAGTAGAGGTCCAAGGTTGGAGCCTTGCGGCACTCCAGAGCAAGTGGGATACTCAACAGAATAAGTATTCTGGAATTTAACAATTTGGCGACGGTCGCTCAAATAACTGACAAAAAAATTTGTGAGATTATCCGAGAAGCCAAGATTGATCAGTTTGCTAATAAGAATGCCGTGATCTACCTTGTCAAAAGCTTTTTCAAAATCAGTATAGATAACATCAACTTGCACATTAATATCTAACAATTTAGTGATAAAGTCAGAGAAAGAGAGGAGGTTAGTGGTCGTTGAACGGGCCGGACGAAAACCATGTTGCTGCTCTAATAGAACATGTTTTATATGATTATATATCGATCTGTGCAGTATTATTTCAAATAGTTTCGCTGGGGAGGAAAGTGCCGCAATTGGTCTGTAATTTTCAACGAACGACTTTTCACCTTTTTTGAATATAGGTGTTACTATCGTACACTTCAAGACTCAGGAAATACAGAGGTCGATAAAGATAAATTTAATATAAATTGCAAAGGCATCAAGAGACTATTTTGACAACCTTTCAACACAAAATCGGGTAAGAAATCAGGCCCAAATGATCTAATTGGTTTCAGACCCTTAAATCCAAATAACATATCATCAAAAGTTAAACCAGTTATGGATAAGGTAGCCGACCAGTTAAACATAGAGTCAAAAGTAGTGCCATTAGAAGAAAGCGGGGAGGAAGAGTCATTAAATACAGATTTGAAATATTGCGCGAAACCGTTAGCAATGTTTCCAAAACCCTCAAAGGTCTTATTGTTACTAAACATTGTAGAAAGATATGATCGAGAATCCCGTTTCGAGTTTACAAAGTTCAAAAGGCCTTAGGATCATTACCAATGTTACTCTCACATTTCTGTATATGTTTACGGTGACAATCTAACATTATAGTTTTCGACCTTGAGCGCAAAGAACGAAATTCATCATAATCACACAAAATTTTGTGTTTCTTCCAACGTGTGTGAGCAATCCTTTTTAGCTTAAGTATATGAATCAAGTCTTTAGAGAACCAATTTGGAAATGTTTTGTAAAAAGACATATGAGATTTTCTTTTAAAGGAAACATCAAACACAGGATAAACAGTATCGTAGAAGGCTGATAGAGCAGCATTAACGTCGGCACACTCGTAGACCCGCCCCCAGTCAGAATCCACGAGAGCCGAATTCAGCGCAGCAAAATCGACTTTATCAAACACCCAACCACAAATTCCTTGAGGATCTACCGTATCAAACACAGCGGGAGAATAAACATTAGAATTTAAGTTAAAATCAATTTTAAGTGTAGGGTGATAGCTATCTTCAGGCACTAAATGTACATATGTACAATACTCAACCACCCAAAAACACTCGGGTAAAGTACGGGTGATGAGAAACCACTCCGTTGATATTCAACGGGCTAACACTAGTATGTAGTATGTATATAGTATTCAATGTTTCAACCAACAAATATTAGATGTTTTTAAGACTCAAATACCTTATATCCTTATATGGCAAGTTCGTCAGTCTAATAGTACTCAAAAACGTAAACAAGTGAGTTTTACGGTTTACATCGTCAAAATTCACCCATAGTTTTACAGATTTGAAGACATCTTCCTGAGAAGGCACATTCAAGTCGTCTGATTTGATAATTTTGGCAACGGTGGAAGCTGACAGCTTAAGAAAATCCGGGGTCTTGTACAACTGAAACATAAATGAGTATGTAATGCTTTTCCATAATTACGTGACTACGTAGAAAACTTTTATGATCGGCATTCACGGTAGATAAATGCTCGAGAGCGAATTCCATTGCAGCTTTTTTCCTCAAAATCTCAATACAGTCTCAAAGTCTTCATACAGCTCGACATATCAATCTTTTGGGTTCTACATTCCTCTACGACTTTTTTTATGTTTTTGATTTTCAATATTGTTCGGAGCTCTTCGAATTTATTAATGATATCCATATCGACACCTAAACGCGAATCAACAAAACAATATCAATATGATTAAATTCCAATAAAAGTAAATCTGATAATAACTATTGTATGTATGTATGTACATAGGACTTACTCATGTCTCCCATATAGCAGTACTTCAATATCCCATCGATGACATCATCATTAAAATCGAAAAAGATGTCACTTAATTGGTGCGAATTATCCATACAAAAGTCACTACTCGCTGTTAAAACGACCCTGTGGGCATATATGCTGGAATCATATACATACATATGTATGTACATAGAATGAAAACACAATTTAATTTATAATAAACATTAAAGTGCTATTATTTACTAACTAATTGCCGCGAACCACAATTAAAACATTGCTTTTTCTCTATCAAGCATTTGTACAAATGATCAATTAGATTGATCGTAAACTGGGTCTCCACTCCACTCATTTTGCACAACAATAAAAACCCATGACTTTATACATATATTTGAGGAATACAAAGAGTAACGAAATTATTTTTTTAAGTACGTAAGTAAATAAAACGCATGCACACCACCACAACAACCAACATACATACATACATATCATGAAATTACTGTGTTGAGTGCGCGCGCGTATGTAAAATACGATCTTCGGCATATATTCAAATAAGAAAAACTACCACTTCCGGTCGGCGGATTTTGATCAAAACCTTATCAACTCTTAAATTTTATATGGAAATTATAGATAAGAAATTTCAACGAGATTTTCAACAAATTTCAACAAACCAGCACAGTGGGACAAGGAGGCCTCGTAGAAAAATAATTTAAATAATTAAACTCACCTGAATATTAAATAAACAATAAGGCATGCAACAATACCCAACCGCTAGCGCGCACCAAAAATAAACACCAACACCACTACATTTATTTAGAAAAGATCTTAAATCTTCATTGGGTACATACATATGTATGTGGTACATACATACATACATTGTCAGTCAGTCGAAGTTAAGCTCGTCTCGGTTTTCACTTTTTCGTAGACTTCAGATACACCCGGTTGTCTTTCTTCAGAATTTGTATGTCAGGAATAAACTTCTCAAATCTCAAACGATTTCAACTTTTGTTCACGTTGACTTTTGGTTGCTCTTCCACCGACTCGGAGATCTGGAGATGTTGACTTTCCATTGTCAGGTTAATTGAGACAGAAAAAGTCTTCTCAGAGATGTCCTCAGCTGCTCACAGGACACTTTTGGTTTTTGCGGTTGTTCATTGGGTTTACTGGGAAAGCTCTTCAACACTGCACTTGCTGCTGGCAGATAAAACCAATGATGCCATGGGCGAGGGTTTCAACCATCGACAAAAGTGCCGCGAAAGCTCCATCATTAATACGTGTCATCAACTGTTTTGCCCGCACACATAAAATAATAGTCACTTACATATATATGTACATATGTATGTAGGTACGTATGACGTAATTTTGTAACGCATAGCTAATCTCTAAGAATACGTGTATCATACGAACTGTAATATATGTACGTCTAATATAATACATACATGATCTGTTAATGAGTAATATATTACCTTACGACAAATTCAATATTCAGAGACGGAATTCCAGGCGCCACCCCGTAAAATATTTTAAGGCCCCCCCCCCCCTACATACATACATATTATTTTCAAAATAATATAACATACCTTTTATTAGATAGACATTTTTTTACTTCTGCACCTCACATTGGTAAACACCGATTATTTCGTTAAATAAAATAAAACGAGATGCAAATAGGTTGAAAATTTTTTGATACTTGAAAAGTCAAAATAACGACAAAACAAGTTAAAAAATTCGGGTGTGGCTAACTCATGACTTTATCCATATATATAAAAAAAATACTGAAACACGATAAACCGTCACTTCTACGATACCGATTTTGATGAGTTTTTTTTAAACTCACCATTGCTATAAGAATTCTAATTTTATAATATTGTGAAGATTTAAAATATATAAAAGGCCGGAAAAAATAAAAAAACAAAAAATCATGCAAGAGTAAACTACCACTTCTGATGTACGGATTTTGATCAAAACCTCATCAACTCTTACGCCTTATGTGAAAACTATAGATATGAAATTTCAACTTGATCGGCTAAGTAGTTTCGGAAATATTCCGTGGTAACGGAATTTTTGATTTTTCGACATAAAAAAAAACCAACTTCCGGTTGACAGATTTAATTTTTCGTAACAAGGTATTTGCTTTAGGTTTATGATATTACAATATTATGAAGACACCAAATATGTAAAAGGCCGAAACAAATAAATCTTGTTCTAATATCTCTTACACCTTACGTGAAAATAATAGAAATGAAATTTCAGCACGATAGACTTAATAGTTTCGGAGAAAAAGTTAAAAACACCAAAAACCAATAGTAAAAGTACTACTTCCGGTTGGAAAAAAATTATATTATTTTGAGGGTTGTTGCACATACTACATATGCAAAATTGCAACTGCAAATATGCAACTGAATGCAAATATGCAAATATGCAACTGAAGAAGTTGTGCATTTTTAATCACAAATATCTCCTTAGTTGCAAAACTAAGGACATTGTAATAAAAACAATTAAATACAGAATTATTTTTGGATAATAAAAATATATCAAATAATAATTTTTCTCCTTGTGTTCAAAGTTCAAAGTAAATGTAGAATATCTACGTGACATACGCAACTTTGAATAAAAATGACTGATAGTAGGTACTCTCAGTGTTACTAATCTAATAAAAATTAGTCACCATATAAAAATAGAGCACTGTAGCAATCTAATATATAAAACACTTAAGTTTGTATGTATGTACGTATGAGTCATTCGTCAATTACCAGGCGTTGCTCGGGTACGATTAATAGAAACGACGAAGTACACATGATAGTAGATGTTTTCGGCAGATTTAAGTACGTAGGTCCCCCCCCCTAATCCCACCCCTCCACATCCCCGCATCCCTCCTTTATTACCCGGCTTTGCCCGGGGTTTAATTAATATAATGTAATATAGTGTTTGTTTAGTAAATTATTTCGGGAGTCCAAAAAAGGGGCCGCCAGGGTAAGAAGGAGGGTTTGGGGGTTGGTAAGGGGCCGGCATTGCTTTTCGGGAGTCCAAAAAAGGGTCGCCGGGATAGAAAGGGGGTCTGGGGGGTGGTAAGGGGCCGGCATTGCTTTTAGGGAGCCCAAAAAAGGGGCCGCCGGGGCTTGAGGGAGGTCTGGGGGGTGGTAAGGGGCCGGCATTGCTTTTCGGGAGTCCAAAAAAAGGACCGCCGGGATAGGAGGAAGGTCTGGGGGTGGTAAGGGGCCGGCATTGGTTTTTGGGAGTCCAAAAAAGGGGCCGCCGGGGTAAGAAGGAGGGTTTGGGGGTTGGTAAGGGACCGGAATAGCTTTTAGGGAGCCCAAAAAAGGGGCCGCCGGGGTAAGAAGGAGGGTTTGGGGGTTGGTAAGGGGCCGGCATTGCTTTTCGGGAGTGCAAAAAAGGGTCGCCGGGATAGAAGGGGGGACTGGGGGGTGGTAAGGGGCCGGCATTGCTTTTAGGGAGCCCAAAAAAGGGGCCGCCGGGGTAAGGAGGGTTTGGAGGTTGGTAAGGGACCGGCATAGCTTTTAGGGAGTCCAAAAAAAGGGCCGCCGGGGCTTTAGGGAGGTCTGGGGGGTGGTAAGGGGCCAGCATAGTTTTTCGGAAGTCCAAAAAGGGGCCGCCGGGGTAGGAGGGTGGTCTGGTGGGGTGGTAAGGGGCCGAAAATGCTTTTCGGGAGTCCAAAAAAAAGGCCGCCGAGGTAAGAAAGAGGATTTGGGGGGTGGTAAGGGGCCGGCATAGCTTTAAGGGAGCTCAAAAAAGGGGCCGCTGGGGCAGGAGGGGGGTCTGGGGGGTGGTAGGGGGCCGGCATGGCTTGAGGGAGTCCAAAAAAGGGGCCGCCGGGGCTTAAGGAACGTCTAGGGGGTGGTTTGAGGGGTGGTTTTTGATCAAAAGTTGAAAAAATAAAAAAATAAATTCAAAAAAACTTCACAAGTTCAAAAAAAGTTCCAAAAAAAAGTCCTAAAAAAAAGTTGAAAAAATCCAAAAAACCGAAAAAAAAAATTTTAAAAATATATTCATAGAAAAAAAAACGAAAAATCATATAGTGACATCATAGCGTTACTATACTCCCTAAAAGCTATGCCGCCCCTTACCACCCCCCAGACCCCCCTCCTGCCCCGGCGGCCCCTTTTTTGGGCTCCTGTAATAATTTACTAAACAAACACTATATTCCATTATATTAATTACACCCCGGGCAAAGCCGGGTAATAAAGCTAGTATTTAAATAAAATCATGGAACATTACGTACGTATTTAATAAATACATAATTAAATTCAAAACCTTCTAATTACTTCATTACAAAATTATTTAAAAGCAAATTGAAAAAAGTTTCAAACCACAGCACTGCTCTATTCGATGTATTCATGACGCACTATATGTACACACATGCATACATTTGTGACCTAAGAGCTATGTACCATATACAGCACAAATTTGGTCTCAGTAGTACGCGATTTAAGCTAGCTATTTTATCGATTTAAAGTTCAACACACTTCCAATTAACCCTTTTAAACGAAAACAAAAAATAGTGGGCCAATAGCCTTGATCCCGGGAGATTCGCCTCCACCACACACCCCTTCTCCTCTGTAGTGCCCAAAAGAGGTCACTCTAACGGAAAAGGCTCTTGCAAGTAATTATTTTTTTAACGCGCACGAGGATCATGGGTCTCAATCACTCGTGATGGCTGAACATTACATGAAATATTGTAAATCGACTGAGCGGTCACTCGCCCAAATGATATTTTTAAAGCTTGAAGCAGGGTTCCAGGAAGTTATAAAATACATTGTATTTTCTCGCGATAGCATCACACGCATGAGCGGTAGGCGCGCAAATCAACAAGTCTCAGAATTTTAAAGATTCAATATTTATAACATATTTTTTGACAACTTTTAGGCGCCTTTTCTTTTGCGGCGCCTGTGTGCATCGCACACTTCGCACACGCTACGAGCCGGCCCTGAATGGAACCTATCTCCCATTTTTATATGTCCACTGTATCTTTTTTTACACGGTAGTCTCTGGAACGTATCCCCCGTGCAAAAAGAGAATCGGGTGTACTTACATCTATTTCAACTATTAGGATTGAATGGGTAATTTCACCGTTTGGAGTATCTGGTGAACATAATTTAAACACGGCGTTTAGAATTTTTCTGATTATTTGCTTAAGTCAAAATTTCAAGACATACCAATAGATACCTTCTGGATTTCTCTCGAAAATGATTATCCTGCAATTATGTATATACATACATACAGACATACATATAAGGCGTTGAACATTTTACATTAGTTTTCCACATAATGCTTGTGTGAATCAATCTTTTCATCCTTAAAGGCAAATAAGTCAAAAGTAAAAAATAAGTTAAAAAAAAAACCTTGTCATCCTTAAGGCAAAAAAATTACTGTAAAAATAATTGTTACTCAATTTTTATCAATTAAATTCGACATATCTTCGTTGTTGTTTTTTTTTTTAATTTTAAGTAGCTTATGTATATAAGTGTGTCGCAATGGCGGACACCATGTCTGTGTGTGTCGCTATTAGAAAAAGGTTGAGATCCCCTAGTCTAGTGGATAACAAGGTAATAACACTGATGATATGCAAATCAACCTACATACATACATATATTTTCGACACTGACTTTGCAGAATCGTTTCGTAGCAATAATACACGACTTTAGAGCACATGTTTTATTTTTTTACTCCCCATATCTCTACCTCTTTCTCTCCCAGATTCGAAATCCATTTGCACAGGGTCGCACAAAAGTTTCATCCCTCTTTTGTCATCCATGTAAATGTGTGGGGTGGGTTGACCTGCACGTGCACACCCACTTAACGACCAAAATATTTCTCTGTCTGGTGCAGGCGTTGCTTTATAGCTCGCGTTCCACATTTTCAGAATGCAAAGAAACTTGCACGAGTAACGTGGAACGAATAAAATTCAAGCCAAACCCCCATCTCTCCATTATACGAGTAGCGTGTCACCTTAAACTGCACATGTGTCTCGTGTGATTGTAACGAGTGCAAAAGGTTAACACACTGACATAGTGTACGACAGGGTTTCTCAAACTATGTTCCGCGGAACACTTGTGTTCCGCGGAAAGTGTGTAAGTGTTCCGTGAAAAAATATCAAAATTAATATGCAATTTGTGCCAGCCCTGGGTGTTTTTTCCATCGCACATCTCTTCTGGAAATTTTCGTCGGCGACACGTTTACGTGGCGAAATGCGATTGGTGTAAAAACGAGCAGGCTGCTAAAAAAATAGATGTACTACAATTTATTATCAAATGATACCGTTTCACGCCGCATCAAAGATCTTTCTGCTGACATAGAGATGGAACTGATTTCGACGACTTAGACTTAGCAGTGGATAAACATTAAAAATGGATGAATCTACAGATGTCGCAGGACTCGCTGTATTACTAGTGTTTGTTCGTTACATATTTGATAAAAATATTGAAGAAGACTTACTCATGTGCGAATATCTACATGGAAAAACTACGGGAGAAGATATATTCAACTGTATTAATAATTACATTACAAAACAGGAAATTGGTTGGGAGAAATGTATTGATATTTGTACAGATGGTGCTCAAGCAATGGTAGGAAAGATTAAGGGAGTTGTAACATGTATCCTGCAATTAGCTACGAGAGCCACCAAAAGTCATTGTGTTTTACATAGACAAGCACTAGTAACAAAATAAATTCCTACGTGTTTAAAAACTATTTTGGATGAAGCCGTAAAAATTATCAACTATGTAAAATGTCGACCACTTCAATCCAGATTATTTAAAATTTTGTGCGACGAAATGGGTAGTGCACATAACGCACTTTTATTAAATACTGAAGTGAGATGGCTATCCAGAGGAAAAGCACTATTGAGGCTTTTTGAACTTCGTAGTGACTTATTGATCTTTTTCAAGTCAAATAATTTAAGACAAGATGTTATTGAATTATTAACAAATCCTTCATGGTTGATGAGTCTTGCGTATCTGGCAGATATTTTTTACGAAGTGAAATGAAGTTAACTTATCATTACAAGGAAAGAACATTACAATTTTCAATACAAAAGATAAAAGTGCATCTTTTGATAGAAAAATTGAATTCTGGATTTCTGCAGTTGAACAGAATAATTTTGATTCTTTTCCCGCATTGCGTGAATATTTGATTGAAATAAATTCTAAAGTAGACGAAGAAGTTTCAAACGTAATTTTAGAACACTTGTATGACTTAAAAACAAGCTTTTTACAATATTTTCCAAAAAAAAGTGAAGACAATTCCTGGGTTCGGAATCCATTTACAGTGACACCCAAGCCAGCAGGCTTTAGCGCAAGTGAATATGAAAATTTAATAGAGTTAATTACTGACTCTGATTTAAAACAAAAATACAAGGAAATGTCATTAAATGATTTCTGGACAAATTTGGAGGAAGAGTATCCCAGCGTGTCAAAACTAGCTATTCCTGTTTTACTTCCTTTTACAACGACATATTTATGCGAAGCTTTTCATATTATGCCGCAACCAAATCAAAGTCTAGGAACAGACTCGATGCTACACCCGATGTGAGAATTCAACTTTCTAATATTGTGCCTGATATTAAAAGAATTAGTAATTCTAAGACCCAAAAACATCGAAGTCATTAAAAACGTAATTTTACAATATATGTAAGCTAGGCTAGTTTATTTTATTATTTTTATATGTTTTGTATTAAATAATTAACAATTGTTTAGAGAATAAAATTTGTTTTTTTAACGCTTAGTTTTACTCATTTATTTTATTATAACTACCTACCCTATAAAATAACCAAGGTGTTCCATTAAAATTTTGGGATTTGCGAAGTGTTCCGTTGTAGGAAAAGTTTGAGAAACCCTGTGTTATATCATGGTGGGTGTTTCTGTAAATAAATAAATATATTGATATTTTTTTTGTTATCACATGTGAATTTTATTTCTGATGAATAAAATATAAGGAAACTAAACAAAATGCGTTACTGGTGAATATTTCCAATCAATTTAACATATTTTACACCAAAAACTAGGTCCGAATTGATAGTTTCCCGTATAATTTTTTAAAACTGAATACGGCAAGTGAAAATTTTCTTTAATTGAATGCATTTTAGATCGAAAATCTTATTCTTTATCTAAGGTCTCAATTTTTTTCAACACATTTGTTTCATTCAATATTTGAAAGATTCCCATTTGGCACTCTAGCCGCAGCTTCATCATGTCTGATCAAGTAAAATATATGACGGTGTCAATTGTGTCGGGATTCTTGCGAATTCGCAAGAAAAGAAAAAATGCTCCGAATTCGGGATTTTTTTTTTTCAGTGGCGCCACGTGTCATATTTCAGTTGAACGTTTGAGTGACATAGTGCCAATCTCCAAAACAATATCTTATCATAAATATCACGTAAGTACATATGAGGAAACCCGCGTGGATTGAAAATAACGACAGTCGTGTTATTAAGTGATTAGGATCAAAGGGTTTTGAGATATGGCGATTCTACGCGCATGTTTATCACAGAAGCACTAAATTTTGAGTTACAGAGCGAAATATCATAAAATTATTAAAATTGTCCATTTTTTTAAACGATCATATCTGATAAACTAGACCAGTGCTTCCGAAACTTTTTAGTACCGCGACCCACGTTTTAGAAGGACAAACTTTCGCGACCTACCTAGTTTTAATGGACATGATGTGGGGGGGAAGGATTTAAATTTTTTTTAATACTGTTTTTATACTTAAAAATATCCAGTTTTATTTATTTTTAAATAACTTATAATTAACGAACACAAGCAGCTGGGATAAACCTTGTACATCCGTGGACTCGTTCAGTTGCAATGAGTTGCAAAACTCTAAAAATGTCTCACTAACTCTTTGGATCAGCTCATCTTCTGCCCACTGGATCATTTCATCAATTCTGCGTGCAATCGTATTATAAGCGAAATCGTTTTGACTTCTATACTTCTTTGTTTCTTTGTTCTTGTTTTTTTAAATTTTGTTGCATATTATTTTTACTTTCCCATTTTTTCATATTTTATTTTTAAATAATTTAAAAAAAAAATCACATTCTTTGGAATGTGAATTTTGAACTTTGAATTTTTCGCAACCCACTAAAAATCGGCTCGCGACCCACAGTTTGGGAAACGCTGAACTAGACTACTAGAGCAAGCCAACAAATTCATTATAATAGTCGGATTTACTGGGTCAGAATTAATAATCATTATTGTGTCTCAGCTCGGGTAACTCAAAAACGTGATTTTTTAATGCGCAGAATTTCTTTTAATATCGATCATTTGATATTTTCCATTATTTATTTCTTATCGGTGATAAAATGATAAAAAGCCGCTCCTAAAGTAAAGATTCGACTGAAGTACATATATAACGGCAAGTTATTAGTAATAACTTAAAAATTTCGACAATTACCCCGATACCAAAAGTCAAAGGTTTTAGAGAAAAAAATTCAACCGAAACAGCCAGTATCAAACAACAGTATCGAACTGGATGATCTTGATAGATTACGGAAAAAATATTATAGGTGCAGTATTTTTAGATTTTAGGAGAGCATTTGAAACAATTGATACAAACTTATTAATAAAGAAATTTGGTGACTATGGTATAGGTGGATTAAAAGCTATATTTTTTTACATTTGTTAGCAGATGGTACATTAATATATGTACATATGTACATATAGTAGATGAAAATATAGATGTAATAATTCAGACATTCAACTAAGAATTAAATTGTTTACAATAATTGGTTACGTAATAATAAATTAATATTAAATGTTGATAAAACAAAAGCTATAATAATTAATTATAAAAACTTTAATAATGCTAATTTAAATATAAATATACATACATAATAGAAGATTATAAATAGTTAATAGTTTTAATTATTTAGGATTTACACGGTCCTCGTTTGAAACGGTTTCGCTTTAACACGGTTTCTGTTTTGTCAATTTTTTTAAAAATAAAATGCTTGTGTTGTGCTACGCACATTTCCAAGAAATGTTAATGAAATTAATTTTTTAAGTAAATAAAACGCATGCACACCATACCAACCATGTAAAAAACGATCTTCGGCATACATTTATTCAAATAGAAAAAACTACCACCTCCGGTCAGCGGATTTTGATCAAAACCTTATTAACTCTTAAATTTTGTATGGAAATTATAAATATAAATTTTCAGTTTGATCGATTAAGTAGTTTCAGAAATATTACGTTGTAACAGGATTTTTGACTTTTCTACAAGAAAAAAACCAACTTTCGATAGACTGATTTTAATAATTTTCTTTTTTGTAACTAGGTATTTCCCTCAGAATTATAATATAACAATATTATGCAGATACCAAATATTTAAAAGGCCGAAAAAAATAAAAAAAACAAAACCTCGTTTAAGAGTAAACTACCACTTGAGGTTGGCGGATGTTGATCAAAATCATAATCTCTCTTACACCGTACGTGAGAAAAATAGCAGAAAAATTTCAGCTTGATAGACTTGATAGTTTCGGAGAAAAAGTTAAAAACTCCATAAACCAAAGGGAAAGGAACTACTTCCGGCTGGATAAAAATTAAAAAAAAACTAGATTATTTTTTAAGTCGTTACAAATACTACATGTGCAAAATTTCAGCTTAATGTCTACCATAGTTTTGCTGGAAAAACCTTGCAAAGATTACACAAAAATTAGGTGATTTTCCAAGGGAAGTACCACTTCCAGTTGACGAAAATTTTTGAAAGCTTTATGGATTGTGATGGCCGGAAAAAAACATATAAATATGAAGTTTCGGTGTAATAGGATAAACGGTTTTTGAGTACACAAGTACGCAGACACACAGTCATACAGACATTTCCCAGAAATCATGAAAACGTGATCAGGGGATGACGCGGAAAAATCAAACGTCAACGCGTGTTTCGCAAACAGTGATTCGCACGGGAGTGAAATGGCCACAAACTTACAGACACAAACTTACAGACGCACAGACACACAGGCACACAGCATACAGACATTTTCCAGAAATCACGAAAACGTGGGATGATACCTGATACAAATCAGTCAAAATATCAAGGTCGAATTTTCGCACGATCACAATACATAATTATAATAATAATAATAAAGTAATAATTACACCATTTGTTTTGTATACCTATGGAGCAACCTTTCCAAGATCAAATTTTCACGCCACCTTAATATATATGTATTATCTATTTATTCTAGATATGCTGATAAACGGTATTGAACATGATAAAAATTGTCGTAACTGCTGCGCAATGCAAAATAAAAATGTGTAAATGCTGAGTAAAAGCTAAAAGAATATCGAAAACAAAAAGTACTACTTCTGGTTGGAATTTTGGCAGGATCACAATACTTTACCCGTTATATGTACATATATAAACTAAAAATTAACGCATACATCAATAAAAATGTCAAAAAATTGCAAAATACGTAAGCATAAAAATTATAAAGTTTATTTTTGTATATTCATTTATTGATATGCTTTCCAATCGTAAATTGATAATATATAACATGACTCAATAAACAACATTCAATCAAAACAAAATTACTTAAACAGAAAGCTCCAACCATAATTCAAAAAATATATTATTCATACGAACAAATACTTTATTTAGGTTTGCTAAAGTCATCTTTGAATCGAGTTTGTATTGTGTTACAAACTCCGTTAATTTATTTAGCATTTTAAAATTGTTCACGTAAGTTATCGAGCGTATTGCAATTTTCCGTATTTTATTTCTTATCGCTGATAAAAGGATCAAAAGCCGCTCCTAAAGATTCGATACGCCTGAAGTATGGTTTTTGAGATATGGCGATTCTACGCACATGTTTAACACACAAGCACTAAATTTTGAGTCACATACCGAAAAAGCCAAAAAAATGCTTAAATTGTCCATTATTTTAAACCAGTGGTTCCCAAAGTGGTTTCTACGGACCCCTAGGGGTCTTTTTGACCGCTGAGGGGGTTTGTGGCAAATTAAAACTAAATAGCAATACCGAATGTATTATCAGTACATTGTGTCATTCATCGACACCATTTAGTCGCCAAAAATCTTAGTGAACGCTTGCATAGCTCACTAGATTATCTCATTAGAGCAGTTAATAAAATCAAAAGGAATGCTTTAATTGAGAGATTATTTACTCAACTTTGTTTGGAAAATGATGAAGACTATAATCGTTTACTATTTAACACCGAAGTTCGTTGGTTGTCTAAAAGTGCATGTTTGGATCGATTTTGTGCACTCTTTGAGTCAGCGTTGGAATTCCTGGAAAGTAAAGATAATGATTAGCGGCTCAATTTAATCAACTCAAAAAATGACAGCTTATATGACTGACTTATTTGCCAAATTTAACGAAACCAATTTGAAGCTACAAGGTGATCAATTAAATTTAATCAAAACTAAAAGTATAATATCTGCGTTTGTTGTAAAAATTATTCTATACAAACAAAACTTGGGGAGATGAGAATGCTCTCAGTTTCCAAATCTTTCAATATTGAAAAAGTGAGATGAAGATTTTTTAGCTTATTGTCAACACTTAACGGCTCTTCATTCTGACCTCAGCCAAAGATTTAAAATCATTCTTCACTTGATTATTCCAGATTGGGTGTTGGACCCTTTTGCAATCAGACCCACAGACTCAGATGAATCCATTTTAATATACTAATACGGGAGCAATTTATTGAATTATCCACAAATGAGGAGTTGAAACCAATGTTTGAACAAGGATACCACAAATTCTGGTTAGAAAAACAAATAACAATTTTATATCCTGAATTATGGGTCACTGTACAGAAGCTGTTGATTGCTTTCCCGTCTTCCTATTTAGTAAAACATGGATTTAGTGCAGCTATAACCTTCATTACGAATAAAAGAAACCATCCATATCATCCCATCAGGTTCACCCCCTTATCATTGAAAAAAAAAATAATGTGTTTTTGTATTTTAAAACAAAAGTTATAAATTTAATAAACACTAATTTAAATATCAAAATGTTTTATTTTTACATCACCCATTCAAGACATCAAAATTAAATTTATAATTTTTCTATTATGCAGTTGTGTAGAGTTATTTCACTTGGGGGTTCATCGTCAGGTTTTAAGGTTTTAAGGTTTAACTTTAAGAAGGGGCATAATAAGTTTGGGAACGCTCATACCTTATAAACTACATAGAGCAAGCCAACAAAAATCATTATCCAATTCGGCTTTACTTGGTCAGAATTAATAATCATTTTTGTGTCTCAGCTCGGGTGACTTTTAATGCGCAGTGTTATCGATCATTTGATATTATCCATAATTGATTTCTTATCGATGATAAAATTATAAAAAGCCGCTTCTAAAGTTAAGATACGACTGAAGTATATAATAACGGCGGTCGAAATTTTTTGCCAAGCATTGACCTTACTGTCAAATAAGCGACAAGTTCACGTTTTGTCAATTCGTAAATTTCGTTAAAATATTCGGTAATTACTAAGTGTTGAAAATCAGTGCAATGGCGACGTCACAAGGTGTCAATATTGAGCAAAATCACTCAGCCGAAACATCTAGTGCGGTTATTTCTAAAAGGTATGTTTTCAACCGTGTCTAGTATTATCTTATGTATTTATAGTTCACCCGATTCTCTTTTTGCACGGGGTATATGTAGATTCCAGGGACCTAGTGTAAGATGAAAAACCATTAGATGAATCTTTACAACCAGTGCTTCTTATATTTTTCTACAGAAACATACCCATTTTCACCATTGCCAACTTGAAAATACCACAATTTCAAGGATTTTGATTTTTTTTTAAATTTTGTCTCTTAAATAAATTATTTGAGGACTTGGACCGTCTGACCAGAGTAAGCAACTTTACGAGACGAAATCTGAACATGGGTCAAACTTGATTGGAAAATCATGATTACCTTTCTTCCTAAAATTTTAAAACGTTCCACAAAAAGTTATTATCCCAATAAGTAATGATTTTACATATTATCATTGATGATGAAAAATCTTTCCAACAATGTTGTCAAAAAAACCAGCGGTCAAAAAACCAGCGGTTCCAAAACTTTATACAAATAATATATTTTTCACTTTTGATGAAATTTGCAATTGCAGCAGGAATATTTTATAGGCTGTGTAAAATTATTTTTTTTCATACAGTGGTTCTCAAATATATTTTTTTTTTAAATTATTTATTATCGTTTTCACACTTTTTTTTTGAATATTTAATTTTAAATATTTTTAATCGTTTTTAATTATTAAGGGCTGTTTAGCATTAGTGAAATTTTTTTAAATATTTTTCATAGCAGTGGTTCTCAACGTTTTTTAAAAAGCATTTTTATTTTTTCTCTGGCTGAATAATGTACATATTTTAAAGTTTTTCCATTAGATATTCAAACTTTTTATATTATAAACGAGTCTTAAAAATTCTCAAACCAGTGGATCTCAAATTTTTTTTAATTAAAAAAGAATCACTGGCGTAAAACAAAAATTCCAAAACTGGACCAGCTGTCCTCCAAAATATGCTAATTGGATTGGCAAATAAAAAATAGTGGTTTCAGTCAGTTTTCATCTAGAAAATGAAGTCAAAGTTATTGTCAAGCTATTTTCGACATACGAGCTCAAAGAGTTAACTCAGCTGGAGGACAGCTGGTCCAGTTTTGGAATGTTTGTTTTACGGCAGTGATTCTCAAACGATAGCTTTCCAAAAGTATAATTTATTTTTGAGTAAAAATGGTTACTTGACAGTGGTATTGTAATTTGACTTGACAGTAATTTTTGTAGTATTGAATCTCAAACATTCTCTTAAATAGACTTTCACTAAAAATTTTCTTCCAGTCAACCTTTATTTATTCAAAATATAACATTTTACTTGTTATAAATACTAATTGCGTATTGACTTTGCAATTATTGGCACATTAGAAGAGTTATACATCAGAGTATTCAAAACCAGTGGTTCTCAATCATTTTTGTACCATAAAAACAAGTAACATAAAAAACAATACCACAAACATAAAACATTTTGTAACATAAAAAAAACATACCACAAACATTCTCCATAAAAGGGTTAAAAATTTTTTTTCAAAATTTTATATTGATTATTTATGAGGGTTTATATACATAGTAATCATTCTCAAACAGTTCATTTTTTAATGTTTCATCTAAATTTTTCGTTCAGTAATCCTCAAACTTTTTTTATTAAAAACATTTTTTTTTTTTTTTTAATAAATACGATGTTAATAAATACAATTACGTTTTTAATAAATACCATTACAAATTGACTTGGCAATTATTGGGACATTAGAGGAGTTGTACATCAGAGTATTCAAAACCAGAAATTTACACAGTAGAATTACTATAATAAGAAAATTGGAGGATTTATACCTAAGGGTGCCAAACCAACGGTTCTCAAACACTTAAAGCAGTAATTCTCAAACATTTTAAACCAACCAGTAATCTCAAAAATAGTATTTCGTTGTAGTTTCCAAATATGATTTATATAGTAATGTAACTCAAACACAATTTTTCCCATAGTTTGATACAAAATTATCAACCAGTGGTTCTCAAACTTTTTTATTTGAAAAATTTTTTTATTGAAAATATCTCAATGTGAGGTATTTGAGAGATTTATACATTACTTTTTCATAAAAAAAAATGATGATGATACCACCACAGGAATTATAGCAAAGGGTAACAAACCAGTGATTCTCAATTATTTTTTAAACTATGTAGCTTCTCGAAAAAAAAAATAAAAAGAAAGTTATTTCACAGTTATTTAAGATGAATTTTAAAGAAATGAATCTCGTGAACAAATCGTTAAAATTGTTCAAGCAGTGACCCTCAAACTTCTTTAAATCGAATCATTTTTTTATTAAAATTGCTTTATATTTTATATACATTATATGTTCATACATTACATACATATGTATCACATATAGATGCGAAAACAGTAAAATATGCGAATAGATGCGAAAAATGAAAATATCTCGGACAAATATCACTTCTCATCTTCAATGTATGTTTTTAGCTACTTTTTTTTTATTAAAAAATTGACCGTGTAACTTAAAATCTAACTTATCATCCAATATTATACCTTTAAATTATACTTAATAAAATATTAAATTATATTTAATAAAATATTATACAATTTAATAAAAAAAAATATATACATACATACATATGTATATGTATAATAAATTTTACTGAAAGCCCTAAAATAAATATTTTGTCTGAAAACGGATTTTAATGTTATTTTTTAAATGCTAATGCGTCTTTTGTACTTGTACATTTTCGGAAAATTTACATAAATTCGGAACGTATTTAGTGTTCTTCAATTGCACCAGTGCATTAAAACTTGATTGATTACGGTACGAATTTTTCACAAATTTCATCGAATAAAAAAATTGTTCACAATATTGTATGTGGAACCAAAAAGGGTCAAGACAGCAAATGCAAGCTTCCTGACATTCGAAAAATTAGCTGGAAATGATTGCCAACATTTGAATATACATAATACCACTTGCCGTGCTCTCTTTGGTGGTTAAATTTATTTCCACTTGTCTAAACATTTCCGTTAGTTTTTCAGTTCAAATACTTCTATTTTTAATTTGTATAAGACGCGAGTAAATTTAGGGTAAAAAAAAACTAATTTACATTTTTTTATTTTATTTTACGAAAAGTTCAAACGTAAAAAAATTTTAAAAAAATTATAAACGGAGCCGCCAATTTTTGCGCCCGGAGCCGCATGCGAGAAACGCATCCAAAACGCGAAATTGAAGAGTCAAAACGCGAAATTGAAGAGTCAAAACGCGAAATTTTATAAAAATAGATGCGAAAATCACGTATCTCTAGCTATAATATATATCAAGCTACATATGTACATACATATGTATGTAATGTATGAACATATAATGTATATAAAATATAAAGCAATTTTAATAAAAAAATGATTCGATTTAAAGAAGTTTGAGGGTCACTGCTTGAACAATTTTAACGATTTGTTCACGAGATTCATTTCTTTAAAATTCATCTTAAATAACTGTGAAATAACTTTCTTTTATTTTTTTTTTCGAGAAGCTACATAGTTTAAAAATAATTGAGAATCACTGGTTTGTTACCCTTTGCTATAATTCCTGTGGTTTTTTTTATAAAAGTAATGTATAAATCTCTCAAATACCTCACATTGAGATATTTTCAATAAAAAAATTTTTCAAATAAAAAAGTTTGAGAACCACTGGTTGATAATTTTGTATCAAACTATGGGAAAAATTGTGTTTGAGTTACATTACTATATAAATCATATTTGGAAACTACAACGAAATACTATTTTTGAGATTACTGGTTGGTTTAAAATGTTTGAGAATTACTGCTTTAAGTGTTTGAGAACCGTTGGTTTGGCACCCTTAGGTATAAATCCTCCAATTTTCTTATTATAGTAATTCTACTGTGTAAATTTCTGGTTTTGAATACTCTGATGTACAACTCCTCTAATGTCCCAATAATTGCCAAGTCAATTTGTAATGGTATTTATTAAAAACGTAATTGTATTTATTAACATCGTATTTATTAAAAAAAAAAAAAAAATGTTTTTAATAAAAAAAAGTTTGAGGATTACTGAACGAAAAATTTAGATGAAACATTAAAAAAATGAACTGTTTGAGAATGATTACTATATAAACCCTCATAAATAATCAATATAAAATTTTGAAAAAAATTTTTTAACCCTTTTATGGAGAATGTTTGTGGTATTGTTTTTTTATGTTACAAAATGTTTTATGTTTGTGGTATTGTTTTTTATGTTACTTGTTTTTATGGTACAAAAATGATTGAGAACCACTGGTTTTGAATACTCTGATGTATAACTCTTCTAATGTGCCAATAATTGCAAAGTCAATACGCAATTAGTATTTATAACAAGTAAAATGTTATATTTTGAATAAATAAAGGTTGACTGGAAGAAAATTTTTAGTGAAAGTCTATTTAAGAGAATGTTTGAGATTCAATACTACAAAAATTACTGTCAAGTCAAATTACAATACCACTGTCAAGTAACCATTTTTACTCAAAAATAAATTATACTTTTGGAAAGCTATCGTTTGAGAATCACTGCCGTAAAACAAACATTCCAAAACTGGACCAGCTGTCCTCCAGCTGAGTTAACTCTTTGAGCTCGTATGTCGAAAATAGCTTGACAATAACTTTGACTTCATTTTCTAGATGAAAACTGACTGAAACCACTATTTTTTTTTTGCCAATCCAATTAGCATATTTTGGAGGACAGCTGGTCCAGTTTTGGAATTTTGTTTTACGCCAGTGATTCTTTTTTTTTTTTAAAAAAAAAATTTGAGATCCACTGGTTTGAGAATTTTAAGACTCGTTTATAATAATAAAAAAGTTTGAATATCTAATGGAAAAACTTTAAAATATGTACATTATTCAGCCAGAGAAAAAATAAAAAATGCTTTTTAAAAAACGCTGAGAACCACTGCTATGAAAAATATTTAAAAAAATTCACTAATGCTAAACAGCCCTTAATAATTAAAAACGATTAAAAATATTTAAAATTAAATATTCCAAAAAAAGTGTGAAAAACGATAATAAATAATTTAAAAAAATATATTTGAGAACCACTGTATGAAAAAAAAAATAATTTTACACAGCCTATAAAATATTCCTGCTGCAATTGCAAATTTCATCAAAAGTGAAAATATATTATTTGTATAAAGTTTTGGAACCGCTGGTTTTTGACCGCTGGTTTTTTTGACAACATTGTTGGAAAGATTTTTCATCATCAATGATAATATGTAAAATCATTACTTATTGGGATAATAACTTTTTTGTGGAACGTTTTAAAATTTTAGGAAGAAAGGTAATCATGATTTTCCAATCAAGTTTGACCCATGTTCAGATTTCGTCTCGTAAAGTTGCTTACTCTGGTCAGACGGTCCAAGTCCTCAAATAATTTATTTAAGAGACAAAATTTAAAAAAAAATCAAAATCCTTGAAATTGTGGTATTTTCAAGTTGGCAATGGTGAAAATGGGTATGTTTCTGTAGAAAAATATAAGAAGCACTGGTTGTAAAGATTCATCTAATGGTTTTTCATCTTACACTAGGTCCCTGGAATCTACATATACCCCGTGCAAAAAGAGAATCGGGTGAACTATAAATACATAAGATAATACTAGACACGGTTGAAAACATACCTTTTAGAAATAACCGCACTAGATGTTTCGGCTGAGTGATTTTGCTCAATATTGACACCTTGTGACGTCGCCATTGCACTGATTTTCAACACTTAGTAATTACCGAATATTTTAACGAAATTTACGAATTGACAAAACGTGAACTTGTCGCTTATTTGACAGTAAGGTCAATGCTTGGCAAAAATTTCGACCGCCGTTATTATATACTTCAGTCGTATCTTAACTTTAGAAGCGGCTTTTTATAATTTTATCATCGATAAGAAATCAATTATGGATAATATCAAATGATCGATAACACTGCGCATTAAAAGTCACCTGAGCTGAGACACAAAAATGATTATTAATTCTGACCAAGTAAAGCCGAATTGGATAATGATTTTTGTTGGCTTGCTCTATGTAGTTTATAAGGTATGAGCGTTCCCAAACTTATTATGCCCCTTCTTAAAGTTAAACCTTAAAACCTTAAAACCTGACGATGAACCCCCAAGTGAAATAACTCTACACAACTGCATAATAGAAAAATTATAAATTTAATTTTGATGTCTTGAATGGGTGATGTAAAAATAAAACATTTTGATATTTAAATTAGTGTTTATTAAATTTATAACTTTTGTTTTAAAATACAAAAACACATTATTTTTTTTCAATGATAAGGGTGAACCTGATGGGATGATATGGATGGTTTCTTTTATTCGTAATGAAGGTTATAGCTGCACTAAATCCATGTTTTACTAAATAGGAAGACGGGAAAGCAATCAACAGCTTCTGTACAGTGACCCATAATTCAGGATATAAAATTGTTATTTGTTTTTCTAACCAGAATTTGTGGTATCCTTGTTCAAACATTGGTTTCAACTCCTCATTTGTGGATAATTCAATAAATTGCTCCCGTATTAGTATATTAAAATGGATTCATCTGAGTCTGTGGGTCTGATTGCAAAAGGGTCCAACACCCAATCTGGAATAATCAAGTGAAGAATGATTTAAAATCTTTGGCTGAGGTCAGAATGAAGAGCCGTTAAGTGTTGACAATAAGCTAAAAAATCTTCATCTCACTTTTTCAATATTGAAAGATTTGGAAACTGAGAGCATTCTCATCTCCCCAAGTTTTGTTTGTATAGAATAATTTTTTTATTAAAAACATTTTTTTTTTTTTTTTTAATAAATACGATGTTAATAAATACAATTACGTTTTTAATAAATACCATTACAAATTGACTTGGCAATTATTGGGACATTAGAGGAGTTGTACATCAGAGTATTCAAAACCAGAAATTTACACAGTAGAATTACTATAATAAGAAAATTGGAGGATTTATACCTAAGGGTGCCAAACCAACGGTTCTCAAACACTTAAAGCAGTAATTCTCAAACATTTTAAACCAACCAGTAATCTCATAAATAGTATAACAAATCGTTAAAATTGTTCAAGCAGTGACCCTCAAACTTCTTTAAATCGAATCATTTTTTTTATTAAAATTGCTTTATATTTTATATACATTATATGTTCATACATTACATACATATGTATGTACATATGTAGCTTGATATATATTATAGCTAGAGATACGTGATTTTCGCATCTATTTTTATAAAATTTCGCGTTTTGACTCTTCAATTTCGCGTTTTGACTCTTCAATTTCGCGTTTTGGATGCGTTTCGCGCATGCGGCTCCGGGCACAAAAATTGGCGGCTCCGTTTATAATTTTTTTTAAATTTTTTTACGTTTGAACTTTTCGTAAAATAAAATAAAAAAATGTAAATTAGTTTTTTTTTACCCTAAATTTACTCGCGTCTTATACAAATTAAAAATAGAAGTATTTGAACTGAAAAACTAACGGAAATGTTTAGACAAGTGGAAATAAATTTAACCACCAAAGAGAGCACGGCAAGTGGTATTATGTATATTCAAATGTTGGCAATCATTTCCAGCTAATTTTTCGAATGTCAGGAAGCTTGCATTTGCTGTCTTGACCCTTTTTGGTTCCACATACAATATTGTGAACAATTTTTTTATTCGATGAAATTTGTGAAAAATTCGTACCGTAATCAATCAAGTTTTAATGCACTGGTGCAATTGAAGAACACTAAATACGTTCCGAATTTATGTAAATTTTCCGAAAATGTACAAGTTCAAAAGACGCATTAGCATTTAAAAATAACATTAAAATCCGTTTTCAGACAAAATATTTATTTTTAGGGCTTTCAGTAAAATTTATTATACATATACATATGTATGTATGTATATATTTTTTTTATTAAATTGTATAATATTTTATTAAATATAATTTAATATTTTATTAAGTATAATTTAAAGGTATAATATTGGATGATAAGTTAGATTTTAAGTTACACGGTCAATTTTTAATAAAAAAAGTAGCTAAAAAACATACATTGAAGATGAGAAGTGATATTTGTCCGAGATATTTTTCATTTTTCGCATCTATTCGCATATTTTACTGTTTTCGCATCTATATCGCGATTATCGGTTTTATCGCATCTACATCGCACTTATCGCAAAACGCGATAATCACGTATCTCTAATTATAGCTGTTTTACCAATAAAGATATTTAAATACAACTTCTTTAGAATTATGATAACATGCTATTTCATTGAAAATATAACTATAAAAAGTAAATCAGTATTAAAAAAATTATTTGAGAAGCTTTGAAACAGATATGTATGTAAATAATAGTGAAATTTTTATTTATAACGTTATAAATAATAAATAATAAAAAAAAAATAAGAATTTTTTTTAAAAAAATGGGATAAGGCACTAAATTTAATTTATAATGATTATAGATTTTAAAAATAGCTTCACACATGTGTAATTTGCAATTTTAATATATGTATATGTACATACATATGGTTTTGCACTTAGCCTTAAGCCTCACACACACCACATTACACGTGATGTGATTGCGCGACGTGACGCCATTGCTATGAATTGTGACGTGGGGTGGGGTGTTGCAAGTCTGTACCTACGATATACAAAACCATATAAATTCATGCGTTTAGGATTCTCCAGATGGCGTGAGTGGCGTGGCGTGTGGTAAGTGTGTGTGAGCCCATATCCATGTCAGTTATTTAATAAGTGAGAGTCATTTGTACACGAACAACGAAAAGTTTTAATTTTCATTTTGGATAATTTCACAGAAAGGTTAGATATGTTTAAGGAAGTTATGTAAAACGCGTAATATTTATTATAATCATCAAAGGAATACTTCTGATCTATTATAATCGCAGTCGTTTATTATATCTGATATCTCGTATACTATAGAACTATAGACAAATAGAGTATGACAACTTTCTTTTTGAAGTTACACACAGAGAACGTAATATATATGTATATTCGTTTAAGCCGTAGAGGACTATAAGAAATTAAGTGCAGATACACTGCATTTGTGTTTGAAACTTAAAAAAATTTAATATACATATGTACGATGAGAAATAATCAATATGACATGTTTAGCCAAAGAAAACAATTATAAATAACCGTTTGTAAACCACTGGTAGGAAATATATTTAACAAGAATTTGAACAATACTAATAATAAGATTAAATACCATTATTTTTCATTCAAAAGAATTATAAAATAAAACAAACATTTTAATTTTTAAAAAATTTTGAGGACCACCGGTTTGAGAATTTTAAAGACTCGCCTCTAATATGATAAGTTTGAATATCCAATAGAAAATCATTACAATACATTATTCAGCCATAGAAAAAAAAAAAAATGATTTTTAAAAAAAACGTGGAGAACAACTGCGTGTGAAAAAATTAAAAAAAATCATTAGTGCTATTAATGGTAATAAATAACTGCCCTTAATAATTTTCAACGATTAAAAATATTTAAAAATTAATAATTTTTTTTAAAGTTTGAAAACCACCGGTGTGAAGTTTTTTGAAAATAACTTATATATATTATTGAGTTATTTGAAAATTTGAAATGAAATTATTAGAAAATACAATTTATACAAAAAAAGTGTGAAAAACAATAATAAATAATACAAAAAAAAATAATTTGAAAACCACTGGTATGAAAAAAATATTTATTAAGCCTCTAAAATATCCTGATGCAATTTTTCATCTCCAAATTCCATCAAAAGTGAAAATATATTATTTGAAAAAAAGTTTTGGAAACACTGGAAAATTTTTTTTTAGAGAATGGCTGGTTAATTTAGCATCAGTGCGGAGAAGATTTCTCATCATCAATTATAATATGTAAAATCATTATTTATTGAGAGAATAATTTTTTTGTCGAACGTTTCAAAATTTTATGCAGAAAGGTAATCATGATCTTCAAATCCAGTTTAACCCATGTTCAGATGTTGCCTCTTAAAGTTGCTTACCCTGGTCGGACGGTCCAAATCCTCGAATAATTTATTCAAGAAACAAAATTTAAAAAAAACAAAATCCCCAAAATTATGATATTTTCAAGTTGGTAAAGATGAAATGGATATGTTTATGTAGAAAGATTTGAGAAGCACTGGTTCGAAAGATTCATCTAATGTTTTGTCCCAAAAGGTTAAAAATATTAAATTTTTTAATTGACTTTCATCGTTTGGAAATTGAAAAATGTCAAAAATAATTCCGAGTTCAAAGAGTTAATATTAAAAAATTCGGGTGTAGCCAACCCATGACTTTATCCATATATTTGAGGAATACAAAGAGTAACGAAATTAATTTTTTAAGTACGTATGTAAGTAAATAAAACGCATACACCACCACCACACCAATCAAAATACATACATACATATCATGAAATTACTGTGTTGAGTGCGCGCGCGTATATAAAATACGATCTTCGGCATATATTCAAATAAGAAAAACTACCACTTCCGGTCGGCGGATTTTAATCAAAACCTTATCAACTCTTAAATTTTATATGATAATTATAAATATAAATTTTCGACTTGATCAATGGGGTAGTTTCTGAAATATTCTGTGGTAAACTTTTCGACAACAAAAAAAAAAAATAGGAAAAACTGCCACTTTCGGTCATCAGAAGTTGACTAAAATTACAGTATCTCTTACAAATAACGTGAAAACTATAGATATGAAATTTTGACGAAATCGCCGATGCAGTTTCGGAAATATTCTGCGTTAAACTTTTCGACAAAAAAAAAACCCTACTTCCGGTTGACTGATTTTAATGATTATTTTTTCGTAACTAGCAATTTTACTCAGGAGTACAACATTATAATATTGTGACGATAATACATATTTAAAAGGCCGAAAAAAATAAAAAACAAAAAATCGTTCAAGAGTAAACTGCCATTTCCGGTAGTCAGATGTTGACCAAAATCACAGTATCTCTTAAGGCTAACGTGAAAACTATAGATATGAAATTTGGAGAAAATTCCCGGTGCAGTTTCGGAAATATGATTTTTTACCGGATTTTTGAATTTTCTGCACGAAAAAAACCCTACTTCCGGTTGACTGATGTTGACCAAATTCCTTATGGCTTTTAAACTTTACGTGAAAATAATAGATATGAAATTTCAGCTTGATAGACTTGATAGTTTCGGAGAAAACACACAGACATACACACACACACATAGTACACAGACATACAGACATTTTCCAGAAATCATGAAAACGTGATCAGGGGATGATACTTGATCCAAATCAGTCAAAATCTCGAAGTCGAATTTTCGCACGATCGCAATACTTTATCCGATTAGGATAAAGTAAAAAGTTAATGAGGCTAAACGGAGGGAGTCCAGTCTGAAGGGGCGACATTCAGAGTGGAGACCCTCCAGTCACCGGTTATTAGTAGGGACATTGGTGCAATTATATATGTATATAATAGTCGAAATCCGTCTGTATGTCTGTCTGTCTGTCTGCTGATAACGCTCGCCGAGCTAAATGATTATTTATATAAAAGTATACATATGTATAATAGCCGAAATACATCTGTCTGTCTGTCTGCTGAAGTAAATGAATTCAAAAAAACCAGAACGAGTGGGATTTGAACCCGAGATCACCAGGCTGGGGAGGAATCGTGCTTACACTATCTTCCAAACGAAGGCGATGACGGACGTATTATAACTGGCCAATATTTATTCATAAAGCGTTCGCGACTTTGCTAAATTATTACATTGTTGTTATTATAACGCGCCATAGATGGCGCTCGGTTGCATAAATGCAACAACTATAAAAATTATTAAATTTAATATTATTTTTCAGTACGGGTGATGAGAACGCTCCGTTGATATTCAACGGGCTTACACTAGTGTTATAATATAAATTGATAATGGGTAACAATAAGTAAATAAAAATTAACGACAGCAAATTGTTCGCTAGTTTTTTTGCGATCACGTGTACATTTAATTAAATTAAATATTCATTTTGAACAAATAATTCACCGATTTTGAGACATCGAACGAACAACACCAAGAAATAGAAAAATCATTGCTGTACAACACACGGACCACACGCGTGTGGTCGAGAGCAACGCGTTTTTTTTTTTTTTTTTATTTAGCCGTTGGCGTGCAGGTGCCTTGCACTTGCGTTGCACTACAATAGCTATACGTGGACCAATGGCAATTGACCCTTCACCCTTCACCCTTCACCCTTCACACTCCTCCCTTGACCATCTTTGTTTCTCATCTTGGCCATTTCACTCCCGTGCGAATCACTGTTTGCGAAACACGCGTTGACGTTTGATTTTTCCGCGTCATCCCCTGATCACGTTTTCATGATTTCTGGGAAATGTCTGTATGACTGTGTGTCTGCGTACTTGTGTACTCAAAAACCGTTTATCCTATTGAACTGAAACTTCATATTTATATGTTTTTTGCCAGCCATTACAATCCATTAGGATTTCAAAATTTTTCGTCAACCGGAAGTGGTACTTCCTTTGGAAAACCACCTAATTTTTGTGTAATCTTTGGAAGGTTTTTCCAGCAAAACTATCACACACATTAAGCTGAAATTTTGCATGTGTAGTATGTTTAACGACTTTCAAAATAATATCATTTTTTAACATTTTTTTTTCCAACCAGAAGTAGTACTTTTATTATTTTTTTCGTTACTCTTAGTATTCCTCGAATACATGGATAAAGTCATGGTTTGGTCACACCCGAATTTTTTTAGCTATTGGTGTGCACGTGCAACGTCTAGAACAGTGGTCGGGAACCGGCGGCTCCGGAGCCGCATGCGGCTCCGGGCGCGAAAGTTGGCGGCTCCGTTTATAATCCAACACTTTTCGTAAAATAAGATAAATAAATTGAAAATTAGATCTTTTTGACCCCGGATTTACTCGCTTCAACCAAATTAGTTACGTTGGTTTTTTTTTTTACATACTTGCCTTCCTTTAATATGGATCCAGAGAAAACATAAAACCAAACTGTATGACAAATTGAGTCATAAAATCGTGAAGTTTTGTTGATATGCTCTCATTTATGAGATATTCGCGATTTAAAAAATATCCATTTTTTTGGCTTTTGCGGCCTATAACTCAAAATATAGTATTGCTGTGCTTAAAGTGAGTATTGAAATCAATAGTCAGATATTTTTCCTATTGATTGTGATTTTTTATTGCTTTTAAATACTTATAATTAATTATCTAACGAATTTTTTAAGTCAAAAACATATATTTTTTTTATACATTTTTTTTTCGTGTTATTTGGCATTTGTTTAGAGAAATTTATATTTAACCACGTTAATAAGAATTGGTTTTCTATCTCAATATTTTTTTATTCTATCTAAACGTACTAATTCGAGCGTAAAATGATTTTAAATTACGTTCTCGGCTTGTCGCTTATCGTTCCATAAAGACGTTCGCGCGCTCTCTCTCGCGCGTACGTGTCAAACGTCTTCTCTCTTTGTCTCTCTCTACGTCGTCTTCTTCGAACGAGAGCATCTGATAACGTAATTTAAAATCATATATCTCACAAACGAGAGCATTTCAACAAAAATTATTATCGGATTCGAATTCAGTGGGTCAAACTTAGTAAAGATTGACTAATCTCAGCTCTGGGTATTTTTTTTGTTGCTCAGTGTTATTATATATATAATAATTATAATTTTGTAAGTGATTTTGTAAAAACAGACAGACGGATTTCAGCTATTATATTATATATAATATAATCGGCTATATATTATATATTAAATTCTCATTGGTAGTTTCGAAAGATTCCTTAGTCAATTTGATGGTCGGTTCATGAATTTCTGTGAAAATCATCAATAATGTAATGTAAATAGCATAAGGTACTCTTTTTATTTATATGATAAAACATACGTAATCGTAATTGTTGGCGATTTTTTCGATTGACTTTCACCGGCTCAATCTTCTTTTCTATAATGCAAAATTAATTAAAATATGTATTAGGCATACATACAATTGCGAAACACTGCAGTATTCATACATATGTACACAATCAAATACAAACCAACTCGTAAAAATGCAATATGAGTATAAAAATAATAAAATACATAAATGTATAAAATTGTATATATGTATGTGTGTGTATTGTACCTAGGACAATTGGTGAATATGACCAGATGTAAAGAAAAATAAATAAACTAGGATGGAGTGCTTATGAAAGAATGAACATAGTTTTTAAATCCAACATTCCGCTATGATTAAAAAAGAAGACATACGACCAATGTGTACTGCCAGTTTATGACGTATGGATGTGAAACGTGGATGCTAATTTCAAGAATGCTGCGTAAGATCCAGTGCACACAGAGAAGCATGGAAAGATGTATGCTCGGTATAACGAGAAGAGATCGTAAGAGCAATACATGGGTAAGTAGTATGAACAAAGTGACAGATATAGCAAAATGTGTGAAAAAGTGAATACATGGCGAGTAGAATGGATGGCAGATGGACGCGAGAAATATTGGAATGGTATTCGAGAGGATGTGAAAGAAAGCAGGGCAGACAGAGTGGAAGATGGGCTGATGAATTGAGAAGAATGTGTGGAGTCAAGTGGATGCAGATTGCTCAAGACAGACAGGAATGGAAGAGGATTGGAAAGGCCTTAATCCAGCAGTGGATGGTGAACGGCTGAAAATGATGATTATGAGATATCTAGTGTATTGCCCGTTGACGATCAGCAGATATTTATGAAATATAAAAAAATCGTAGTTCAAACTTTCTATGAAAATAAAAAAAAGTATGTTTTAAACGTTCCCGATGTAATGACATAAACAAACATAATTTACCTAATAATAATAGTAACTGAAAAAATTTACGAGCAAACGATTTGAACTTCATTAGGATTTGATTTCCAGGCTGTTCATCTGCGAATATTTGTATCGATTTATCGTTTGACTTTCTCTTAACAGTGCTCACTAATCAAATGTGCTAACTAATGATTTAAACGTGAACTTTTTTTTATCAACTACTTTTCCCACAGTTTGACTGTGCGTGAACCAACTGAAAGAGCAAACCAGCTGCATAAACTAAAAACACCTCATTACATATACATATGTATGTATGTTGTTATTGCTCATTATAAATAGTGTGCTTTGCACATACATACATAGGTATTCAGTTGTACAAACATGCTGAACCTTATACCAAGAGCTCCAATAGAGGATATTAGTTGATTTATATTTCTTCTATCATTTCGTCCACACACATCAAAACTTAACTGGCGCTGTCGGCAGGATCTCCAAGGCTGATCAGGAGATCAAACCAGTGAACGTCGAAACTCCGAGAAACTCTATTGGACGGTGGCTAACTGTACAATCAATGAATCAACCACTTCGACGGTTCATTGAAGAGGTCGAGGATTTCGACATTCACCACATAAGCGAACGACTTGGGATTGGCTAATATCCCGAGGTGGGTATCAACTCCTTACGCTTGAGGACACCTACGAGGACGAAAAGGACAAGGACAAGACTAATGGACAAAAGGACTAAAGACAAGGACAAAAAGGACAAGGACAAGACTCCGCCTACTCGACGACGCACAGTGTCGCCGATTGAAGTTCTAGCTAGACATGCGCAAATTTTTTTTTTAAATCTCGATTTCTCAAAAACTACACTATATATCAATCTGAAAATTTATATTCATAGTTTTCGTATAATGTATCACGACTTGTTATAATTTTGGTAAAAATCCGACAACCGAAAGTAGCAGATTACTTTAAAATATAAACCATTTTTCACGTTTTCAGAACGCGTTTTCAGACGTTTCAGAACGCGTGACAAAAATACGTATTGCATTGAACGCACCTATCCTATCCATCATTCAGTCTTCGATTTTTATATCGTTTGTTGGTTTAGTTAGAGGTTAGAAAATGTCATATGAAATATTTGGATCTGGTAAAACAATAGGAGGACAAAGTCGTGCAATTGTGTATAATGTTTTTAACTATTTCATGCAAAATTTGTACTTGACAAAATCCTGAAAGATCACGGACATAGTGTACTGCGCCTACCACCCTACCACCCAAAACTAAACCCTATAGAGTTACTGTGGGGTATTATTAAGGGTAAATTTGCTTTACAAAATGTTACGTTTAAATTAAAGACCGCTGAAGAGAAAAAAATATATTCATAGAAAAAAACTCGAAAAATCATATAGTGACATCATAGCGTTACTATACTCCCTAAAAGCTATGCCGCCCCTTACCACCCCCCAGACCCCCTTTCAATCCCGGCGACCCTTTTTTGGACTCCCGATTATAGCTACAATATTGTTAAACCTATTTGTATGTATTTGGAGCTGGCAATCATCGAACTTTTATGATTTTTGAAGACTTTTGGTCTTGATTTGATTTTGATCTTTACATTGAATGTGCAAAAAAAATTACAGGAATCGTAAGGATATGATTGACGATGCGTTGATGAGACCCGGAAGGCTCGAGGTGCAGATGGAGATCGGTCTTCCGAACGAGGAGGGTCGATTCGAAATATTCAACATACATACTAAAAGATTGAGGAAGTTAACGAAAATCGACGAAGAAGTGGATAATAAGGTATTTTTTGCATTTCCTGTAAGTTTGTGGGTTGGAAAGATTGTAGGATCAAAATTTTATGATTTAAACATTGATCTTTTACGTACTGTTTGAAGACAAAATTATAGCTACAATATTGTTAAACCTATTTGTATGTATTTGGAGCTGGCAATTATCGAACTTTTATGATTTTTGAAGACTTTTGGTCTTGATTTGATTTTGATCTTTACATTGAATGTGCAAAAAAAATTACAGGAACTTGCAAAGTTAACCAAGAACTTTTCCGGTGCTGAAATAGAAGGTCTAGTACGAGCCGCTCAATCTACGGCTATGAATCGTTTGCTCAAAGTGGCCAGCAAAGTAGAACTCGATCCTCAAGCAATGGAAAAATTATACGTCAATCGTGGTGACTTCTTGCATGCTCTGGAACACGACATTAAACCTGTAATTGATATTTTTCCACATCTTCGATATACGTTGTAGACTGTTCCGATGCTAACACTTGAATTTACAGGCTTTCGGTACGGCACAAGAAGCACTCGAACATTTCCTATCACGAGGAATCATCAACTGGGGAACGCCAGTTTCTTCATTGCTCGAAGACAGCAGTTTTTACATCCAACAAGCGCGCGCTACGGAATCAAGCGGCACTCTTAAAAACTGTTTAAGGTATTGAGCGTATGTTTCAATCGGTCTAATTGCTTTTTATTTAATTCCAGGATTGGTTTCCGTACTCCTCGAAGGACCTCCCAACTCTGGTAAGACAGCTCTGGCGGCACAGCTCGCTAAGTCATCCGACTTTCCGTTTGTTAAAGTTTGCTCTCCGGAGGATATGATCGGATTTACCGAAAATGACAAGTTCTTGCAAATAAGAAAGGTATATATGTACATACATAGAATTCGTTTTTGAATACTTTGATATGTTAATGGTATATCATACTGTATGAATTATATTGTAGGTATTGTACGATGCATATCGTTCAACTCGTTTTCAAAGCGTTTGTTGGATTATGATTCCATCGGTCTGCGTTACAGCAATTTAACGTTGCAAGCTCTTTTATACCTGCCTCAAAAGCAGCCTCCCAAAGGTCACAAATTTTTGATTATCTGCACGAGCAGCCAAAGGTATTGTATATGTAATGTGAACTCAACTATATGTAATGAACTGTAATGGGTCCCTCTCGGAGCATCGGTCATTACACCGCTACCATTATACATACTAAAGGAACCAAAATTTCAAAATACTTCCGTCTTGCCTGTCCCTCTGATGAGAGAATTTGAATTTACCGAACGTATTTGCAATTTCAATCTATCATCGGGAATCGCTTGATTATTTTTTTTATTTATATTTTATTACTGCACTTCATCACTAACAAACACTTTTCTAGCAACATTTTTTAAGTTGTCTGAATTATAATTACTGCACGTGACTAACTAAATAGTGATATTAACAATTATTCAAATTTAAAAAAAATTAACCGTGTAAATTGTGCATGTATGTATGTATGTAATACAGTTTCTATAATAATAATACTAATAACCTAATATATACAACCATAAATTCATTTATATTGGTGTACATATGTTACGTAAGTGTTTTAGTTTTATAATATATGCATGTATATAATATGATATGATATAATATGATATAATTGATATTTTTTGAAAATTATCGAACGCTCCCATTCGTGAAAATTTCCATTTCGAGCACTGGTTGGAATACGTTGCGTACGAAATTATTCCCAAGCGATTCACACCAACCGTTTCGTTTCAGAGTTTTCATCGGAATCAAAAAGCTGCTGGCATTGATAGACATGACCCGACAGACCGAAGAGCAGTATTGCGTCGTGAAATTCCTCTCGAAGCTGGAGGAGGAGGGCGGATTAGACATGGAGACCTCTATTATGAAATAAGGGGCACCTGGCCCCTTGCATTTAGTCGAGAACACCGTAAGGCCGCATATCGTTAATCCTAAACTTTCGTGTTACAACAATAACAACAACGTAGCACACCCTTTGAATAATAATTTATACACCGACGATACCGATCAGCTCACGAATAGTAAAAAAATCAACGTTGGCTCTCCGAGCCACGCCGCATCCCAATCCAAACAAAAAGACTTTCAAATGCACCAAAGCTTCAACAGCAAGCCGGAATTTTGCAAACTTTCATCATTTTCTAATGAAGTATCGTTGGACGACTCCGGAGACGTGTGCGTCGTTTCAAACACATTCGACGTAAAAGCTACAATTCACTTTGAAAAGAGCAACAGTTTAGCCGATGAGTAGAGACCCATGTTTTTCGCATATATTTTTATCGATTTTAGCATTTTGATTTGTCATTTTAGCATTTTGGAGCGAATAAAATCTTTGATTTAAGCATCTACATATTTAGCATTTATTTTTATTAGATAATTTTTTTAATACAGATCAATTTCAATACTCTGTAACACAATTTATTATATACAAACAATTTAAAACTAATGTGACAAATAAAAATAGTAGAAAATTATTAAGAAATAGCAATATGGAGAAATACAGAGACAAACATCATGAATTAAAAAATGAAATAGTTCCATGAAATAGTTCACCATCAATTATATTAAAGTTCCAGTGACTGGAAATTAACAAAACGCTATCCTCGATTTTGTTGCATCTTTTAACATGTATTGGATTTTTTCAAAATCTAAAATCCCTTGATTTTTTCGTTCAATTAACTTTAATATGTATGTGGGATCTGGTTTCTGGCGATCTTCGGAAATGATACACGGCGTGTTTGTAATGTCAACGTTTATTGCTCCCCAAGCACATCCGTCACTCCGGGTTGTTCAAAAGACAACTTACTACTCTCTCTCTCGCGCCCTCGCTAGCGTTCTTGTCACCTCGTATGCCTGTTCGCCACATTCACTCAAAAATCATTCCTACACTCGGCCATTCCTGTCAGTCATACGCTCTCGGATGACATTCGTCTTCTCACACATGAAATACTTAAATAGAGATGAATGAAATACTTAAAAAAATTTCGAGATGAATGAAATACTTAAAAATTTCGAGATGAATGAAATACTTAAATAAACTATCTTAGTTGAAAATAACATCCATCTCATCCTAAATATCTCATGAACACAAAATCAGTTACACAATTCAAAATTTATATACTAAACAGTTCAATTTTTCAATTATAAACATTACAAAAATTTAGATATCACATAATTCAAAACCAAATTACAAAATTCTAAATTACAATTCTCATTACTAAATAACAAAATACCATTTACAAGTTCAAACTCAATTTTCAACAGTACATTAACTTAATACTATGAGGCTAGGCCTCTCCCGGCCATGGCTTAATGTAATTGGATACGGTCTCGAAGACTAGCACCGCTTCATAGTCCAGCATGAACACGTCTTCGATCTTGGTTATAACTTCAGACATGGTCTTCTTGTGCAGCTCAGAGCACCAGATGTAATGTTCACCTTGTCCTTGTCCAAGTCGTTGATGTCATTGGTGACTTTAACGAGCTCTTTGAGTCTTTCTCTGTTGGATACATTTCTGATTTCTTCGCCTAGCAACACGTCGAGTAATTTGACGGGATACGAGAGTGGGAACATGATGCCCACGACAGCTTCGGTGATGTGGATCGTCTTGGCTTCCTGGTCCGACAAACATCCCTGTATTCGAGACGATTCTTTGAAGTCTCCCTTTTCGATACCAGAAATATTTTCTTTATCATCTTTAATTTTACTCAAGTCGAATGTACACTTTTCAGCAGCGTTTAACTTTTCTTTAATGGCCAATAATTCACCATCTTTCTGACCCAAATTTTCCTGCAACACTTTCGTTTTGTTTTTTCTAATTGTAACAAGACCATCAATTCATCAATTTTTAAGCTTTTCCGTTGATTTTCGTCATTTTTATCTCTAACTGAACTTGCTGAGCTTTATAGCTAGTTTCAATCTCTTCTATGTTAGCTTCCAGTTGCATAATCTTCTGATTTGCTTCTACGTCGTCAGTATCACTGCAATCCATTTCTTCTCCGCTGCATGACTCTTGAAGGACATCTTCCAATTGGATACTGCGAACTTCTTTCTGAGCAGATAGCACAGCCTTCGTCTCCTTCGTGGTGCATTTGGCTGCTATGTGCCCAAACTTGTTGCATCTGAAGCAACGAGCTCCCTTCCCAGCAAACCGACACATGGCTGCTATGTGGCCGGCGCCTCCACAACTGTAGCAATGGGTGCCCTTCCCTTCACGTTGCAGTCGCGTATCTCTCGCCGGATACGACGAGGCTTTTACAATTTTTTTTGGTTTGGCCTCATCAGATCGTCTGTCGGTCTCCATCATGTCTCTGGCCCTCTCGCAACTTTGGATTTTGCGCTTAGGCGCCTCGATCGTGTCGGCCTCGAGCAGCAACGCCTTCTCTTCAAATCCGAGACCGTTGACGATATACCGAATAATCGCCTCTTCTTCAATGGTCTGGCACTTGCTCGCTATCTTCTGCATACGGTATACGTATGGCAAGCTTTTCTCATCCCTTTTCCTCGTTGTCTTCCGCAACTCATTGTGGACGTCGACACTGTTGCTTTGCTGTCCGAATTCTTTCACTAGTCTCTCTTTTAGGATATCCCACGTCGTTAACCCGGTTTGGACGTCCACGAAGTCTCTGGCCGTTCCTTCGCAGAACCGCTTCCCATACACCAATTGTTGGATTGGAGTCCAACCGAAGACCTCCGCCTGCTCTTCCATATTTTTTTGACCCACGCCGCGATCGGTCCGCTACCTTCCCTGTTAAACTTCGGGGCGCATTCTTCGAAGTCCCTCACGCTGAAGGCTACCTTCTGTTTCGGCCACCGCTTGGTCGAACTGGACCTTCCGCTGACGCTGTCCACGATTTCCGCCTCCTCCTCGTCATCGTCATCGTCTTTGTCTTCGTCTTCGTTATCGTCTTCGTTATCGCCAGCGTTATCGCCATCGTATGCTTGTTTTTTTTCCTTTCAGGTCCAGGTCCATCAGCTGGCACATTTTTTGAAAGTTCCGCCACTGTGAACCCTTTGGCGACTAATAATTTCCTCCGTAATAAGTCCTAACTAATAAGTTCCATACGTACTCCATTTCCAGGTTTTGTCTTTCTTCTGCAAATTCCCGTGATTACATCTCCCTGCAAACCAGGAGGACGGTCTCGGATCTCTGCTTTGTATTTAAACTTTTAAATAATTTATTAGATAGCCCTTACCTACTAAGTAGGATACTTCTACATTGTCCCCCTAGGCCTGTCAGAAATCCTCCATTGTTTCATTTGAATCTTTGTTCCACAAATTATTCACTAAACTCCTTCATTTATAGATCCTGCTCGTCATTTAACGAAATCCCGGCACATATTGATCCTTTTCTCTATTCTTTGCCCTCCTTTAAATTATCTTTGCTTAAGTTCCTTTCCAGTCCTAACTCTTTAAGTTCTTTTCTTATTTTAATCTGTTGTACGTTTGCAACTATTTTGGCTGTAGTGTATTGTGTGATATTAATATTATTTTGTATTTATATTTTATTGTACATATACTATAAGCTGTTTGTTGCATGATTAATTAAATAAATAAATAAATAAATAAAAAAAAGCCTGCGAACTGCTTCACCTTCCGCCTCGTGGTCCGATCGCCGACCTCGTCGAAAGCGAGTTGATGCACTAGCTTCAAGGTCTTCAGCGGGAACTGTGCGATGTTCTCCGCTACCTTTGAGTGGTCTTCGAGTCTTGCCATCTTGAACGCGTGCTTTCGCGAACACGTGGTTTCGCGAACACTTGGGTTTTAGCGTCCGCGGCAAAACCTAACCTCACTCGCTCCTCTTCCTGAGATCGCCCATCCCTGTCCCGCAGATCCTCTCTATCCCGGACGAGCCCCCAAAATGTGGGATCTGGTTTCTGGCGATCTTCGGAAATGATACACGGCGTGTTTGTAATGTCAACGTTCATTGCTCCCCAAGCACATCCGTCACTTCGGGTTGTTCAAAAGACAACTTACTACTCTCTCTCGCGCCCTCGCTAGCGTTCTTGTCATCTCGTATGCCTGTTCGCCACATTCACTCAAAAATCATTCCTACATGTACATATATATGTATGTAAAATATTGTTGAAATATTAATGCTTGGCTGTGAATAAAAAATAATCGCCTTCGCCTTTATCGGCTATAACTGACGCCAAATTATGAAACACATCATAGCAATCTCTCGTCGTGATAACATTTTTGACGTTACTCAGTGACGTGTGATCTATGTGAAATTGGAATTTGTATGTAATATATTTTAACGCTTTTTTATAGGGCAAAACTATTTATTTTCCATTTTTAATGAAAACTTAATGAAATTTGATTAATATCGATATATGGATCTTGGATTAATTATTTAAAAAAAACGTAATGACTTGTAATAAGCCCCAATAGGAGATCAATTATAATGCCACCTAACTTTCAAGAAAACAATTTAATGAGGCATGCAAGGTGGCAAACATATCGACCTCTTTTATTTATGGTAAAATTAAATGTTTTCCATGATTTATAATGAAAAAATATACTTAAATGATCTTATTGTTCAAATTTATTAAAAAAATTACAAAACTTAAATTGAAACATAAAAATTACGGAAGAAAATAATACCAAAACATTAATTGAAAAATAAAAATTGACTTAATAAAATAAATAAGGTGATAATAATTTATCCTCTATAGAGACAGTTAAGGTATCTTTCAGTGGGACAAATGGATTTCGAATCCATCCAGTTCCTTTCCGAGGATGTTCTTCTCCTGGAAAGTACCACTCAAAACGATCTGCCAAATTCTTTAAGTGTTCGCTTGTGATATTTCAAAGAGATATTTTATTAAAATCTTCCCCTTTATCGGCTATAACTGACGCTAAATTATGAAACACATCATGGCAATCTCTCGTCGTGATAACATTTTGACGTTTCTCAGTGACGTGTGATCTATCAAATTTGGAATTATTGACCTGTGTGAGTCGTTTAGGGGAAACAGTGCAACCCTAACTGAATATCGATCCGAAAGCCTCAGGATTCGTACCTCCCGTGTACTGCGACATGTCGTCTTCTTTGGTGAGTTTATTGCTATTTTTAAGAAGTCAAGGTATTGAATCGGATTGGGGAATTTCTGATCCATTGAGAAATGTTTGGAGGTTTTTATTCTTTTGTCGCAACGCATATGTAACGTGGACCGATTTCTGCTCATTGAGTTTGATTTTCCAGTCTTTAGTCCATTGGCTAATTTTGTCAAGTGCATTTTGCAAGTATTGAACTGCTTCGGTTTGTGATGCCATTGATTGGGTATGATTCGAGCAATCGAGAGTAATTTTCTGGCAATAATTTGCTAGTTTTGTGGACGAGGCCTTCATGCCATACTCTATCGAAGGTCTGCGATACGTCCAGAAATACAGCTGGGCCTTATTTCTTTTCTTCGAATGCTTGTTCCATTTATGTAATCACTCTATGTACTTGGTCGATAGTGGAGTGATTAATTCTGAATCCAAATTGAAAATCAGGTACATTGATTAGTGGCTTTAGTCGTTTTAATAGCAGTTTTTCAAACAACTTGGAGATAGTGGCAACAAGGAGATCAGTCTGTACGATGTCACTTGGTCACCTGGCTTGTCTGGTTTCTTTAGCATAATTATTTGTGCAATCTTGAAGCATTCAGGGACATATTTGAGTCGGAGGCATGCATTAAATAAGTATGTTAACATGATGACTGCTCTTCGTGGTACATAGTTCTTTATATTGATATCGTGTGGTTGAAATACTGATGCTAGGTGTCACGCGAATAGTTCAGCTTTTTCTTCATTTCGTCTCACCCATTGTCCTTGGGTATTTTTTTTGGGTGGTACTTGAATTATTGGTCGTTTGAATCTTCGAGTTGCTTTCCATAGCGAGTAGTCTTTGTCAGCTTCAGGACCTAGTCCACTCAGGTAATTTTCAAAACAACTTTGTTTGTGTTTCTTAATAAGTCGGTTAACTTCATTACTGATTCGGTTGAATTCTCTTTTGTCGGCGATATTTCTGGTTCTATGCCACATGCGTCTTGTTCTACGTCTTTCTTTGATCAGTTCTCTAATCTCGAGAGGGTAGTTGATTTCTTTTTCAGGTTTTTTTTTTGGTACAGGTGTGGCTTCACTAGCTGCTTCTCTTATATGGTTAATGAATGTTGCAGTTCAAGTTCTTTTTGGGTTTTAAGATTAACTTTCAAATTTATTAGATTATCCAGTTTGTCTCTGAACAATTCCCAATCAGTAAATTTATTCGTGAGATTTTGTTTCCTTTTCTTTTTGATGACTGATAAACTTAGTACAATATTATCAACGTTGATAAATTATTATTATATGCTTAAATTAAGGAGACTTGTTTTCGTTTATTGAATCTTTTTACATTTATGACATTTATGAATGTAAAAAATCAGAGACCCTTTTCAGATCTACCTGTTGAAGTTGACTTACATACATTAAACGGTATTAATCTTAGTAAGATTTTGCATTTCGATAAATATATACATATTATATATATACAACGTTGGAGAAAGTTTAATAATCCCGCTGATCACAATGAATTTCGCAGTTTGCGCGAATTAAGTTGTAGGCGAGAGGTTGGTGAATAAAAAATGATTTATTCAAGTATTCAATACAAGAGTTGATTACGAACTAACTTAAGCTTAAACCGTGTGGGCATTTATATGCTCCGGTTTGGTGAGTGTCACGTGGTAACTGACACGTGTGTGATTCATATAAATGATGAGTAGTATAATAAGGTTAATCGTGGTATCTTAATATATAGGTTAGCTGTGTTGTAATCGTTAAACGTGTGGGCCCGTGGCAAGTATGACACGTGGCGATCGATAAATATGCGTAATGCTTATCAACGGATGTGCGTTATGGTTTATTAGTGAATGTGTAATTGTAAACATTAAAAGTGTGGAGATGTAGAAATTATGGACACGTGGCGATCGATAAATATGCGTAATACGCTTATCAACGGATGTGCAATATGTTTCATCGATGGATGTCAAATTCCGATCAATGGATGTGTAATACATTTATGTTAGGTGTGCTTGTTTTATATTACTAAAGTTAGTTATCTTATAACTAGGAACACGTGGCGATGACGTGATGGGTCTGGTCAGCCCATAACTCCTCCCTTCTTAGATTGACCCAACTCCCATGGAAATTGGATTGGGGCTGCTGAAGATGGTTGGTAGTAGACAACAGGGTTTATAGGTGTCCCTGCAATCTGCACAGGTGATATCGACGTTGGTTGAAACTGGTCGATGATGGCTGTGGATGTAGCTCCTCTTGTTGTTCTTCTGTATCTACGCTTTATTAGTATATAGCAGTAGATGAGAAATATTGAAATTGCGAATCCGCACAGTGTCGCCATAGTATGGTGAAATTTCGTGTTCGATTGATGTCGCACTAATTGGATCTCTTCTCTATTCTTTATGTTATCTTTATAAATCATTCCTACACTCGGCCATTCCTGTCAGTCATACGCTCTCGGATGACATTCGTCTTCTCACACATGAAATACTTAAATAGAGATGAATGAAATACTTAAAAAATTTCGAGATGAATGAAATACTTAAATAAACTATCTTAGTTGAAAATAACATCCATCTCATCCTAAATATCTCATGAACACAAAATCAGTTACACAATTCAAAATTTATATACTAAACAGTTCAATTTTTCAATTATAAACATTACAAAAATTTAGATATCACATAATTCAAAACCAAATTACAAAATTCTAAATTACAATTCTCATTACTAAATAACAAAATACCATTTACAAGTTCAAACTCAATTTTCAACAGTACATTAACTTAATACTATGAGGCTAGGCCTCTCCCGGCCATGGCTTAATGTAATTGGATACGGTCTCGAAGACTAGCACCGCTTCATAGTCCAGCATGAACACGTCTTCGATCTTGGTTATAACTTCAGACATGGTCTTCTTGTGCAGCTCCAGAGCACCAGATGTAATGTTCACCTTGTCCTTGTCCAAGTCGTTGATGTCATTGGTGACTTTAACGAGCTCTTTGAGTCTTTCTCTGTTGGATACATTTCTGATTTCTTCGCCTAGCAACACGTCGAGTAATTTGACGGGATACGAGAGTGGGAACATGATGCCCACGACAGCTTCGGTGATGTGGATCGTCTTGGCTTCCTGGTCCGACAAACATCCCTGTATTCGAGACGATTCTTTGAAGTCTCCCTTTTCGATACCAGAAATATTTTCTTTATCATCTTTAATTTTACTCAAGTCGAATGTACACTTTTCAGCAGCGTTTAACTTTTCTTTAATGGCCAATAATTCACCATCTTTCTGACCCAAATTTTCCTGCAACACTTTCGTTTTTGTTTTTCTAATTGTAACAAGACCATCAATTCATCAATTTTTAAGCTTTTCCGTTGATTTTCGTCATTTTTATCTCTAACTGAACTTGCTGAGCTTTATAGCTAGTTTCAATCTCTTCTATGTTAGCTTCCAGTTGCATAATCTTCTGATTTGCTTCTACGTCGTCAGTATCACTGCAATCCATTTCTTCTCCGCTGCATGACTCTTGAAGGACATCTTCCAATTGGATACTGCGAACTTCTTTCTGAGCAGATAGCACAGCCTTCGTCTCCTTCGTGGTGCATTTGGCTGCTATGTGCCCAAACTTGTTGCATCTGAAGCAACGAGCTCCCTTCCCAGCAAACCGACACATGGCTGCTATGTGGCCGGCGCCTCCACAACTGTAGCAATGGGTGCCCTTCCCTTCACGTTGCAGTCGCGTATCTCTCGCCGGATACGACGAGGCTTTTACAATTTTTTTTGGTTTGGCCTCATCAGATCGTCTGTCGGTCTCCATCATGTCTCTGGCCCTCTCGCAACTTTGGATTTTGCGCTTAGGCGCCTCGATCGTGTCGGCCTCGAGCAGCAACGCCTTCTCTTCAAATCCGAGACCGTTGACGATATACCGAATAATCGCCTCTTCTTCAATGGTCTGGCACTTGCTCGCTATCTTCTGCATACGGTATACGTATGGCAAGCTTTTCTCATCCCTTTTCCTCGTTGTCTTCCGCAACTCATTGTGGACGTCGACACTGTTGCTTTGCTGTCCGAATTCTTTCACTAGTCTCTCTTTTAGGATATCCCACGTCGTTAACCCGGTTTGGACGTCCACGAAGTCTCTGGCCGTTCCTTCGCAGAACCGCTTCCCATACACCAATTGTTGGATTGGAGTCCAACCGAAGACCTCCGCCTGCTCTTCCATATTTTTGACCCACGCCGCGATCGGTCCGCTACCTTCCCCGTTAAACTTCGGGGCGCATTCTTCGAAGTCCCTCACGCTGAAGGCTACCTTCTGTTTCGGCCACCGCTTGGTCGAACTGGACCTTCCGCTGACGCTGTCCACGATTTCCGCCTCCTCCTCGTCATCGTCATCGTCTTTGTCTTCGTCTTCGTTATCGTCTTCGTTATCGCCAGCGTTATCGCCATCGTATGCTTGTTTTTTCCTTTCAGGTCCAGGTCCATCAGCTGGCACATTTTTGAAAGTTCCGCCACTGTGAACCCTTTGGCGACTAATAATTTCCTCCGTAATAAGTCCTAACTAATAAGTTCCATACGTACTCCATTTCCAGGTTTTGTCTTTCTTCTGCAAATTCCCGTGATTACATCTCCCTGCAAACCAGGAGGACGGTCTCGGATCTCTGCTTTGTATTTAAACTTTTAAATAATTTATTAGATAGCCCTTACCTACTAAGTAGGATACTTCTACATTGTCCCCCTAGGCCTGTCAGAAATCCTCCATTGTTTCATTTGAATCTTTGTTCCACAAATTATTCACTAAACTCCTTCATTTATAGATCCTGCTCGTCATTTAACGAAATCCCGGCACATATTGATCCTTTTCTCTATTCTTTGCCCTCCTTTAAATTATCTTTGCTTAAGTTCCTTTCCAGTCCTAACTCTTTAAGTTCTTTTCTTATTTTAATCTGTTGTTCGTTTGCAACTATTTTGGCTGTAGTGTATTGTGTGATATTAATATTATTTTGTATTTATATTTTATTGTACATATACTATAAGCTGTTTGTTGCATGATTAATTAAATAAATAAATAAATAAATAATAATTAATAATTATTATATAAATAGTAAAGTAAAAAAAATTTTTTTTTTGAGTGGGTATCGATAGCATTCAATTAGTGGGGATTGCTATAATACATGGTTGGCGCGATAAAACTATTTTTTTTTTGTTTTTTCGATCAATTAGTGGGGATCTCTATTATATTGGAATAATAGTGTAAATTTTTTTGTTATTTTTGTTTTAGTTGGCTCCATTGGTGGTTATCATAGGCGGAGTAGTCGTGGCTATTTTATCGTTTTGGGTCTACTTCTGGTTGACAAGACCTGAGTTAACGTAAGTAATTTTCAATTCGATAATAAATAAATTATGATCATTTTCAGTGTATTTGATTGAGCGAATGTTTTATTCAGATTCTGGAGAGGCGAAGGAGTTCAGAGTTTGGGTGATAAGATGGATCTGGTTTCTCCTCCTCATTTGAAGGTGAGTTTTTAATAACCGTTACATATTTCGTATGTGAACACAGCCTTATGTTCAAAATAGCGAATTTGCGTACGTAAAGTTTGAAGGACGCGACCTTCGTAATGGTTTGATAAAAAAAAAAGTAACGACACAAAATTCCATTCCATTGAAGCAAATTAATTTTTTTTTAAATATTGGGATGCTTTAATATGAAAATAGATATGGTGTTTCGAAAATAGTACAATTAGCGTTCAATAAATTATAGCTACGTACATATGTATGTATTTATACATAAACACTGTTGATCATACTATGATACTTTTTATATTTATCGTGGTCGGTTTCACGATAGAATGCTCAAAATTATTGAGGGGCCTCTAAACATCCCCGAAAAGCTTACGAATCATTGATTTTGAATAAAATATGTTTCGAGGTTTACTCTTGCACGGATGCACTTAACTGATTACACGAAAATAATAGTTGAATACATACACGATTTGAAGGAAAAATTCCGCAGGAAATATTTCATCATTGGAATAAGTTTATTTAGATTATATTTCCCCCTGGTTTCTGAAGGGGAGTTCATTGGTGGATAAGCAAGGCGGTTAGAAAAATGTTGTGATTTGATGGTTATAAATGACCTTCAAATCACCAAACCTGTCGTCTTCTCGCTGCGCTCGTATACAATATACATATGTAGGTAACTGTGCAACGTGTGTGTGACAGCTCGCGAATGTACGACTGTCTCGCGAAGTGTCGTTTCACGAGTTGTTATTCGTCGTCATGGTTTTCGCTCCATTCACCGGTGAGTGAGTGAGCAGACTTTCACTTTTATAAAACCACAGGTTTTGTACTATTTCTTGAATTGTAGTTTCGATCGCACCATTTGTTGCATGGAACTTTCGTAGTTTACATAGCCTCTTAATTTACTATATGTACATACATAAGTTCCTCGGGAGCTAGGAAGAATATTATTATATTAGACTAGTGTAAGCCCGTTGAATATCAACGGACGCGTTTGACGTAATTGATTTTTTTAAATACAATACATAATAAATAGGGTATGCATGCAGATACATTAAATTCTTATTTCTGGTGACTTACTGTAAACGGAGGTTTAAAACAGATTATGTTTCGGGAGCCTATGTTTATACCTGAATGGTAATGACACACTATCGTAATCACCGAGACTTTTTACTAATTTGTTAGCGTGGTTATTGGTAGTTTTTTGGTAAAACTTCGTGGTTAATTTGTTAGTAATATCAGTTACAAATGGGATGTTGTTTCGCGAGTGAAGCGTTTTGAGGTTAGTATACATGGGGGTGTTATATATGATTTTGATGGCTTTGTTTTGCACGATTTGCAGTTTAGTATGGTTAGGTTAGGTTAGGTTAGGTTCAATTCCCTCGACTTCTATGTAGTTTGAGGATATTCCTTTCATAATGAAGAAGTCAATCAAGTCTGGAATTGTATTGCTGTCTGTAGGCCAATATGTTCATCAATGTTCTTTTCCTTTACCAGGAGTTATAAGTCGAGATCCCCCATGCAGTATGTTTCACGTTATAATCACCTCCAATGATAAATCTTGTTCCAAGCTTTTTGAAGATATTGACAAATTGATATTTTTTATGGTATATCTTGGTGGACAATAAATTGCACCTATGTTTAATTCTGCGCTACCGTAATTAATCGTGATTATATGTAGTAGCTTGCATAAAAGGTTCTCTGATTTCTTCTTGTTGAAAATGTAGAATATTTTGTTTGATTAGAATAGCTGTACCACCACGTGCACGTTCACTGGGATGTATTGTCTAGTAGGCTTATGTATCCCTTAATTCTAATATTAAAGCAAATGCGGATGTATCATACGCCCAAGTAGTTCAAATATCACCAGATAAGCAAAACCAAGACCTCACGCAAAAAAATGCAACTAAAGAGCCGACAATCAGCGATTTGATAAAGATGCTCTCCGAATTCCAGATTGAAATGAGAAAAAATTTCAATCAGCTAGTAAACAGAGTGGAAAAACTGGAAAATAAATCCAAACCACCAAACAAAAAGCCAAAAAAAAAAAAAAAAAATGACAAACCAATCCCTGCGTATAATAAACATGGAACGTAAACGGACTCAAAGAGCCCATGAACTGGGAGTATTTCTAAAGACAAACAACATAGATATATGTAGCATTAATATCAGAAACACACTTTTCACAAAAAAACTATATTAAAAATAATAGAAAGACATTCTGTATGAATCTTTTCGATTCAATTTAAATACCTATACAAAATTATTCAATCATAAAAAAATTCTCGTACATTTTTTATGATTGAATACTAAATTATGTAAAAAAGAGACTAAAAAAAAAATTAAAAATTTCACTCTTGTATGGATGCCTGAAGTAAATAAAAAAAAATAGTGATGAAATGTGCCTTTATGAAAAATGTGACTTTAAGAAAAAATATATATGTAGATAATATCTAGGAACCAGTGCTCGAATTCAGCGGGAGCGGCAGGGAGCGGGCGTTCCCTTTCGTGAAGTTTGAAAACGTAGCGTACCCTTTCGTGAAATCTGTAAATTTAGCGCTCCCTTTCGTAAAAAATCAAAATTTCTGTGCTCTTTCAATAATTATTGCCGAAAAAATGTTAGAAGGTGAATTTTTTTTACATTTATGACATTTATGAATGTAAAAAATCAGAGACCCTTTTCAGATCTACCTGTTGAAGTTGACTTACAGACATTAAACGGTATTAATCTTAGTAAGATTTTGCATTTCGATAAATATATACATATTATATATATACAACGTTGGAGAAAGTTTAATAATCCCGCTGATCACAATGAATTTCGCAGTTTGCGCGCTCAATCAAAAAGATTAATCTTATCTTGCCACAGCAATTATATAAAAATATGTGAAAATGCATTGCGCAGTGATCCGAAATCTTTTTGGAATTTTGTGAACGCAAAACGTACTACCCAATCTAAACTGTCAATTATGTCTAAAGGAAGTGAGACTTTCGAAGGTCCCGAAAGCATTGCCATGGGCTTCGCTCAACATTTCCAGTCAGTGTTTTCTGACTCTCCTTCCTCGTTTAATTTCAGTGATGGTTGTGGTCTCTCATCGTCTCCATGGTCACCCACTTTGATAATCAACGAATTTGACATTTGTGATATGGAGTATGGTTTCAAAAAATTGAAATCAATTAGATCTTTTGGTCCAGATTTGATACCGGATTTCATTTTATAAGGCTGCCAATTAAGTCTGTCAAATCCACTTCAATTTATCTTTAATTTATCGCTGAAGACGTCGTCATTCCCAAACTCATGGAAATGCACGAAAGTCACGCCGATTCACAAGAAGGGTGATAAATCGCTAATTGACAATTACAGACCAATTGCCATAGTTTCTTCGCCAGCCAAGTTAATGGAAATCATTTTACATAAATACATCTACCATCATGTAAAACCATTTCTCATTGACCAACAACATGGTTTTCGCCCCGCCCGGTCTACAACAACTAACCTCCTGTCTCTCTCCAACTTCATCACGAAATCGATGGACTCGAACGTTCAAGTTGATGTGGTTTATACTGACTTCAAAAAAAGCGTTCGACAAAGTCGATCATAGTATTCTTATCCGTAAATTGTTTGATCTCGGTTTTTCATATAATATCACAAAATTGTTTGTTGATTATCTGAGTGGGCGTTGTCAATTCGTGAAATATGAATCTCAATATTCCAATGTGTATCCCACATTCTCTGGAATACCACAGGGTTCCAATTTGGGTCCATTGTTGTTTCTTATATTTATTAATGATATCCATACAGTCATTTCTAATTCCAATCTGTTATTGTATGCTGATGATCTCAAGGTGTACAGAGATATTCGAACGACAGCAGATTTCACTGCTCTGCAAAATGACTTAAATTCGCTGTGGGAATGGGCATCTGATAACCATTTACCATTTAGCATAGAGAAATGTCATATCGTTTCTTATTCCCGATCTCTTGCACCTTTAGTACATCCATATAGTCTTGGTGGAAATATATTAGAAATGAAACTTTCCACAAGTGATCTCGGGATTACGTTTGAAAGCAGGTGGAAGTTTGTGGTGCATATCTCAGACATATGTAACAGGGCGTCAAAGATGCTAGGATTCGTCATGCGTAATGCTCATCATTTCAATGATATGAGGGTATTACGCCTTCTTTACGACACTTTGGTCCACAGCATCTTGGAATCTGGTTCTATTATATGGAATCCCAGAGAAGTCAAGTATAATTTACAGATTGAGAGAGTTCAGCGGAAATTTCTCCGATACCTATACATGAGACAATACGGCTACTATCCCTCACTGTATCCTAGTGCTTTTGTTCTAGGTACATTGGGATACAGCACTCTGTCATCTCGTAGGGATAAACTCCTTGTGAATCACTTCTGTAATTTATTGAGAGGTGACATATGCAACCCACCAATCCTCGAGGAGATGAAGTTGTGGGCTCCTGCACACTTCCGGGAGTTTGTTTCAGGTTGTCGGAGCGAGAACTATATATAATGTAATTCGATTATATATAGAGAAATATATATAATGTAATTCGATTATACATATATATATATTTTTTTTTTACTACCATTATTTTATATATAATGTTTTTTTTTCATGTCTCGCCATAGTGACGAATTGGGGAAACCTGTTATGTCACTATGGTATAATTTGTAAATAAATAAATAAAAAATAAATAAATATGTATAGGTATCTACATACATATAGTTAAAAAAAAAAGGTCGTTTGATATTTTTTGAAAATTATCGAGCGCTCCCGTTCGTGAAAATTTCCATTTCGAGCACTGCTAGGAACAAGTATTACTTTTATTAACAAGTATTACTGCATTGTTAATTTTTGTAAGTAAACTATAGTATTACCCGTTGACGATCGATGAATATAATTTGCATAGCAATGGGATAACAATAACAGTCAATTTGAGTTATGGGGAAAGTTTTCAATAAAAATGAAAAAAAAAAGGCAGATAGAAAATTACAAACTGGACAGGATTAGAACATAAAACTGAGTCAGTCTTGATCAAACAGGAACGTATGGTATACTTATATAATAATAGTTTGATGTAAATACACGGTAAAAAGTTATTCAATTTCAGACAGAGCTAAAGCTATTACATAATACTAGAGTATTACCCGTTGACGATCAACGGATGCTTATTGTGTGGCCTAATAACATCGGGTGCTGGGAATAAAATCGTTAAAATTTTCACTGAAAACATAAAATAGTGTTTCGAGCTTTTGCGACGGACAGACAGACTGAAATCTTTTATTATATTGCAGCGTATGCGTGTTGGGCGATGCCCGTCGAATGAACTAGCGGTGACCAATTGTGCATTTATCAACTCGGACGACTTCGGAGGCAACGATGTCAAGTGAGTACAATTTGCAAACAAAATTGCATAAGCGAAACATATGTACATACAGCTAATTTGGAAATATATTGTAGGCATGTCAAAGTATCGACGGGACCGTCTCAACATTTCGTTTTCACCGTTCGCCATTATCCGGGCCTCGAACGAGGCACCATCGGATTCTCGGCTCCGCAGAGGAAATGGGCGACTCTATCCATCGGACAGGTGTGCTTAAAGTTGGATTGAATCGAGGGCAGTTCCACGTCACACATGCAACACTTGAAGAAATTTTTGCTAATAAAACAGTCTCAAAGCTGCAGTTCACTGACAAAATAATATTATAGAGATAAATGGAGTTTTTGTTTTTACTCATTTATTACTGATTTGTTTAAACTTTTTTTAATGCATAAGACTTGTCTTGTATTGTCTTGATAATGTTGAGGAAATTAAAAAAAAAATTAATTGATACACTAACGACAAATTTGCTTAGAATATCTTCTAAATTTTGATAAAATATCAAATAGCAATATACCTAGGGCAATTGGTGAATATCCTGAATGTTAAGACGAAGAATGAAACTAGGTTGGAGCGCTTTTGGACGAATGAACATAAATCCAACATCTCACTATGCTTAAAAAAAAAGGCATACGACCAATGTGTACTGCCAGCTATGACGTATGAATGTGAAATGTGGATGCTAAATTCAAGAATGTTACGTAAGATTCAGTCCACACAGAAGCATGGATAGATATAGGCTTGGTATAATAAAAAGAGATCGTAAGAGGAAAACATGGGTAAGAAGCATGACCAAAGTGGCAGATATAGCGGAACGTGTGAAAAAGTTAAAGTGGCAATGGGCTGGACGCATTGCGAGAAGAATGGATGGACGCGAGAAATACTTGAATGGTATCCGAGAGGATGTGATAGAAAGCGAGGAAGATCAAGTCGACGATGGGCTGATGCATTGAGAAGAATGTGTGGAGTCAAATGGGTGCAGATTAATCAAGACAGACAGGAATGTAAGGGGATTGGGGATGACTTCATCCAGCAGTAAATAATGAACGGCTGAAAATGATGATGAATTTTAATAAGTTTTTTGCGTGGAACTAACCTCAATTTACAACAAATTCAAAGGTTTACGCCTGAATTCGTAAGCCAGGTATACCACAAAGCAACTTTCAACAGGGTAATTTCAAGACTAATCACGATTTATGATTTTAGAATATTGACGTGGCTCCGTATCCGATAAGCTCGGCCGAATGTTTGTGCTCTCTCGTCCTAGAAGCGGACTTTATGAGTAAAAAAACGTAAGACCGTGGTCTCTTGTGTTGTATGTTTCATTTGGAACACGATTTTACCTTTTTTGAATTTTATAGAACGTCGAACGAAGGGTACGATTCCGATCAGATGGCGCGTGATTTCGTTTCGCAGTTCTCCGGAATGATTTTCACCGTCGGTCAACAGTTGGCTTTCAGCTTTAAGGATAAAAAGATGTTATCTCTGTTGGTGAAGGGTCTCGAAGGTAATTTCTTAGATAAGTAATCTAATTTATAGTCATTGTAATATTTATTTAAATCGGATCGTTGTTCCTGTAGCTGTTGATCTCGCTGCATTGGAGGCTGGAGCTGAAGCTGCGCCACGCCCTGCAAAAATGGGACGATGTCTTCCCGGCAGTTGCATACAATTCGTCAAAGCTGATAATTCATCATTGAACCTCACCGACAAAGCTAAAAGGTATATTGTGTCTTCTTGCTATTGGATATTTCATAATCGACAAGGATTATTTCTTTACCGAGTTAACTAAATCGTATGCCGTTTACTATTCTTCAGTATTGCACCGCGACAATCGATCATAAATCCAGACTGGGATTTCGGTAAGATGGGCATCGGCGGCTTGGATAAAGAGTTCAACGCTATATTCAGGAGAGCTTTGGCATCCAGAGTGTTTCAATCAGATTGTGAACAATTAGGTATAGAAAATACTAATAGTTACACGTAGGCAATAAAAATCACATTGCTTAATTCATCTGTTCAATTCAGGTTATAAACACGTGAAGGGTATACTGCTGTTTGGACCCCCCGGTACTGGAAAGTCTTTGATGGCACGGCAAATTGACAAAATGTTTAATGCTTGCGAACCCACAATCGTCAACGGTAAAAATGTCGGTGAGATTGGTAACGTGTGGAGATTTTTCGCCGAGGCCAAAGAAAAAAAAGTTTTTTTATATACCAACAATGATCTATCATCTTTTTGATATTAAATAATGTATCATAATTTGTTTTTGATTAGAGCGGACCGAACAGCGGTTTACATATAATAATCATCGATGATATTGACGCTATATGCGAAGCCAGAGGATCTGTCGGAGGAAATCAACTTATCTTTGAATTTGATGGTACGTTCCGGTTTCTCATATACAATATGCATACGTAGTATGATCTTTTTCCATCTTTGTTTCATGCTGATTTGTACTTGTAGGTGTCGAACAATTAAATAATATCCTCGTTATCGGTACGACAAATCGTAAGGATATGATTGACGATGCGTTGATGAGACCCGGAAGGCTCGAGGTGCATATGAAGATCGGTCTTCCGAACGAGGAGGGTCGATTCGAAATATTCAACATACATACTGAAAGATTGAGGAAGTTAAAAAAAATCGACGAAGATGTTGATAATAAGGTATTTTTTGCATTTCCTGTAAGTTTGTGGGTTGGAAAGATTGTAAGATTTTACGTACTGTTTGAAGACAAAATTATAGCTACAATATTGTTAAACCTATTTGTATGTATTTGGAGCTCGCAATCATCGAACTTTTATAATTTTTTAAGACTTTTGGTTATGATTTGATTTTGATCTTTACATTGAATGTGCAAAAAAAATTACAGGAACTTGCAAAGTTAACCAAGAACTTTTCCGGTGCTGAAATAGAAGGTCTAGTACGAGCCGCTCAATCTACGGCTATGAATCGTTTGCTCAAAGTGGCCAGCAAAGTAGAACTCGATCCTCAAGCAATGGAAAAATTATACGTCAATCGTGGTGACTTCTTGCATGCTCTGGAACACGACATTAAACCCCGATAAATTTGTCACATCTACTACCGTCCGATACCCTCGACAGGACACTTTTATATATTTATATATTTTTATAAATTTTTTTGATATATTTTGTTTTATATGTATTTAATTAATAAATAGATACGTCATATCGAGATACATACGAAAAAAAAAAAAATTATTTTTCCACTGTGTTGTTTTGTCATCGTTTTGTTATACATATTGTATGTATATTTATATATTTTTATAATATTTATAATATTTTCTTTTATATGTATGTGATTAAGAAATAGATTCGACAAAAATAAATATTTTATTTTTCCACTGTTCTGTTTTGTCACTGTTCTCTTTATCGCTTTTCTGTTTTGTCCTGTTCTCTTTTGTCCTGTTCTCTTTTGTCGCGTTCTGTTTTGTCTTGTTCTCTTTTATCCGGTTACCTAAAAAAATATGTTAAAGGGTACACCAAGTAGGTAATTATGTATATGACTCGTTTTCCCCATTGAACAATATAGTACCTATGTACATATGTACATTAGGATTAGCGTGTCAAAATCTCTAACGGCACGAGATACGCTTTCGACATTTTGTAGGTACTCGAACCCAATCCATACCTAGCCATTTCAAATATTCATTAACCTTTGGTTAACCTAAATCTATAATATGTAACATAAATACATATTTAGATTATTTACAAAAATAAGTAGATATGCGCAATGAAAATAGCAATAACATATGTACATATGTATGTATGAAGGTGATATTATTGATCTATAATTCATTATATGTACAACAACATCGATAGCCGAGCATCATAGAATGAAACGTCTTAGTCACTTGTAAGTCTGAATTATTACGAAAAGCTCATGGATTTTCTTTAAATAGACACCAGCGAGTGGTTGCTTGTGCATTTGCGCAACCCAAGTTTTTACTACTCTCAGATATTTAGCTAATAATCAATTTGCAACAACCACATTAGACAAATGATTTTAATAATCAGATTACAGATGTATTTCGACCTCAACTATTCTTTTAATATGATTTGTTTTTCCGATTGAATTTGATTTTCGATTTGTAATTAACTTGAAAAAGTATCTTTTATACATACATACATACATACATTATCAAATGTTTGCTCTTTGTAATATTTTTTTGTATTGTAATTAATAAATACCTATTTGCTCTATGTATGCATATATCTCAATTGATTTTTATTTAATTCACAATACATTTTACGAATACTTTTTACTAAAATTTTACATTCATGACAATAGTATTATTTCTAATACACTGTGGTCAGATTGTACTTTCTAATGACACAATTGAACTTTCATATTGTTCTTGACCTTAAATACAATGTCAAGTTCTCAATTACAACACACACAAATATTACAACTTATTCTGGGAATTTTCATTTTAACATTCGAAAGTTATGATGAATTAGCACCAAGCAATGGTTCAAAATGTTTCGATACATATTTATAATATTGCGTAGGCTACTACATAATTAAGAAAAGAGCTATCCTATTCAATATGTATCTACCGTATTGACTGATTAGAAAGGTTGAGTCCTCTTAATTTTACGATAACTGACGTTTATCATAATTTTACATTATAGTTGTTTATTATTTTATTGATTTAACTGTTCAAATAAACTTTTTACGCATTGGATTGTACCTAAAATTGACATTTTAGAATAATCTATTTATAAATTGTTCAAAATTTATTTTTAAGAATGAATCTTATAGATATATAGTATACATATGTATATGTACATGCATACATTTACATATGTACATAACTATGTATGTATGTATGTAATGTATATTTGGTTTTAAGAACTTCTGTAAACAAATTGCTTTTTTTTAATGAAAATATTTTTTTAAATTAATTTTTGTACGTACATATGCGTGTATTTATTTTTGAAATAAAATATAACCATATATCTGACTTAATTGCACATTTTTCATTGCTATGATTACCCATTTCCTTTTATTTTATATCACATATGTATGCACAACTCACTCTCATAAAACTTCATCACTATACTTATTTTTTTAACAATCTATAATCAATCTTTAACATTTGTAGATTTAAGATGCATCCATCAATAACGAATATTAATATTCCTTGAGTTGTAAACCTCGATCTTCGTTGACATCTCCAAAGCAAATGTATTTCATCCGAGCTGATAATAAAATCCATTTCATAAACAGAATAATCTTGTTTATCTTAATATCAATGATATTTTGTATCCTTTAATAGAAGCTCGTGAGAAGATAGCATTGATTTGAAATCTTTACAAACAAAAAACAAACCCACCATACCCACATACGAGTATATTCTATTCGATTACATAATTTAAATATAGACGTATAATTTATAATTTATTTTAATAAGCAAACGAGTTTGAAAGATGCTCGCTCAAACTATCTTAGGTACCTATGTACATATGTGCTTCAAGTTAACTTTTTACGCATTGAATTTCACCTATAAATTGGATATAAGTTAGATTTTAAGTTACACGGTCAATTTTTAATAGAAAAAGTAGGAATATTATGTCGGCTAAGAAAATTATTATCTAAAGAAACTAAAATAATAATTTATAATGTAATTGTCAGACCTCAATTTATGTATTGTGTTAATTATTAAATATGTTAGATAAGTCAACTAGAGATAGATTACAAATATTACAAAATAGAGGTATGAGATGTATTTTAAATGCGGATAGGTATGCTAGTATAAAAAAGATGATTGAATTAGATTGGTTGTATGTGAATAAAAATAATTTTATTATAAAAAATGTTAAAATAAATAGAAATAGGAGAAGCATCTTGTACAGGGGTGTTTTGGAGCATAATAGACTGCCGGATGGAATTAGAAGTTCCAAAACTATTGAAAAATTCCTGGCAGTCTTAAAAAAACATCTCTGTACAGGTGCTTAGTTAAGGATTATAATTAATTAGCTTAAGCTACTGTATTATATAAATAAATAAATAAATAAATTGACACATTTAAGAAGAATTAATCAAAGTTGGGACCATTATTATTTTTAGTGTACATAAATGATATACATACATATTTAAGCTTTGTAAGACCACAAGACCAGCTCGTCGTTTAGTTGACGGTTGGTACACCCCTCGGGACTGCCCCAACTTTGGCAACCTCGCACACGTTCGAGATTAGGCAATGTCGCGCAAACCAACCCCTGTGAGAGGCTGGGATAACTCGGTCATTCTCATCTCGATCAGCAACCAGGCCAGACCTTCATCTCAAACCCCTCACGGTAACCCACTTTTTGAAAACTATTCAAATCAACTTCACCCGAGAGACGACTTCTTCGTATCTTCGAATATGGAGAAACCGTGATCTTACATTGGCGCCCAACTCGAGGCCGTGACGTACGAGAGAGCTTACGTGACGAGACCACCCACGTAGAGCATGCCGCGCACACGTGCAGACAATCTGGAGCTGAGAGGAGAAGCCGTTCAATCCGATGACGAAACATCGGATACCGCGCCAAGGAGCGAATCGGCACGGATATTGCGGGAGGTGACTAAGGTAATAGCAGCGATGCAAAGATCGCACACTGCATCGATTGCAGAGCTTATGATGCAACAATCACGATCAAGGTCACGCTCGTTAACACCACCGCACCGAGGTACATTCGTTAAATGTACGGCCCGGTTTAACGGCGCTCCAAGCCAGGATGTGGAGGCGTTCATCGACGCGGTCGAGACCTACAAGGCATGCGACCGCGTTTCCGACGAAAACGCGCACAAAGGCTTCGCCATGCTGGTCACCGACGCCGCGGCCACGTGGTGGAAAGGCGCGAAACCAAACATAGCGACATGGGAGGAGACTATCAGTCAACTCCGCAGTGCATACGGGGAAAGAAAACCCCCGTATCAGCTGTACCGGACGATATTCGCCACGGAACAGGGAGAAGAGACGACGGCGATATTCGTCGACAAAGCACGTGCGTTGTTCTCCTTGTTCCCCTATACGATCGAGGAACGCCAGCAGCTCGACATGGTGTACGGGTTGCTGCACCGACGGATCAAGAAGCGGATACCGCGGAACGCCATCACGACCTTCGCCGCACTGCGGACGCGCGCCCTGGAGGTAGAAGACCAGCTACGGGAGCAGACGCAGACGAGGGAGGCCCAAGATGGCGTCACGCAGGCGACACAAGATGGCGTCACGAAGGCGACACCACAAAATGGCGCCGCAAAGAGCACCAAAATGGCCGCCGCGCCGACTCCGCCGAAGCACATGGGCACATCGAGCGGGAGAATGTGCTCTTTCTGCAGGAAGCCCGGGCACACGTACAACGAGTGCCGTAGACGGACACGGACGCGAACAGGACCTCCTGGGAGCATCAACTCGCCGGGAACCACAACTCCTTATACACCCGCACCCATTTCGTGTTATGGCTGCGGTGCAAAGGGGTTCGTGAGGTCTAAATGTCCAACCTGCAGCGTTCGGACCGCCGAAGTTTCCTCCATAGAAACCGCGGACTTTTATGCGCTCGACGTCCGCCCAGGGGCGGCGACACCAGAACCCTTCTCGCGATTTCAACGTGCTGTCCTGCCCGTTGAAGTGCTGGGGAAGAAGGGACGAGCCCTGGTCGACTCCGCGGCCCAATGCAGCGTGATCGGGTCTTCCTTATACCGCTTATTGAAGGAGCGGGACCATCATTTTCGGCCGACGACGCTGAACGCGCGGCTGGCCGACGGCAGCTGCACGTCATCCGAGGTCCAGGAGACGGACCTGTCGATTACAATAAAGGGGCGGACCCAGCAGGTCAGGTTCATCGCCTTACCCCGAGCGAGCGAGAACGACACGCCCCTCGGGATGAATTTTCTCAAACCCGCAGGCGTCATCCTGAATTACCGGAACGATACGTGGAGTTTCGGAGATGCGCCCGCCATTAGGTACCCCCTAGTGTACGAACCGATGGACCGAGTCGACGCCCAGTGTGCTGCACTCCAAATCCTACGCCCCGAGGAGGGAGTGATGCTGGAGGAGGCCCACAAGGACCGCCTGGTGAGAACCCTTACTCACCACGCCGACCTCTTCGCACCAGGGGGAGAGCCAACCCCGTACGCCACTCACCAGATCGACACGGGAGATCAGTCCCCGATCTCGGTCCCACCATACCGCCTAACGCCGGCTAGGAAGACCTTGCTGAAAGCCGAGTTGGACCAGATGCTCTCCGATGGGATCGTAGAGGAGTGCGACTCGGCTTGGACGTCACCGGTGGTTCTCGTCCCCAAAAAGGACGGGAAAGTACGGTTTTGCGTCGACTACCGGCGACTCAATGCGGTGACCAAATCCGACCGCTATCCGCTGCCTCTCATCGACGAACTCGTCCAGTCGACCAAGCGAGGGTGCTACATGAGCACCCTGGACCTGAGATCTGGTTACTGGCAGGTGAGCGTCGCCCCGGAAGACCGAGACAAAACCGCGTTTACTACACCGTACGGGATCTACCGGTTCAACCGCATGCCCTTTGGGCTGAAAAATGCACCGGCCACCTTTCAACGGCTCATCGACAGGTTCCGGGCGGGTCTTAGGAAAGACATCATCGTCCTGGCCTATCTGGACGACCTACTGGTGCTATCTGAGACATTCGAAGACCACCTAGCCGACCTGCAGCTAGTCTTCAACCGGCTCCGGCTCTTCAAGTTGAAGGTCAATCGGGAAAAATGTGTCTTCGCCCGGGGGAGCGTGAACTTCCTCGGACACGTAATCACCCCCGAAGGTATTAAGCCGGACCCCGGGAAGGTGCAGGCCATCACCGAGATGGCAGAACCCGGGAACCTGAAACATCTCCGGACGTTTCTTCAAACATGCTCGTGGTTCCGGAAGTTTGTCCCGAACTTCTCGACAGTGGCCCGACCTCTCACCGTCCTCACGAAGAAGGACCATCCCTGGACGTGGGAGGCCGACCAACAACAAGCCTTTCGGGACCTGAAAAGATTGTTGACGACCGCTCCCGTGCTGTCCCAGGCGGACTACGCCCAACCCTTCATCCTGCGAACGGATGCCAGTAATTATGCCCTGGGGGCAGTACTATTACAAGGCGAGAGCCCCGATGAGCACCCGATCGAGTATGCGAGTCGGTTGCTAATACCGGCTGAGCGGAACTACTCCACGACTGAGCGGGAGGCCCTCGCAGTAGTATGGGCCGTGGAAAAGTTCCGCGGATACATCGACGGGCACTCCGTCATCATCGGCAGCGATCATCAGCCATTGAAGTGGTTGATGACCATAAAGTCGCCCACTGGGCGACTCGTTCGTTGGGCTCTGAAGCTACAAGCCTTCGCCCTCCTTGTTCTCCGGAGACAACAGATGTCTGCGGATTGTGTGTTGGCACCGTCGATGTTCCTCGGTGGGATGCCACCCAACTCCGTAAGGCACAAACCGAGGACACCGAACTAGCAGCCATTGTCGCTGACATGGAGGGGCAGGAACCAGTTGCCGCGACTCGTTGGGCCGAACGAGGGTACTTCCTCTCCCAAGGAGTCCTATATCGTCTAAACACCGACGACGACGAAGAGGATCCCCAACTAGTCCTCCCCATCAGTCTGCGGCAGGACGTCATGTCTCAACTCCATGACGCACCTACCGCCGGTCACCATATAGTGGAGCGAACCATCCGGCAGGTTCGGAAGCTTTACTACTTCCCCGGGATGAGGAGGTACATCACCCAGTACGTGAGTACCTGTCTGGAGTGCCAACGGTACAAGCCGAGTACCATGAAGCCGGCCGGGTTATTGCAGACTCCGGTCCCAGCCCAGCGGTTCGAGGTATTGGCCGTGGATCTGTTCGGCCCACTACCCGAAGGCGCCGGGGGTGAACGGTGGATCCTCTTGGTCGAGGACGTTGCCAGTAAGTGGGTGGAACTGTTTGCCCTCGGCACGGCCACGTCGGAAGCTTGCGCAAAATGTCTCATTGAGGAAGTCTTCCTCCGCTACGGCCTGCCCCGCCGGGTCATCTCCGATAATGGAGTCCAGTTCGTAGCGGAAGTCATGCAGAAGGCCCGGCATGTGTTGGGGGGTCCCCAGAACCTCACACCCCTGTACCATCCCGAGGCTAATCCGGCCGAGCGGAAGAATCGGGATCTGAAAATCCAGCTCGCTATACTAGTCGGGGACCACCACACCACCTGGCCGGCTGCAATACCCGCCATCCGGTTCGCCATGAACAGCGCAGTCACCAAGGCCACCAATCGCACTCCAGCATATCTGACCTTTGGACGGGAGTTGCGGACGCCTATCGGCGCCCAGTTTGACCTCCGGGCTGTTGTGGAGGCGGAGAACTATGTGCCCCAAATCACCCCGTACCTACGACAGCTCGGGGTCCAGTTGACCCAGGCTAAAGAACACTTAGAGCGTCAGCAGGACCGGAGCAAGCGGTATGCTGACGGGTCCAGACAGGAGTCCGATCTCTATCATCCCGGGGACCTAGTCTTGGTCCGGTCCCACGTACTGAGCCGTGCCGACCAGGGTCGGTCCGCTAAGTTTGTGCCTACCCGAGACGGACCCTACCGGGTGGTTCGGCAAGAGAGTCCGACAACCTATACCTTGGCCAATGTGGGGGAGGCCACCGAGACGTTGGGGAAATATCACGTGGGTGAGCTGAACCCGTTCCGATCCCGAGACGTCACAGCACCGGAGCCCGTAGTGCCGAAGCGGAAGTGTGGGCGACCCCGGAAGCAGCTGGAGGCCCCGCGACGGCAACGTGGACGACCCCGGAAGCAGCCTACCTCAAATGTCTAGCCCCGGTACGAGGGCGTTCACCAGGTCTCGAGGGGGAGTATGTAAGACCACAAGACCAGCTCGTCGTTTAGTTGACGGTTGGGCTAACTCGGTCATTCTCATCTCGATCAGCAACCAGACCAGACCTTCATCTCAAACCCCTCACGGTAACCCACTTTTTGAAAACTATTCAAATCAACTTCACCCGAGAGACGACTTCTTCGTATCTTCGAATATGGAGAAGACGTGCTCTTACAGCTTGTAAATAAATTTAAGATACATTTATTTGCCGATCATTTATATAATAGAAAATAATATTAATTTTATAATGGAGACATTAAATTTTAAATTAGGTAATTTAATAAGTTGGTTGAATAATAACAAATTAAAATTAAATGTAGATAAAACCAAAGCAGTAGCGATTAATTATAATAAGATTAATAAAGCTGATTATATGTAGGTTAAAAGTTGGTGAAAATAATATTGAACTAGTTAATAATTTCAAATATTTGGGTATAATACTGGATGATAAGTTAGATTTTTAGCTACACGGTCAATTTTTAATAAAAAAGTAAGAATATTATTTCGGCTTAAAAGATTATTATCTAAAGAAACTAAAATAATAATTTGTAATGTAATTGTCAGACCACATCTTATGTATTGTGTATTATTATTTAATATGTTAGATAAGTCAACTAGAGATTGATTAAAAATATTACAAAATAGAGGTATGAGATGTATTTTAAATGTTGATAGGTATGCTATAATAGTGTAAAAAAGATGATGATTGAATTAGATTGGTTGAATGTGAATGATAATTTGAGGATTTTTATGTTGGTATGTATATTTAAGTTAGATAATAATATGTTACCATCATGTTTCAGTAGATTTATTGTAAGAGGAATGGATGTATGTGAATATAATTTAAGGAATAAAAATAATTTAATTATAAAAAATGTACCTAAATAGAAATACATAGGAGAAGCATCTTGTACAGAGGTGTTTTGGAATATATGTAATAGACTGCCGGATGGAAACTATTGATAAATTCCTGGCAGTCTTAAAAAAACATCTCTGTATAAGTGATTAGTTAAGGTGATTATGTATGTAATTAGCTTTAGCTATTATATTAAATAAATAAAACCCAAGTGATATTTTTATAAAATTTTCAAAATTTATTTAAGAATAAATCCATGCGACATTGCATTGATATAAATTTATTAGTATGTGTGGCTTAAGATAATAAGTAGGTTATATATAATAAAAAATAAAGTATAAAGCAAATCAAATTTTTACTTTCAAGTCTCGTCCACCAAATGCAAAAAATATTCATGTAAATAATATGACACTCGTGCTTATAAAGGCCAATATTTGGGCCTCGGTTTCCCATTAGCCATTAGACGCGTTTTCGCATGAGCAAAAGGTAAAGATTGCACCCCTGAAAAAAAAAATAAGACACAGATAATTAAATTGTTCGTCCTCATTTTATATATTGTGGTTCATTTTTAAATTGAGTAAATAGGGTAATTAATGATAGGTTGCAAAAACTACAAAATAGAGCTATGCGGTGTATTTCAAATGTCAATAACTATAAGATAAATGATAAATGAATTGAATTGGACGAATGTAAATGAAACCTTAAAAGTGTGCATGTTAGTATATATTTTTAAATAAGATAAAAATTTATTACCAAAATATTTAATAAAATGGTATAATATACATAGTCACAATATAAGGGGTAAGAATAAGTTAATAGTTATGAATTTAAAATTAAGTAGATCCAGGGGAAGTATCTTGTACAGGGGTGTTGTTAAATAATAATGGCTTGCCAGAAGTTCTCCGAAATATAAATAAAATTGATAGATTCCTGGCAGCCTTAAAACAGCACCTCTGTACAAGTGCTACTAGATAATAAGTTTATATTGTAATTTTAGCTTTAAGTTGTGTTTTTCTTTTGTAATTAGCTTTTTAAGCTATCTTAAATAAAGTAAAGTAAGTAAAATACATAGAAAGACACATTTGTTGTGAATAAGTTCACAGCTTAATGAATCACTTTTATTGTGATCATGAACATCGAATAGTTTTATATGCATTGTTTGTTTTGAAGGCAAGAGATTTGATCAAACAAAAACATAACTGACACAACCGAAGAAATCATACATTGCTGTTCCACTTTTCATCACAAAAATCTTTAAAATTACAAAACTAAAGAAATTGTTATAAAATCAGTTAAATACATCATCTTGGAATAATTAAAAAAAAAACAAAATATAAAATAATTACTTGCGTTCAAAATAAATGCAGAATATCTTTATCACACATGCAACTTTCATACAAATTCACTCAATAACAAATTTTCTAAAAGACTGACAGTATTCTCAGTGTTACCAACCTTTAAAATAATTAGTCACGATATGAAAATAGAATACTGTAGAAATATTTTATTATAAAAATATTCCATGGTACTATAGGTACATTAAAACAACAATTTAAATGAAAAACCAAAATGTCTGTTTGACCCTATAATTGACTTAGGTACACGTTATTTACCTTTCAACACCTCGCAATATTTATTGGTGTGCGCCTCGTGACCGGTCTTTTTACACAAAGGACACACGTATTTAAAAAGAATAGGACACACAACCCTTTGAAAATTATCCTTGAGTTTGTGCGACCGATAAACTTCTGGGTTTTCGCCGTTGGTCTTGCAGAAATTGCATACCTGTAAACAACACATTTCACATTGGTTTATTTTTAAACACATTATAAAAATTTTGTATTTTAGATAGAGCAACTTTCAGTACCATATTTGTATCTTTCGTCTGTCTATATTTCTGATAATTTATATAGTTGTGTTTGTTAGTTGGTGGAATTTCCACATTCACACGATTCTGAACCAATCCCTGATCTGCTGACCAAACGGTTACTAATGGGGTCCGAAATATCTCATTTCCATTATCTGTAAAGCAAAATATACCAGTTACTTTACGGTTATTATAGTCCCTACATTACTATATTTGGATAAATTTAATTAAAATACCGTGGTTCTTTTCAAAGACTGAATTAAATAAATCAGAATCTTTAGGAATATTCGGCTCTCGTTTTATTATTGCTCTACCGATTTCGGCTGAAAATAAAAATTATTACGATAGGTATATTAGATGTTGTAACAAAAGAATATAATTGATTAATATATGTTTTTTTAATTTAATAATATACAATACCGATATTCTCCCGTCGATACACTTCAATCTCTCGCGCGAATGTTTGCATATCGAATGTGTCATCTGAAATTTGAATAGGTTGCTTTAGGAACTGATATTACATATCGAGATACATTAATTGTTACATGCACTTAATTAATAATAAATTTTTTGAACCATTTAATGATTAATTTTCACTTTGTTTATGTAGGTACCTACATATAAATCAAAATGGTACGTATTAGGTACAATAATTTATATGAAAATACATTTTTATTTGATTTGGGTCGGTATAAAAGTAAAATGGACGCGTTCAAATAACAACCATTCCCAGTTTGTAAAAGCGACTTGGAATAATTGAAAAAATAGATATTAAATTTAATATACTATGGAATAATATTAACGAAATGTGAGCACAAAACAAATGTATACTATAAAAAAAACATAACTATCATTTCATAAGAAATCATGTATACATATATGTAAGACACACGTATGGCGAGATGGTCGTTCAGTGTTTATGGCCAAATTAACAGCGTCATAAGCATAAAAATTACAAATGGAAGGGGAAATAAATTCACAATTTAAAGGATAATGGTTTACTCATAGTTTATAGTAATAACTGTATAATAAAAATGAATAGGTAAATGATTTTGGGTACCTACCGCCAAAACCTTCCATTGTTGAATTATCACCGTGATTCGTCTCGAGTGCGCTACTGAGTACTGAGTAGAGGAAACTGGGCGCTCTCTCATCTGTATCAGTTCTTATATAGGGTATACCTAGGGTTGTCAAGTGTTATGGACAAAAAAGAAATCATTTGACAAAAAAATGTTTATTTTGTACAATTTTCTTTATATATGTATGGACATACATAGTAGTAAACATGAAAAGTGCGCTTAAAAATTAATTGTTTAATTTAATCATCTTCATTCTCATTCTCACTTTCGTCACGTTTGTCGCTATATTTATCTACACAGCTAACTTGTTGCAAAAGTTTCTTATTTTTTTTTATTTCTTTATAAAAATATAAACATGAAACATTTTTATAATTATATTGTACTACGCTCAAAATACTCCGGACAGTGAAAATTTTCGACTTATTTCTTTCTTGGGTCCACTTTCCGCTGATCATGGAAAATATTCTTTATACATTGGCATTTTGGGCATTGGCATTGTAAAAAAAATTGACAAATTTTTAATAATTCCGAATGAAACTCAATATTTTTTAAATATCTATTTGAGACAGGAAATCATATTTTTAAAATTTCCAGTATTGAGATTTTTAAATTGTAAAATTTATCAAAACATCTTGCACAACGACGTTTTTGGAGGCAAAAAATACCATCGAATTTTCAATTTCTTCCCATGTTGGAAACCTATCTAATTTCATCCAAGTAAAACTATTGAAATTTGATTTGATTAGTCCATAAATTTAAATACCTACTCCTACGATGTTTCATAGCAATTTAAATTGAATTTATCTATTTCACTTTGCAATACATAGCTACATTTCCTTTTTTTCAAACAAAATAGATTTTACTTTGATGCGAAGAAATGATTCTTCATAGTATGACTCAATGTATTCGCTAATTGAATTTATTGTAGCCATTACTTCTAACACAGAATTTTGTTCGACTTCTATTTATAATATTTTTTCATGGAATATATGCAGTAAAGAATACGCAAATTCTAAATAAGCTTTGCTAAACTCATCTTCAAAAAATAATTTAAAAATGATGGGAGATAAAAATATGCTTTTAAAGTAGGAAAAACTTCTAACGCTCTCTTCACAGCAGGACAATGTTATAGCCAGCGTGTTTTCGAATGTTTCAATAATGCTTTATACTGAATGTCGCAATTATTATTATCAAACCGCGTGAAATTATTGCCAAAATTGAAAAAGAGAGCATTTTGAGTATAATATAAAAAAGATAAAGAACAAAGTAATTGCATTAAAAAGGAGAACATGTTTAAAAAGAGACCTGTTGGCAACCCTAGGTATACCTATACCATCCTCCGTTCCCCCATCTTTCATCTTTTTGGTGCGCGAAACCGAACTTTAGCGGGCACGCTAAATTAATTTAAATTTAAATTTAAAACGCACCAAATACGCAATTGGTGGTGTTACGACCAACTCGATTGCAATTAACTGCAGTGGCAATTAATCGTATTGTTGCCTGCGAAGTGCGACGAACTCTCGATAGTCGACAGTGTAGTTCCGACCACCGACATGTCCTGGTTGATCGCCGGTGAGTCATCCATCCGTTATTCTATTCTACCTATTCTTTACCAATTTTACCGGTATATTGATTACAATATCGTATATTGATTCTTTTTAAGCGACGTCATTCGCACAATTTAGCATTATTTCAAGTTTTGCGCGATGCGCAGCCATTTCGTGTTATTGTTACGAGATAATATTCAGTTCGGTCGTAAAATGTGAAGATGCCGCGTAAAAATGCGAGCGAGCGCATATAGCCGTTTCACGTTTCCGATGAGGAATCGTGCGAGTGCGAGAGAGACGCACGACGCACTCTCGCTGCAATTAAAAAGACACGTAACGGCGTCGCTGATTGGTTGATTCGGCACAGGGACAATTCGGTGTTCGCCGCTGATTGGTCCGTTTAAATTTGGTTCGCGTTTCAGAATCTGGCCACGTGTCGCCATTGACTGCGACAAGATACGAAGACGTGATGGCGGACTTCAGAGCCAACGGTCGAGATTCGGATTCTTCGTCTTCGGAGTCACGCAGTTCGCATTCCAGCAGAGAGAATCAGCCGCTCATCTCGCAGGATCATCATCAGCTGCAGTCACATCCGCAGCCACAGCCACAACAGCAACCGCAACCTTGTTCGCAGTGCGGGGCTCTTCCGGTGCAACAGCCCATACAAAACGACTTTCAAACGAGAGGTACGACATATCTATTCATTTATTTAATTCATTTTTCGATTTTGGGATTCACTATTGTATGATTATGTTTTTTTGATCGCGTGTGCATATAACATTCCCAGAGGCACAGCTAAATTTTGTATCTATGTATGTCACAAGCAGTCGCGCGCGCAAAAAGATTCTTAAAGTACCTACACGTTCAATGAAAATTAAAATAATTCACGCAGCGATGGCTGTTTATAATCTACCTGCAACGAAAGTCTTTTTTTTCCACCTTTTTAAATTAAAATCATCGATAGAAAAGTGCAAACGCGTAAACAGCTTAGTGGCTCTGCCCACGTCTAACACGGTAGTGCTTAAATATAGTTAAATTTAGTCACGATTGAGAGAATTTTTTGTAGTTCAAGGTCAAACACCTTTTGAATTGAAAGTTTGAAGAATTTTTCCACGGACAACTCCACGTTTTGGATCACAATTACACAACCTGTGCAATTAAAAGCGATCTGACCCAAATTTGGGAAACGCTGCTCTATCCAACTTGCGAAACACGCCTTGTTTTCGCGCAATTTAACCAAAAAGACGGTTGCGGCTGTTTGAAATTTACGACTTTGGTTCGTTATCGTTTATGTTTCATTCCGAGAAGCCGAGATGGTAACGAAGCTCGTCGATTGAGACCCATGTAGTTTGCGCAGATCGATTCTAAATCAGCACTAGAGTGTATGTATGTATGTATGTACATATATAGGAATTTTGTGGTAACTGGTGGTGTTTTGTTTTCAATTGAATCCTTTACTGCAGTGTTCGTAATTATGTAACTCTTTGATTGAAAATTTTGTACTGAATTGCAAGTTCCTAGTAGGTAGGATATTAGGATATTATGCGAGTTCAAACTTTTTATTTTATAGTAGGTTATATCTCATTTATAACGCTTAACTATGGAAGCAAAATTATTCACCTACATCATAGATGTACATTTTATATCTATGACCTACATACAATAAAGTGTGTTATCTAATAATATTATTGTTTCTTATAGGATTCGAGTTGACTGAGCTATAATCATGTTTGGTATTTATTTCCGTCCCATTTCGAATGATGCTGTAGGTACAAAAACCGGTTTAACGATTATCGTGCACATTTGCAGTGTATAAATTTATTGTTTTTTGCGTTTTGTCGACTGAAAATAGCATAACATCTTCCTCGAAAATTCAAGCATTAAGTACCTATCATTTTTTTTTTAGAATATTCAATGAAATTTATTTTAACAAATTCTAAAAAATAGAGCAATCGAATAGAGAGAAATAGAGCAATAAAGCAATGTTAAATTTATAGCGCAGCATGAAAAGTCTTCCATCAGCCTATCGTACTTTTTGGCATAATTAATTATTTATTTATTTTATATAATATTAGCTAATTAGCTAATTTAACTTACATCTATTACATATTTATAACAACTACATAAATCTATTACACATTATATGTACACTATACTTATACATAACTACTATCTCTCCCAAAGGTGTCTCCTCACACTTTTCAAGAATACATCTATGGTCTTAGAAGACTTGACGTGTAGTGCGTCAAGTCTTGCATTTGAACGTGCGTCATAATTAATGCATTGATACATTTGAACATTAGCGTGAATTTACAATTGCGCATTCACATACATATGTAGTTGATAACAGGTATTAATTTACGACTTTTTTCCCCACGAACAAAGTTTTTGCATCTTGAAATTCTCTGATGTAGGTCCCGTATATGTATGTACATATGTAGGTTCAACTTTGTATTAGTCGGTCAGTGTGTGAAGGATGCCACCATGCAAACGAATCGATTGTTGTTTCCTCTGGACCAGTCATCGGCAACCTTTTACTATTTTTATGGATCAGTTACTATTGATAATCGTGTATATCTTATTTCATAAGATGCCATTGAATGATTAATCAATGGTACATCAATTATATTATAGTTTTGTGTACGTAACATATCTGTCAGAAACTGACCACTCGAAAGTTCTGCAAATCTTTGACTATTGTATCGACGGATTCTAGGTAACATTTTAATTAAAAATAATCGAAAATTAAATTATGGTATGTCATAATTTAATGTTCATGTCATGTTGTGACAGTTTGTTACCAATGGTCCAGATATGAAAACGACGCGGTCGAAGTGTGTCGTGTTTATTTTCTCATTCGAACCGTAAAAGGACTAAAAAGACTAACCGACTTTCCGAAGCGTCGCGACGCATTAGTGTTCTTTGTGTTGCATTTTTTTTTTCTTTCATTGAATATTACATTTAACCGAGGTGGTCTTGGCTTCTGTTGTTTTGACCACACACAAAATATCATACCGTGGCTTACTGAGATACTTTGTATCGCACAAGCATAAGCGCATACTATGTAATAGTGAAACTGATAAAATGATTTATTTAAATTCACAATTATATTATAATAAATAGATATGTCGATCATAGACTACCTACTATGTTATACATAGATGCTATAAACATGCTATAAACCCAACCAATGGTACATAATTCGATTTTATTAACAAACATTATTGATTTACGTGATACACAAATATCATTGTTTAAACTTTAAACCTACCTTCCTAAAATAACGAACCGTTTCACAACTGAGTTAGATAAATCGGTAAATTCTTACAGAAAACGATTGATCTGGATTTGGTAGGTAGTGCTGGGTAGGTACATATATAAAATAATACAAATTAATAATGATAAAACACGCAAGTAGGTGCATGTCATTTGTGACTCATTACATTTAAAAGACATGATTTATTTATCAATATACCTATGTATACATATATCATGTCCCTAGAGCACAAAGGTGACATAATTTTGCGAAAATGAGTCATAAATGCAACTTTGTTCCTCGTTAATTAAGATGTCGTTGCGCATACATAGTTTCTCAAACTGCTAATTGCACATTGCCTGTCTCCACCAAAGACTGAAATACATCACAGGACAATTTTTCGTTTTTTAGTAACACTTTGAAGTATAAATATGCAAACCATATACGCAGTGGTGTTTTTCTTAAGTTTCATTTACCGGCTCGCACTCGAAACCAAATAAAAAACAAACAAAGAGATAGAACAACTCAATATGCACATACATACATACCTACATACATGCATAGTTGTGAGATTCTGAAAAAACATCTGGATAGAATTTAATGGTCCCGACATTTAACATCCCGAAAAACCATTTAGGTGTATTCATTACATTTCTTAGAAATATTCGAAATTAAAAATAATTCTTGAATTCAGATACGTACTTAATTACAAGTAATTGACAATTTTGTGTTTTGGGACGCTTTTTTTTATAGTAATATTATTCTCGGCAACTTTTGAATTACCAGCTCTACGAACCAAAATTATTTTATTTACCGGCTCTATAGAGCAAGTGCGAACCCATAGGAAAACACCACTGTATTGTACATATGTATGCGCAATAATAAATGTAATATCATTCCATGAAATTAGTTAAGCCAAAATATTAATATGTTTGCAAAAAAGATGTCAAGTTTTTTTTTTCGACTTACCCCCTTGAAGGTTAACCCATGGTCATTTTTTTCTATTCAATGTGACCCACAGACCTAAACGAGTTTGACATGCCTGTTTTAAATAAATAAATAAAATAAAAATACCTATAATCGATAAAACTTGTATATTGATACTACTTGAACGTTGCCGTTGACACATTTTAAATATTAGACACTTGTCTCAAATGATACAAATACCCACGACCTATAAATAAGTTGTTCAGATAGGTAGACACAAACCAAATGTGCACCTATCTCATCATCATCCACTGCTGGATGAAGGTCTCTCCAATCCTCTTCCATTCCTGTCGGTCTTGAACAATCTGCATCCACTTGACTCTACACATTCTTCTCAATCCATCAGCCCATCGTCCACTTGGTCTACCTTGCTTTCTTTCACATCCTCTCGGATACTATTCCAGTATTTCTCGCGTCCATCTGCCATTCATTCTTCTCGCTGTGTGTCCCAACCACGTTTTTCACACGTTCCGCTATATCTGCCAATTTGGTCACGCTTCTTACCCATGTGTTCCTCTTACAATCTCTTCGTGTTATACCAAACATACATGCCTATCATGCCATTCTTGAATTTAGCATTCACGTTTCACATAACTGGCAGTACGCATTGGTCGTATGCCTTATTTTTTAAGCATAGCGGAATGTTGGATTTAAGAACAATGTTCATTCTTCCAAAAGCACTCCATCCTAGTTTCATTTCTTCTTCTTTACATCCGGTCATATTCACCAATTGTCCTAGGCATAAAAAAACTATCAACTATCTCTACAATATGATTATCTACTGTGACTACGTTTTTCGTGCAAAATTAACCGTGTTTTATTAAAAATATTTTTTAAGCCTACTTTCATACTTTCGTTGCATAATTCTGTTAATCTAGTTTGCAAATCTACTGAGTCACATGCAACTATGTATAACTATATCGTCAGCTAATCTTAGTTGGCTCAAGTGTCTTCTGTTAATCTTGGCCCCTGTTTTGTGCCATTAATAACATATAAATCAAAAAAGTCGATACTGTGAGACTTTGGCATTGTTTTTGATACCAAGCTCACATTCAATACTCCATATTGCCATCGCCAGAAAGACTGACATAAATCTGGGATTCATCACGATGGTGTCCAAGCCTTTCAAGTCTTGTGACACTCTCAAATTACTGTACAACTCCTTTTTTCAGAAAGCACCTGAAATTTGCAATTACTGTATGGAATCCCTTCTACAAAAAAATATTCTTAGACTAAATAAGATCCAAAGAAGGTTCCATACATACCTGCAATTTAAATTCTCCATTATAAAAATACTCTCAACCCTTTGTTCGACTCCCGATTTTACCCCTCTAGTACATAGCTAGAAGAACCATAAATGACCTCTGTTTTTTGTATAAAATCCTCAATTTAATTGACAGCGTTCATCTCCTTTCTAAAATCTCCCTCAATTGTTCTTCCAGAACGTTCCGTAATCCTAACTTGCGTTGCGTTGCTTCGTGTAGGTACCTATCCATTGTAGTTTAATCCTCCATGTATGCTATAATTTCACCACCGTGGGTTGCGTTACTTAACGAACACTCATCCGACACAATTTCATCGACAGACGCGTCCTCCTTGTCTGCAACAGCCTGCGGCTTGGCCACAAGCTCCAGTGTCAACGCTGCTGTCACTTCACCGATTGCTGCAAACATGGACATGCTGGAGCAGCAGTTTGGAGTCGGATTGAGAAAAATTCTAAGCGACAGGTCGATGAACCAATCGGACCAGTGGTCTTTGCTGCGCAGAGACTTGAACTCGATCAATTCGGCGGCCGCAATTAACAGTACGCTATAACTCAAAATTGATTACAGACATGGTGGTGGACTTGAGCGCAAAGTTTTAATGTATTTTTTTCAGATATTGACAATTTGTGGCAATTGAACGCGAATCAATACACGAGACCCGTGACGGGCAATGTAACTTCACCTATAGGCGGGCTCAACTTGCAATTGCAGAAATTGCAACAGTTGCGCACCAAGACTGGATGTGTGGTAAATATGACTGATTTATTTTGGATTATGTGTAAATGGGTGTGATGTAAATTTCATATATTTTTAAATGATGCATTTTTGAGTTTCTGGTGCTGAAAAATTGATGTTTGCATTTAGGAGTGCGTATTCTGTCGCAATAACGGCGAGCAAGTGGCCTTCTATAGGTCTCACGAGCTTAAAGATCAATATGGAAGAGTCATATGTCCAGTTTTGAGGGCTTTCAGATGCCCTTGCTGTGGAGCCACTGGTGACAATGCTCACACCATCAAGTATTGTCCAGAAAAAGGAACAGGTGTGTATCTGTTTTATTATTAATTAAAATTTAAACCTTCAATTTGATTAATCGTCTGATTGGATATTTTTTGTTGTATTTAGATTATCCTTTAGGTTTGGCTTCTTTGAAGAATCTTAGGATGACAAACAGCAAGAGGAGGGTCGCAATTCCTAGGAGATTAGGATCTCAAGAATTCGGCTGCTGGATCAATCAAGAACAGTAAAAAAAATTGTCAAATCGTTTCAGAAATCAAATTACAACATTTTTCACATGCGTTTCTGTGGGAGCATTTCAAGTAATTATTTTAAATTAAAATATTTCGATTCTTAATAAAACTATTATAGACATCTATACTTCACATGTTGCACTTTGAGAAGCGCTAATTTATTAAACCAAAAAAAATTACAATCCTTCGTAGTGTAATTTCATGCATATTTCCGCCGCCTTATTAGATATTATTATAATCAACGGATAATATAATCGATGCTTTCATTGTAATTTTATTGAATTACAAAAATCTTTTAAAACTAATATGTATTAAGCTCGTATTTTAATACATCGTTTAGTTTTGCTTTATTTTTAGAATGTAGTACAGAATGCTTAAAATATGTTTTCATATTTCAATTAATGCATACAGTACAGCTTTCGTTTGAAATAATAATTTGATTTTCGAAATTCAACCAAGATTTTTTAATAATTACATACATCTGTTGTCTCAGTTTCACTTTCAAAATAAAATTTATTTTTCAATGTTAACAATCATGGGGATTGATTTTTGTCATATAAGAGATGCTTGTAGCATATATGTACATATGTATGTACATTTTGATTTCTGAATTCAATTTTGAACAAAAAACTTTTATGAACATTATAAACATGCAACATTTCAATCACTTTATTAATTTGTTTCATACAAAAATTCAAAATAATAATTTTTACTTTATCCAACTGCGTTTAGAGCATTTTAAATTTATTATAATGTATAACAACAATAAATTACAGAAAAATATCATCGATTTTCATTACAGTTTGCATTTTTCACAAAACTAAACGCAGTTTATTCGATATAATGAATCAACTTCAAAAATTTATTTTGATTTTAATATCCAATTGATGCTGTTTTATTGATTTTTTGTATTTCCGGATATTTTTATTGTTTTACATGTGATTTTCAAACATTTTATAATGCGATCAAACTGAAACTCATTGAATAAAAAAAATGTGAATTATCATAATTTCTTCATATCTTCGCATTATGAGCGCATTTTATGCACAATTTTGTATTTCAATACGTAAGAGTAAATAAAAAAGAATAATTTTAATAAAATTCCTTTGGTTTGAATTCTGTAAGTGTTTTTTTTAAATACAGTCAGTATTTACGATTTATTGTTGTATTTGATAAATGTGTATGATGAAATAATGTGTCAATATTTGCCATAAAAATATTATTTTTATCGTAATGTAGGAGTGTTTCGAAGTGTGCGAATGTATGAATATATAATTGTATTTTAAATGATTAATAATTCGTACGTTTTGAGTGGTTTATTGTATCTTTACTTTTTATGATGATGATTGATTACAGATTAGAAATTTTTTCAAATATTTGTACGTGTAATGAGTAGATATGTTACCTATTTATAATCAATGCATTGATTATAATTATAATTTCACATATTATGTCGTTCAATTTATCGTTCTTTTCTTATTTGTAAAACTGTACGATTATATTTCAGCTGAAATACATTAGAATTACTTTAGCTTTTAGGCCCATTATAAAATTACTGTTAGTTATGAAATTTTCATTTCATTAATTTTATTTTTTAATTAATTTTTCTTTTACATTCAACGAATGTTACTTCTTATTTTTTTATTTTTAGCCGCTACTTATTACTGTAGTGAATATTTATATTATACAAAAATGTATAAAAAATACATACTTTTGTGATTTACATGGCTATTAAGCCATTTTTTTGAAATTTATCATTATGTCTCATTTTTGAACACAAAATTTGTATGAATGAATATAATGTTCAATTTTTCATTTCTATTATTTTATTTTGATTTTGTTTGTGTACTGATGTGCGCTTTTTATTTTCAATTTCTCAACGGTATAAGTTCATATTAAAATTGTTCGTTAATCAATTTTGTGTTCATTATTATGTTATTACTTACATAAATACTTCTCCGTTATTTTTTGTTTACCTTATAATTGAAGAAAAAAATGCACAAATTCAGTTTCATTTTACATAACAATATTGTTTTGTTATTTTTTTTCTTATTTTCAAATATATTTTCAGCATATGAAAAATTTCGTTTTATTACCAATATCTTTTCACCTATAAAACTCATTTAATATAGGAAATTATACGAAAAGTACAACTTTCTAAATTCAAAATAACATAATTATTGTAGGTGTCGCGTCATATTAAATTACAAAAAATGTACTTTAAATGAAATTTTGGATTTTATAGACGCTTCGAAAATAGCCCTGAGTCATTAATTATATCATCATCATCATCATTTTCAGCCGATCACCATCCACCGCTGGACGAAGGCCTCTCCAATCCTCTTTCATTCCTGTCTGTCTTGAGCAATCTGCATCCAGTTGACTTCACACATTCTTCTCAATTTATTTATTCATCAGCCCATTGTCCACTCAGTCTACCTTGCTTTCTTTCACATCCTCTAGGAGTCTAGGATACTATTCCAGTATTTCTCGCGTCCATCTGTCATCCATTCTTCTCGCTATGTGTCGACTCCAACTTTTTTACACGTTCTACAATATCTGTCACTTTGGTCATGCTTCTCACCCATGTATTCCTCTTACGAGCATAAATGCTTCTCTGTGTGCACTGGATCTTACGTAGCATTCTTGAATTTAGCATCCACGTTTCACATCCATACGTCATAACTGGCAGTACGCACTGGTCGTATGCCTTATTTTTTAAGCGTAGCGGAATGTTGGATTTAAAAACAATGTTCATTCTTCCAAAAGCATTCCATTCTAGTTACTTCTTCTTCTTCACAACCAGTCATATTCACCAATTGTCCTAGGTATAAATAGCTATCAACTATCTCTACAATATGCTTATGTACATATACAGTGACTATGTTTTGCGTGCAAAATTCATTAAACATAATTTTTGGTTTTATTAAAATTAAAATTATATACCTACATTAAAATCGTAGGTATATTATGTTTATGCGACACGTTTCAAGTCAGGATGATTATTTATTGTTCACTTTCTAATTACATTGAAAGTTACAGGTACCTACAATTGTAAGTTGAATTTCTGCATATTTATTCCAGGGGTAATTTCCAGCACACAAAATTGTGAAACACATTTGGTTTTGTTTTTGAACCCAACCTACCTTTCAAATCTCAAAGAAAATAGTTCCCACCATTCGAAGGTAGATCATTTAAACTATTTAAAGGACACATTTTTATTGTTTATAGATAAAATCTTACTTGAGCGTTAGAATGGTTTTCGTAATTGATACAACAAAAAAAAAAAAAAAAAATCGTTCATCGTTCACAGACGCTTCTTCGTGATTCACGCGTCATAAATTGTATCAACACACGAATGCTCTAAATTTTAAAACAATTTATTTGATTGAGAATACGTGTAGTGAGCGATGCATCGCGTGCAACGATCGAACACGAAAAATGCATCACAAAATGCAATTAAAAATAGTAGATCAGTCAACGTTGCGGAATCGAAGTGTATTCTATTCGGTAAACGTCAAGCTGTTCATTCAAACATCACCCTATTGGTTACTATTGAAGAAATTGTACTGGGTATGTAATAATACTGTTAATTACACATCTGATAAATGTAATTTCATTGATTGTACTAGTATTAAATTGGTTTTAAATAGCAAAAATGGACGATATGTATTACGTGCGATCCACATACTATCGCGATCGCGAACTACGCTCACTTCAAAGAACCACAATAGATCCTTCCACAATACGTAACATTTCAAAAATGATATCAAAAGCCGACGACAAAGTCCCAAATGTAAATCCAAAACAGAAAAATCGATTTTTATCATGGATAGGTGGATTTTTTACAGACTTCTGCAATGAGACTACCATACACGGCTTCAACCACATCGTATCACCGAAACGGCATATAATCGAAAAGTACAATGATTTAAACTAAATTTATATATTGTTTAGGATTTGTTATTTTATATTCTGGTTAAATTTAAAGGATCGCTTGGGCTGTTGTGACAATTTTGGCAGCAATGGGTGCGGTTCAACTCTGTAGGCAACAGTGGCAGAGATATGTCGAAAATCCGACAGTTGTATCATTGGAGAAAGATTATCGAATGTGGAATAATACTTTTCTAGCTTTGACGGCTTGTATGGAGTATAGAGTTTTTCAAACGAAGGCTGTAAAAATGATTGAAAGCTTATGGAACGTCAAAGAAGGCGATGAAAAGTTCGAGTGGGTACTTTTCGCGGTTAGTTAGTATGTACACAATTTGCACGTATTCGTATTAAAATTATTATAATTTTTAGCTATTATATGAGGTTTATCGAAGTTGTCGCAAATGCTACTATGAAAAATTTGGATCGATTCCAAGATTATGTTGACGATGCAAGTTTGAAAGATGTCAATCTATTTAATGTTGCAGACGAGGTTATCCATACATTACAAATAGAAACATTTAAGTTTTGATATGAATAGGTTTGAATGTTGATTTTTAATCCATTTAGACAAAGGCACCTTTCGTTGTGACTTCTAATTGGTTCGATCAAAATCTCAACTTACCGTTTGAAAGGGTAATGACCGATTTGGGTATATGTTATACTGTTAATTCGGTCGTATCTAAAAATCACGCCATTAGGTATATCAACGTTTTATATCTTATGATTTTAGTTGATCTATTGCATATGTAGGTCGAATTTTATTTACCTTTTTTTAGGAAAATGGAGGCAAAGTTTGATAACATTCAAACGGAACCGATATCGTGTCAGTATGTGACGCATCCTTGCTATGCTAAAATGGAAGCTAATAATATATGTGTAAAGGTGATTTTTTGATGTTATGCCTACACTATTGTTGACCCATTTATACATAGAAAAAGAGCACTATGTTTTTTTATTTATACTTTGAATCCATTCACAAAATGATTTTTTTTTAAGTGATATGTATGTACATATATCTTTTAAATCAAATATTCCGCTATGCTTAAAAAATAAGGCAGACGACCAATGCGTACTGCCAGTTATGACGTATGGATGTAAAACGTGGATGCTAAATTCAAGAATGTTACGCAAGATCCAGTGCATATAAAGAAGCATGAAAAGATGTATACTTGGTATAACAAGAAGAGATCCTAAGAGGTTTGACCAAAGTAATAGATATATGTATATAGCAGAACGTGTGAAAATGTTGAAGTGGACACATACATAGAAGAATGGATAGCAGATGGACGCGAGAGGATGTGAAAGAAAGCGAATTTGACCGAGTTGACGATGGGCTGATGAATTGAGAATAATGTGCGGAGTTAACTGGATGCAGATTTATCAAGACAGACGAATCTGAAAGAGCCAAGGTCAAACGATTTCGTCCGCGTACGTGCGATCATTGTAAAAAGCGAAAAATCTGCTCACTGGTGAAACGTTAAAATGACGACCGACAAACAACGTCGGTCACGCTCACGTCGTCAAGCAGGCATCAACCAACTGCCACATTGCACGTTTAATGAAACGAGACCGACGCCGTGTATCCATACACACTCTTACATAACTAACTGAAGGGATCGTAAGAGGAATACATGGGTTTGAATGTTGACCAAAGTCCATTTAGGGAACGTCTAAAAAGTTGAAGTGGACACATAGGTTCGAAGAATGGATGGCAGATGGACGCGAGAAATACTGGAATGGTATCCGATTTGATGTGAAAGTTATACTGCTAGATCGGTCGAAGATGGGCTGAAAATTGAGAAGAATATCAAGATTCCATATCGATGATTTTGCTTGTCGATGCAGATGCAGATTGGAGAGGCCTTGATCCAGCAGTGGATGGTAAACGGCTGAAAATGATGATGATGATGATCTATAATTTACAGTATTATCCTTGTACAAATAATTGCTTAATATATGTGTAAAGGTTTTTTTTTGAATGTTAAAGCCTTGAAGCATTACAATATGACTTAATGGCTTTCTAGCGATAGTTTTAATTTTCCCAGATTATCCCAGTCTCCATAATACCTACTCATACTTTCACCAAATATTACTTATGTATCACTGCCAAGATATTGAAATTTAAATTATAACATAATAACATTGTATTCCTGGTTATGATAATTGATATAATTATGAGCGTTGTGCAATGCAAAGCCTAATAATCAAAATCATCAATATTTTTAATAGTATTTCGTACATTCACCATACGAAATAATCGACATGACGAGCAACGTTGTGGCGAAAGCTTGTCCATCCCAAGACTTCGATACGGATTGGAAAGTGATGGAGACAAAGTCTTCAGAAGACGTGAAGGCTTTGGCTATAGATCAGAGAAATTGTCGTTATCACACAGAACCGCTTTATAAGAAACAACAGGTGAAACCTTTTGACAGTTTGACGCAGTTATGATTGCATTTTTACCTTCGATATTTTGATTTTAGGTTTACAGTGCCGGTATTTGCAGAAGAGGCTGCAGAAATGCTCTGGCTCTCAAATTGTGCGGCTGTCGACCTTTTTTCAACTTTCAAGAAAGTATGAATTTACATAAGATTGATACAAATTTTAAACTATAATAATACCCTATCACTGTTTAGAATCAAGTAAGAATTTAACAAAACTTTTTTTTAGTTTTTCAAAGCAATCAAATGTGCAAAATACTATTATTTTTATTATTTGTGTAGGGGATGAGAGCAGAATACGCTGCAAGGAAATTCAATTTAAAATTTTCTTAATCTTAAAATGTATTTTATTAAAATGATATAGAATTAATTAAGAGACTATTTTCAAATAATTAGGTTAATAATTATTACTTGTAGCAAAACTCAAACTTTTTAAAAAAAAATGAGTTAATTGTAGTTTGTTTGTAAGCAATACCACTTTCAAAAATAACAGTTCAAATATAGTTTCTCATAAGAACACTTGTTTTGGATTAGTAATTTCGAAGAAAGTGTGCGGTATTGTAATAGGATCAGATTTTATAACCTTTTCCACTCTCTCCTCTTGATTTGTTTTGACAAATTAGCTGGTGTACCTGAGAACCAAATAAATTCAAAAAACGAAAAGCAGTATTCATTCCAAAATTCACAAAACGAAATCGTATTCGGAATCGACGGTTTGGGCACACATGGTTTACATTATAATAAAAATTATACCCCATCATAAAGTTTAATGACAATCAATCTACACACAATATTATCTGCATCAGTGTATTGCAGTCAGTTTCATAAAATAATATTAATTTTCGATTGCCATTGCACATACAGGGTTTTCGTATACCTACGATGAATTAAACGAGTATATTTCTCGTCAATCTCTCCTACTATACGCCTAAAATAAAAATTGAGTTTTAGATTCTGTTTTTCAGTTCATTGTAATCGATTTCAAATTTAGCTGCTAAGCAGCCAAGCTATTGTTTGGTTTTGGGATTAATATCAGCTAATGATTATGACGTTGCAAATGATTAGGGTTAATAAAATGTGAGAATTAGTTATAGCAGGTGTCAATCGGAAAGGCTTGATCACAGTTTATACTCAAATGTATCATACAGAGTGTGTTTCTTAGTAACATACATACTTAGGTATATATGTACTTATGTAATTACAATTTTTTTTCTAGAATGCAAATATTTTTGACAGACATACAGACCCATTTATACATCTGAAATGAAAGCGTGACGTCAATTAAAATAAAACGTCTCAATTAAACGTCATTATTGATTTTAGTCATCGCGCAATCGGTGTGCGTGTCTCATTCGAACGAACGACACAGGTGTTGTCAACTGTCATTGATTGTATTATTATTAAAATTTTAACATCAGATGGACCACAGTGTGACGTCACGGGAATGGTGTGTCTGGCCAAACACGAAAAGAAACTATTCGGCAATTGCAACTGTTTACCCCAATGCGTTGACGCAACTTACGAACTTGCAGACATGAAGGAAAATAGATGGTGCGTAATCTAATATATTTAGTGCAGTTGGAAAATTACGCATTGTGGAGACAGTAATGCTTGTAAAAAATGTATAGGACGGGTCCCTTTGCTGGTAGATGTGCTATAAAAGTGGGTATTTTACCACCACGTTCCAGATATCGTCGACAGATTCTGTTCTGCTTTGAAGATCTCGTTGGTAATTAATTACATACACACATACATATGTACATATGTATATTACGGGTCATTCCACGCAATTTGTGTGTTAACCAGTATTGCTAGTGTTCTATTTTCATATGAAGACTAAGTTTCGTAAGATGAGTAACACTGTCAGTCTTTTAGAAAAGTTGTTGAGTGAATTTGTATGAAAGTTGAATGTGTGACGAAGATATTCTGCATTTACTTTGAAAACAAGTAAAACTTTTATGTTTTGATTCAATTTAATAATTCCAAGAGGATTCTGTATCAGACTGGTTTTATTACAATGTCCTAGAAATCGTTTTTTTTTTAATGTTATTTATATAAAATTTATGGATGTGAAACTTGGACGCTAAATTCAAGAATGATACGAAAGATCCAGTGCACACAGAGAAGCATGGAAAGATGTATGCTTGGTATAACAAGAAGAGATCGCAAAAGAAATACATGGGTAAGAAGTATAACCAAGTATGACCAAGTACCAAAAGTTGAAGTGGCAATGGGCTGGACACATAGCGAGAAGAATGGATGGACGCGAGAAATACTGGAATGCTATCCGAGAGGATGTGAAAGAAAGCAAGGTAGACCGAGTAGAAGATGGGCTGATGAATTGAGAATAATGTGTGGAGTCAAATGGATGCAGATTGCTCAAGACAGATAGGAATGGAAGAGGCCTTCATCCAGCAGTGGATGGTGAACGGCTGAAAATGATGATGATATAAAATTTATGTTATGAAATCGTTAGTGAAATGCATGATTACATACATAGGTTGCGTTAGTGGAGATTTTGTTTTCTTAAATTTTCTGCTTTCAAAATTATCATTATCTATTAATATATAACTATTATAATAAAAGCTATCGAGTACGCTGTATAGTGAAACTTTTATTAGTATTGTGACGTGGGATGCCCCTTATATCTACATAGTTACCTTTAATGAATTATTTATTATATTTAGTCTTTTAAAATTTTAGTGTCATTTGGAGGAGCTGCCGGTTTGTTTTTGGGATGTAGTTTTCTGAGTGGTGTAGAAATAATATATTTTATTTTGGAACGCCTATGCAGTGGACTGTTGAGAATGTGCGGTCTACAAAAGAAAGTCAACGATCAGCGCAATAAGAACCAAGACGTTATAGCTGAAAGTAATACGAGAACCAAGTTCGCCAATCAGATAAATGTTGTGGAACGATATGGAATGAAGAATTACATCAATAGAATTGCTGAATATGATTAATGTTGTAATTTATTTTCCTAGTTTTGTGGTGTGATAGTTTTTATTTCATTAAAAATAATAATAGTCGAGTTGATGAGCCCTGAAATTAGCATACAATCGCTCAATGTTAAGTCAATTAACTGTTTAAAATCGCCACGCTGCACGTTAATCGGAAATCAATCGTTGTACAAAAAGTGTAAATATCGATTGGAAACCAGTGTTTCTCAATTGTATTGGAATGGAATACTAATGTAAAATATCACACAATTCTTATGCATATGTACATAGATACGTGCTTTACCCGTTTCTATTGGAATTATTATCATAAAAATGTAGTTTTATTATTATTTTTTAATAATTGAATTAGTATGCATGATTGCACATGTATGTATATTATGTTTATCAAAATTAATATATTTCACATAAATAATTTGCTCATAGATATATGTACATATGTGGAATTTTTCAAACGATACATACTCCAGTTGTTCGATGAGTTTATCAATAGGTATAAATTGACATAATTGCACATAAAATTACCTATAAGTGTAAATGCGCATGAGAAAAAAAAGGCTAATTGTATATTATTAGCGAAATCGATTGCACAAATATCGATAAATGCGATAAAATAACCCTAATGTTACTGTATGACAAATATTTATTAACATTTAGAATCATAGCTCTGTTTTGTAAATTAAATTATCTATACTTTCTGGAGTAAATATTTGTATTTAGGATTAGAATAATTGTTGTGATTAAATTTTTAAACTGTAATTTCATACTAATTAGTCATAAAAAAATGTACGAAGTACAAATATTTATTATTTACTACTGTTATTGATATATTAAGTGAGCTAACAATAGCGGTTCTGGGGAAAAAATTAATAATTCAAATTTCAAGCATTCCCGACGGACAGATGGACGAACTTATGTATGTATATTAATATACTTGCCATATTAATTAGTATATTACTTACGTATTGAATTATTATAGATAAATAAAAATTGAAGTAAGTAATATGTAATATCCGGTCTTTAAGGGGTTGATAATGAACTTGAAATCGAATATAAATACCCTGACAAATTGAGTATTGATTCAGTTTCAAAGGAGAATCTTCAAGGAGATCTCAAAATTTTTTCTAAGGATTAGATTTTGAAGAGCTTTTGTAAGTTTTATTATTATTTATACATTTCTTTATATTTCTATTCAAAATTATTCAAAAAGTTCACAATAAATCATCAACAGGAACACAATGTCTCGTTTCTTGGGTATCGCATTCTTTGCCATCTTTGCTGCAGCAGTTTATGCAACACCATTAGGTAAAATTTCAAATATTAGGTACATACATAAATTCACTATTTAACAGTGCAATAATGGATGTTATAATTCCAGCAAAACCTCAACTTCCGGGTGTGCCAAAGTTACCCGGAATGGATCAAATTCCCATTCCGTCCACGCCCGACTTAAAAAATCCCACCGGAATGATTCCTGACATACCACCAATCCCCGGAGCAAGCATGATCCCGGGTGCAAGCATGATTCAGGGATTGAATGGAATAACAAACAGTCATGGCAGATATGAACTGACACCTGAAGAATACGCTCTGTACGCACATCATGATTAAACTTATCATAATTGGCTAAAAGTGCTCGGAGGTAAAGAGGAAATGTTCGGTAAGAAGAGACATCTAGAGTTTGATGCCTTCCGAGCACAAGTTATATATTTTCTCCCAGTATAAAACTGTTTTTAGATTCACAATTGATTAACTATTTAATAAAAAGATTAGAAATTTGCACCAATTAGTTCTTAGTTAACTAATACATAATAAGAAAATATGTTACTTGCACAAAATTTACATTAAATATATATTATTGATGAATTTTTTATGTTTTATTTCATTAAAAAATTCCTTATGAAAAGTTAACAGTAAATATACACAATAACCTAAAGTTTGTATGTTTGTCCGTTAGGAACTCTCAAAACATTTCGTTTGTTATTATTTGTTTGGATTTAATTTTGCTCTTGTTACCCATTGTTACCGCAATTGTTAGCCTACTCACATGTCAATAATGAATGAATAGCCCATTGATTGTCAATGAATAACACAAAAGTTGAATCTGATCCTTTTTTATATTTGAAAGTGTAAAAAAATTAGTAAACTCTTTGTATATTTACTGAGTATTTATACATACATATGTATCATTATGCACTAGTTGATTTTCAACAGAAGCTTATTATTGAAACACTTTTCTTCTAACTAGGGGTTACAAAGGGAAAAGTTAATAATTTCAACTTTCAACGAAAACAAAAGAAGTGTGTCCGAGCGTTCCTGACAAAGAGACTCAATGCTTTTATATATTGTATATAATAAAAGGACTTTAAACATTCGATATAAATAGGAAACATTCGATTATTGAAGTTCAATAAAAACATTTTCTATTCAATGTTATCATTAGCATAGACACAATGAAGTTCAATTGAAAAACTAAAAGCTTTCATTGTACACTAAAAGCCTTTTTGTCATTTTGTTCTATACAAATTCCATCACATTCATCATATAATTCAGTTCCTAGCAGAATTTCACAGTACAACACCGCTCTTACTCAAATTACATTTACAATAAAATATGGTACTTTTGAAATTCAACACTGTAGAGCCTCAACGGCGAAAGAAAAATAATATTTTCACAAGATTGTTCCGACGCAAGTCCAAAAACGTTAATTTCAATACTGAAAAGAAGAAAGAGAACGGCAGGATCTTTAAATTGGGTCAACTATTGAAGGATTGGATATGGAAACCACTTTTCGATGATACGGTTCATTTTTGCGAAACAACTTCAGTACAGGGATTACGGCACATCGTAGCCCAAGGAGTACATCCAATTGAAAGGTATGTAATTCAAAATTTGTATAAATGACTCATGTTTGATGCCATCATTTTCAGCCGTTCAACATCCAATGCTGATGAAGGCCTCTCCAATCTTCTTCCATTCCTGTCTATCTTGGGCAATCTGCATCCGGTCGACTCCACACATTCTTCTCAATTCATCAGCCCATCGTCCACTCAGTCTACCTTGCTTTCTTTCACATCCTCTCGGATACCATTCCAGTATATCTCGCGTCCATCTGCCATCCATTATTCTTGCTGTATCCAACCCGTTGCCAATTCAACTTTTTCACATGTACATATGTACATACTGCTATGTATATCTGCCACTTTGGTCATACTTCTTACCCGTGTATTCCTCTTACGATCTCTTCTTGTTATACCAAGCATACATCTTTCCATGCTTATCTGTGTGCCCTGGATCTTACGTAGCACTCTTGAATCTATCGTCCAAGTTTCACATCCATACGTCATAACTGGCAGTACGCATTGGTCGTATGCCTTCTTTTTTAAGCAATATTTTATGTAAATGTAATATAAATATTGCAGAATATTCTGGTTGACAATGGTCGTTTGTCTGTCGTACTACGGTTGCACACTAGGAATGGTACAAATAAACCGTTACACTAACAATCCAACGGTAGTTTCGATACAGAAAAATTTCAGAGATTGGACCACTACATTTCCCGCAGTTACCGTATGCTTGACTGAAAGAATCGACGCCGATTTAGCAAGGAAATACATAGAAAAGTATGAAAAATTAAGGTTTTACGCGTTATCTTCAAAGTTAAACAACATTTGTGGCATTTCAGAGTGTGGAACGTGACCGAAGCTGATGAAAAATACTCGTACTTTTACGATTTCGTCCGTCTCGTTGCGATAACTTCATTCAGGTCGAACCTGAGACTCTATTGGAGATACGACAAAGACCAACTGTTCGACAATATAGATTTGATGTCGATCATAGCTGCGATAGTTCCACCGACTGAAATTAGAACCAGTCTTCACAATCGGCAGCACAAAGTCATATGGGAAACGGTGATGACCGAAATGGGCGTTTGCAGAACATTCAATTCAATATTTTCAAGGTAGTTCAAATTAAAATTGATTAACATGAATTGTGTGTAATTATTATTTTATGTATATGTATGTAGGTATCAAAGCGTTGAAACGTACAATCTACAGTTGAACAATAAGAAAAGATTTTCATCGGCGACGAGCGAAGATCAATTGCTCAAGTGTCATTATATGAATAAACAATGCTATGCTAGATTCAACATAGTCAATAACACTGGACAAGTGAGATTTATGTTACAAATATATTAAATTAATCGTAATATCATCATCATTTTCAGCCGTTCATCATCCACTGCTGGATGATGGCCTCTCCAATCCTCTTCCATTACTGGCTGTCTTGAGCAATCTGCATCTACTTGACTCCATGCATTTATCTCAATTCATCAGCCCATCTTCCACTCGGTTTACCTTGCTTTCTTTCACATCCTCTCGGATACCATTCCAGTATTTCTCGCGTCCATCTGCCATCCATTCTTCTCACTCCAACTTTTTCACACGTTCTGCTATATCTGCCACTTTGGTCATACTTCTTACCCATGTATTCCTCTCGCTATCTCTTCTTGTTATACCAAGCATACATCTTTCCATGCTTCTACGCATTGGTTGTATGCCTTCTTTTTTAAGCACAGCTGAATGTTGGATTTAAAAACTATGTTCATTCTTCCAAAACCACTACATCCTAGTTTCATTCTTCTTTACAAAATTTCATATATTATAAATAACTATCAACTATCTCTACAATATGATTATCTAAATCGTAATATATATTTTCAAATGTAGTATTACGTTCATTCTCCATATGAAGTCGCAGAATCTATATCGAATCCGACAGGAATAATAGAAGAAGGTGAAGAGTTGGATTCAGAGTTTCGAGCTTCATACATGTTAGCCAGTGATAAGGTCAGAACGTTGAATGTGAAACAACGGGGTTGCAAGTATCCAAATGAAGCTACATCGAGACATATACCGGTAAATTTGGAATCTGTAAACATAATATTAATACAAATTGAGTGTATGTTGAATGTAATGTTTAATTTTAGGCACACAGTAACGCTCTATGCCAAATGGAATGTCGAAGTCGATTAGCGTTAGTCTTTTGCGGATGTCGACCATTTTTCTATATAGTCGGAGGTAATATTATAAAATGTCTTTATATAACATAATATAATACGGTATTGAAATCAGTTTGTATTCTATAGAAGGAAAACCGTGCGATGCAAAAGGTATGTCTTGCATCGGTCGTAACATGGAAATCCTTATAAACATTCCGGCAAATTTAGCAAAGTGTTCGTGTGTTCCACAATGTACCGAAATCAACTATATGCCATATTCGAAAAAATTGTCTTTATGGTATAAAGTTTATATATCTATTATCATTATATGAATGTAAATTATATACTAATGATTATTTTACGGTTAGGAATGCGTCTCGTATATCGGTCTTTGATATAAAAGCGTCAGTTAAGTTTGCTTTGAAAACGCCGAAGATTCTGATGCACAAAGATCTAATTTTTACGTTTGAAGATTTAGTCGGTAATTATATGATTTAATATCACTATCGATGGTTAAATTTATGAAAAGATTTTAATTTATTTTGCAGCATCTCTAGGTGGAACTAGTGCTCTTTTTCTCGGCATAAGCTTTCTGTCGGCTGTTGAAATTCTTTTGTGTTTTTGTAAACCAATAACACGATCGTTGGCGAATCTGAGGGATAACAAGAAAAATAAATAAAAGTCATTTGAATTTGAATGGATTTCAATGTATTATTAACAAAAACATTGTAATTATATATTTATATATTATGGTTATATGTAGTTACGATAAATGTGAAAATTCAATTTAAATAAATAGTTTGGTTTCGAAGAAATGTGCAGTTAATTTAAATTTATATCTATACGTACTGAGAAATTTAAGTCTTCTATTCCATAAATCAAATAACACACTAAGGCATATTTACCATAAAATAATGTAAATTTTAGTCTACAAAATTAAAATACTGTTATAACAATGTGTTAATTTTTATAAAAATCATGTTACTAATACATTTAATACAAATGTCGAAAAAAATTTAAAAATGTCACTATAACGATCTATTTATTACAATAAAAATTACCAGCACAAATTTTTTTATCATTAAGAATATAAAGTTCATGAAGAGCTAAACAGATTGCTCGTTTACGTTAAATTTAAATTAAATAACTTAAAAAAAAAAAAAAAAGATTTTCTATATTTGCAACAGTTTGCTTAAATTTTTTTAAATATTTAATTACAACTATGGTAAAATTGTACATACAATATTTTCATGGATTATACATATACCGAAATAAATCTTTCCTTATAATATTAAGTGACTAACATTGATTAATGTTATTTAAATGTGAGAAAAAAAACTATTCGCTATACGAATACAATTATTTTGCTGAACGTCTCGACGGTTCCGATGCTGTCGGAGGCGGAGGCGGTCCTCGTTTATCGAGCTCCTCCAGATAAGACATCAGCATTTGTTTGCGCTCCTCGACCATGTGATCCAATATTAAATAACTAAAACAAATAATTACATTTTAACACATAATATACACAGTATTATCACATTGAGAGGAAATTATTATTTATTTACCGAGCATCCTGACTGAGCTGCGCCTCTATATCGGCAAGATGACCTGACTGTTCACGCACAGTTGCCAATGATTTATGTGAAAGAGAGCGTGTCTCTTGTAAAAGTATTCGGAATTGTTGTTTAGCTACCGAAGTTCGATCGCGAATATATTCCTTGAACTCACGCTCGCACTGAAATTTATTCACATGTTACAAAAACGATCAAACTATTAGATATCTATATAAAAGCAATATATACCTTATCGGCATTGGAGAATTTGGCATAGCGTGGATCTTCTTTGACTAGTTTACGAACATCTCTCCATGAGCTGGTTAGAGTTACTTTCGAGCCCAAGTCGTCGAGCATTTCGCGGAATTTATCACGCCTCTTTAAACCTAAGTTTTCCGTGTGCGTATTGAACAATGATTCCTATAAAAAAAAACAAGGAAAATAAATTAAAACTTAATGAAATAATACGAATTACATTTAAGGGGTGTTATTGTTACCTTATCTTCCTTTGAAAGTAACTCGGCAAGCGTCCAACGATGATCTTTCTTTAATAGTTTCTTAACTTCTCTCCAGCCAAGTTCAGGATTGCGAACGAGGTCGGCAAGTAAAGCATTAAAGTGCTGTGAAAATAAATATATTATGTGACAAAAATGAATAAAAGATGTTTTATGTGAGCATTCATAATTTTAAACAAACCTGTACTGCTTCGTCCCTTTTATGAAATTCTCTCTCCTTGTCTCTGTCCCTCAACGAAGTAGCGAGAGCTCGTTGAACTTCACGTTCTCTTTCCTTAATGGAAGCTTCAGCACGAGCAGCTTTATCTCTGGCAGCGGCATCGCTCTTTTGTTTTTGAGCTTCAGCATCTTCCTCTTCATCTTCTTCGACCTAAAAGAATAAAATGTGCAATATAGAAAAAAAATCTCAAATAATATATTAAAATACATCAAAATATAATCAAGAGCACTAACATAATTTACCTCACTCTCTACATCTCTAGTACTGTCTTTCCTATCTCTATTTTTAGATTTATCTTTATCTTTATCTTTATCCTTTTCTTTGTCTTCTCGGTCCCTATCCTTGTCCCTGTCCTTGTCTTTCTTGTCCTTCTTACTGCTGCGTGATGTCTCTCGATCTACAATAAAAGCATATATTATACATAAATAAGTCAATGTAAATAATTTAATAACTGCCAGAAAATGTCTAATCCCACCTTTGTCCTTCTCCTTGCGTCGCTCCTCTTTTAATATCTTCAGATAATCTCTGAAATAGTCTTCGCGTGTGGAAGAACCGTCGACAGCTTTGTAACGAGGATCGGAATCTAGTTTCTTCTTAACATCCGACCAACGAGAGTGTCTATCGACATCTTTACACTCCTTCACTAGCGCAAAGAAGTCTTTCTTTATCTGATGATATTGGTTGAATAGATGAAAATAGAAAAAAAAAACAATAGGTTAAAAATTTTAATACAAACTGTAGATATTGATCGTTAATGAATATTTGTTTAATTATCATACATAAAATAAATCAATACACGACAATATAAGATGTGTATTATTAAAATTATAACAACACTAATGATTCTCTATTGTGATTATTTATAAACTTTTATTCCAATATAATAATTAAACAAATAAAGTCCTCCATTGACAGACGATCTATAAATGCTGAAACTTTTAAAATAGCAACGAGTTTCTTTTACAAATACGTATAAATAAAATTCTGAAAAAAAAACCTGAAATTAAAAAAAAAATTACGTGAAATCTGAAATAAAAAATTAAATAAATATTAAATTATTTTATGTTAGTGCGCCCCCAATGTACACAAAAATTAATAAAATAATTGGGTACAATGGAGTTCTTCGCTAACTATAAAAGAAGAATTGAAACTGAAAAATATATTTAGATACTAATGAATATTCTGGAATATCTTTCTACTTTTTTTAATTTAATAAATATTCTCCTTTTATAGCTAAAACAGTTTTACAAAATATTTTTAAATATATATAATAATTCATAGCTAAGGCAAATTTCATTTCCATTCACTAATAAAATTGATATTTAATGATTCTAATGTAAAAGGTAATACATTTTAAATTCATCATTCACAAATTATTTTACAAACACTTCAATAGAGTTTATACATACATAGTTTATTTATGATCCGTGAGATCTGTGAATTTATGACTTAGCATTGAACTCAACTTGTACTCAATAGGCGATCCAGTGATATAAATATTGATTAATTTTCCGCTAATTTTATCTACGTACAAGTTTTGATTTAAAAACTCAGTCAAACATTCACTTTACTATAAAATAAGAATACTTAAATATAATAACTTTATAAATACTAACTTAAGACTACATATTTCGAAAAATGATTTTAATATCTTCATACAATAAAATTTTCAATCCCCTCATAATAAATTAACACATATTGACTGTCAACTAAAAAAAATAAAATTCTAATTTGACAAGATTTGGTTATAACAGAAAAAAATAGTAATGTTACAAAAACTAAGATCTGGAATATAATTTTATCATATTTTTTGGTTTTTTAATATTCCCGTTATTATGTTCATATATGTATGCACACCGTAATGTGAAAAAGGTAACACATTTGCATTTTCTTCTTGTACGATTTACCGACATATATTTGTACATATTTTTTATTTGCATAATATAAAAGCAATTTTGAAAGGAAAAAGACAAATTTTACATGACCATTTCACCTGATCAATCGGTTACCCAACAATAATTGCGAGACTTTTCCTATATGCTTAAGGCAAAACTTTTGAACACGATATACATAATTATAACTTTAATGTTGTTTTATATATAGAAATGTGCAAGAAGATCAGCATAATATGTACCAGATATATCCCCCCTCCCCCCCCTTTTCGATAAGGTAACATCAGAGTCTTAGTTCATACATTACATGCGGCGGGAATGCATTAACATGTCACGGCTGCGGGCTAGTGTGGCCTCCGTGCCAGAGTCTGCTCACCCATAGGTCTGCAGGTTCGATGTACACCACCTCCTAACCATTGAAACACTTGCACATTGAGAATGACTAGGAATTTCATTATATTATATATCTAAAAGTAACTTACTGACTAATTTTTACTTTATCCATATTTTTATATCAAAACTTGGAAAGAATAAAATAAATAAATAATATTTACAATTCAAATGGGTACCTACTGTTTTAAATGATTTCATATGTTAAAACTAAAATAATATTACTACTATTAAAATCACCACCAGTGCAGTACATTCATTGTAGTAGTCCACAATAAAAAAGTTAACGATTTCCAATTTGATTAATACAAAGTGTCATTGTACTCGTACTATGTATAAAAGTAATTCCTTAAATACGCATCATTAAAATTAACTGTACAATTAAAAATTTGCGATGAACCTAAAAATGTTATATTTTCAATTTGTACACACCGTTAAAATCCTAAAGTAAATAATATATTATGTATATACTAAATTTTTGTTAAAAATGCTGAAACGAAAGCAATATTTATACAACTAGTATTTTTTTTAACCCTTCACTTTATATTGGAATATTTGTAGATACATCAAATGAACTAAATTTCATTATATAAATTTGAGTAAAATGAAAGGTTAAGGTTACTACTATGGAGACTTTGGTTATTATTCATAAAAATTAGACAAAACAGCTATAAACGACCTGAAAGTAAAGCATCGGGTAGCATTCGCGCATATATACCTGTTCTTTTTTAAGTGACTTCTCTTCCTTTTCTTTCTTCCGTACTTCTAAAATGTATTCATTGAACAAAGTTTCCCTATCGCGCATCTTCTCCATCCCTTTGAAGCGATCTTCCTTACCATATTTAGCAGCAAAGTCGGAAAAAGAAGATCTATGAAAAAAATTCTAAATTCAAGACAAACCACGTATGTATGTATTATATTGCAATAAAAAAAAAAAAGAGCACGTACTTGCTATGCAATTTAGCTTCATCCAACAGAGATCTGAAATCTTCTTTCCGCTGCCGTAAACGATTCCTCTTTTCCTTCCGCTCTTCTTCAGCCCTCTCTCGTACGTACTTATCGAATACCTAAAATAATACATAAGTGAATTAAAGTAATTAATAACATACAACTGAGACAAAATCAGCAATGATTTAAATACCTGTTTCCGTTCTTTGGAAGTCAATACTAAATAACGCGAGTCAAATACAATTTTATGCAATTCTTTTTCCCAGGTAGAAAATGCCGATACCTATAACAAAAAATCGATACATATTATACGATCTATAAATAAAATCATATTATTATATGTGTATGTACATTCGGTACAAACACGAACCTCCTTTTCGGCAAGCATTTCGCGGAAGCTTTTGACACGCAATTCCAGAGGCACCATAGCACGTTCACGAGCGGCACGAACTTCTGCTTCAATCGCCGCTTCCTTGCCAGCATCGATAGTACCCGGCGCCGAACCAGACTTCTTAGATAAACTCTCGTTAGCTAGAAATAATAAAAAATATTCAATAATACATATATATATGTATATAACGAGTCAACGAAACGACGATGGAAAAAAAATACATACCGTCATCCTGTTTGGACTTCTTAGCCGGAGTAGGATGAGGAGTAGTCGCCGTATCTCCATCACTATCATCAGTTGAATCGGCACCTCGCTTATCTCCAGGAACGGCTTGAGCGATGGTCGCTGTACCAACCGGAGTCACCGACGCCGTGGAATTATTTTGGTTTGCAGAATTCGCCGCACCGCCCTATAAATCATAACCACCACATTAAAAATTTTACATTCGATAATAATTTAAATTCAAAATAGACAATCAAGTTCATACCTGTAAATCAGCTAAAACATCAGGAGGATTGCTGACGGCTCTATCGACGTCGGCTCGACCAGCTAATTGCTCTGGCCGTTCCCATACTGACGAATGAGCAGTTGGATTGTAGAAGAATACGCGACCGTCTCCAGTCCATACGACACACCTTTAATAAAAACGGGCATGTGAATATGTATTTGTTCCGTAAACGTATATGTACTAATACTGGAATGGTATCTAAGAGGATGTGAAAGAAAGCAAGGTAGACCGAGTGGACGATGAGTTGATGGATTGAGAAGAATGTATGGAGTCAAGTGAATGCAGATTGCTCAAGACAGACGGGAATGGAAGAGGATTGGAGAGGCCTTTATCCGGCAGTGGATGGTGAACGGCTGAAAATGATGATATGTACATATGTACAATGAAAATATTCATACCAAGGTGTTCCTGAAATTGGCGTACTGGACACAGGCCGAGATTTATCTTGTTGTTTCGGCTGTTGGGTCATAGCTTGCTGTTGAATTTGTTGCTCTTTGTCTTTCAAACTACGAGCAGCGTCTTCGGAATCTTTATGCGAGTCTGATTTTTTCTTCATGTCGTCCATTTCACTTCCGTTGATATCTAATATTAAAAAAAATATTAACTAAATAAAATATTCCATACATACACGTGTGCATCGTAAAATTTTATTAAAAATCAATTCTACCAGGAGACATCTGATCGGACATTCCAGTACCTTTCATCGGAGAACCGTCAATGTCCATTGATTTTGACATACTCGATTGATTTCCACTTTGGTTGTTCATACCCTACATTGAATAAAAAGCATTGTATAAATAAAATACTCAAAATTTTGATATAAATCAATAAAACGAATATACTAACAGGCGGGGCGGGTACGGCTGCAATTGGCGCCGATGAAGCAATGATTGGATTCATACTGTTCGGTGGCGGAGCATTATTCATAGCCGATTTTTGGAACGCTGAAAAAAAAAATTTCATTCAAATACACACTGAATCAAACTACGTAATAATACATCATATTATTAAAAACCTTCAAGATCCTTCATGGGTTGCGGCTTTTCCCAAACGCTTTCTAGCCGTTTAGCGTGATAGTAATACGTGCGACCATCTGGAGCTCGATGAGATGTCCACTCTGCAACGCGGGCTAACAGCTCAGGTGGTGCCTGAAATAATTAAAATTTTATAACTCTGTATGTGCAAACACACAATACGATAAGAGTGAAAGTTATTCAGTACCTGAATAGGAGGCGGAGGACCCGTCGGTGCACCAGCCCATTGTGGAGGCCAGCCAGGAGCTCCCCATTGAGAAAACCCTGGAGGCGGCAATGCAAACTGACCAGGAGGACCTAATTATGAAGAAATTGTAACTTGATTAGTATTCTATTCAAACAACTTGAAAAAGATACAGTCTATTCTTAGTATCAAGTTATTCAATCAAATTACAGTTAGCTTTTACAATTAGATCATTTACAAGTCGGTGCATAATCATATTGTAGAGATAGTTGACAGTTATTTATACCTAGGGCAATTTGTGAATGTGACCGGATGTACAGAAGAAGAAATAAAACGAAGAACGTAACTAGGATGGAGTGCTTTTGAAAGAATGAACATAGTTTTTAAATCCAACATTCCGCTATGCTTAAAAAAGAAGCCATACGACCAATGCGTACTGCCAGTTATGATGTATGGATGTGAAACTTGGATGCTAAATTCAAGAATGCTTCCTAAGATCCAGTGCACACAGAAGCATGGATAGATGTATGCTTGGTATAACAAGAAGAGATCGTAAGAGGAATACATGGGTAAGAAGTATGACCAAAGTGGCAGACATAGCGGGAAGAATGGATGGCAGATGGACGCGAGAAATACTGGAATTGTATCCGGGAGCATGTGAAAGAAAGCAAGGTAGACCGAGTGAAAGATGGGCTGATGAATTGAGAAGAATGTGTGGAATTCTTCATCCAGCAGTAGATGCTGAACGGCTAAAAATGATGATGACAAGTCGGTGATAGCTCGGATCTCACCGTTTGATCGACAAAAGTCGATCAAGCCAATTGATCAATAAAAATCGAACCGTGATAATCGTGCTTAATAAGTTGACAAACAATATAAACAACACATATTGTTGACATTAAAAAAAAAACTGGTTAATAGCGTGTCCCGGAGGATTACCATTATTTGAATTGGAGTTGCGGTCTCCGTCTTCAGCAGAAGGTTTCGATTCATTGTCAGCTCTGCGATTGCCTACATAAATAAAATCAATATAAAAAATACGTTCAATTATGAAATATGTTATAGTAATTGAGAAAAATAAATACCGTCAACTTTTCCTTGTCCCATCATTCCGTTTCCTTGATTGGGTCCATTCTGACCCATCGAGCCTTGACCGTATCCCATAGCCGAAGAATTGGGCCCCATTGATCCCATCGGCGTACCAGGAGGCCCCATAGGACCTCCCGGTGGACCCATCGGTCCGTTCGGCCCCATTGGACCCATAGGTCCTTGTCCCATAGGACCGCCAGGACCCATCGAACCTGGTCCCATAGGACCACCTGGACCCATAGGACCGCCGGATCCCATCGGTCCACCTGGACCCATCGGTCCTCCCATGGGACCTCCAGGCCCCATTGGACCACCCATTGGACCACCGGGTCCCATTGGACCGCCCATCGGACCACCGGGTCCCATCGGACCGTTTGGACCCATGGGGCCGTTAGGACCCATCGGGCCATTCGGACCCATTGGACCGTTCATGCCCATGTTGGGACCCATCGGTCCGTTTTGATTCATCGGCCCGTTTCGACCCATCGGTCCATTTGGGCCCATCGGACCGTTTGGTCCGTTCATTCCCATCTGTCCTTGCGCCATCGCTTCGACTTCGCTTTGTGTGATGACTTTGCAGTGAGGACCTTCTTGCGGACGCGTCCATGTTGTTTCTCGTGTTCTGGCGTGATAAAAGTAAGATTTTCCCTCTTCAGATTTTGTTTCAACCCATAACTCCGGACCAGGCTATAAATAACAACAAAAATTACAATTATTTCTTTTATACACAAATGTATGCCTAACTGATTTAAAGCATAGCCTCCTTACTTGTTGATCAACATTACACCGTTTGTAAAAATAAAGTATACATACATAAATGGAACTAACTCTCTATGTAGTAGTATCCCATTGCCTTCTATGTACATACATATGTATGTAGAAGGAATAGAAAGGACAATGAATCAGTGGATAGAAAAAAATTTAAGAGGTGCCAATTTTGTATAGAACCATCTCAATAGTCATTTCTCTCATAGACTCATCGCTATAGTCCGTCCGTTTTGGGAAGACACTTGGGTAAAACGTACCCAACGTACGTAAATTTCACTTTAGTTTCGTGTTGCATTTTGGTCGAGCGATATAACATTGTGCGTGCGTCGGTAGAATTCTACGTTTATTTTGTTAGTTAGAGCTTTTGTGTTCACGATATAAATACTTGCATATTTCTGATTAAAGGACAGTGTCGTGATTTTATAATTAAACTGCGTGGATATTTTGAAAACGAGAGAGACAATGGCATTGTGCCCAATATCAAATGTGTGTAACAGGGTGTCGCAAGCTTTAGGAATAAGTCTGAGTACTGTCCTTCGTGTTTCTAAGGAAAAATTTTAAGACACTTCTTTGGTAAATAAAGCACGGTATTAAATAATATCGGATTCCACTACAGAAAATGTGATAGAAGAAAAATAATAATAGAAAAAAGTGATATCCAAACAGCCAGATGTAAATTTTTAAAAAAAGTTAGAAGATCTGGATTTAAAACAAATTATTTTCAGACGAGACGTGGCTCAATGCTAATCACACCGTGTCATAATCTTGGACTGATAACACGATCGCATTCGGCCAAAAAATCCCATTGGATAAAGGAGAAAGAATAATCATTGGTGTATACCTGGAGGTTTATTAATAAGAAATAAGAAATAAATTAATTAAAAAAAGTAATTATTTTACGCCCTTACAATGTTACATCGCATGCACGAAAGGGACAGCATGTACGTTTTACCTAAATGTCTTCCTACAGCGGACGGACTATAGTCTATTTGTCGAAACAAGATACTATCCGTGCATATTTTTAGTGTAAGCTGTTCAATAAAATTCCATTAGTGCTACCGGAAAAGTAGGCGTACGTAGCCACTTGCATTTTTGTACCTTTTTAACACCCAGCAAATAGCTGCCTTTTGAAAAATAGACAGGTCCGATAAAAATAGGCAAATTCTTAAAAGAAATGACATATCTGTCATACTCGAAATCATCGATGAAAATCTTTCGACCGTAGAAATTAACGAGTACAATACTCTATAGACATTGCGATTAGAAATACAATTCACATTGAATTTACCATATTCGGTGGAGGTCCCATTGTAGGAGGTCCTCCGAACGGCCCTCCCATCATATTTGGTGGTGGACCGCCCATCGGACCTGGTGGTCCTCCTGGTCCCATCATTCCTGGAGGTCCAAATGGACCCGGCGGACCTCCCATCATACCTGAAATTACATATACATAAGTATTATAGAGACAAATTTTAGTACACGATAATCGTATGTATTAAGGTAGATGATGCTACCAGGATGACCCCACGGCTGATGATCGGGTGGAAATCTTGGAGGATGACCTCCCGTAGGTGGCGGCATATGACGTGGAGGTCTTGCGAAGAACGGACGAGGTGGACGCGGTCCGCCCGGGCCGAATCCTCTCCCTCTAAATCTACCTCCCATCCACCCAGGAGGAGGACCACCTCTTCCCCTGCCCCTACGTAAAATATTCATTAATTTTTCAATTCGAAAACATTAGCCCTTCACGTTAATTTATTATTACAAGCAAACTAATGACTACTCAAAGGAAACGGCATCAAGCAGGATTGGTTATTGAATATTAATATATTTTTAAGGCACATCCAATTAAAATCAAAAGGAAAAACAAACAACATTAAGTCGACAAATCCAAAATAATTATTTCAATTGTATGTGTACTGTATTGGAGTGCTTGTAACTTAAAATTAGAGCCGTGGTATAAATCTGCAAACTTTTCAGAATTTATTTTCACTCGGTGAATAAAACTATTCATTTCGTTGTATAATAATCGAGAAAAAAGAAAAATAAATCATATTGAATTTGTGTTAATCCAAATTTGATGCCGTTATCGTCATCATTCTGACAAAATACAAAAAAGAAGCTGCCAATTAATCAAAAATTAATCTGTGGTAAATTTTCCTGTAATGGCTGAAAATATATATAGCATTGCAGACTTGTGAGAAAAATTGACTAAGACCAATAGAGTGATGGTTCCAGTTTAAAAGGACCAAAGTCAAAGTTATCCTTTTTGACTTGCACTCTAAAGCGGCGGTCGCCAATCGATGGTCATTTTCATAATCATCTAATTCAGCCATTCACCATCCACTGCTGGATAAAGGTCTCTCCAGTCCTCTTTCATTCCTGTCTGTCTTAAGCAATCTGCATCCACTTGACTTCATCCATTCTTCTCAATTCATCAGACCACCGTCCACTCGGTCTACCTTGCTTTCTTTCACATCCTCTCAGATACCATTATAGTATTTCTTGCGTCCATCTGCCATCCATTCTTCTCGCTGTGTGCCACTTTGATCATACTTCTTACCCATGTATTCCTCTTACGATCTCTTCTTGTTATACCAAGCATACATCTTCCAATGCTTCTCTGTGTGCACTGGATCTTACGTAGCATTTTTTAATTTAGCATCCATACGTTATAACTGGCAGTTTTCATAATGAATATATCGTTTATTTTTATTATAATTTTTCTATCATTATAAGGCGACATACAACTTTTTGCAAATATTTTTATGGAAAAAATCATGGTAGTGGTCCGCGGGATTCGAGATTTTGAGTTCAGTGGTCCGACCGAAGATTGGCGACCGCTCCTCTTAAGTATCATGTGCACATGACAACCAAGGTCAACGCGTTCGGACACCGGTCAAACAAACGGACATTTCACTTGGCAATTACCACACACACGCTAAACTCACCCAAGTCTCGAACCAAACATTTCGATTAAAAAAATAATAATTTTCTCCCTAGTCAATTTCGCTCACAAAAACAACCACATAAAATTAGATAAATATCAACGTGACTCCGCATGGCAAAAGTAAAAATAGATAAAATAAAATAAAATAAAATAATAAAAAGAGATCCGGTTGGGTTAGGTTAGATACCGCCGATGTGTGCGTGCATGTGTGTCAAGTGTACATATAGATACATGATGTGTACGTAGTGTGTGAGTGTGTGAGTGGGTATATCGTGTGTCATGTGTCGATCGGCGGTGAGCACCTAAATCCATGGTCTGGAGGTCCCCCTTGCCTGAACTCGTCGTCGTACACGTCATCAGGGAATTCCCCATCGGGATATCCCTCGTCGCGACTCGAAGCCCCGCCCACTTCCTTGCCGCACTTCTCCTCCAACTCCAGCTCTGCTTCTGAAACCCCTCCACCTCCTCCTCCACCCGCATTCGCCTCAACTCCTCCCGCACTCCCGCTATACTCTTCGTCCATGGAATCCCCGAGTTGGTTCGTTGAAGTGATCGCTCCGTTCGGCTGACAGGTCAGGAGACGATCGGTGATCAGAACCGATGAACCGGTCGTCGATGGCCGTCAGCGCCTCTAGCGGTCGCGCGTAAAACCTCTTCGCCGAGTGGAGAATTAAATTGACACACGCGCAGGTCCTAGCCGGAATATAAACGGCCATGGTCGTTTTCGATTAAATTTATTATATTATTGAGTATTTAGCGGGGCTGTGTGGAGTCGTTAAAAAAAACACGACTCCGACATTTTCCTACAATCCGATTCCGACTTTAATATTTAAAAATATAAAAATTAAATTATTTTCCTATTTTTATTTTTATATTATTATCAAGACTGTGAGTACTGGGATTGGCATCACAGTCTCCCTGACTGTTGACATAAAACTGTTGTTAATAAAATAGTAATTACTATAAATATTATAGTATGTAATACCTACATATATGATTACCTAACCAAACTGAACTCTTTCCCGTACCATTCAATAGTCATCTGAAACAATAAAAACACATTTTAACAAACTCCACTGTAGGAATATGTAGAAAATGTAGAGATAAGAAAAAAAAGCATGTATCTATAGGTATGTATAGGTAAATGCATGCATACATATATCTACATAAATTATTAATTTTTTTAAATACAATAAAATCGCATGCTTCACGTACGGTAGTGCTGCTATTCGTGATATCCTGGTTGGGTTGGGCAGCAGAGGTAATTTTATTGGCGGGGACACCTTGTGATAAGGAGAGTATTTATAGGTACAGAAACTATTTGATGAAGTGGATTATGCTGGAGATTGAAACGGTATAGAAGGAGGGGGTGAGTTTAGAGTAAAAGCAGATTGAAGTGATAATTTGTCCATCCTGGCATAATAAATTATTTTCCAAATAAATTTAAGGACTATACTCTGCTGAAATATATTTAGATCTTTCAAATGTGTTGCGACATATCTCCCAAATGTGTCTGGCGCACTTTCTGGTTCAGGTGACAAAATTTTTTTTGGATGCTATCTACCAGTACTTGCCGATTGTTTATTAAATTTTTGCGAATTTTTTTCGTAGCCGGTGCTTTAAATACCAAAGAATCCCTTTGATAGCTTTGTTCAGATACCTACAACTGAATATAAATAAATGGAAAGAAACAGCTAAAACTTAGACGGTGTCAGAAATAGTTATTGTCTTTAAACATTAGTGCTCTGTTTTACACGTAGGCCAGGTAAAACAAAGCACTAATTGGTCGACGACGGACTACTTTGAACCGAGTCTCTCTGATATCAAAATAAGTCTCGTCACAGTCGAAGATGTACTCAATGGGCTATATCAAAGTTACAGTTTGCTGCGAAGGTTCATTCTTCACTCGGTTGTTCATTGGATTCAAACTAGTAGTCCTAAACTCAAATGATTTTAAGTATAATCGTATCGGCTGTCGGCTGTCATCGTTCGTATATGGGAGCTCTGAGCTCGTCAAGGTCAAGGTATACCATAGCAGGGAATACTTGGAAGGTTATACGACTATCTGCCCTGCTCTAGAAGTAAATCATTGATGTATTAACGTAGTTCAATTATTGGTCAATTTCACACTTGACTGACGTTTCAATATGTCAACAATGCACATATACACGCGTCTCCAATACACTCTCAGGGAGGCGATTGTCAAACGGTGGGAAGCATTTTTGTTGGTACGCCTACTTCCGGCGTGCGGCTAAACGACAAGAACCAAAATATAATATAATACAGATCCCCGTTGTTAAGATTCATTTTATGATTTATATTCCTTTAATCTTGATACGGATCTAAGTACTCTTACGAGACTGACTTCTTCGGTGTGTTCTCATGGGGTAAAAGTGAGTAAAATGTGGAATTTAATTTTTTTATTTTTTCGTAAGGCTTGGTTTCGCAAGTGGTCGTGGCCTGGCTGTTATGGTCACGGCCGCTTTCCAAGCAACTGTCAAATTCTATACAAAAAAACCAAACGTCTGGCCGTTGTAGCAGTCAACTACTCCATTCACTCAGAAAAAATGTATCTCTGCCTTTTAATAGCGCAAAAAATATTTAAGATTATTCAGATCGTAAATTTGCCGCGAGTAAAATTTTGGAATTTAATTTTTGTGGATGGCCACACCACGATAATAAATAGACGTAGGCGCCAAGCGGCATGGTCGATAAAAAAGCTTCTAGGTTATATGCGGAGAGGCGGCTGTGACGTATCAGTATACTAGTTCAGTTGCGACTGGAATTTTAGCGGATTGCTCGTGCGTGCAGGTTTGGAGCATTCGCTAATTAAAGTAGGGCTTCGCCCCCTAAAGCCGCCTTCGATCGGCGAAGACCCCCAAAGCCCATAAAGTCGACTATTTGCATCTTTAACTCTTGCCGCATAGACCCACTACAATGCAACTGATACTCATTTCAAATTTAAATTTGATTTTACATCATTTAAATTTACGTGAACGCTGATTGGTCGGAGAGAAAAATTTGAATTTCGCGCGCGCACTTTTATACATATAGCCGTCTCTTTCACTCGCATGGAAACATTAGTGTTGTTTCTATTTATATCTCACTATCTGTCAATGTGTATTTAGATTTGTGATTTACCGTATATTCATTCGAAAAGTTAGGTTAGATTTAATTGATTTGACAGATGCGAAATGAATGACAGTTGTATTGGTCAACAATGGTCATATACGAATTGTTCAAAATTTACGTATTCTAAAATAATGTATTGCATTTGTATACATATTTGAATTGTGAAATGTTATTTTGAATTAAATTGAATCTCTATGGAACTATTCATTTTTTTCATATCTATTTCTAATAGGCCTGTATTTATTGGGTCAGTAACTTTTCCGATTTTCATTCATTTATTTTAACCAAATGGTCTGTAATTTTAATAAAAATGGTCAATAAGTTTATAAAGGGTCCTGTATACACTGGTCAGTATGTACTATTAATAGTATGGCATAACAAAATGTATACGTAGTAATATACGTATGTAGTAATTAATACTATGTATAACAAAGTGATCAGTAAATATATTAAATGGTCAGTAATTAAATTTATGTAAACGATAGGTATTTAAAGTAAATGATAATTTTTATTTACCAAATGATCAAAAAAAAAAAAAAATTATGAAAAAATTTCCTACCAAAAAAAAAAATTTTACTGACTATTAATTATTTTAATTGACCGTTTTCTAAATATAATACTGACCCAATGTTATTTGCAATTTCAATATCATCAAACGCATACGTTGAACTTTCACTTAATAATTTTGGACGTTTGCACTAAAAAGTGTAAAATTGCATCATCATTACACTAAAATATCATCAGTCTTTGGTCGAGTGTGTCTTTTTTCGTCATCGACTAACAGGTGTGGTGGATTTATGTTTGACAAGAGATGAGACTAAAGTTCAATTTTAACTACAAACTTCATTTTCCTGTTGGAATTTTTGTATGAGACAAATCATTCAATGTATTCATACATTTTCCTTATTGCTAAATCATATGTGCAGTATGTATGTACATTGACTTGTAAATTTGTTCTCATGTCACTCAACGTTCACTTTATAGGACAATTTATTGAAAGTTGTATTAAAACCGATATAGAACGAGTGACAATCTCTGCAGGACCAGTTTGTCGTTTCATGTACAACCTTGGTTTTTCCAACAGAACTATTTACATACATACATACATTTATATTTATTATCATTGATGTTTTTCCTGTGTAATCAACTGTTGACGTACTTCGATGCAATGTCGTTCTAATGCAACAAACACATTTTTAACTTGTGACCCTTTTGCCAACGATTCAGCACTACATTTCGAAAATCATCGACGTCATCTCTCGGATGCACATGCGTTTCGATATCAGCATTTTCTATTATGCCGATGCATCCGATGACCTCTCATGTCGTAACGATGCAACACGGATGCGTGGAGTGGTTGACGAAAATCATCACTTGACAGTTTTTTTTCAAATATTAATGATTATTTTTAGCATGTTGTGTGAATGTATGATAACATCGGTCGTTTTGTTTATTGTAAACGAGTATACTAAAAATTTTAAGTATTTATTAGAGCATTAGTTATCTTGTTATAGTAAGATGACGACATGTCATCATAATTTCGCTTGTTTATTAGAGTCAATCAATCATTTGTGATACGATGTTTTGTTAGAAATTTATCATTTTATATACAGTACATAGCTCTGTTGATGTTATTTTGTATCATGATTGTTGTAAAAGTATGATGTATGTCTGTTTTTGTTTATTTTCATTAGAGTAGTAGGAAAAAAGGACAACCAGATTCTAGCTTAATTTACAAAAACACGTTTATTTACATAATCGATTTTGAAAACATTGTGTAAATGTGGCTTTTTTTTTTGTTATTTCAGTTACCTCTAAAGTTTTCCCCTTTGCTTGCTATTTACTAAGACGTTTTAGAAAATAAATTAAAAATAATAAAGAAATTATCTTTCGTGCTAATAGTCAAATCGGGAAGAAATAATAAATTTGGCAAGTTTGATAGCTGCAGCATATTTTTTTCGGATTTTATATTTAAAATAAAAATATATATTAGTATCTGAGAGGATGTGAAAGAAAGCAAGGTAGACCGAGAGGAGAAGGGTGGAAGATGGGTTGATGAATTGAGAAGAATGTGTGGATTCAAGTGGATGCAGATTGCTCAAGACAGACAGGAATGAAAGAGGATTGGAGAGGCTTTCATCCGGCAACGGCTGAAAATGATGATATATTATAAATCAACGGGATTTTGTAAAAATTGTGCTTTTTTTTGTACAAAGATCTTTTTGGGATGTTTTATTTCACTTCACGGAAAACATTGAATGACACGAGCCACAGGTGTTCACACAAAGAGCCGCGTGTGGCCCCGGAGCCGCAGGTTACCGACCGCTGGATTAGTGACTCAACAATGTTTGCAAAAACTACACTACAAGCTGACAAAAAAATATGATAACCGACAACTCGAACCTTTTTAGATTACTTTGTTGATATACACATTACATATGTACATCGACGATTACGATTCTTTCCCATCATACGTTTAAATCTTCTTGTTGCTGTGCAAAAATTCGACCTGGATACCTTTTTTTAACGTATTCATAATATTTTACCTACTAGATTTTTTAAATTTCCAATTTTGGACAATTCAAAGAATAGCATTGTTGTCTACAGTGTTCAAATTACCATATATATATATTGTAGCGTAGAAATCTGCCTGACCGCTGACCGGCTTCGTAGCGGAACGCTCGCATACCACGGCACGGCACGTGCACACACGCGACACAGGTTGCGCAAAGCGCTCACGCTACATAACCTCATCAACTCACACGAACACTTAGGCGTTTCGCTGCGTCAAACTGACGCCCCTATCGTCGTCCCATTCGCACCGATATAATTCTCATTGGTGCGAATCAACGACGATAGAGGACGAAAACTTGACGCAGCGATATCGCTCAGGTTTGTGAAGGTCTTTAAGGCACGGATAGCCACCCAATAACACTGTCAACGGGCATTGAAATAGTTACTATGCTTACATTCAAGATCGAAAGTATGTACGACTACTATATGTATATACATACATTATAATAGTTTTACTACACATTAGTCCATAATTGTTGTTTTGATAGCAACGCGATTCACATTATCGCACATTGAATGCACTGCACTCGCCACTGGCGTTATTATTATTATTTTTTATTTTTCAATCGAACGATTCGCCGTTATCGGTTCCTTGTCTCTAGGGTCGTTATACTACTACCTTGATGGGTCGTTTCGACCTATAGAGGGTATGTGGGTCGAGACCCTTAACCCGTAGAAACAGACCGATAGGGTCACCTTGCCATCGACACGTTCACCCTTCACGGTGACCCGAACGTATAGAAATTGACAATCTTCCTTATCCCCTATCTATAGGTACCCAAGTAATTGCAAATTTAATTCGGTTAGTATTTGCCGCAAAATCGATCGAAGATTTGATGCGATTTCAATGACCGCTACTGTACCGATAATGAATCGATCGAAGATTTGATGCGATTTCAATGACCGCTACTGTATAGATAATGAACCGGCGAATCTCAACCTTTTAGCTCTCGATTGTGTAGGATTGAAAATTTGTGTCAATGCTAGTGTCGAAAATTTTTCTTCCTCAGTTTATGTATATGTATTGGTCAAATATCTACATAGCGGTATTTATTTGATAATACATAGTAGTTTCGATCGTGATAACTGGACAAACCTGATTATGACACAAGTCTTCAATGTGAAGGTGAGATCCACGTTAACGTTGCCAACTTACGTACTCGTATAGGTACGTGTGTACATACATATGTTGTACCTCACTGAAATTCAATTTCAGGTGCACTCAACCTTTTTGCGAAATCGAAATTATGCCCCAACAACTGGTCAAAATTTAAATGTTGGTACAGTTTTTGGTCGAATTTCGGTCGAACACAGTGTGTACATTTTCCAATAATTTTTGTTTATTTTAAGTTACCTCAATGTTTTCCATTAAACAAGTTACCTAAGGCTAGACAATAATTCTTTGCTTTTGGAGAGTTTTTGCTTAATTCGTATGGATGATAATTTAAATTTTGACGTTTGTCAATGTAAATTGCAAGCCAAAATGTGATTTTCGATTTTCTTCATCAAATTTTGGACACAACCTCATAAGTCTTTGCGATTTTGTAAAATTCCAACGATAGAAATAAATAGTGAATGACTGTTATTTCGAGTTTTTTTTTTGTGTTTTTTTTTTTTTACTTTATACTTTACATAAATAGTAGCGCAAGGGTCTGTCTGGCTGGCCGGCCTGCTCCCTGGGTAGCCTCGGAACGCTCTTATATACTCACGAAGCGCTCGCAATTTTTCAATTACCTATATAACTACCTACCACATTTTTGCTATATTTTGAACTACTAAATACAGTGGTACATATCATTATCATCATTTTCAGCAGTTCAACATCCACTGCTGGATGAAGGCCTCTTCCATTCCTGTCTGTCTTGAGCAATCTGCATCCATTTGACTCCACACATTCTTCTCAATTCATCAGCAGATTTTCTATTCGGTCTACCTTGCTTTCTTTCACATCCTCTCGAATACCATTCCAGTATTTCTCGCGTCCATCTGCCATCCATTTTCTCGCTATGTGTCTTACGATCCTTTGTTATTATGCCGGCGCCAGAGATAAGTTCAAAGAAGTGATCACTTATTTGAAGACTTTGCTCACACATTTGTTCACATATTGTTGTATCTGCCAGATATGTGTTCAAAGCTCTCCACGGCGACGCTCGCGCAACTGGGCTTCGCGCAGTGTGGCAGGCACACAAACATTTTGACTTTTATCCTTTGATGTGCGCTAAAAAACCGACACGGAATGGCAAAGCGCACTTAAGTGACACATCTTTGAACACATATCTGGCGCGGGCATTATACCAAGCATACATCTTTCTCTATGTGCACTGGATCTTAGAGTGGTACACATATCAAAAGTAGTGAGCGTGCGAAAATTTGACCTCGAAATTTTGACTCATTTGCATCAGGTATCGTCCCCTGATCACGTTTTTTATAATTTCTGGAAAATCCCATTAAAAACTGTGTCACAAACTATAACTTATCTTGTTTGCCTAAATTGCATTTTAAACTCGTTCCATTTTTGTATTACATAATCTTAAAATGGTAGATGAGTACGGATATTTATTTCCCTTCAATTATTCTAATTCCACAAACGTTACGTTGCCGAATGCGCTCATTTGTTAAGGCTCTCATCCACCAAGTACGTTGACATGCGTTACGTCGACGTACGACATCTACGCACCAATTGCAGTACGAGTTTTGCAGCACGGGCGAAAAAGCCGTGCTGTAATTGGTGGATGGATATCGTACGTCGACGTAACGCATGTCAACGTACTTGGTGGATGAGAGCCTTCAAACTTTTGTGCCATTTTTTACCTGTCATTCCGTGATGCAGTCAATTACGTATTCGTGAGCGTGTTGATCTCTGTCGGTTTGCGTGTTGGTCCAACGATTCCCCCCCTGTAAAATTTTTAACCCTTCATTGTAAATAAATAATAATAAAATAGCCATTCTGCACTGTGGCGTGATGTCGAATGTGCAAACTTTGCGATTTTGACGTACTTCTGACGTCAATTTCGTGCAATTAATTATTACTAGCGCGTAAACCGCAGCTTGACGAGCACTGACCTCTCTCTCGCCTTGCTGCCACCATAGGTTGTTAGCTTTTAGTTCAAGAGCGGCTCTTGCGGCCAACAGTACGCGCACTTTTTCCGTTCTTGTCGCGAAGTGAAACCATTTAATATATGCAAGTATTTCTTTTTTACTATTTCTTTCACTATCTATTATTATTTTCAAGTCCGTGCGAACCATCAACTTTTTTTTATCAGACATGTTTCAATAAATTGGAATTACTTAAAATCTTTTTTTTTTTTACTTTTATTATTATTATAATAATTATTTTTTCAATTATCAATCAAAGGTGGACGTATTAGTTGTAGTTTTAATTTTTTTAATGCGCGGAATTTATTCGTGTTTTTTTTTTTTTACCCGAGCGGAATTCTCAACACCCGAAGTATCGTCGTACATAAAATCCACGCCGCTATGAATATTTAAATTTGACACGATTCTGGAATTTATATGCAAATATATAAACTTATTCCGTATACATATTTGAACCAGTATAACACAATATGTGTGTCGTTTGACCTTTAAATCGATTTGTCGCTTTCACTATTGCCGTTATTTAAAAAAATATATTTTTTTTATCTTAGATTTTGACTTTTTTTTTTTTTTTTTTTTTTTATTTCACGTGTAAAAATTGCGTAATGCGGTGTTTTCGCGCACATTGTTTGACCTCTCCCTGTGGCTAATCTCCATAGCGATACATGATACGGGTCACGGTCGCCGTGTTATCTTGATTGCCCAAAGAAAACCAATAAAAAAAAAAAGTTTCAACTTTCTAACATTCACACGTACTGTAAGCATCGATTCGATAAAAAAAAAAATTCGTTATGGCTCTTACACCTTACGTGAAAATAATAGATTTGAGCCTGATAGACTTGACAGTTTCGGAGAAAACACACATAAGTACACAGACATACAGACATCTTTTAGAAATCATGAAAACGTGATCAGGGGATGATACCTGATACAAATCAGTCAAAATCTCGAGGTCGAATTTTCGCACGATCACAATACTTTATCCGATTAGGATAAAGTAAAAAAATCGCGTCTGACGTTTGGTAATACTTGCATTTTGTATTATCGTTTTTATTTGCTGTTGATTAAAATACCAGTGTTTTTTTTTTTTTACCACATTGCTTGTCCATGGTTAAAGGTCGATGGTAAAGTGCAATGTTTCAAGGTTTATTTATTGTTCAGGTATTATGATAGTTTACATGGTAAATCGATTTACCATGTAAACTATGCAAAAATTCAACGCGTACATGATATATTTTTTTTTACACCAGTCGTCACTGTCACACGTGTCATAAACAAGTGTGATTGAACGCTAGTTTTAAAATAAAAATCACACGGAATGCATTGATTCGAAGCATTTATTTATACGTTGTTAAAAAACTGTCACCAGTGAAAAATATTGACACGATTACACGTCGACGATAACCAGTGAGGTTTTGATTTCACTAAAATTCAAGGAGTTATTTGCGGAATTATTCGATTTCAATGTGGCTGCTGCGCCTATGTGTTACAACATTCTAGCGTAACTTTCTTTCTCAGAGATATTTACGATACTTTCACATCGGTTGTTTATTACTACTGATGTTCGTGACAGTTGCATTTTCACTAGACACATTTTCATTTTTTTGTTGTTAATAAAATAACCATAACTTGAGAACCACTGATTTTACATCAATATATTTTTTTTTCGTTTCAATAAAAAAAACAACGCTAAAAAACAGTTGGCAATCACTGGCAGTACATTTACGTGTTTGTTCCAGGGGAGTTCCACCTTTTCGATTTTTATTTAGAACTATATATGTACATAGTGTACATATGTACATACATATGCATTCTATGTCCAACTTAAGAAACTTTAGAATCGTTCTGCGCATAATAGCAGCGACTTAACCAACAGAATAAACATTAATGATAACCCTCCAACAGACGTAACTTTTTTATTTTACTACATATGTACATACATAGATACGTATTACATATGTACATATGTATACAATTTCAGTATATAATATATTCAAATTTAGTATTGTGACCACATAGCGTGTGAAACATAAAATACCACAAAAATGGTACCGTTTCTAATATACATATGTATGTATATAAGTATGTACATAATATAAAAATGTAATTCACTTGTACTCACGTAGTACATATTTTATTTCACTTCTTCTCTAACGATATTACCGGCATCCATTATTATAAGTATTTATAAATTAAACATTTAATACATAAATAACATGTTAATGCGATATTACTTGAAACCAGTTAGTTCATCATCATCATCATCATCATTTTCAGCCGTTCACCATCCACTGCTGGATGAAGGCCTCTCTAATTATTTTCCATTCCTGTCTGTCTTGAGCGATCTGCATCCACTGGACTCCGCACATTCTTCTCAATTCATCAGACCGTCGTCCACTCGGTCTACCTTGCTTTCTTACACATCCTCTCGGATACCATTCCAGTATTTCTCGCGTCCATCTGCCATCCATTCTTCTTGCTATGTGTCCACTTCAACTTTTTCACACGTTCTGCTATATCTACCACTTTGGTCATACTTCTTACCCATGTACATATTCCTCTTACGATCTTTTCAGTTAGTTATCTGAGGGTAAATTTGGAACAGCCGCAACCTTAATTTTTAGTCAGGTATAGTGTGTGTGTGTGTGTCGTACGACGTGTGACGTACGACACGAGCGTGACCGACGTCGTTTGTCGGTCGTCATTTTAACGTTTCACCGGTGGGCAGATTTTTCGCTTTTATAATGCACGCGGACGAAATCGTTTGACCTTGGCTCTTTCAGATTCGAACTTCGGAGAGTTTTGATCCGACGTAATTGGTCCACAATTGGCGATAAACAGTTATGTAAACAATATCGAGTGCAATTTTTAATATGTACACGTTACGATTTCGTCCGAGCGTACAATAATGTTCACGTTGCGTGCACGTTCGAAAGGTCAATGTTAGTAAGTCAAAAACGTGGAAATTCAATGTGCGAAAAAGATTTATCGGCTCTTTGCCAATCCGCAATTATTATGTGTAGAGATTATTGTTAACGTATGTTTTTACTTTATTTTTTAATGGTATTGAAGTACTATTTAGTTTTTATTGTTGATTTAGATATACCTATACATATGTATGCACATAGTTGAGGTACGAAGAAAGTTTCATACTGTTGAATTACTACGTATATTCCACCTGAATGTGTTGACCTGGTGTTTGACCCACGAGTTATGATTAGTGTTAGAGTATGTGTATATATATGAGTGCACGACACTTTAAAAAAAACGTCATTTCCTGTGTAATGACGTCTTCAATTCGATTTTTGCGAGTGAAATGGTACTTTTTTCACTTGAAGGGCCTTTACCAATCGATAATTCTCTTTTGAAGAATTATGTACATACATATGTAGTTGAAAGACAACGTTGAAGAACAATCAAGGACGCGAGCTGATTATTTTTTGGGTATCAAAGGTCACTGTTAATACAGTGTGTTTGTCTGGTAATTTCGAATTGTTTCGATTTTGACGGTTACTCTTCAGATTTTGATTTTAACAGATATCGGATATTTTCACATTATGATATTGATGAGGTAGTTGATCGAATCGACCCACTTTTGGCAAAGGTTTCTCACTGATGGTTAAAAAAAAAGAAAAAAAAAGATTCCGTTCGATTTTCATAATTTTCGTTGTAACGGAATTTTCGTGCACTGAATGCGAAACCGGTTACAGCATCGTCGCGCTGAAACATTAAATTCGTCATTATTTATTCATATCGAAACGAACATCTATGTATGTACAATGTATGTCATTTGAGTTTTTCGTGCTTGGATGAAAAAAAAGTATAACGGTACATATTTATACAATTTAGGCATTTTTACTGTTCCGTTTTGAGCATTCTTTGATAGAGTTTAATATGTTTGGTTTCTTTTACCTGAGTGAAAAGTGCAAATCCGATCGTGCGAGTCGTTTGAGACGAATACTGGTTAGGTTAGGAATGGTTTGAATCCGCGATTTGTATGTAGATGTTAGTTTGTCGACTGAATGGTGTGTTAAGTTTTTTTTTCACTCTAATCTCACAATGGTGGTATTAATTTTATTTATTTTGGACTTTAGTTTGCACAAAAAATTAAGTATCAATAAAGGATAACGTCTTTGATGTGTAAAATATTCAAAGTATGGCTTAATCTAAAAAAAAGTCATGCAAAATGTGCAATATTATATACATCATTATAATAAATTGACAAAATCGATTGTACTTTTTGTGAGGATTTATTTGTTTTTTATTTTTTATTTTAAATCTCATGTTGTCAACCTTTTAGTGCCATAATACATACATCATTTACATCCATATATAGCTTTAATTATCGTGCGAATTCTTTAGGGAAGTGATCAAAATTTTATTCAGGATTTGGGACAATCCTAAAAATAATTATTTTATGCCGTTTTATGAAAAGCAAAATATTTTTAATATACATACATATGAACATATATTGAATTAGATTTTTTACAAAAATAAATTAATGGATGTTTAGAAATTGTTTTACATATGAAGTTTTATATGTAGAATGATGTATATTTTTTATATTTATATTTAGATAAATAGCTTGTAGAATCCTAAAGGCAAACCACCGTTTGGGAATCACTACTCTTTGATCTACACGTATGAAGAATTTCATTACTTATAAGTGATTATTACTGTTCGTTCACAGTCACATTCGATCAGCTGTGTTCACTTAATTGGTTCGTATTCACTTTATTGTATTGTACTTAACTGGTTTAAAGGTTTTACTTGGAATAATTTCCTTTAATGTGTTATTAAAAGGTGAACGACTCCTAATCTGGAGTCAATTTTCGTTTGAACTTACATACATACATACATTGAATTAATGTTTTTTTTAATTATTATTAGCGGAAGTGATTTTGCTTTCACTAGGTCGCAATACACCGAGTCAAGAACCTCTAAATCGCGTACGTTTTGAACTTTTGCAGTGGTTTATAACCTTTTTTTTTTCCAATCTTCGATACCGTACGATATTAATCGGCTTTGCGGTACTTAACAATCGGTAACGGTTATCTCGGTATTTACATTTAGGATCGCATCAATCGAATCTAAAGCTTTCAACGTCGTAAGTTTTATACCAAGACGCATTTAGTTGCAATCGATTTTGTGCGTCATTCAGAGCTAATAATAGAACGCTTTGGAAAACGGCGAATTTTCGCATTTTCCTACACTAATATGCCTACACGTGTTTTTGAATTTTTCTGCGTAGTTCAATTCGAAGGAAAAAAATAGCAAAAGGTCAAAAGTTTTCCGAGTTCTGAAGTCAAGGTCTATTTTCGCGGAGCGAAAGGTGTGTCAAATGTTACTATGCTATACATATGTACATATATCTATTCTATATGAGGAAAATTACACTGAAAATACTTTCAGGGTTTCTCCAATACTTGATCATACTCAAATGAGGCCAACTGCATTCAAATTTGATCTGATTTTTCGATATGCAATAGTGAAATACAATACAAGTCAAACACTGTCCCATATTCAAGCTTAAACCTTGTTAAAGTATGTATATGTACTTTCAAAACAACTTTCATGTTACAATATTATTCCATATGTACTTATTGACAACGAGTCCTTCATCTAGTTTTCTTTTGACAAGTTCTTGTTTTGCTAGTTTGACTATTTCTGGCGTGTTCATCGATCTGCACCGGAACGTGTAGTCAAAAAAATCAATTTTAAACAATTAATTTAGAAATAATGCTCTTTGAAGTACATATATAGATACATACATATGTTGTTTAATGAATTTTGTAAGCAAAGCAAGAATGAACATTGTTTTTAAATCCAACATTCCGCTATGCTTAAAAAAGAAGGCATACGACCAATGCGTACTGCCAGTTATGACGTATGGATGTGACACGTGGATGCTAAATTCAAGAATGTTACGCAAGATCCAGTGCACACAGAGAAGCATGGAAAGATGTATGCTCGGTATAACAAGAAGAGATCGTAAGAGGAATACGCGGGTAATACACGGACACATAGCGAGAAGAATGGAATGGTATCCTTGAGGATGTGAAATAAAGCAAGGTAGTCCGAGTGGTAGATGGGCTGATGAATTGAGAAGAATGTGTGGAGTCAAGTTGCAGATTGCTCAAGACAGACGGCAATGGAAGAGGATTGGAGAGGCCTTCATCCATCAGTGGATGGTGAACGGTTGAAAATGACGATGACATATGTATGTAGATTCGTAACGATTAGATAAAAGTATTATTCAACTTAAAGTGTCACGTCGATTCGGCAATACTCGGCTTTGTACATACATACATATGTACATAAATGCAATAATGTGTAATCTGCACGTTTTCAATATCGATAACCGCGGCCTAGGTATGTTTCCTGACGAGCCTCGATATGATATGTGCTAATTTTATTACACATTCGGACGGCACAATCGAAGGAAGTCCAATTACATGCGCATAATCGGATTATAATGCATGAATGGCTCGCCTTATATATTATTAAGCAACGTTCCCCATAATCAATCCATCTATTTTATCTATGCACCGTGTGCGATAAGAAAGATTAAATAATTTTAGGATATTAACGCACAGACACTTGAGATTATTTTTTATACGGTGTAAATTTGTGAAACCAAATCGCATTTTCCCGTACTGCCAATATTTTTCGTTTAACTTTTCCTGTAAGACATTGGATGTGTTTTCATGTTGATTTGATTGATTGAAAACTTCTGTTTGCCGTTGATGATGTGGCTAAGTGTTACGCTTGCTTACCCAAATCATCGTTGAGTATACGTTTTAAGCGTTTTGACGTTAATTAGCGGAGACGGATTACTGGAAGAGTGTTTACCATGCACTTATTTGCTGTAAAGAGTGTGCCGTTAGTCATTTTTGTTTTTATTGATTTTTTAATATTTTGGAACGGTGCGCAATTAAAATGCTGCGTACACACCGACGAACCGAACAGCGAACGACGAAGTGTACGCAGCATAAAGTACACGCAGAACGGTGACGAGAAGAGAATGACCTAATTAGTTTATTTTTGTGAATTATAACATTTTAGCACACAGAGAAGCTTGGAAAGATTTATGCTTGGTATAACAAGAGATCGTAAGAGGAATACATAAGTAAGAAGTATGACCAAAGTGGCAGATATAGCGGAACGTGGGAGATAGACGTGAACAATACTGGAATGGTATCCGAGAGGATGTGAAAGAAAGCAAGGTAGACCGAGTGGACGATAGGCTGATGAATTGAGAAGCATGTGTGGAGTCGAGTGGATGCAGATTGCTCAAGACAGACAGGAGTGGAAGAGGATTAGAGAGTCCTTCATCCAGCAGTGAATGGTGAACGTCTGAAAATGATGATAACATTTTAGATTCAGTATATAATTGTAATACAGAATCCAATCGCAAACTATTGGGAGTAATTTTCCCTATATTTTTTGTACTAAACATACAAAATTGTATGCAGTTTGAGTACTTGTTTATTCTAATCACGTGTGGTAAAAAGGAATAAAATTCGAGTACCACTAAATGCGTCCGTCTATTTTTTTTTTATGAGAAAGAATAACTTTTGTCCCTTTTTAACACACTTGGTCAGTAGAAACAGAAACTAAAGGCGCTCACACACCTTAGCGAAATCGCTGCGTCAAACTGACGCCCTCTATCGTCGTTGATTTCCACCAATGCGAATTATATCGGTGCGAATGGGACGACGATAGGGGTGAAAGTTTGACGCAGCGATTTCGCTAAGGTGTGTGAACGTCTTGAAAGCCCTCACTAACCCAAGCGAGTAATTTGACGCTTGGCGTCTGCGACTGACGCCCCTATTGTCATCCCATTCGCATTGGTGTGAATCAACGACGATAGAGGGCGTTAGTCGCAGACGCCATGCGTCAAATTAGTCGCTCGGGTCAGTGAGGGCCTTAAAACTGCATACTCTCTTGTTAATAAAACAGACTATAAGAGTGGTGTGTTTTGTAACACTTTATGTTTCAAAGTATTCTTGATTCATATTGACGTACATTTGTTCTAAAATTTCTTGGGAAAGGTACTCCCAAGGTTTCCGTTGCCTTCTCAAAATTCTATATTGTATTCAATCTAAAGTGAGTTGGGATCCAACCGAGAAAGACGGTCAGATTTATATAGATACATATGTATGTACAAACATACAAAGAATTTAATCAACATTATTTTCATACAAAGAATGTATCTAAACACTTCGCTATTGCGTGCTATTCTCCGTCAGCTGACAGTATTGCCTATTTTAATCTATTTACGTCGCATTGTTACATTAGAAACAATTATTTCAAGCATTTGCGCAAACGATTTATCTTATTCTATATTCCATACAATGTACATAGCTTGTGTAACATCACTTGCATTATCTCGCTTATTAATATCATTGTCGTTCTGCAGTGGTTAATTTTATCACACGACTGTAAAGGTTGCCCTACACGTGCATGCTTATACTCATGTTCGTACTCTACCATTAACATATTATTATTCTCTCCGTCCTTTACAGAACAATTATTTATAATAACATATTTTAACCTTTAATATACATATGTATATCGTAAATACTCAATAATATTATTTGTATATTTTGTACATACCCAAAAATAATGAGGTTTTAGTGTTTTACATAGTATCTCCAATTGGCGAGAAAATTCTCTTGATGCATTTTTTAATGCACTCTATTTTTTCCTCATATTCCTAACAATTACGTAATGTGGCAAATTCTGCGAAACGTTTGCTGTCTGAGATATAAGGGTTTTTCATTGAACACTTTTATTCTATTAAATTTAACATTACATTTGTATGTATATGTATGATGATTACGCCAAGTATATAATTTATTTTATACATACATACATATATTAATAAATAAATAAATGTATTACAACGTGACGCCATTTGCTACGAATTGTGACGTGGGGTGTTGCACGTATGTTTCTACGCCATATAAAACTATAGACATCATGCACTTAGGATTTCGTCAGAAGACAAGTACAAAACCAAGTATGTATACGCAAACCTCGAAGCAAGCACGTACGTGTAGGGCAGCCATTTACATAGCTTGGTATAGATAAAAATCCAATATTTCGCTATGCTTAAAAAAGAAGGTATACGACCGATGCGTACTGCCGGTTATGACGGATGTGAAACGTGGATGCTAAATTCAAGAATGCCACGTAGGATCCAGTGCACATAGAAGCATGGAAAGATGTATGCTCGGTATAACGAGAAGATATCGCAAGAGGAATACATGGGTAAGCAGTATGACCAAAGTGGCAGATATAGCAGATATAGCAACATATGTATGTACATATGTTGTTTAATGAATTTTGTACGCAAAGTGTGGTCACGGTTATCATATTGTAGAGATATGTACATAGTTGATAGTTATTTATACATAGGGCAATTGGTGAATATGACCGGATGTAAGGAAAAAGAATGAAACTAGGATGGAGTGCTTTTGGAAGAATGAACATTTTTTTAAATCCAACATTCCGCTATGCTTAAAAAAGAAGGCATACGACCAATCCGTACTGCCAGTTATGACGTATGTATGTGAAACGTGGATGCTAAATTCAAGAATGTTACGCAAGATCCAGTGCACACAGAGAAGCATGGAAAGATGTATGCTCGGTATAACAAGAAGAGATCGTAAGAGAATGACCAAAGTGGCAGATATAGCAGAACGTGTGAAAAAGTTGAAGTGGACACATAGCGAGAAGAATGGATGGCAGATGGACGCGAGAAATACTGTATCGGTATCCAAGAGGATGTGAAAGAAAGCAAGCTAGACCGAGTGGAAGATGGGCTGATGAATTGAGAAGAATGTGTGCAGTCAAGTGGATGCAGATTGCTCAAGATAAACAGGAATGGAAGATGATTTGGAGAGGCCTTCATCCGGCAGTGGATGGTGAACCGCTGAAAATGATGATGAAACAGAGGCAACATGCGTCAACGCGTCGAGTGACCGCTGTTCGAAAACTTTCCGCGGTCAACATGTTGTCACATGTTGCCTCCGTCTGTCCCAGGCTTAACAACACGTCCGCGTCTCATTGTATGCCAATTGCTTCGTACAATTGGCGGTTCGTATGATTTTTAACGAGTGAAATTGACCGCCTTTGAACGGCCAGTTTGGGACAAAGTGGTTTAGTCTGAGACCGGTCTCGTTGACGAATAGAGGTTGTCGCCCCTATTTTGACGCGCGTCAAGAAATCAAGTCACGTGATTGGTCGACGCAAATCGCACCACTGACTTTGGACCAATCACAGCGCGAGGCGAGTGGCGCGATTTATCAACGTTTTTTGATGGATGGAAAGCTATGTACATTCCGGTCAAATTGACGTTGGGTATACTGCCGTCCTAAGCCCACTTAACGTAACTGACAAAACAACAATATCGAGATAAATGGACTTGAAAGTTTTATTCTAAATTTGTGTTTTTCTTCATATATTACTATTGATTTATTTAAACTTTTTTTTAGCGCATGAGGTTATTTTCTATTGTGGTTTGATAATTCCAAGGAAAAATTAATAAAAAAAAATGAATACTTTAGTAGTTACGTCACTTCATTATTCATTATTAATGTATACATATGACTATTCCAAACTATGTACAACCACTCTATTTGAAAAGAATGAATCTCTAACAATCTTATTTGATTTTTCTTTTCGGAATCTAAGAGTATGACCTCTTATGTAGATGAACGTTCTCATTGAACATAATGAGGTTGGTCATTTCACATGAATAATGATTATGTATTATTTTGAATACTTCAATTAAATCACCTCTTAATCTCCTCGTCTCCAATGTGGAGAGATTCAGTCTTTTCAATCTTTCATGATATGGTAGTGACCGAAGTAAATATTGGATACGTTATTTTCGCCAAGTATTGGTGATACTATTTCTCTGCGCATGCAGATACATACGTTAGATTTAATAGTTTAAAAAAATCACTTTTGGATGAAGATACATTAATTTTGATATGAAAAATCGCATGAATACACTCCCATAACCCCTAAAACACATCCAACTCATTTTCGTAATTTTTGTCAGTTACGTTAAGTGGGCTTAGGACGGCAGTATATATGTATGTATATTCTTCTGCGAAATACATATGTCGATGATGAATCGCAACGAGTTGAAGGGAAGTTACGGGCACGAGTGTGAACACTACCGTTAAATATACGTGTCCTAATCCAGCGGTCGCCAACCTTTCGGACCTCACGAACCACTAAACTCAAAATCTCGAGTTATTGGATACCACTTTATAATGATGGAACAATTATAATAAATGAACGATATATTCATTGTTCATTATGAAAAATGCGGACCACTAAAATTCTCTCGCGTACCACCGGTTGGCGATCACTGTCCTAATCCGCACCTCTTGATCAAACTAATCTTGTTGAGACGCTCCGACGTATTTTAAACAATTTTTTTCAGTGTTATGCATACATACATATTACATATGTATATGGCTTACATCCGCTTTTTCTGTGAATTGGAGCAGATTGTTGTTTTATTTACACGTTCATACTTGAATGAATGTAGCCTATTTTTCAAATGATTTTTTCGACTCTACGAAAAAAATTGGCAACACATTATATGTTAACCTGTTATTGGGTCTTTGGCTCCACGAACGTGTTGGTTAGCCCTTCAAAATATATATGTACATACATATCGCGTTCTCAATGCATGTTTAAGATTTTGCGAAAATGAGTTATTCTATCAGGGCAATCAAGTGGCACATCCGAATGACAATTTTTTTGCCGTCACAAAGTACAAAAGTTCTGATGTTCTCGGAGCGCACAAGTGACAAGTCCGGACTTTTTGCGTGCAATTTGAAAAATTCACCTGTATTTATTTATTTATTTACGTAACAAACAGCTTATAGTATACAATATAAAATATAAATACAAAATAATATTAATTTCACACAATACACTACAGCCAAAATAGTTACAAAAGAACAACAGATCAAAACAAGAAAGGAACTTAGGAGCTAGGGCTGGAAATGAACTTAAGTAAAGAATAGAGAAAAAGATCAATACGTGCTGGGATTTCGTTAAATGACGAGCAGGATCTACATATAAATGAAGGAAAGGAATAAATTCAATAGCAGTGAAATAGCATCTAAAAGTCTAGGATACAATACATATGTATAACTATCATTTTTATATAAAGTTCCCACGAGTTGAACAATTTACCCTGAACAATTTACTTTATTGGACATGTCACCTATGTGCTCTGATGATCTAGATGTGTACATATGTATGTAGTTTCCGATTTGTAAAACAATCAATCTACCAATTGGAACCATTGACGGGTACTAAATACTGTAGTGCCATTTTTAGTCTTTTGCATTTACGTTAGAATAACACTGTATTCGGTATTTTTGTTTGCTTTTTGATAATGTTCCATTATTACCGGCGATAACGGAGCTCGGGCGAGATTTTATCTTCACGTTTGAACGATGTTCATGTTATGAACACCGTTATAGGATCTAGTAAACTCGCCTTATTAATCGTAAAATAGGTATAGGTTACATTTGCAGCTTGAATAATCTTCGGGGCGAGGTCGAAGTCTGTCCCGAATTCCCGATTGTTATGCCGATTTATTCTTATTCCTGTGGCCGTTTAATTCTTCCTGATTATTATTAGTCAATTGTACAAATTGAGATGTTAATTCTGAACTTATGACACTTTCGAGTCCCGCAGTTTCGACACTGCGTCTATTCTATGTAATTATTGGCATTATGCGACAAGCGAACCGTTTAAATATAATGTATGAAAATTGATTTGTCACAGCGAGATTTGCTTGTGTGTTCTTTCAATTGTCGGACTGTTGTCAACGTACAAACGAAAGCTTTACGACTACGTCCAAGAGAGGATGTTAAAATTTGTTTTGTCCTAATGAGGTTTTTTTTTTTGTTGCAGATATTTTAAACAACGGCGACACGAAGAAAACCTCTCGTCACTCCATATTTATTTAAGTCCAAATGAAAGGTGCCAGTTAGGAAGAAGGAAGCAACCCTGTAAAATTTGAATATTTATATATTTTTTCGTTTGTCGTGCACGTGCGGATTACGTATTAAGCAATCATGTGCTCGAAAGCGATTAGCGAAGCTTCTGGCAAGCTTTTGATAAGCAAACATTTGGATCCGGAAACTGCGGCACAACCGTGCCTGTGCGTTTCCGTCACCGATAATACAAATTGGACGACTTTAGTGCAAAGTAATCCATGGCTCAAATCCGACGTATGTAACTTTTCCTTTTTTTCTAAACACAAAGCAGATCATGTTATTGGAATGTTTAATCTAATTTTATTATAATTTCAGAAATTGGTTGTAAAAGTGGACATGTTGATCAAACGCAGAGGTCAACTGAATTTGGTCGGCGTAGGATTGAATTTAGACGGTGTGAAAGATTGGATTCAAAAGCATCGAAACGGTGAGAGGAAAGTGGGCGCTGTCTCCGGAATTTTAGACACTTTTATTGTAGAACCTTTCGTCAAGCATAAACAGGTAAATTTATTAATGTTGTCATGAGCGGTGGTTTAATTGTTTGAATTGATGTCTTACATTGAAACTTTCATTACTTTCAAGTCAGAGGAGATGTATTTGTGTATAACATCTAATCGAGACATGGATACAGTTATGTTCCTGAGTCGAGGCGGTGTCGATGTCGGCGACGTGGACAAGGATGCCGAAACTGTCGATATTGAAACAGGATGCAATATGACCGAAGCGCAAGCTAACAGTGTCCTGTCCAAGTTGACCGTAGAAAAGCAAAGGTGCGCATCGACACATTCACTCTAACACCAAACGTACATTCGATGTTGATTTATTTTTCCTTTTTATTTAGTGTGCGTTTAATGTGTTTACAGAATCGTCGCTCCGTTCATAGTCGCCCTGCACAAGTTGTACGTCGATCTTCACTTCACATATTTGGAGATAAATCCCATCGTCGTGACGGACGCGGGACAGATTTACATTTTGGACTTGGCCGCAAAGCTAGATCAGACTGCGGACTTTGCGTGCGCAAAAGCATGGGACGGCGTCGAATTTCCGCCACCATTTGGCCGTCAACGTCTGCCCGAAGAAGAGTTCATCGCTGAACTGGACGCTAAAAGTGGCGCTAGTCTCAAGGTGTGTGTGTGTATTCTTCGTTGAATTTTATATCACCATCATCATCATAATTTTCAGCCGTTCACCATCCACTGCTGGAAAAAGGCCTCGCAACGGTTCGCAACTACGACAAAAAACTACTGTAAGGAAGATCTATTGATTCTTACTAATTCCGACCCGCTGAAAATGAATCATTATGATTTTCAGTCGTTCACCGTCCACTGCTGGAAGAAGGTCGCTCCAATCCTCTTTCATTCCTCTCTGTCTTGAGCAATCTGCATCCACTTGAACTTTTTCACACGTTCCGCTATATCTGCCACTTTGGTCATGCTTCTTACCCATGTATTCCTCTTGCGATCTCTTCTTGTTATACCAGCATACATCTTTCCAAGTGTGCACTGGATCTTGCGTAAAATTCTTGAATTTAGCATCCATACGTTATAACTGGCACGCATTGGTCGTATGCCTTCATTTTTAAGTATAACGGAATGTTGTATTTAAAAACAATGTTCATTCATCCAAAAGAGCTCCATCCTAGTTTGATTCTTCGTTTTATTTCTTCTTTATATCCAGTCATGTTCGCCAAATGTCCTAGGTATAAATTATTATCGACTATCTCTACAGCCTCTTACTATGTGTTTGACAAAAAAATTAGAATCTGTCACAGAGAAGAAATAAGGGAAACATACTCCCCAGTGCAGTGGTTGACCATTGCCTTCCAGAGAGGAGGAAGGGATTTTTTCTGAATAGACTGGATTAAATAATATTCAAACTGGATATCCAGATCTTGCCAATGACGATATATAAGCTCGTAAACCTTTCAACATACGGACCAAGAGAGCACTGCGCTTTCGCCTGGCTTCAGCTTTTTTCATAGTTTGAAGAAATTTAATTCTAACAAATACATATACATATCAATATCTAACAAAAAAAATTCCCATAGCCAAATAAACGCAAAGGAACCGAGTCGACAGTTCAACGGTACGGATCACAAAAAGAAATACGCTAGCTCGATTCGTTTATCCATGTATTCCTCTTACGATCTTTCTGTGTGTGCACTGGATCTTACGTAACATTCTCGAATTCAGCATCCACATTTCACATCCATACGTCATAACTGGCAGTATGCATTGGTCGTATGCATTAATTAAGCATTAATTTTATTGTTTTATTTTGTCGATTCAGTTGACCATTTTAAACAAAGACGCTCGAGTTTGGACTATGGTTGCCGGTGGTGGAGCTTCTGTTGTGTACACGGACACTCTGTGCGATATCGGTGGTGCCGATTTATTGGCAAACTATGGTGAATACAGCGGAGCACCGACCGAGGGTCAGACGGCAGCTTATGCGGCGACTATCATCAAACTCATGTGCAGCGGTGCCTCTCATCCGAGCGGAAAGGTAACGTTGATTAAATTTCTCGGGTCACAATCAATACCGTTTGCAAGTATCTATATAATTTTTTTGTTATTTTAGATTTTGATTATCGGCGGTGGTATTGCAAATTTCACCAACGTCGCCGATACGTTCCGTGGTATCATTCAAGCTATTGAAACCAACGAGGATAAGTTGCGCCAGAACAATGTCACAATCTTCGTACGAAGAGGTGGTCCCAATTATCAAGAAGGACTTAGGTATGTTTTTTGTATGAATTTTGATTTATTCTTTTTCGTGCCTGCTTCCAACAACTGTATGGTCAGTGGCCTTTCTTTTTATGACCCCATAGTTGATGGAATCGCAGCATTATATTATCTGGCTCATGTGTTCTTTTTATAACTTTATAAAATACTATGTTGTAGTAATAAGAAATTCTTATTTGTAGGCAAATGAGGGAAGTGGGTGAAAGGTTGTCTATTCCGATTTACGTTTTCGGTCCAGAAGTTCACATGACGTACATTTGCCGATTGGCTTTAGGTCAAGAGCCGGTGCCTCAAGACGCTTGGCTTCCTGGTATGCCAAATCCAAAGTTTCTAAAAGTTCTACCCGAAGCGAATGAATCGGTAATTTGCTAATATCCATTGTTCGAGTACTATTATATAGTATTGGAAAATATTAAAAAAATGTGTTTCGTTGCAGAGTATGAACGGTGATAATGAGAAGGCAATCACTCCACAACAGTTGGAAGCTATTTGCAGTCAAGGAAAGAAGCGACCTTTGCCCGCCGGTGAGATTTTGTTCACAAAAGACACAAAGTCTATTGTTTGGGGAATGCAGAATAGAGCTATACAGGTTGGTTGACAATGATAATATAAAACTCTGAGCTTATTATCGTAAAATAGTATCCTATACTAAAAACAATTTCTTTTACAGAACATGTTGGATTTTGATTTCGTCTGCAGAAGAGAAACACCGTCGGTGATTGCAGTAGTCTATCCGTTCACATCAGACCACAAACAAAAATACTATTTCGGCAGCAAGGAAATATTTATTCCAGGTACATACATCTTTCTGTTGAATTTACAAACATGTACATACATACATATATCACTTGTAATAATACAAAAATTATTTATTTCCGTTTTGATATATTATTTACAGTGTACAGCGATCTCGATGCAGCATTTTCGGCACACACAGAAGCAACCGTTTTAATTAACTTTGCCTCTCTACGTTCCGCATATGATTCAACTTTGCAAGCAATGAACTATTCCAATATTAAAACAGTCGTTATTATTGCCGAGGGAATTCCCGAACGTCTCACTAGGAAATTGCTGAAGACTGCCGAAGAGAAAAAGGTCAGCTAAGTTCAATTGTACAGTACTTTAATTCCGTAGTTCTGTCGATTTAAACGTGAAATGTGCTTCAGGTGAACATCATCGGTCCAGCGACGGTCGGCGGAATCAAACCGGGATGCTTCAAAATCGGCAACACGGCAGGCATGATCGATAACATATTGGAATCAAAGTTGTACCGATCCGGCAGGTTATACATTGCACCCAAAATAAACATTTTAATTATCGTGTATACATTTTATTAACGGGTGTTTATTTTTTGCGTGGCGTACGTAACCAAATCCGGTGGAATGTCCAACGAGTTGAACAATATCATTTCAAAGGAAGCTGATGGCGTATACGAAGGTGTCGCAATCGGCGGAGATCGTTATCCCGTTACCACATTCTTAGATCATTTAATTCGGTACGAGAAGGATCCTAGCGTTAAGATGATGGTGCTTTTGGGTGAAGTCGGCGGTGTCGAAGAGTACAAAGTGTGTCGGGCGATGTTGAAGAAGCAAATCACAAAGCCGTTGGTCGCTTGGTGCATCGGAACTTGCTCCGGTATGTTAAGATGTGATTTCTTCGACTTTACGATGCTAATAATTCAGCATTTTATATCAACGTTCAATTTGATTTCAGCAATGTTCAAGTCGGAAGTACAGTTCGGTCACGCTGGATCGAGTGCAGCGTCACAGATCGAAGAAGCCACATATAAAAATAAGGAATTGCGACGACATGGCGCTTTCGTGCCGGATACGTTTGATACTCTCGGTCAAGAGATCGGTGCTTGCTATAAAAAACTTGTAGCTTCCGGAAAATCGTTCCCGCCGAAGAAGTTCCACCACCAAAAGTACCCATGGACTTTGAATGGGCTATGGTAAACATTGCGACTGTAAAAATTAGATATTATTCATTATAATCATATTTAACGTTACGCTTTCATTGCAGAAATTAGGTTTGGTTAGGAAGCCTGCCGCTTTCGTTAGTACAATCTGCGACGAGAGAGGAAAAGAATTAACGTATAGCGGTGTACCAATATCTGCGCTTGTTCAGCGACCTTACGGAATCGGTGTCACTTTAAGTTTATTATGGTAACGGTCGTTCAATGCAAAATTCCAAGTATTGTACACAACAGTAGACGATACAGTAATGTAATGTTTGTAGGTTCCAACGTGAATTGCCGGCAAAGATGTGTCACTTCTTGGAAATGTGTTTAGTTATTACGGCCGATCATGGACCGGCTGTCAGTGGTGCGCACAATACCATAGTTTGCACACGTGCCGGAAAGGATTTGATCTCGTCTGTCGTTAGCGGCTTACTCACAATTGTATGTTGAAAGAATGCCTGTGTTTCGGTCATGGTGAATGTATTGCAGGTTTTGTAAATTGATGTTAATTATTGTAGGGCGATCGGTTTGGCGGTGCTTTAGACAAGGCTGCTCAAGACTTTTCAGCAGCTCATCTGTCGGGTCTACATCCTATGGAGTTTGTCAACGAAAAGAGATCCAAAGGAGAACTCATCATGGGTATCGGTCATAGGTAAAATATAATAATTTTTTACTAATTGCCCGTTGAATGTCATAGGGTGGTTATTATTGAGATTTGAGTGGGCTATGTTGGTAATTTTAGGTTATGGGAAAGAAATAATAATTCATATTTTCAATAGTGACAAACTGAGCTAAACTAGATTTGAAGGATTCTGGATGAATATGTTTCGTACTTCATACTTTTCGGTCGACAAAAATTGTCGCAAGAGTAGGGATGAATGGATAGAACCCGAGAGACTCGAATAACAAAGAAGTGACCTTTTCTTTTCAACACTTCGACTCCCACAACTAGGATTTTTATACCTGAGTGTCTTAGTTCGGAACTAGAGTCGGAACATTTTTTTAGCGTGAGGGCATATCTAGACTACAATTCTACATTAGTTGGCAATCAACGTGTGTTCATTATTGGTTTCTATCGTTAACTAGAAGAAAATAAATATAAAAATAATATGATAATTCGAATTTTTCATTGAAAAAATATGTAAAATGTGTGATTTGTTTGGGGGTCCGGTTTTAGTTCAAAAACGTTGTTCGGTCAAACATTAATCAAATTTTAGATTTTTAGCTTTTTATTTATAGATTTTTTGCCTTTTATGTATACAATTTATAAAGGCCTGTATTTATTGGGCTTATCCTATTTTCGGTCAGTTATTTTAACCAAATGGTCAATATGTTTTATAAAGGTCAGTACTTAAGTGATCACCAAATATATTAAATGGTCATTAATTAAAACTAAACGGTAAGTAAATTTGTGTAAACGGTCTGTAATAAAAAGTTTACTTACTGATTTGTTAATTTTTACTGACTATTTATTATTTTTACTAACCGTTTTCTAAATATAATACAGAAAAGTTACTGACCTTTTATTAATTTAAATACCGACCGATTAATTAGTTGCCATTTTGTTAAGCCCAAACTTCATTAAATTGAGTCATTCTATAAGGCCTTTATTTACTTTACTAGAGTATCACCAGTGACTGTTTATTATATGAGTGTGCAAACAATTAAATGTAAAAAATAATAATTAACTTTCAACGACAACTAAAGAATTTATTGTATTGAGCATTCCTGATAGACACACAGATTTAAGGCTATTATAGTATTTTAATTATAGAAGTATATTTTTACTCACCGTTTTCTAAATATAATACTGACCAATTTATTAGTTGCCAACTGCTAAAATCTACTTGTTTGACTGGATCAGACATTTTTCTGAAATTTTTACCCATAATTACCACGTAGGCTACTTACTATTATTATTGTTACTACTTCTTCATTGAAAATTTGAATCGTTATTTTTTTCCCGTAGCCAATAAATAATTTACAGGCGTTGATCGTCAATGTGCTATATATGTACTTGTAATATATAATATGTCTTTATATATAATTTGGGGTTAACGCTTGAAATGAATCGAAGTGATTGTAATAACGATTAATTAATTTTCAGAGTAAAATCTATCAACAATCCAGACGAGAGAGTCACCTGTTTGAAGAAGTTTGTATTGGAACACTTCCCCAATCACCCAACCCTGGATTACGCCTTAGCCGTAGAAGCAATCACGACACGCAAGAAGCCAAATCTCATTCTCAACGTAGATGGACTCATCGCAGCTGCTTTTGTAGACTTATTCGTGCACAATAATCTCTTTTCAAAGTAAAAATCATTGTTAAAGATTGAAATTCTACTATGTATTTAAACTGTGAATTAACACATTTTCTTCATTTTTTCAGACAAGAATCCGATCAGTATATTAAAATGGGCTCTATAAACGCGCTGTTCGTGCTCGGCAGGACGATCGGTCTCGTCGGTCACTTCTTAGACCAGAAGAGGCTGCAACAGCCGCTTTATCGTCATCCGTGGCAAGACATCGCATACTTGCCCAAGATATAAAGACTTATCGCAGCTTTTAGTTTCAAATATACAACATCAATTTACTAACCTCGAATTTACTGCAAGACTTAAATGCGTTATTCAAACAAAAAAAAAACTAAAAACGGATTGTATAACTCAATTTATCATATAATTTTGCAACCAACCATCCATTTGCAATTTATGTATTTATTTTCGTACATAGAATAAAAAAGGTCAACAATGTTTATTTAAATATATAGGAAGATTATTATTTTAATATTATATATGTATATTTGTTATAATAGTGTCAAAAAAATCAAGGGGTTCATAAATGGTGCTTTTTAGTTTTTTTTTTTGATTTTATTTCGATAACCTATAGCAACGGTACTTACCAGTAAATGAGTAATAAATATCTGTGAATTTACCCAGAGCGCATTTTAAATAGGTTATTAAAATATTGCAACTAATGTTATGCATTTTTTAGTTTGAATCTCGGTTTAATAGCGTGATTTTTTAATTTTTGGCAACGTTTAAACGTATTGTTTGAAGTTGATAGAAATCGACATGGTTGGAATGTACTATTGTATGATATATATTTTTTAATTTTTTGGTACAATAAATAATGTCAAGGATAAAAAAACTATCCTATTTTTTAACATAATTGTAGTGAAAGGTTTTTTTTTTTCAGTATGTTGTGTGAACTTTGGTTGTTTGTTAATACATAATAGTGACATTTGATGTATGTATAATATGTAATGTTATTATTCCACTAATGAGTTAGTTATTATTTAAAAATATTTAGTTATTTTAATTTTTTAGAATTGTCAACATTTCCATTTCTTATTATTTTTTTTTTTTGTTTATTCTGTTTATTATTTCATTTTGATTAAAAGGATGTCAAGTATTTATTTTTGATTTTTATTTTTTACACTTACATACTAATATATGTATGTACATGGTATGGAATGGCTCTATTGTGTTTTACGACATTGGAAAATTTTACGGTATCGGAAAATGGACATTGAAGTTAGTCTCGGTGTTAGGATATAAATTAAACGGCACTAAATTCGTATTAACAAGCACTGATAAGAAAAAAAAGTAAAAAATGTGTAGCCGTCTGTAGATGTTGCCTTTTTAAATAAATATAAACTCGTTGATTTATTCACTAATCGGTACAAAATGGTTGCTCATTTGATTCGGAAGATGAATAATTTGTTCAGAATACATTTTTTAGTATCGATTGGTGTATAATAGACGAGTACTACCCAATATGAAATATATCATTGTTATTAGTGTTTTATCTCATACTAAAGCTAAAAATTAGAACTCGCTTATGATAATATGTACAAGCCGGGTGTGAACGTACACTTCTTTCGCATTTTCAAAGTTTATAAACTAATTCATCAGCCTTTATATTGTCGATTTGATTTTAAAAGTTCTTGTCTCGTATTTAATGCTGTTGCGTGAATATTTACCTGTTTATTACTTCTAGTCGTGAGTAAGTCACGACATTACGAATCCACACATCCTGTCGACTCGTCTCGGCAGCTCAAATAATCAGGGTTTTTCTATAGCTCGGAGATGAAAACATGTTCGTAATTCTAGTTGGTTGTACGATAGTAGAATGTAAGACGATTGTCATTATAGTAGGCTTTGCACGATATTTTTATATTCATTTTATCAAACATTTGTAAAAAAAATTGACTGGATAAACGTTAAGAGTTATTAAAATCTTCAAATCTTGAACACAATGATTGAGAGATATTTTCCATAAAAAATCATATTTTTCTATTAAAATCGACAGTTAAAACACTGAAACGTTGAAAGGGTATCGTCTTTGTATTTTTAATATTGATTGTATTATATTTATCATATTATTTTCATTGAGCACAATAAATAGAAAATGAATACATGTAAGCGAGACTTTCATTCGGCAATTAAACAATTATTTGTTTTCGTTTTGACAAATTTTTATTATTACAATTCAATGAAATAAATAAATAAAAATAAACCGACCAATCGACACGTTGAATATGATAAAAGTTAAAAACGTGTAATCTATTGCATTCCAAAATCCTATGTAAAAATGGTACAGTTACAATATAAATGCACCGTTACTAATCATCTAAATCTTGTATCCTATGACCGCCTTTCTACGCTGTAACATTACAGTAAAAACAGTATTCTACAGAGATTTAACTATCGGTGTCTTCTCGTCTAAAAAAAGGGGAAACTTGCCTAATTTTGTCAACGTGAGTTGATTTTCAATACGATGACTAACATCGTACATAAATATCTTAAATTAATATCACGAAATTAGCTGTAAGTTTCCCGGCACACGTCTACGTTTCTACTTAAAATTTAAATTTTCTGATTTACGCGTCTATTAATATAATTCGTAACGAATACGCAAATTTAGTTTACAGTCTTTTGGAATGATTAAATTTTTTTTTTTGAGCTCTCGGCGTTCAATACTTTTCAGCCATGATCAAAACGACGAGACTCGTCCAACCGGTGAACGGTTTACAACCTGATCCTTCACCGTTCTTATCCGAATATTGTTCCCAAAGGTAACCAGTTCTATTGTATTCCTTTACAATATTATCTGCAATCAAAAGTATAAAACCATTATATCTAATGTATGTATGTACATATGTACATGCAAGTGTTGATTAAAAAGTTGGTGTCGTTTTAAAAAATTTATACCTACGAAACTAATAACGCTACGGTGACGAAAAACAAACCATTATTAGTTTCGGGATGTAAAATTTTGAAAACAGCACCGGTTGTAAAATGTATCATTACTTATAACATTAATTCTAAGCCGTTTATAAATCGAAAGTGCAAGCTCGGCGTGAGGTCCTTCGGTATGACCATAGTGATGAAGTGCTCTTATAGCCAAGTAATTCATATTGATCCAGATCTGACCACGCCAATATGGCGGATCGTGTTCTGTATTACGCTTCATGTACAACGGAGACGACTTAGCAAGTGATCTGCAATTATACAACGGCATCGTATAAAAATGTAAAAAAAAAAACAATATTTTCACAGCGCTAAAAGTCTACCTGAGACCGTACGATGTCCACAACAGTTCCGGCTTAGTCAACTGTTGTAAGAGTCGTCCGAGTCTCGGGCAATCCGGTGGAAGAACTTGCAGAAACATCGGGAAGAGACTCACGTAACCCATGGCCGAGTCGACGAAACGAGGCTCCGGAGCTCGGAGAGTGATCCGGACGGGACTTCCAACTCCGGTTGCACCACGAGCTCCAGCCGGAGGCCTCTTCAGTGTTACAGAGTCCGTATGGAATCCTTAGTACGATATTCTTACATTAAAAATCACACCGTAACGAACGTGTTATGTATTTGAGTCGGTGTTTACCGTAATCGCTGAAGGTATCCGTGTACGAAGACCAGTGCAGATCAGCAAGTTGATTTGGATTTGAAAGTATATCGGCGGCTACTGAATAACGTTGAACGGTCGTTCGACCGAGTGCTATGGATAATGAAGCTAATGCTCGTGCTCCGAGTTGCATCCAGCATCTTAGATCTACGTGTCGTTCGATTACGCTCGGATGAGACGCTCTGAAATATGGGAAATATTGTCTGGGTGTATTTTGAACTGCAAACAGTTACCAGTGAATAGTATTACAAATAACCTCGGATAGTCGTCGAGACCCGAAGTCAACGTTTTAGGATTTAGTTCTGAATAGGCATCAGGATCTCGACCGCGCCACCTGTAAGACGAGGGCAGTTCTCCAGGTTGGGTCGTATTGAACCAATTGTACCAAGCCTAATAACATATGCAAGTCGAAAAGGTTAATTTCTATATCGTTGGCAATATTTTAAGTACAGCGTAAGCATTACAGTACTTGCAATCTAGGGAACATGCGATTCAACGTCTGAAATTCGATGCTCGCCGGTTCCAACTCTTCGGGATTGTCACCGAGTATCTGCAGGAGAGTAAGGAAAAAGGTTGGGGGATTTGCGTTTGTGTTTCGTTGGGTTACGAATTCTTCAGGCACTCTTGCGACGGCTTCGACACCTGAAAATTTAACGTATAGTACAATCTAAAATCAATTTTTAAAAGTATGCATACAATAACAGTATTGTATATATGTATGTAGGTATTAGCCTCCTTTTTCATCCTTTCTCCCCAAGACGCTCACATGAGGCCACACCCCTCCAACAATAACAGTACCTAATATTTGCTCTCTAGGTATCCATCCTTCAGCATTCATCAGATCGAACCAATGCGCGATGATATCGAGAGCGATACTTTTATCCCATCTTGCCAAAAGAAGTCCGTGAAATCCTTCGTCCCATAAGAAACCTCTCGGAAAGTGTGATCTGCAATATTTTGAGTACATACATATATTACAATAGTGGAAATTTGTATTGTACTTCAGTACAAGAAAAATTACAATACCTAGAAGGCACAGCGGTGTATAGAGCCGCCTTCCAATAAGGAACTGGCTCTTGAGTCCTCGCTGAAAGGACTCGGCTCGATCCGTAAAAGTATCCTATTCCACCGATTAAATTGCTGAAAGCTGATTTTGCAAAACTTACTAGGGTCGCATTAAATCTATGAACAATTAAAAAATATATTGTGAATAATGAACGTCGTATCGTGTTTATAGTGTAAAGTGAAATTATAATAACCCTTTCTTTTCCAATTCGAAAGTTTCTTCGAATCTTTTATCGAAACCGGCTATATTTTCAGCTAATAATTTAGTGTACTCGTCACCGCTCAATTCTTCATCGCGATCGATGTAACTTCCAGATTCAAATAAAACATCCATTGAAAATGGAATTTGTACGGTCAATTGTGTAGCGATGAGATTCGGCTCGGGCTGTAATAAAAATAATTATATTTAATTTGATTTTAAATTAAATCGAGACTTCCTTAGTCAGACTCACTTTACTCTTATCGGAGAGTCCTTGTCCGAGTAATTGTCCTGCGAGTGCAATCCACTGACGACCAGTACGAGTATCGCGAGCTAATCTCAACGATGATATGATAGTCTCTCGCAACAGTTGTAAACCAAGGGATGTTGTGCTCAAATACGATTCGTGCAATAAATCACCTGATAGAAGAAACGAAAACTTAAATAACACAGTGTAACAAATTTTTACATTTTTCATTACCGGAACGGATAGCTTTCAATCCTTACTGATTATAACCCGCTAAGAACGAATGTTTTCATCATATTAATTTTCAGCTATGACTGGATGTAAAGAAGAAGAGATAAAACAAAGAATGAAACTAGGATGGAGCCCTTTTGGAAGAATGAATATAGTTTTTAAATCCAACATTCCGCTATGCTTAAAAAATAAGGCATACGACCAATGCGTACTGCCAGTTATGACGTATGGATGTTGAATTCAAGAATGTTACGTAAGATCCAGTGCACACAAACAAGCATGGAAAGATGTATGCTCGGAATAAAAAGAAGAGATCGTAAGAGGAATATATGGGTAACAAGTGCAGATATAGCGAAACATGTGAAAAAGTTGAAGTGGGTACATAGCGCGAAGAATGGATGGCGGATGGACGCGAAAAATACTGGAATGGTATCCGAGAGGATGTGAAAGAAAGCAAGGTAGACCAAGTGGACGATAGGCTGATGAATTGAGAAGAATGTGCGGAGTCAATTGGATGCACATTGCTCAAGACAGATAGGAATGGAAAAGGATTGGAGAGGCCTTCGTCCAGCAGTGGATGGTGAACGGCTGAAAATCATAATGATGATTCATTTTCAGCGGGTCGGAATTCGTAAAGATTGATAGGTTTTCGTTGTGGTAGTTTTTTGTTGTTGTGTAGTTTTAACACAAAAATACTTTTAATCGACTGTACGTTGCGAACCTTTATGCGGAATTAGATTGAGTTTAAAATCGCCTAAAGATGGAGTAAATCCTCTGACGCCCGTAGCTTTTCTTGAAGCGGCTCCTGAAGGGTGTATTTCAGCTCCGCCGGATCCTCCCGTACCTTCGATACTCGTATACCAGATCAAAGATACAGTTTCGTTTTGAATTGAAGCCGGGTCGTATTCCGGAAACGTCTAAACATTCAATGTTAACATGTTAAGTACGGCTCGACAAGTCGATAGTAAATAATTTACACGAACATAGTTACTTCGTCAAAATCTACTGATACTCTAGCGGTCCAATCGCCTCCATGTCGACCACCTAATCGTTTGACAAACGAAGTAGTTAATTTCAACGGCCCGCCGAATATTTCCTGATCGCCAAAGTTGACACCGTCGTGTCTAGTCCATCCGTACTTTCGCAAGTCGTCTGATTGAGAACACCAATGTCTTTAAAAGTGAAAGCATCACATTAGAATCTTCGACAATATTATTACTTTACAGGGTATATTTAAATCTTTAACCTGATTCCGCTGCCTCCGGGACGAAGCCGAGACGGTGTATACCACATGAGACCCATCACGATCGATTGAGGATCTCTGGTTTTCATACCGAAATAGTGACCGGGACGATACGAGCCCCAAAACCTTTCAGGAATGTCCAATCCTGAAAGTTGTACTACCTGTAAATATAAAGTAAGATTATAAGCAATTCGACGATACAATAACACATCTATAAATTAATACTAACTTTATTTTCATCGAAAGGTGTATTGACCCTAGTTTCCAAGTATCCTAGAAAGCCTATATATGCGGCTACTATGAAACAAGTAAAACCGAGTATCGACTTCCAATAACTCAAAACGCCATTCTTCTTAATCTCTACTTTATCGCTGCCAGCGGAACTGCTGCTGTTTCCATTGGTGTTTTTATTTCCAGATAGTTCAGAATGTGCGTTTGTATTCTTTCTGTTTCGCGCCATTTTTTTTTATTTGCGATTTTTATTATGAATGAAATTCCATTTGACTTCAATTGATATGTCTAACTTTGCTGTGCTAACTGCAACGTTTTATGTGCATGAGAAAATCGAAACGTCAAATCTGATGACCCGTCAGTGACGTTTCGCGAGGTGTCATTCAAAATTCAATGTATAAATAAAAGTAATAATGAATTAAGTACTTTTCGTCAAAATGATTAATCTATTGATCCATTAGTGGCGATTGAAGCTAATCGTTCATTCACGAACGAATTTATAAATAAAATTAACCAAAATGTAGCGAAACCTGACAGCGAGTTTGACCTTTGTGGCCAAAACGATACATTTGACGGCCATGGATGGAATTTTATTTTATTGGGAAACTAGTAAATGGTTGACTGACCATTTTGACCATACTGACCATTTTCTTGAAAAAATATTGACCGTTTATTGATTTAAATCATTTTCGGCGGTTCACCATCCACTGCTGGATGAAGTCCTATCCAATCCTCTTCCATTCCTGTCTGTCTTGAACAATTTGCATCCACTTGACTCCACACATTCTTTTCAATTCATCAGCTCATCTACTCAGTCTGCCTTGCATTCTTTCACATCCTCTCGGATACCATTCTAGTATTTCTCGCGTCTATCTGTTATCCATTCTTCTCACTGTGTCTACTTCAACCTTTTCACACGTTCCGCTATATCTATTACTTTGGTCACACTTCTTACACATGTATTCCTCTTGCGATTTATTTTTCTTATACCAAGCTTTTCATGATTCTCTGTGTGTACTGGATCTTACGAAGCATTCTTGAATTTAGCATCCAAGTTTCACATCCATACATCATAACTGGCAGCAAGCATTGGTCGTATGCTTCTTTTTAAGCATAGCGGAATGTTGGGTTTAAAAACTATGTTCATTCTTCCAAAAGCACTTCATCCTAGTTTTATTCTTCGTTTTATTTCTTCTGATTTACATCCGGTCATATTCACCAATTGTCCTAGGTATAAAGAACGATCAACTACCTATATGATTATATATGATTTAAATACTGATCGATTAATTAGTTGCCAATAAAAGTAATGGCCGTGTTATGAGCAGTTTGGACAAATGTCAGTTGGCCGGCATCTAGCTGTCAGTTGACGGGTGTTGGCCACCAGTGAGTTTAGTCGTTCGTAATCAGAGTGATCTTGGGTGAAATGGAAGAAAGTCAGCTGGATTATGCAGCACAGGCTTCTCTCGAGCTGCTGGAATTCCTATCACCTGGACCTGCCGAGGAGCAAGACGCTCTCGTCGAACTACACGTTCGAAAACTACACCAGGACACTTCCGTCACACCTGTCTTCGACCCTACTGACAGTTAGTATCACCCCATTGTATAATATAAACGCACGACTTACGAGTCGTGTGCCTCATTGCTGAGGATCGTGACCATGATTTGTAGTCGGCTACCTCGAATCCTCCAGTTCTCTCCGGACTCTTAAATGCCTGCCACGGCACGGATCTGGTTGGTCCAGCACGTTGAAGACATTCCTCTTTCCCTTGTTCCCTTCACACCACCAACCACGATGACGCTCCAGACTGTCATTTCCTCCCAGACTGATTTCCCTCTCCGCGTGCCATGTCCAAATTTTTCATGTATGGAAAGATGTATGTTTGGTATAACAAGAAAATATCGTAAGAGAAATACATGGGAAAGAAGCATGACCAAAGTGGCAGATATAGCGGAACGTGTGAAAAAGTTGAAGTCGATACTGGATACACAGCGCGAAGAATAGATGGCAGATGAAATACTGGAATGGTATCCGAGAGGATGTGAAAAAAAGCAAGGTAGACCGAGTGGACGATGGGCTGATTAATTGAGAAGAATGTGTGGAGTCAAGTGGATACAGATTGCTCAAGACAGACAGGAATGGAAGACGTTGGACGTGAACGGCTGAAAATGATAATGATGATAAGATTTGAAAGTTCTTTTCCCTCAACTGATGAACATCGTTCCAACCATCCAGGGTCAATAAACGCACAGTATACACCAAGTGTGTATAATTTGCTAATTACCATCAATAATGTACAGTTGTCGGTGAACAGTTGTACCATTTTCATAACTGTTCATAATAGTACATACATACATATGTGCAATACACGTTCCGTTATATTGAAATCGGTTCGATTGAATTTTTTTCACGATGACTTTGATTCTGATTGGGTATGTTTTAATGATTTCAGAGAACGATTGGATATCGGGACCAGCAGGTCACACACTAGCCTCGTATTGTTCAGGCCGTGTTGCACTTTTGGATTTTTTCACGTACTGTTGCATCAATTGCCAACACGTATTGCCCGATTTGCACGATCTCGAACAGTTGTATTCGCGCGAAGATGGACTGGCCGTTGTAAGTCAAATATTTCCATATATGAAAAATGTTCAACGAAACTTTTTATATTGTAATGCATATTGAGTTTTATATAGGTTGGAATTCACAGTGCAAAATTTGACGCAGAACGTTTGCCATCAAACGTATTACATGCTACGAAACGGCTAAATATAAAACATCCCGTGTTGAACGACCCGGAAGCGAGCCTTTGGGGTCGTCTCGGAATCCACTGTTGGCCCACTTTAGTCTTATTAAGTAAGTCGGTGTAATGTGATTTAATTTATGTTGTGAATTTGTTACGATTGTGTTTGTCTTTAGGTCCAGAAGGAAAGCCGATATTGGTGTTAGCTGGAGAGGGTCATCGGGAGATTTTGTTTAGAACGGTTTCGGTCGCTTTGAACTATTTTAGAGAATTGAAAACACTTAAAACGGGTGTAGATGAAGATATCGTTGCACCGTTAGAAGAAAAGATTGATGTAAATCGTCTCAGGTTTCCTGGAAAGGTACGTTTGATTGAAAGTAGTATTAAATGGAAATTTTGCAACAATTCTATGTATTTGTTTGTTTTTGTTTAGGTATCGTTGAATCCATTTTGCAATCAGGCCGAAGGTGAACCGTGGTTGTGCATATCGGATTCTGGAAATAATCGCTTAGTATTGGTGGATTATCTTGAAAATGTTGTTAATGTAATCGGAGGAATGGAAGCCGAACTTAGGGTATGAACGTTTTGTAAGAAAATATTTTACCACAAGTACTTTTTCAAATAAATAATGATCATTTGTTGTATTAGGATGGAAATTTTGAAGAAGCTAGATTCAACAATCCGCAAGGAGTTTGCTGGTTAAAAGGCAACATACTCTATGTGTGCGATACTGGAAATCATGTTATAAGACGAGTTTCGTTAGAAACGAAGACGGTTGAAATATTTGCCGGTACCGGCGTTCAAGCTGAATTTGGAGATCAAGGTGATCTTCAATTTATTTAGTTTATCCTTTTGTTTGTTTGTTTATAACTTATGATGATTTTTTGATGTTTTAGGTGGCTTAAAATATTGTCAACAGTCATTGGCTTCACCGTGGGATATAATTTTGTATAGAACGGCCGACATGGATATGTCGATAAGGAAGCCGATCTTACCCAATGAAAGTGATGCAATGGTATTTTATTTTACCCTTCTTAATTTCTCAAGTTATTTGAATGTATAAGATCATTCATTGTATGTATATGGTAAATTTTCTAGGCTGACCCAGACGTTGAAATTGAATCTTTGAAACGTGTCCTACTCGTTGCTTGCGCCGGTTCACATCAAATATGGGCTATATTTTTAGACACAACTGTCTGGTGGAAATATAAAACATACTCAGAAGGTTATTTCAATTTTGTATAAATGTATGGTATGCTACAGGAAAAGTAAGAAATTCGACATTTTATATAATAGCGCTTTAGGCAAAGTAACAAATGAATTTTGCTCTCCCAATCATTTTTCTAGGCAACTAATTATTCGGTCAGTATTAACATCAATAAACGGCTAGTAAATTTTCCAAAAAATGGTCAGTAGTATATTTAGAAAACGGTCATTAAAAATATATATTACCGTTATTTAAATTTACTTACCGTTTAGTATTAATTCATCATTTTCAGCTGTTCACCATCCACTGCTGGATGAAGGCCTCTCCAATCCTCTTCCATTCCTGTCTGTCATGAGCAATCTGCATCCATTTGACTCCACACATTCTTCTTAATTCATCAGCCCATCGTTCATTCGGTCTACCTTGCTTTCTTTCACATCCTCTCGGGTACCATTCCAGTATTTCTCGCGTCCATCTGCCATCATGTATTCCTAATACGATCTTTTTTTGGTTTACCATACATAGTATTAATTACTGATCAGTTAAGTACATACTGAACAGTGTGTACAGACCTTTTATAAAACTTCTGACTATTTATTAAAATTACTCACCATTTGGTTAAAATAGCTGACCGAAAATCGGAAAAGTTACTGACCCAATAAATACAGACGATTTTTTTTATCTCACCAATCTGATCAGCTGATCTTGAAGAAAAATTTGAACCAGTTTTTTTCGTGTGGTCTTTTTCAATGTCAGTATTTTCTATTGCATTTAGTATTTTGCCTGGCCATTTTTGGCATTAATATAAAATGCCCAACAATGCGGAATTTCACACAGCCTGTATCATACATATGTATGTATATGTACATAGTTTTATTTTACGTATTAAACTACAACGTGTTTTTTGTTCTAGGTACTGTATTGGCGATCGTCGGTAGTGGCCGAGAAGAGAATCGCAACAATCGATATCCAAATTCTGCAAGTCTCGCTCAACCTTCCGGCTTGGCTTTGAAAGGTGAAGCTATATTTATAGCCGACAGTGAAAGTTCATCGATAAGACATTTAGATGTTAAATCAGGTCAATTGTCTCCGTTGGCTGGCGCCGATAGGAATCCTTCGGTAAGATTACCTCATTATGATTTGTCTTACATTTAATGATTGCATATAATAGTTTGATATGATACTTGCAGAATTTGTTCGCATACGGAGATCTGGACGGACGCGGCTATTCGGCAAGACTTCAACATCCTTTAGGCGTAGCTTGTTGTCAGAATTCATCTACGGTATACGTCGCCGATACTTATAATCACAAAATCAAATTGATCGACTCGGCTAATGGAGATTGTTCCACTATTTATCCGACTGTGGATTCGACGATCACTTTGTCTGAACCTGGTGGCGTTTGCATGTCGATGAAGACTCAAAGTTTGATCATCACCGATACGAACAATCATAGATTAGTCACGATGGACGTAAACACAAAGGAAACTAAAGTTATAGAACCTAAATTCCCAACGGCACCGAGACAGAGCGAAAAGAAAGAAAATTATACAAAAAATAACCTAATCACTTGCCCCATGGAAGTTACGGTCAATGAAACCGACGAAGCTAAGTTAATTTTGGAAATCGATTGCGGTACAATCAAGGGAGAAAAAGATTTGCATTTGACACCGGAAGCACCACAACGTTGGCTGATCAAAATTTTGGATACAACCTTAGAAAATGACTTGACTAGCGAATGGGACATAGTTGGTGGTATTCGCAATGGAAAAGAACTGCCTATGAAGATAGAATTGCACAAAAAACCCGGCTCAAAACACGTCGGTGACTTTAAACGGATGATCAGATTAGAGTTCTTCATCTCCTTGTGCGAAAACAACTTGTGTTTCATCAAGAGATTTGCCGTTGATTTTCATTTGGTAACGGCGAGCAATGTCAACGTTTCGAAAACGTACAATTTAAACGTTAAGTTAACATCTGAAGGAGGCATAATTGCCGTTGTCGAAGAAAAGTGAATGTAAAACGTATCATAAGAATTAATGGATTTTTTTACTAATAAATAATAATTAGCGACACACTGTTGACTGTTGCATTTCTTCTAATAAGAAGCTTTAAACGTGTACAAATGTATTTGGCTGTTAAATACAGTACAGTTCTTTTCAAACGTATCGATACGTTATTCAATGCTCTATTTTGGAAAAGTGCTGTACTGTGACGAATATATTGATATATCAGCAATATTTGCTTATTTACGCTACCTCCGATTAATCAAAATGCCTTTCGTACTGTTGAAACGATATTAATAATTTATAAATATTTATCTAAGCTACCGTATTTTTTTTTTATCAAGCCGAGAGTTTAAACTACTATTTTTTATGAACGTTTGTTCTTGTATTATGTATATTTTAATTTTTATAATGACTTACATATATGGGACGCTTTGTGTGACATCTGCATGTACTTTAAAATAAATTATTTTGTGTGAAAGTATTAATATTTACAAATATCATGTCAATGTTATGGATATTATACGATAAATTAAAAAAATAAAATAAGTTTTTATTTTATATGAATTTACTTATTTTTATTTTTTCTAGAATCGTACACTTTCATTACTAGTAACTGCCTATTGATGGTGTCATCGGGTGGTTAAACCCAGGGGTGGATTGAGGATGTAATTCGGTTCGGGCGATTTTACATGAACTGGCCCGCAATAATAATAATAAATGTATTCCCGATTATTATTATATGGATATAGTCACGGGTTATTAACGGAAGACACTTGAGCTATCTAAGATTCGCTGACGACATAGTAATAGTTGCATGTGACTCAGTAGATGTACAAAATAGATTTACAGAATTAAGCAACGAAAGTACGAGTATGAAGGTAGGATTAAGAATTAATTTTAATAAAACTAAAATTATGTTAAATGAATTTTGCACGCAAAGGGTAGTCACAGTAGATAATAATATTGCAGAGATAGTTGATAGTTATTTATACATTGGAAAATTAGTGAATATGACCGGATGTAAAGAAGAAGAATGAAACTAGGATGGAGTGCTTTTGGAAGAATGAACATAGTTTTTAAATCCAACATTCCGTTATGCCTATAAAATAAGGCTGCCAGTTATGACATATGAATGTGAAACTTGTATGCTAAATTTAAGAATGTTACGTAAGATACAGTGCACTCAGAGAAGCATGGAAAGATGTATGTATGCTTGGTACAACAAGAAGAGATAGTGAGAGGAATACATGGGTAAGAAGTATGACCAAAGTGGCAGATATAGCAGAACGTGTGAAAAAGTTGAAGTGGCAATGGGCTGGACACATAGCGAGAACAATGGATGGCTGATAGACTCGAGAAATACTGGAATGGTATGCGAGAGGATGTGAAAGAAAGCAGGGTAGACCGAGTGGAAGATGGGCTGATGAATTGAGAAACATGTGTGGAATAGTTGATTCCGACTGTTTTAGAAATAAGCTGCTTTAATTGATGATGTATCACTGATCTTTTTCATTTATATAACGAAAATGCGCCACAGGCGAAGTTTTTTTAAACAAATGTAGTTTTTATCTGAAACTAAACTTGTTACATGTACAAAAACAAAAAAATTCCTGTGCCATGTGTGTGAGTGAGTGAGCGTATGTGTACATGCCGTGCCGTGGTATGCGAGCGTTCCGCAGCTAGGCTACGCATCCAGTCGGTCCAGATTCCTGCGCTACTATACCGCATCCAGATTCCTGCGCTACTATATGTACATATATAATAACGCCCTAAGTTTGTCTGTTTGTCCGGCAGGAACGCTCAATACAATTTTTTGTTGAAATTTTCAATTATTATTTTAATATTTTCCTATAATCACATAAGTACCGGTCATTATTATTGCTATTCCACTCATACGTCAATAACAAACACCCATTGATTTCCAACTATTTAAATAGTTTTTTTTACGCATCGGTAATTCTTTGTTTGTTGTGTAATCTGTAACTAGGGTAGCAGTTCTGTCAAATTCGCACAATCCGAGCTATAATGTCTAAAAGTTCTTTAATTTTAACACTAGTTTGGATTTGTGCATGTTTTCTGAATGCTTCACATTCCCTACAAGAAATTATTCCGTATTTAGCTCCGGAAAATTGCACCAAAGTGCAATATTTTGATGCCGAGTCGTATAAATGCGATCCTTGTTTGTCCGGTTTCGAAAAATCTAATACAGGTGAATAAAATTATAATTTAATTGATGTATCGTGTAAATGGGCCTTTTTATAAATATATCTACATATATAGGATGAATAATATTATGTTATTATTTTAATAGGTCTATCTTGCAGTTGTACCGGTCTTAATAAATATGTCAAAACCATCAACGATACTGTAAAGCAATGTTTACAATGTAAAGCTTCCGAATACATGGATAGGTATTCCTCATCGTGTGTTCCAAGAAATTGTTTCAACATCGGCAACGGAAAGATCACATGTTCCGTCTGCAAGAAGAATCAAATCATCGGTATAACAAATAAGTTTTTAATCATTTCGAACGAATTTTACATGTTAGATTATTTGTTATTGTCGTGTTTCAGTGACGAACTCGTTGAACGGTTCAGCTTTACCGATAGTCGAATGTATTACGTGTAGTTTGGGATTTGTCCCCTCGCCCGATAGAATGTACTGTCGACCGTGCTCTTTGAGATTGGCTGATCGCAAACTGTGCGATTGTGATAAGAAACAGTCCACTATCGTCAACGATGTCTGTATATCTAATGTGTTTCTGAAGAATGTTACAGTTTTTAAGCCGATGTCCTCCGGTGATTCGTTCCAATCGGATTACTTCGATAAGAATTATATGTCTTCCTTATACTTATGCTCTGTATGTAAAACTGCATGATTATTTGGTATTTTTTTGTAATTTTTTCACTATGGTTTTTTGTTTGTAGCTTAAAGATGCAGTGGCTTGCCAAACGGTTATTAATATGTGCGTACTTTCGCTGTATTCAAACGTTGAGAATTCGCCGTGTAAGATGTGGAAGAATTTGAAGCAACAAGGTTATTATTTGACTGTTGTATGATGTTGTAATTATTGGTAAAAGAATCAAACAATCAAAATGAAGTATTCAATTTTATAACGTTTTATATATTCAGCAGTTCCTATTATGTACGGAGAGGATGAATCATATTCAGTATTATTTCGTAAGAAGATTGATATTGCTTATAGTTTGAGTGAAAATTCAGAGGTATTTGATTTTGTTCTTATTGTGTACATTAACAGTAATCTGAATTTTATAAATATTACCATTATTGCAGTATAATTATTTAAACATCATCGCATTGAAAACTGATCCGTTAGGAAACGTTCAAAGTTATTCAGATTTAAATTCTCAATGGATGCTTCCGTGTCCGACTATTCGTAAATTGAGTCAAAGCAATTTTTTGAAGTTTAGTGTTAATTATAGGTTAGTTATTGCATATTGATTTAAATATGTAAGTTAAATTGTTCATTAATGTTATGTGTTTTGATTTTTAAATAGACATAAATGTACAGTCGGAGCCAAACAGTTATTTTCAGAAAGTGAAACGATAGTTTTTGAACCGTATATTAAATATACTGACGATGAAAGTAAAGATCCTGGACCTGTATTGCATACAGTTCCAATATTGGTTAAGGGAACTTTGGTATATTTCAATAAGGTATTTTTTTTTATTATTATTTTGATTCAGGTTAGATTAGGTTAGTAAATAATAGATTTTATGATTATTTTTAGGAAAGTGATATAAATAGTTGGCAACTAGTAAGAAGATTTTATCTGTTTGATAAAATAAGCGGAATATCAAATGTGAACGGTGCTGCAGTTATTAAATATTTTAGATATGCAAAATATATTGAAATACGTATACGGTATATTCCCCAAAATTATTAATGTACTAACTGAAATGTACTTTTGTCGAGACATAATTTTTATTTTTAGAATAAGACGTAAAGAAAAAGGTGAACGTAGTAAAATATATCCACCGTTATTCATAGTGCATTATGCGGAATTGAACGAGGATGACATTAAAGTTGATCTCAATGTAAATATGGAGTTTGCTATTACTTACGAGCTAGACGGAGCCAGTATGGTTAATGGAATGGAAGTAAGTCATCATTTAGTTTATTAAAGATCTCGGATTGATTTTTTAATAAGAGTATGCAGTTTGAGTCCCTTTTAACCACATATGTTTAAAAGGGACAAAAAACTCTAGCACTCTTTCTCATAAAAAGAGATACAAACTTTTGTCCCTTTTTAACCCGTAGTTTGAAGAAACCAATATTCATAAAACTGTATACTCTCTTGTTAAAACAAACTATAGGAAGAATTGGTTTAGTAATAGATAAACATTTCTGTAGATTGCAGTTGGATCTATATCGGCTTTCGGAATTTTATATACAATATTGCAAACTTGGTCTTATTCACGACGCATAGGAAAAGTGGGATTCGACGTGTTCACAATATTGCATTTTTTCATTTTTGCTTGTGGGAATTTGGCCAATTCATTTTTCATAGTAAGTTTATTCGAATTATTTATTTTTAAATGGCAACTTATGTAAGTTTATCAAGCTTTTCAATGTCCACTTGTGATTTTAAGGTATCATTCGGTGCTAGTAGCTATTCATTTCTTATAAACAAGTTGCAAAAGGTTGTTTATATGCTACCGCCATCTAAAAGAGATGAATACGTCATACAGACTTATATTATAGTAGCTTTTTCTTTGAAGGTAACATTTGTTTATTGAGGTATTCTAAAAATATGATAAATGTTAAGTATGTATTCATTTTCAGATCGTTGAAGTTCTTGTAATTAATTGGAAGCAAATTAACGTTGATATATCTTTCATAGACTGGGAAAAGCCGAATCAACCTCTATTGGAGATTGGAATTAAAACACCTAGCAAAACAAGTATGATTGATTATTATTGATTCAAGTTATTTTGATGATGATTCATGATACATTGAATTTATTTTAGATTTGAAAGCAGAAACTCCGGTGTCTTTTTGGCGACCCTACTTTGTAGCCAACGAGTGGAATGAGATTCAAACGATGCGCAAAATCTCACTACCACTTCATTTAGTTGCTTGTATTTTCGCATTAGAAATTTTCGGAGCATCATCTTGGACTAATGTTGGGATTCAAGTGGATTCTAATCGTTCAACGGAATCCATATCATCGCCGGCTTATCAATTCGCAACGAGCGGATTGATTTTTCTATTGTTATACTCTGTACAACTGGTTCTATCGTTATTTTTATACGAACGATACATCAAGAATGCCATATTGGATTTTATGGACGTGTGCTCAATCGCGAACGTGTCCTTATTAATCCTGGATGCACCACTGCACGGTTATTACTTGCACGGAAGGTGATTAATTATCCTTTAGCGAGGCTATAATTTTTATATGGCGACTTTGTTTACGTTCTTTTATGTATGTATGTATATTTAGGAGTATTCATGCAACTTGTGAAACTGACGCTAGAGGATTACAACCGGGTTTGCCGTATCGCGCTTTCAGTTTAAGATGCACACCTGATTTTAGGTTAGTGCTGGTTAGGTTAAGGTAGATTAGGTTATATTTGTTAATGTTAATCATTCGGCTATTTCAGGTTATATTTTAGTAGGTTGAGTACCCATATGGTAATAAATGGTGTAAAATGGCAATGGCAACATCATTTATCGACGGCAGGTGATCGTCCCAATTTAGATTCTTCAACGACTACAGGTTGAAACATACAGTTTATTTATATATATAGAAAAATGTTTATAATGCTATTTAGAATTTGATTTTCAGGTTTAAATTCGGGTCGTAAGTCCAGCGGAAGATCATCAAGGAGGGATGATAGCGATATGGTTGTTAATGGCTTGCCGTCCGCTATTGATCACAGAGAGCAAGCTGCTAAATTAATCAACAAGTTCTTGACTGCATTCTTAGATCATGTTAGTTGTACATATTTCTTTCTGTCCGTTTATGTGTGCACTTACAACAAACCTGCCTACTATTTGAGTATAACCAGTGTTTTGTTCCGAGACGCTGCAGGTTATAAATGTGTTCAAATTCAGTGTATTAAATATCTGTTTTGATAGGCTTTGGAGGATTTGGACTATGAAGTGAGAGAGAAACACTTTTTGGAACGTCTCTTAGACGTTGAGCTGATGGATGAAGGAAATTATAAAACGCTCTTTATGTACAACACTGGCGGGGATTTACAATCTTTTCAAAGAACAATTTGGTACGGTTTATATAGTATAAAATTTTAATGATTCAATTTAAAAATTCAATTATGTATTAATTTTAAGGTATGGGCAAGAGTGGACTTTAGCTACGTTTGATTTGTATTTATTTAGCCTCGTTCAAATAACGACTGGAAGTTATGTTGTAGCCGCTTTAGTTACTGCCGTCGTTTGGAAAGTTAGTTTATCTATCGATTGAATATGTTAAATTGTTGAATATTTTACATTATTTTAATATTGCAGTTTTTGGAAGTATGCAGACAATATGGCGGAAAGAAGAATTTGGCGAAGAAGACTTTAGTGGATGAAAGATTTTTAATATAAGGAAATATTGTATTGTAATCATGGATATGCCCCTTCGTGCTTTTCGGTCGACAAAAATCGTCGCAAGAGTAGGGATGAATGGACAGAACCCGAGACTCGAATAACAAAGAAGTGACCTTTTTTTTCTTTTCAACACTTTTGACTCCCACAACTAGTATTTTTATACCTAGTCGGAACATTTTTAGAGCGTGAGGGCATATCTACGTAGACTATTCTACATCTATGATTGTAATAGATACATATATTAAAGTAATAAGAAAGATTTGTTCGATATTCAAGTGTTTCATTTCACGGTCCATTTATGTTTATGTTTTTTGTTTATATATTCTAATTTGACTTTGCATGTAGACGGCGGGATACGCACACGCGTATCCAATTATTGGAAATGGATTAATTAAAGGAATTCTTGTTATCTTAATTGCAAAGGCAGAGGGGGGTGGGGATTTAAAGGGGATGGGGAGGGTTCAGTCGATGCTCAGGTGTAGCCAACTTCCGGTTTGGACAACCGCTTGACGTGGGTTACATAAACGAATTCCGCAAAGTTTCAACCGTAATTGATGGACAGCAGTGGCGTTCTCTCCGCGACGGGAGAGGTGAAGGAAGAAAATGGTGGGTAGAGAAAGAGAGTGAGGAGATAAGGGGGTTTGGTATCGAAAAGAACCGATTGAATTTCAACTCATTGCATGTCGGACACAGAATTAACCCGCAGGCTGCGGCGCGCGTTCATCGGGAAATCTAGTGCGTGGTAACTTTTCCCCGAAAGAACGTGAGCCGCATACGAAATGGCGTTTACGAAGCGGAAAATCAATGTCTCACTTTTTATCCTTGGGGGGGGAGGTTAACTTTAAGGACTATCGACAGTGTGCAACTCGATGCGATATCTAGAAACTTTTTCTTTAATTTGTATCGCATCAGTCGATGCAGACGTTTGTCTCTCGCATGAGCTTAAGACCTGTACTGCCGTCCTAAGCCCACTTCACGTAACTTACAAAACAACAAAATCGAGATAAATGGACTTGAAAGTTTTATTCTAAATTTGTGTTTTTCTTCATATATTACTGATTTATTTAAACTTTTTTTTAGTGCATGAGGTTATTTTCTATTGTGTTTTGATAATTCCAAGGAAAAAATAAAAAAAAAACATGAATACTTTGGTAGTTACGTCACTTCATTATTCATTATTAATGTATACATATGACTATTCCAAGCTTCAACCACTCTATTTGAAAAGAATGAATCTCTAACAAACTTATTTGATTTTTCTTTTCGCAGTCCAAGAGTATGACCTCTTAGATGAGGGTTCTCATTGAACATAATGAGGTTGGTCATTTCACATGAATAATTTATTATTTTGAATACTTCAATTAAATCACCTCTTAATCTCCTCGTCTCCAATGTGGAGAGATTCAGTCTTTTCAATCTTTCATGATAAGGTAGTGACCGAAGTAAATATTGGCGATACTATGTATTTTTCTGCGCGTGCAGATACATTAGATTTAATAGCTTAAAAAAGTCACTTTTGGATGAAGATACATTCATTTTATATGAAAAATCGCAAGAATACACTCCCATAACCCGTAAAACACATCTAACTCATTTTCGTAATTTTTGTCAGTTACGTTAAGTGGGCTTAGTACGGCAGTGTAGGTCTTACACCAACAGTGCTCACTAACCGAGTGTACTAACCGATAATTCAAATGTAAAACTTTTATCAACTCTTTGAACTCGGAATAAATTTTGACATTTTTCAATTTCCAAACGATGAAAGTCAATTACGAAAATAAAATATTTTTAACCTCTTGGGACAAAAAATAACTATAAATCCGTGAAACACACATCCTCGGCATTGTATAAAATGAAAAAAACATTAGATGAATCTTTCGAACCAGTGCTTCTCAAATTTTTCTACAGAAACATATCCATTTCATCTTTACCAACTTGAAAATACCATAATTTCAGGGATTTTGATTTTTTTTTAAATTTGTTTCTTGAATAAATTATTTGAGGATTTGGATCGTCCGACCAGGGTAAGCAACTTTACGAGACAAAATCTGAACGTGGGGTTAAATTTGATTTGAAAATCGTGATACCTTTCTTCATAAAATTTTAAAACGTTCGACAAAAAAAATATTTTCTCAATAAATAATAATTTTACATATTATCATTGATGATGAAAAATCTTCCCCACACTGTTGCCAAAATAATCAGCCCTTATAAAATTTTTCCAGTGGTTCCAAAACTTTTCATAAACGAATATTTTATTAACGAGAGCATATCAACAAAAATCATTATCGGATTTGAATTTTGTGGGCTAAACTTAGTAAAGATTAAAACTTAGATTAAACTATGTATGTACCTATGTACATACATAGGTACATAATATATTTAACCGATATTCACTTTTTTTAGCCAATTAAATTTTTTTCACTCTTAAAAAACAAATATCGCCAGAAGTGAATTTATCGACGGAGAAAATACTTTTAACAAATGGCTAAGTACAGCAACTATCAAAAGTAAGTGAAACGGTAAATTTGGAATATTAGTTAGCGCGGGCTTTGTTGACATTTCCATCCGCAAGTCCTTCGTTTGTTTTACACGGCCGAATTAACCCAAAACCTAACTATCATACATACACTCGATATTGTCGCCCACGCTAATAAAGTTAACGCTCTGCAGAGCGAATCGAATCTCCAGAGAAAACATTTTCGCGCCAGTTGCGAATACGACGACGCATAAACGCGTCGTTGGTCAACCGTGGAGCGTGGGAACGCAAACCGGTGCGCTTTCACGGAACGCTGCACGCTTTCAAATTTGCACATTGTATATTATTCAAACCCGACACATACACGTGTCGTATCCAGCTTAACAATCGAGGTACAGCTCGAATTTGTATATGTATCAGTGCTCGAAATGGAAATTTTCACGAATGGGAGCGCTCGATAATTTTCAAAAAATATCAAACGACTTTTTTTTTTTAACTATGTATATGTATAGAAAATGTACGTACATTTCTATACATACATATATTAAAACACTTACGTAACATGTACGTACATTTGAATTATGGTTGTTTATATTATTATTATATTATTATTATACTGTAAAACATGTACATGCACAATTTACACGGTTAATTTTTTTTAATTTGAATAATTGTTAATATCACTATTTAGTTAGTCACGTGCAGTAATTATAATTCAGACAACTTAAAAAATGTTGCTAGAAAAGTGTTTGTTAGTGATGAAGTGCAGTAATAAAATATAAATAAAAAAAATAATCAAGCGATTCCCGATGATAGATTGAAATTGCAAATACGTTCGGTAAATTCAAGTTCTCTCATCAGAGGGACAGGCAAGAAATGAAGTATTTTGAAATTTTGGTTTCTTTAGTATAATGGTAGCAGTACAGCTACTTTAGAAATTTTGTTAAAATAAGAAAGCCGACAATTCAAAGAAAGATATCGTAAATTATCGAAATGACCGATGCCCCGAGAGGGACCCGTTGCAGTTCGACCATAGTGTGACAGACAGTGCCGACCATAAAGCAATAAAACTTTTTGCGCATAAAAACCCTCGAATTTTAAATGTTATCTTCAAGTAACACAAGTGCATCCAGCTTTTTCAAAACATAATAATATTTTAAATGGCTTTTGGCTACAGATAAGATGCCTTTGTCGGAATTGAAATGTAAAGAATTTAACTTTCAGTCAAAGATTGTGATTTAGGAGTCATAAATGTAAAAAAAATTCACCTTCTAACATTTCATGAATTTCATGATTTCACGAAAGGGTACGCTACGTTTTCAAATTTCACGAAAGGGAACGCCCGCTCCCTGCCGCTCCCGCTGAATTCGAGCACTGATATGTATATTTTGGATTTAGATACCCAGGTGTGGTCTTCCGAATGTGCAAGTGGGAGCTTTGCACGTGCCGTGCATCTTCCGTTGCATTTCGCGCGCGTTCTTCGCATACGAAATGCACGTTGATTTTAGTGCAAATGTGGTATATAGCATTGAAACAGTTGATAGTGATAATGATAAGCGCACGTGCGAAAAAGTTTCGCGGACTGCACAGTCTCCATTATCGTGTAAAGTTGTGTGAGATTTTCATTTCGGTCTTCTTTGGACCAGTTGTTCGTTAATATTGATATATTGATTTGCTTCCCCTGTATTGTTTGACTTCTTTATTGGGCAGACACGAGTATTGAGAGTTGATTGTGTAAGAGATATATGTACATATGTGGGTGTTTTATTTATTTATTAATTCCCACATTGATGCGGTTGTCAATAAAGATTATAGGAGCTTAAGTCCGTTAGAATCCGTTTAACCAAGATTCCATTATTAAAATTAATGAGAAGTTCCATGCGTACTCCATTTCCAGGTTTCGTCTTCTTCCAATTCCCATGATTATGTCCCTCTGCAGTCTAGGAGGAGAGTCTCAAAGCTTTGCTTTGTATTTAAGCTATTAAATAATGTATCATATGTATATCCCATACTTAGTAAGTAGGATCCTTCTCCATTGTTCCCCTAGATCTGTTAGAAATGCTCCATTGTTTCATTTGAATCTTTGTTCTACTAATTATTCGCAAAACTCCTTCATTCATAGATTCTGCTCGTCATTCAACGAAATTCCTGCACATATTGATCCATTTCTTGTATATTCCTCGCCTTCCTTCAGATTTTCTTTATTCAAGTTTCTTTCCAGACCTAACTCCCAAAATTCATTTCTTGCTATGGTTTGATCTTTGTTTGTAACTATTTTGGCTGTATTGCATTATATATGTTAAATAAATAAATAAAAACATTGAAAAAATCGAGCTCTGAGAGCCACCGATGTTACACATTACCAAATTGTTAATAACGAAAGGTTGAAGAGAATGAGTCTCACCTCTTTGGAGACGAGAAGAGTATAATGAATAATAAATATAAATGCCCATTAAAAACCTCCTCACGTTCAATAAAAACGCTCATCTCATAGGTTATATTCTGAGACTCTTAAAAGATAAATCTAACAAAATTGTCAAACACTCGTTTTTTTTCAAATAGAGTGGTTGATGTTTGTAACTTTTAAAAATAACAAATCTCTTTATAAATCATCTCGACAAGTTTTTGACTATAAATGGATTTTGGTAATCCTTCAAATATAAAATATAAATGACTAAAACAATTAAAAACTGTATGTACAATTTATATCAGACCCCTGGGTTCCATCGCCTATGCCGTCTGCCCATGTATTTTAAATAAATAAATAAATTGAACGAAGTGAGGCCCGTGTCACGAAGCGCTCAAACCAACGCCCGTTGGGCGAGTACGCGCTCACAATAGCAAAACATATTGATCAAAATTTTGGTTGTCAGGGGTCATAAACAGTAATACAACACGTACACGTACATATGTACGTGCGCTCTTGAACTTGTGACTTGTTTCGAACTATTCAAGCTTTAAGCGTTCCCAATGGCGAGATGTCATAAAATAACTGTAAAGTTTTACGGATTTCCGCTGACATTTTTAGTTTATTTTTCATTGCAAGGATAATATGTATATGTACCTATGTATGTACATGTTGCATTTCACGTTTTATAAGGAATAAATATTTAAATCAACACAACAGACGTTATTAAAAATTAAACTTAATTAAGTTAATAGTTTCCGAGATACTACGATTTTATAATCTTGATTGTTTTATCACAGCATTTAAAGGAATTTAATACATGTGAATTTATTAAACGCAGGCACGGTTAAATATCAATATTTTGTTACTCAAATTTCTGGATACCAGACATTTTCCTTATTAAGTATAAATTAAATTAAATTCAATAGGATTTTTAAATCATCTGACTCTTCGCTTAAAAGTTCCGGTACGTTCAACCAGTTCTCGATTTTTATCAGATTAGGGCAAGGCAAGATCGTATAAGTATAAGGCAACAAATTCATTTATTAGTTTTTTTTCTTTATGTTAAGGATAATTAACAGCTTTGGGGTTTAAAACTAAAATCAGTTTTATTGATAGTTCATAAGTTCACACCAAAGATTTAGAAAATAAGAGACATGTTATTAAAAATTCTTGATTATGGTTAGTATAATGCACAAATTCGACGGGAATCTATCAAGCTTTGTGCACTTTCGCAGATAAGAGCACAGCACAAGCTCAGTTTGAGAACCAATTTGAATCGAATAAGCATTTTTCTTTGTCGAAGTGCTCTTTCTGCAGATGTACGTGTTACGGGTCTTTGTTACCGTAAAGAGGAAAACTACGGGGTGTAAAAGAGCTTCTTCATATTATCGACACGAATAAAAAACCCTTCTTTGAAACACGCGATTCGTACACGTTCGCGCCATCAATAAAACATTTATTCGATATATTCGAACGTTGATATTTCACTCGGTGAAGAAAAATAGGTGCTACGTATTGTAATATTGGAATAGCCGAGTTCGTTCGGCTAACACGTTTACGTCAAAGTGCAGTGTGTGCTCGCTCAGAGTAAGCTTTGTCGGATAAATGTCTTCTTATTGAGCTTATTCAAGTCAATTTGGTGAAAGGTACGTTTGAAACCCACCTCAATTGCCACATTTAACGTAAAATGAACCATTTACTAGGATATGGCTTAAGTTTATTGAATTCTAGATATGTATATGCTTAAAAAAATAAGGCATACGACCAATGGGTACTGCCAGTTATGACGTATGGATGTGAAACGTGGATGTTAAATTCAATAATGTTACGTGAGATTCAGTGCACACAGAGAAGCATGGAAAAATGTATGCTCGGTATAACAAGAAGAGATCGTAATAGGAATACATGGGTAAGAAGCGTGATCAAAGTGGCAGATATAGCGGAACGTGTGAAAAAGTCGAAGTGGATACATATCGAGAAGAATGAATGGCAGATGGACGCGAAAAATACTGGAATGGTATCCGAGAAGATGTGAAAGAAAGCGAGGTAGACCGAGTGGATGATGGGGTGATGCATTGAGAAGAATGTGTGGAGTGTGGAAGAAAAAAATTTTTCACAATAAAATTGTATGTGGAACCAAAAGCGTCGCGACGCCAAATGCAAGCTTCCTGACGTTCGAATAACACTGAGCAACAAAAAATCGCGTTTTTTAAAACCCAGAGCGGAGATTGGTCAATCTTTACTAAGTTTGACCTACTGAATACGAGTCCGATAATGATTTTTGTTGATATGCTCTCGTTTATGAGATATTCGCGATTTAAAAAATGTAAAAAATATCCATTTTTTTGGCTTTTGCGGTCTATAACTCAAAATATAGTATCGCTGTGCTAAAAGTGAGTATTGAAATCAATAGTCAGATATTTTTCCTGTTGATTATGATTTTTTATTTCTTTGAAATACTTATGATTAATTATCTAGCGAATTTTTTAAGTTAAAAATATTTTTTTTTTCACACATTTTTTTTCCCGTGCTATTGGCGTTTATATGTATGTACATACATACATATACGGATTTTAATGTTTAAATACGTTCCGAATTGTTAATTGTCCGAAAATGTACCAGTTCAAAAGTCGCATTAGCTTTTAAAAATAACATTAAAATCCGTATATGTATGTATATATTTTTTTTATTAAATAATATGTGGCGGCTCCGAAAATTTGCCATTTTTTGGATTTTTCACTGGTTTGGCTCCGGGCTCCAAAAAGGTTGCCGACCACTGGTATAAAGCGTTCCTGACGCACAGACTTTATTTTTGTGTGGTTTTTAAAGGTCATTCCAAGGTCAACACTTTTTTAATACCGACCTTATCTGTGCCCGAGAATTAGCTTTATTTTATAATTATAGATTTGTACTTGAAAGGTTTTGTAGTGGGATTAATTTCAGAGTTCTTAGAAACGTAACGTAATATTTATATTTTTGTTAAAAGTGTAGCGGCTGTCAATTATTGTTTTAGCAAGAATATAAGAGTGTCTGTATTGTATCCAAAAGTTCAAAGGTACACTATTAAATCTGATATACATTTGAATGTACATACATACATGTCCCTAGTGCTAAAATAAGGTATTATTCAGGAAGTCGGCGTAACGCTTTTATTAATTTACTAGTGTAAGCCCGTTGAATATCAACGGACGTGTTTGACGTAATTGATACCGTAACAATGTATCAAAGTCGTGAACCCACTAAGGATTAATATTTTCAAATTATAGTCCCATCACCGGTGTTGGGTGAACGCGTTAGCGCTAACTCACCCAACCTGGTGATCACGGGTTCAAATCCCACTCGCGACGTTCGTGTTTTTCCTTTACTGAGGCGAGCGTTATCAGCAGACGGAATAATATGTATAATTAGTGTAAGCCCGTTGAATATCAACTGAGCGGTTTCTCATCACCCGTACTGTGAGTGTTTGTGTGGGTGAGTCTATGTGTACGCGCAGTATCCGCGGCTATCCAGCCAGACAGACCCTTGCGCTACTATATATAGTAATGCATACTTCAAACTTGACAAATGAATAAAGTACTGAGCTTAGAAAAAAAAATAATATTAAATTTAATAGTTTTTATAGTTTTTTCATAGATGGCGCGTTATAATACAACAACGTAACAATTTAGCAAAGTCGCGAACCTTTTGAGGATTAATATTGTCAAATTGTAGCAGGCCCGTCGTTACCTAGTTTGGATGAATGCGTAAGCGCACCCTCTTCCGAACTGGTGATCTCGGGTTCAAATCCCACTCTTGCGCAACGGTTCGTGTCTTTTAATCATTTACCTCAGTGAGCGTTATCAGCAGACAGACATACATACAGACGGAATAGGGCTATTATATGTATATACACTAAGAATAAGCCCGTTGAATATCAACGCCCGCTGAATTTTAAATTACGTAAAGCGCTTTTTTAATAGAGATCCCCACTAATTAATCGAAAAAACAAAAAAATAATTTTTTTTACTTTACTATTTATATTATAATTATTAATTATTTTATATAAAAATATTCTGCTATTTTGTAAGTGATTTTGTAAGTGAGTTGTAATAAAAAAAAATAATAGTTTATAAAGCGCCATCTAATTGATCCAACGGAAACGATAATTTCGATAATTTAATTAATACCCAGTTTTATTTTTATTATATTATAATTATTAATTATTATATATACAATAATTATAATTTTGTAAGTAAAAAAACAAAAAAAAAATTATAGTTTTATAGGTAGGTAGGTAGGTAGGTAGGTAGGTAGGTATGTAGGTAAAGCAGTCCAGACCGCTTGTGTGTATATAGGTAAAAAAGGACTCTATTAGCAGCGGCCGTAGCCGATACGTCAGTGTTCTCAGTTACCGACTTGTCGTTCCGAGTTCAAATCCCGCTCATTCTGGTATTTTAATTATTTTTCCTCATTTCCTATTTATTTTAACTATAGGTAATGTTTAAAAGGACTAAACCCACCGACCGTGATAGAGTGAGCGTTAGCGCGATACCTCTTGAGCGTGAGGTCGTCGGTTCGATCCCCACTCGTTCTGTTTCAAGTTTTTTCCCAATTTTTCCTCAACGAGCGTTATCAGCAGACAGACAGACAGACAGACAGACAGACGGATTTATGCATATTATATATATATATAATATGTATGTATGATATGATATGCCACATTCATTTATTCTGTAGTATACATACAGTTTGTTTCACTCTCAAAAAGTACACTACTAAGTCTAATTACAATAACAATAGTCTTAAAAAAAAGTTTATATTCATGTTGAGTTACTTTGTAAGCGGTCTGTAGTTGCATTTTATATCTAGGTACATCTTTGAAAGTACGTATGTATATACATATGTACATACGAGTGTAACACAGTGGAGATTTCCCGAGCGTAAAGGTAGCGAACTAATAAGTTCAGGATGCGTCCGTTCCGAGGTGGTCTTACGAGGGTTAACGGCTTCGTGCAAAAGTATCCAGATATATATATATATATATACATACATATATACATATATATATATATATATATTGAGGAATAGGTCAGGGCTTTTAAACAGCGGAGCCACTGATTGGGCCGCAGTGGTGTCATAAATCCGATAGATCGTCGGGTCGTTACGATGATTCATGCGCCGTATCCGGGAATCGGTGCAAATTTTATGCAAAAACGATGCAGAGAGCAGCAGTAAAGTCGCATTCAGAGAACGTGTCCCCGTTCCATTTTACAACTTGTCGAGGGCCACGCCACCTGAATACCAATTGCTTGATCGCGAGACGCTCTGACATACTGTCAGGTGGATATTATCCACGGGATGGCAATCTGGAAACGATTGGTATAGTTTTCATCGATGGTACTTCTGTGCGATATTAGCACCACGGCAACGTTAAGTCCGTCAGGAACGTTAGATGCATTTATTTCGATTTGAATTGAATCTTATTTGAACTCGGTGGATTTATTTATTTATTTTTACAAATTATACCATACATTACAGGTTGCCCCAATTCGTCACTATGGCGAGACAAGAAAAAAAAACATTATATTTAACATATTTTATTATATACATATGAGTCGCCTAGTTCCAAATCCCGATAAGTCCATAAAACTCACTTGTTCGCAAACGCGGTTTTTCTGCTACAGACTTATTTGCTTGATGGCGTTTAAACTCATTTAAACTTAATTTTGTTGATATTAAACAAAATATTGAGATTAGAAACATGGACTTATCGTTGTTTGTTTCTAAATATGGCTTTTATCAGCTTTTATAATAGTTTTTGGAACTAACACTGATTTTCAATATTTTTTTACGGCGCACTTGGCGGTATTTGGAATAATTCAAGTATAAGGCATCGTTTGAAAACATTCTTGGAACCAGAAAATTTTTTATCCTCTTTTTTTATATATTGTGGACTTATCGGGATTTAAAACTAGGCGACTCACATATAAAAAAAAAACATAAGAACTTTTCAACTTCATTATACATAGTTGGCATTAAGGATGTCAATTAAAATGAACGTACACATTTTTATTAAAAACTAGCTGACCCGGAATGCGTTGCAATGCCCGATCCCGTTCCCGTTCCCGACCCCGTTTCCGTTCCCGATCCCGTTCCCGTTCCCGTTCCTAGTACGTTATTTTATACGTTATTATAGTAGTAATTTTTTTTCACAGGAACCATCCCCGGCATGATCACAATAAGTCCTGAAAGTTTCATCGCGATCGGTTGAGTGGTTTAGGAGCCTATAAGAGACAAACGGACAGACAGACAGACAGACAAACAAAAGACAGACATTGATTTATATATATATATATGTAGATGTACATACATATATATGTATGTACATACGTATAATGTACATTTTATTTTATTTAATTTAAAAAAAATATATACTGTGATGACCTAACAGGTTATTAACAGCCAAATTATTACATACAATTAAATTAATTAAGTGTAATAAAAGTAAGAGATAATATGGAATATAAAATAACAAATTAACAATTAGTTAAACATAAAATAAAGTTTTTCAACACAAATCTCGAGTGTGAGAGGAAAATGGCGATCTGAAGTGGATTCGCACTAAATATATCCAGATCTATTGCAAGCAGATTCAGTCTTAGATAGTTTCAATGTTCTGGGAGTAATTTTTTCAAGCGAATTTGACTTAAGTCAACATATTGAGATTATCTGCATAAAATGCTGGGATTTATTCTACATATGAGTCAGTAAGCCGTTTCAGAGTGTTTTGGTCATTAATGCGGAGCATTCTGGAATTTTTGTCAATTATTTGGAGTTCTATCTAGTACAGGGATGGCGAACTTTTTTACGTTCGCGTGCCAAAAATTCCCAAATATTATTCATCAACTGTCTGGCGTGCCGTGCCGAGCAGTTTTTAATGAAAAAAAAAGAAAGTTTTTTTAGAATTTTATCGAAAAAGTAAAAAAATTACAATAGTTTAATGAAAACGAACTTATAACCAATAAAAATCCATTACCAGTTATTTATCAATGAGATTTTTGCTATTGTACATTCAGGTTTATATTTCATCACTTTTAGTAATATACAAGCCCAACTGGATTCATCAGTCAACCTATTTCTTAAACTTCCATATAGAACTGGATTTCCCTAATTTGGCTCTTAGCTTGAAAAAGGTTCCCGACCCCTGCTTTAGTGTGATAGGACGAGTACACACTATTATATCATTATATGTATGTAAAACAGATTGTTTCAGGTAGCTACTATATCTAAAAAGTTTTGTTAAATTAAATATAGTCAATTATAATATTTTAAGATGTGACTCTGAGTCAAGACACACGGGTGGTGTGCTACTTTATTTAAGAGATGATCTAGTATATAATAATTTAATAGTAAATAAGATTGATATGGAGTTTTGTGTTATGGATCTTTTAAAGCAGCACCTCTGTACAATGCTAGTAGATAATAAGTATTTTTAGCTTTAAGTAATGTTTGTTTGTAATTAGCTTTTTAAGCTATCTAAAATAAAATAAATAAAAAAATAAAATCGGATTCAAGTTAAAATATTGCCAGTCGAAATATGTAGATTGACATTATAAACAGTGTCTATAGCTATTCGCAATTAAAAAAATGAGCCCAGGAAACGTCAGATATTTACAGCTAGTAATAATTAAAATGTGAAAAAGAAATTCTCACGAGAAAATTTGAATGTGTGATTTGAATGGTGGGCGTCTTGGCGGCGACGACGACTTTCCATTCTTTGGGCGATTTTCATTGTTTCCGGAAAAGCCACTTTCCGCTTCCGCGGACAATACCGATGTTGCGAAATCTACGCGCGCGTTTCAAATTTTTTTTCCCTCCAACAATGTTGACAAAACAAAGGCCAAGGCAAAGGCAAAAAAAAAAAAAAAAAAAAAAAAAGTTTTTTTTTTTTGTGTCAGAATGAGAATATCGGAATTATAGGCGCAAGGCAACTTTCGGTCGGACCTTAATTGCGGTGAAGTTTCTTCGTTTTTTTTTTTTTTTTTATTATTTTCGTCCTCACATTTTCCTCGAATTGTCGGCATTTTCAATTCGTTCGTGAAATTTTTCTTTAATTTGCGTCACCGGCAACCATAAACACATAAAACCGTCGCACGGTTCTAAAAGTGTTTACATTTATTTAAATAACAATAATAATGATCAAGTCAACACCTATTTTAAGTCACTAGCAATTGAGCACATAAAATAAGACACTTATAGATTCATAAAGCCGCATATTCATTCACTAAAAGTATCGTCATAATATTGTTATGTTGTAATCCTGAAAAAAATTGTTAGTTACGAAAAAAACAATTATTAAAATCAGTCAACCGGAAGTATGTAGGTTTTTTTTTTTTCGAAAAGTTTACCACAGAATATTTCCGAAACTGCATCGGCGATCTCGTCGAAATATCATATCTATAGTTTTCACGTTAGCCGTAAGAGATACTGTGATTTTAGTTCACATCTGACTACCGGAAGTTGCAGTTTACTCTTGAACGATTTTTTGTGTTTTATTTTTTTCGGCCTTTTAAATATGTAGTATCGTCACAATATTGTAATATTGAGAGAAATTGATAGTTACGAAAAAATAAATCATTAAAATCAGTCAACCGGAAGTAGGTTTTTTTTGTCGAAAAGTTTACCACAGAATATTTCTGAAACTGCTCTGGCGATCTTGTCGAAAATTTATATTTATAATTTTCATATAAAAATTAAGAGTTGATAAAGTTTTGATCAAAATCCATTGACTGGAAGTTGTAGTTTTTCTTATTTGAATATATGCCGAAGATCGTATTTTTTATTTACATGTTATGTTCAATTTATGTTTTTACACCTAAGTAGAAAGATATCGAAGTGGCAGAATTCCGATCTGTAATAATCCAAAACTCCCGAAACCCAATGCACAATTGCCGAAGAATTACTTTTAATTTAATAATACATGTCTAATATTCATATACATATGTACATACATACATACATACATGTCTAATCTATTGAGAACAGCGTATAGTACGTATATTCCCATAGTGTTTTCTTTCCACAAGGTAGAAAATCCAACTCTGATTGTTTACTCAACAATTCTCTATTTAACTGAAACAAATTTTATATAGTAATAATACAATAATATAATGAAAAAATAGTATAGTAATACATACCTGGTTAACTTTCTCACATTTTTAAACATTTCTTGACGCTTATCGTCGACTTCGGCAAAAAGAGAATTTCCTTTCGGAGCTGAAATTAATTCAATATTTAATAAAAAATTTCATATTTACATATATTAAATATGTAGATCATTGCGATGTAGATATTTTTATTTTATTCAAAACCACAAAAATTAAAACCACAAGTAACAAACATTATCATTGTGGTACACAACAGTAACGTGACATACACAAAACCACAATAAATATTGTCGAGGATGAAGGGTAATCTGTGACGAAAATACAGCTGTTTTTTTGATCGACAAGTTGTTTTTTCAACTGAATGTTTTCTTCTAAACCAGTGAGTGGTCTTCAACCTTTTTTCGGTCAGCGCCCAGTTTTTCAATATTATTTAATTTGTATAACCTGCATATAAAGAAAAGGTTTCATGATTCACCATGTCAGTAGTGAAATCCTTAAAAAATGTACATAAAGTACTCAATCGACATATGTTTCAGATTCAATCTATCCGAAACGATGCTTCACGATATAAACCATTCTTTATAAGATTTCCGTAAAATTTTGAATAGATGGAACAGCCAAGGAAAGAAATGGGAAACTGACGTTGCTCCAATGCTGCTGGCTGTGAATGCACATTCTGCTTCTGTCATTGACGGCACAATCTATGTGACAGGTGGTCAAATTTATAAAAATAACAAATATCAATCCATTAGAGAAGTCCAAATGTATTCACCGAAATCCAACACTTGGTCGTATTTCAATCCGATGATTGAAAGCAGATACGATCATATGGTGAATATCAAATTACATTTTATTTTTTGGCTACCATTCAGAGTAGTACAATAACTGTTGAATTTTCCACAAAATTAATGTCAGATGCATTTTAACAATATCATCGTTAAATGTTTTAGAGCGCTGCAATCAACGGGAAGCTTTTTGTGGTTGGTGGTATAACTTATTTAGGAAGTTCAAATTATAGGAATTTGATCAGTGTTGAATCGTACGACCCCAATGCAAAATCATGGAGCGTATTTTGCAATCTACCTTCTCCTCGAATGGGAACTAGTATTTGTCTATTTCAGGACAAATTTCTTTTCATTGGTGAGTTTTCATTTGGCTTCATCAAATCCAGGGCAATTGTAATACATATATATTGGTTTCAACTGTACTGTATAACAAATAACCTCAAATTGTTTCAGGTGGATCCGATCGAAGGAAAGATGTTTTAGAATACGATGTCGAAAGAAAATAATGGAAGACCCTCACCAACCTTAGCATCTCAAGAGTAACGGGATATCCAATATTAATACCATTAAGTGCAAAAGTTTCACCACCTTGATTAATAATTAATTAGACCCTCTCTTTTATCTGAATTGTTTTATTATATATATATTTCTAAACTTTAGTCGACGCCATATATTTTAGTTCAATTTTAAAAACAATAATCTGTGTAATCCATAATAGGTCAAATCAAAATACCAGAATAAATTGTTTTTTATATCGTACCTTTATAAATTTATGTGTCTGAAAATTTCCGTCTCGATGTGGACGAGATGATATCTCCATTATTTGCACTGGAAGAATAAACAGCGAGTTTTCTCGAATTTTCCCCGAGTCGGTAGACATTGAAAACTACTAGTATTTAATAATTTCGCTAATTACACTGAGCAACAAAAAAAATTCCCACAGCGGAGATTAGTCAATTTTTACTAAGTTTGAATCCGATAGTGATTTTTGTTGATATGCTCTCGTTTATGAGATATTCGCGATTTAAAAAATGTAAAAAATATCCATTTTTTTAACTTTTGCGATCTATAACTCAAAATATACTATTGCTTTGCTCAAAGTGAGTATTGAAATCAATAGTCAGATATTTTTCCTATTGATTGTAATTTTTTATTGCTTTGAAATACCTATAATGAATTATCTAGCAAGTTTTGAAAGTCAAAAATATATTTTTTTTTTTCACATTTTTTTCCATGGTATTTGGCGTTTATTTGGTGAGTTTTTTTTATTTCATCACGTTTATAAGAATTGGTTTTCTATTTCAATTTTTTTTTTTTTTCTTAACGTACTAATTCGAGCGATAAATGATTTTAAACTACGTTATGAGATTTTACTTGGCGCGCTTTTATATTCAACAACACCTCTGTACAAGATACTTCTCCTGGATCTACTTAATTTTAAATTCATAACCATTAACTTATTCTTACCCCTAATATTATGACTATGTATATCAACGGTCGGAAACCGGCGGCTCCGGAGCCGCATGCGGCTCTTTGTATGAAAACCTGCGGCGCTCACTGTCATCCAACGTTTTGCGTTAAACACAATTCTTTGACACGATTTAAACAAAATCAAAATAAATCCGATTTCCACAACTTCATGACTATAAAAAGCTTTCAGATTGTATTTCAGATAAAACACTTTTTAGTAACAAACTGTCTAACATTAAGAAATATCACGAAGTGGCTTATTTCTATCTATGCATTTCATAAAGGAGTAACGTTTAATTTAATTTTGAATATGTAATCCGAAAATAGTATGTTGCGGCTCCATAACTTGCAAATTTTGAATGATTTTCCCTAAATTGGCTCTTAGCTCGAAATTAGCTCGAAAAAAGGCTCCCCACCACTGATGTACATACATATATTATACCCTCTTATTAAATATTTATCAAATTAAAAAATATATACTAACATGCACACTTTTAAGGTTACATTTACATTCATCCAATTCAATTCATTCAACAAATATCTTATATTAGTTAATCTATTGACATTTAAAATACTCCGTATAGCGTATAGGTTGTAAAGTATACTTTGTATACTTTACAACCAATATTTAATTACCCTATTTACTAAATTTAAAAATGAACCACAATATATGTATAAAATGAGGGCGAACAATTGCATTATAAACTAATACTTAGTAAATACTAGTAAAACTTTCTTCGATACTTTTTTTAATAATCATCTCAGTTTTTGTTTTATTACCTAACTAATTTTGTAAACAATTTAATTATAAGTTTAATCTCTCAACTACTACATCTATATATTTACCGGAGGAAGTCGACAGCGTCCTCAACACACCCGATTGCCATTTTCCCTTAACATTTATTGTAATCGAAATTCTGTACGTTTCAGCTTTGTGCCTTTGTTTTGCATCTACGCCGATTTTTCGCGGTAAATTTAAATAAGAGCCAATGGTTGCATTGTACGAAAGCTAGCCGCGTCGTAAAGGAGGTACGTGTTGTTGGCTGTGACGGACGTTTCGTGGAAAACCGTGTAAATAAAATTGCGAACAAAGACCGCAAAAGCTACCCCCTAAAATCCGGTCGTTGTTAAAAATTTAACAAACGGACGCACACAGGTCGAAATGGATCATCTATGTGTGCAAAAGTCCAAAATTAAGTATATGTAAATTCCGACAATTGTTACATTTCTTAGTATAGAATAAACGAGCGGATACTGAGAAAGCATTACTATTATTTTCTGCTTAAAAATAAAAGAGAAAGACTAACAAAAAAAAAACGGTTTTGTGACGGCAATATTTGTTACCCAAATTAGTCCTGTGTTAAACGTTAAAGTAAACGCACTGCTGTCAAAGTTCCTTGGTGTATTTTTTGTTTTAAAATTATGGAGTTTTCATCTACAGGTATGTACTATTTTTGCCTAACTTTAGTTTAATAATAATATTTATTTAGTAGTAGTATTTTTAATACAAAGTTTGGGAGTAATTTTTATCATTAATTTTAGATATTTTGTATCTTAATGGGTCAAAACTTTCCATGTCCGCACGTATCCGCGCTGGTACATTTTTTTATATAATACTAATACATTTAAGTATACAACCAATATAAAATTATTTGCAAGAAAGTGCAAATAAGCAAAATATTGAATTATTTCAGGTGCTACATATATCTATTTATTTATTTATTTATTTATTTAATTAATCATGCAACAAACAGCTTATAGTATATGTACAATAAAATATAAATACAAAATAATATTAATATCACACAATACACTACAGCCAAAATAGTTGCAAACGAACAACAGATTAAAATAAGAAAATAACTTAGGAGTTAGGACTGGAAAGGAACTTAAGCAAAGATAATTTAAAGGAGGGCAAAGAATAGAGAAAAGGATCAATATGTGCCGGGATTTCGTTAAATGACGAGCAGGATCTATAAATGAAGGAGTTTAGTGAATAATCTGTGGAACAAAGATTCAAATGAAACAATGGAGGATTTCTGACAGGCCTAGGGGGACAATGTAGAAGAAGCCCTTACCTACTTAGTAGGTAAGGGCTATCTAATAAATTATTTAAAAGTTTAAATACAAAGCAGAGATCCGAGACCGTCCTCCTGGTTTGCAGGGAGATGTAATCACGGGAATTTGCAGAAGAAAGACAAAACCTGGAAATGGAGTGCGTATGGAACTTCTTATTAATTTTTTCCAATTTATTAATGGAATCTTGGTAAAACGGGTTCCATATAGTACTAGCAAATTCAGGTGACTTCTCACAAATACATTATATGTATAGTAAAGACACTGTATCAAAGGACTTAAAGGGTTTGGATACTCTCATTATGAATCCCAAATTCCTATAAGCCTTATTGACAGCCACATCAATGTGAGAATTAAAAGATAATTTACTATCTAATAAGACACCTAGGTCTCTCACAGAGTCAACTCTCAATACTCGCGTTTGCCCAATAAAAAAATCAAACAATACAGGGGAAGCAAGTCTGGAGAAAGTGATATAAAAACATTTATCTATATTAACGAGCAACTGATTAATATCACAGTAGTTCGAAAACGAGTCAAGATCGTTTTGAAGCTTAAGGCAGTCTTCAAGGGAAGAAATTTTACTATAAATTTTTATATCATCAGCGAACAAGAGAAAAGATAATATCATTAATATATAAGAGGAATAAGAGTGGACCTAGGTGAGAACCCTGGGGAACTCCCGAAGGTAACACTTTATAACAGGACTATATCTCGGAGAGAGCTGTTAGATGTTTGGGGTGACGAAAATACAATAAGTGCGAAAAATTCAGTCGTATTTTCGTATGTTTGTGATAGATTGGGACTAGGTTCATAAGAGTATTTAATTATTTAAATTTTTGTATCAGCCTGTATTTATAAAAAATTGTCAATATATGTAGTTTATGAAAGTATTTTTATTTATATTATTATAGTATTATGTATTTACATATTTATTTATAGTATTATTATTTATTTATTATTATATTATATAAAGTATTATTAGATGTAGCAACATTTCTTATCAAATCCAATATATTTTGACTTTTGCACAGTTAGATTAATGGTTTCGACCAGTGTGGGACGTTTTGAATATTTGACGGGCGTCGTTGTCGTCGTCGTCGAATTATATTAATAATGGCGAATTTCCCACCGTGGAGATTTTTCCCGGCTTTTCTTTTTTGCCCGGTGAACGAACGGCGTAACTAGATTACGCTCGCCCGAATTGCGAAATGTTAAATTTATAGACGCAATAACGTGCGGTTATTCTCGGATTTACACGGTGAAAAAACAAAAAAAAAATGAAGTTTTTCACGCGGGCCACCCAGTTTCGCCTCGGTTTTGCCTTTTACGCTAGTGCCTATCTTGTATTTTTTTCCCCCCCATATTCTTTTTCTTTACCTTTTTTTTTTTCATCGCTAAGGATTGGACGGGTTGAAATGTTCTTCTATTCTCATGCAAAGAAAAGGGAATTGTACTGGAAAAATAAAGTGGAAAAATATATACAATTATAATACGGTGAATATGTACATACATATGTATGTATGTACATACGTGCTTACGGTGAAAACCGCATAGTTTTTTCATCTACGAGAGAATAATTTTCCATTTACAAACAACGCACTGTACAACGCGTGGAGTTTCGTGAAAATTTACTTATACAGTTTTGTGTCTTTGTTCTAAAAAGACATTTATTTATTACTTATTTCACGCCTAAAAAAGGCTTTTATACAAATAGAGAAGATATCAATACAGGAGTAAAACGTACATATAATTTAAATTGAACTAAGAAGAGGAACTTCGTAAAGAAAGCAACAGTTTATACTTTACTAAATTAAGGTTATTACAGAAATAGTCCAATAAATTCCCATACTTATTACCAGTCCCAATCAACCTAGGAATAGGAGACTGCCGATAATAATTGGTACACGAATTACATACCTTCATCCACAAACAAAAATTGAGATCGTGTAAAACGTGTAGGAACTTTTAGTCGCAAAATCGACTCAACAAGAATAGGACAATCAATAAAAGAATTTACAACTCTATAAAAAAAGACCAAGTCATTCATAACTCTTCTATCAGACAATTTGTGCATATTTAAACTATGTAAAAGAGAGTCATAACAGTTATAATTAAAAAGATACATAAATTTATACATAATAAATCTTATTATGTATAAATTTATGTATCATATAAAGACATATAAAATATACGTTATATAAGTGCTTATAATTAGAGCTCGCACAATGGATAATTAAAATAATGCACTTTTAGGAAATTTTCTGTTATCAATAAGTACGTAGATGTGGAAAAATCCACTATTTCCACGAATTTTCATTTCTGTTAAGCGAACGCTTTTACTTTGTATACTAAAATGCGTATGTAATTTTTTTTTGTATTTTCACCGTATTAATTGAAATATTACAACAATTTAAACACACTATTAAAATAGATTTCAAACACAATTTTCATACGAAAATATTACAATAACAACACTCGAAATATATACATATATGTATGTATACTGCCGTCCTAAGCCCACTTAACGTAACTGACAAAAATTACGAAAATGAGTTATATGTGTTTTAGGGGTTATGGGGGTGTATTCTTGCGATTTTTCATATCAAAATTAATGTATCTTCATCCAAAAGTGACTTTTTTAAGGTATTAAATCTAACGTATCTGCATGCGCAGAGAAATAGTATCACCAAAACTCGGCGAAAATGACGTCTCCAACATTTACATAGCAAATTCAACGTATCTGCGTGCAGATACGTTTTTTCGTCTAAGGATAATGCAGTTACGTTAGTTTAGCTAGTTGATACCGAAGCATTTTGCTTAGCTAAAATAACGCAACTATTAAAATACATATGATTTCCTAAGCAAATTTCACGTATAGCACTTATGTTATTAAAATTAAGTAGATTTCCTAAGCAAATTTAACGTAACGAAAATAACCTCATGCACTAAAAAAAAGTTTAAATAAATCAGTAATATATGAAGAAAAACACAAATTTAGAATAAAACTTTCAAGTCCATTTATCTCGATAGATATTGTTGTTTTGTCAGTTACGTTAAGTGGGCTTAGGACGGCAGTATTGGTATATTCAAAAGTAAAGAGATGAACTTATTTCCAATTTCTTCTTCTTTTTCAACTAACGTATTTGATTTCAAACATAGCTTCTTCAATGTTGTCAAAGATTTTTAAAGCATATCATAGCTTCTTTTAATATAACGAAGAATGAAACTAGGATGGTGTGCTTTTGGAAGAATGAACATTGTTTTTAAATCCAACACTCCGCTATGCTTAAAAAATAAGGTATACGACCAATGCGTACTGCCAGTTATGACGTATGGATGTGAAACGTGGATGCTAAATTCAAGAATGTTACGCAAGATCCAGTGCACACAGAGAAGCATGGAAAGGTGTATGCTTGATATAACGAGAAGAGATCGCAAAAGGAATACATGGGTGAGAAGCATGACCTTGGTGGCAGAGAAGAATGGACGCGAGAAATACTGGAATGGTATCCGAGAGGATGTGAAAGAAAGCAAGGTAGACCGAGTGGACGTTGGTTTTATGATTTGATTAGAATGTGTGGAGTCAACTGGATGCAGATTTCCCAAGACAGGGAGGAATGGAAAAGGATTGAAGAGGTCTTCATCCAGCAGTGGATGGTGAACGGTTGAAAATTATGATGATCATATCTTAGTTTCCTGGGAAAGGTACTCCATTTATTTTCCATCGACTTCTCATCGGAAAAGTAAATGGAAACTATAAGGTTTATAGAATGAATATAACGTTTTGTTAACATACTTTCAAAGCACGAATAAATTTATTTACAATTTTTAATTACACAACATGGACTTAATCCGTTTTTTTATTATCTAAAGCTAGAACAGTTTAAAGACAGGGCGTAATAGTAAATCGACACAGCTTAACATCATCGTAATGCCTCGTTTATTCTCGAGCACAGACACACACACACACACACACACTCGTAAAAGTCCACTGGGCATATGGGTCGTAAAAACAAAATGTCATCGCAACGATACGCACAATCGATATTTAATCAGCGGTGAGTGCTGGTGTGAACGATCCACTTTATTCTCTAGCCAGAGCCAATTTTCAAGGAAGTGAACGAATCAATCGCTTCAAGAGTTTACGAAAATCTATCTTACCACACACACAAATCTAGATATCAATGTACTTCTATATAATATATTCATAAAATAGAATTTTCGTATATCTGTCTGTCTATTTTTTTTTTCATATCATACATTCCCGTACCGTTTGATTGATTGGGATTAAACTTTACAGAATTCCTCTATATAATCCTGCAGGTCTTAGAAATATGCTAAACTTCTAATATGTACATACATACAAACAGTTTGCCGTATAAATACAAATATACCCGGAAAATGCAACGTACTACAGCGATTCCATATAAAATTAGTTGTTGCCTGTCTGTTTGATTCTTCTATGTATGTACATTCCACAGTGTTTTATTTACAGGGACAAAACTTTGCAGAAATTATTTAAACGATCCCGTGTGCTTCAATATACACAAATGAACCAGGAAAATGCCGGGTATTATAGCTAGTCTATATTAAAAAAGAATTCTTGTATGATTGATCCTTATACAATGTATGTACGTATAATGGCCACCTTACACGGTCAATATTATTGACAATACTTTAACATATTGACCGTGTAAGGTGGAAATATTGATGGTTTGACGTATTGATGGATTGAACTGAAGCGGATTTGAATTTTGAATATGGAATTGGTCGCTGAAATTTGGACTTGTTCGTAATAATTGGTATACAGATAAAGTAATATTATCCTGAGACTTTTAATGAAACCAAAAATTTGGTATACTATCTCACGATACTCTAACTTAGACCGTGGATGGTTTTTGGTCCCCATACTGAAATTTTAATCGATTTTTGTTTCTACATACTAGAGAATAAATGTTTATTTCGATATTCAATTTGCTTTGTTTTCATCCACCCGAGCAACGCCGGGCAGTTCGGCAAGTATATTCTAAATGTTTATAAATTTTAAGTTGCAAAAGCTTTTACATACTTACTATAAAGGAAATCGACCAAAACTCACGAAAACAATTACCAAGTAACCATTGATCGCAACCGATCAATATTTCCACCTTACACTGTCAATATGTTAAAGTATTGTCAATAATATTGACCATGTAAGGTGCCCATAAGGATCAGACAGAACTTTGCAGAGATACTTTCAATGGTTCTGCAGGTCTTATACATGTGTAGTAGCTACCTAAGTGCAATAGTTTGGTAGATGTTTTACCAATTTAAAGAAATTTACCATTATAATTATGTACATACATACATATGTACATGTTACAAGTACTAAATGCACAAAATGGCCAAGCAAATTCCACATACATATACCTACTATATCTTCATAAATTGAAATTGTAATCTAATATATAAAACGCTTAAGTTTGTATGTATGTACATACGTATGGGTCATTCGTCAATTACCAGGCGTTGCTCGGGCACGATTAATAGAAACGACAAAGTACACACGATAGTAGATGTTTTCGGCAGATTTAAGTACGTACGTCTCCCCCCCCTAACCCCAACCCTCCACATCCCCGCATCCCTCCTTTATTACCCGACTTTGCCCGGGGTGTAATTAATATAATGTAATATAGTGTTTGTTTAGTAAATTAAGGGGCCCAAAAGGGGCCGCCGGGGGGTGGCAGGGGGTGGGGGGGGTAAGGGGGGCATTTTTTCGAGCGGACTCCCGAAAAAGCAATGCCGGCCCCTTACCAACCCCCCCCAAACCCTCCTTCTTACCCCCGGCGGTCCCTTTTTTGGACTCCCGAAAAGCAATGCCAGCCCCTTACTACCCCCCAGACCCCCCTCCTGCCCCGGCGGCACCTTTTTTGGGCTCCCGAAATAATTTACCAAACAAACACTATAATGCATTATATTAATTACACCCCGGGCAAAGCCGGATAATAAAGCTAGTATTATATGAAAAACTAATGTTTGAAAAATACAAAATTATTAAAACTGATTCAAGTTTTTGTTGGTTGAGTTCTCAAATACAAAACGTTTAAAGTTTCAATACTTATGATATTGAAATCCGAACAAGGCTGGTTACTATTACAGCTAGTATGTACCTACATACATATACTATGAACATGTATGCGTGATATATTATTCAGTGCTAACTTTGATACGGATTTGCTCGACTGAACAAAAAGCTCATACATACGAATAAACATCGAAACACGAGCAACAGTCGCTTATTGTTTGAAACGTTCATTAATTTCAAACTCACAACAATGGGTGGTCTGAAAGAAGAAAAAAAAAATTAATATCACGAGCATTGTACGTACGTCAGTCTCTCCACTGACGCGTTCTATTTTCCAGCTGAATATCAAAGTGACATGTCAACTTCAGACATTGGTACGTTGTTGTAATGGAAGCCTGGGGTGTTCTGAAACGATACACGACCTTCAAAACGGCACAATTTTACAGTAAACACGTACCTATTGTACTGTATGTATGTTGGAATTAGCACTGTTAGGTATTAGCAAAGTCGTGGTGGTTAATAAGAATGCGAATTAACTCTGCGCCAGTGTGGACAAGTTTAAACTATTTTTTGCGTCGTTTAGTGGCTTAGCTGGGCTGCTTTTTCGCTAATTTTCTTGTCTCGCTGTGGAAAATTCGCATTAAATTGGCCGAAAGCGGTCGGCAATTATAGCGTAACGAGTCGGACAAATTGGACAAAGGAATTTCGCCACTGCGGCGGTGAAATTTCATACTTAATTGCGTGTACCCGTTAAGAATTTGACTGTTGAGAATAATCCGATCTTTGAGTGTATTTTAAGCTGAAGGTTAAAAGTTCAACGCAACCATTCAGTTGCGATCAATGGTTACTTGGTAATTGTTTTCGTGAGTTTTGGTCGATTTCCTTTATAAGTAAGTAAAAGCTTTTGCAACTTAAATTTATAAACATTTAGAATATACTTGCCGAACTGCCCGGCGTTGCTCGGGTGGATAAAAACAAAGCAAATTGAATATCGAAATAAACATTTATTCTCTAGTAGAAACAAAAATTGATTAAAATTTTAGTATGGGGACCAAAAACCGTCTACGAGAGATAGTATACCAAATTTTGTGGTTCTAAATTAAAAACTGTAGATTTGCATAGGGGACAAACAAACAAACATACATTTAATTGTATACAAAATAATGATATCCAAAACTAATAACGTTACCTTTGGTAAATTGTTAAATTGGTACCATTTTTATGCTCATATGTACATACATATCTATATATTAATTCCTACATTCCTGTCTGTCTTGAGCAATCTGCATCCACTGGACTCCACACATTCTTCTCAATTCATCAACCCATCTTCCGCTCGGTCTACCTTGCCTTCTTTCACATCCTCTCGGATACCATTCCAGTATTTTTCGCGTCCATCTGCTACTTTGGTCATACTTCTTACCCATGTATTCCTTTTACGATCTCTTCTCGTTATACCGAGCATACATCTTTCCATGCTTCGCTGTGTGCACTGGATCTTACGTAGCATTCTTGAATTTAGCGTCCAAGTTTCACATCCACACGTCATAACTGGCAGAACGCATTGGTCGTATGCCTTCTTTTTTAAACATAGCGGAATATTGGATTTATACCTATGTACATACATATATATAATCGACATAAAATATATGTTTCAAGAGAAGATACCCGATTCAAATTCATTAAAAGTCTCATGAAAATATTACTTTATCTGTATACCAATTATTACGAACAAGTCCAAATTTCAGCGACCAATTACATAGGGTTTCGTAAGGTTAGGTTAGATAAGTCTAGGTGAGCTTAGTTTAGGTTAGGCCAAAAGTCTTGAGGTCGAATTTTTTCAGGACAGCATCGCCTAATCTAAATAATATAAAAACCAAATTTTAGTGATCACTTCTTTAGGTTTAGCTTAGATTAAGGTTAAGTAGAATATGTCCTAATTATTCCTAATTCTTTGTTTATTCCCAATTTAACCCCCCCACTCGTAACAAGAAGAATCATAAATGACCTCTGTTTTTTGTACAAAATCCTTAACAATTTAGTTGATCTCCTTTCTAAAATCTCCCTTAATTGTCCTTCCAGAACGTTCCGTAATCCTAATTTGTTCCACCTTAAGTTCTTATCCTCAAACTTATCTCTCAACTCATTCATCAACAGATCATGCAATACTTTCAACAAACTTCCTATTTCATTTGATATATTCACCTCCAACCTCTTTACTTTCAAAATTCATCTATATAAACACTTTTCCAATCCCTAATCCTACCCACACTCTTCCAAATCTCCCTTCTCACTACTTTCTTTATGTTTCTTACATTTATTATCTTTCTATTGCTTTATTTATGTTATATCTAATTTTACTTATATAAACTATATCTATTATCTTCTATTTCTTCACCTATGTTATATCAAATTTATTTATAGAAATTACTTTGGTTTGTGTCATAACTTTGTTCATCTCTATTTTGTATTTCTTTAATTATAACTGTATGTTTCTTTCTCAAATAAAATAAATAAAATAAAATGTCAATTTTTTGCACGACAACATAACAACCAAACTTTAACGCCAAATTTCTTAGGATTAAGCATTGAAGACGTTGGTGGGTGCCATTGTCCCGATCGCCGTTTATAATAAAAGCGAACCAATAGCGTTCGTGCCTCGTTATAACGGCACATTATCCTCGTATTAACGGACGTCGAACGACCGCCGAAACGTTCGGATTAACGACTCAGATTCGACCGCGACGAACGTTTGCTCATAATGAAAATTTCCCTTACCTTCGAGATTGCCAATCGAAAATATGCTAAAGACACCGTATACACACTTACCCACGGCATATTTACAGAACATAATCGAAAAATTAAAAATGTTAACATTTTTCACCGTTAAAATAAAATTAATCGATCACTACATAGTATGCGTACTTTAATTTTATTAAAAAAAAAATTCGTAAACAATGCACTAAAATTTTTAAAATTAAATTTAACCGTGGACATTCTATGTATGCGATATATAAGCAAGCAAAGCGTAAATTATATTTAAGCTGTATAAGTTATGGCCTATTTCCCCCAACAGTTCAATCCTGATATATGGCATCTTTGGTGACTTCGGTAACAACTCTGCTTAGCGTGTAATTATATTATAGTTTACGTATTGATATATTGAGCTTTCAATTGAAAAATTTGTTGTGAACTATCCCAGTATAACAAGTCGCAAAGGTAAAGTAAGATTCCATCGTTCCAATGCGGATATGATATTATTCGATTAAATATCAAAAAGTAATTAAATCATCAAACGTCAACTGTACACGGTATAGTATGGTGCTTTGGCATGATAATAATGAATTAATTAAATTCGTTCCTGTACATGTAAAATATCTTATAACTCGTTTAGCTAGAAAGTTGCTAGTAAAATTCGCACAACATATATCGGAGTGAGCCAACTTTACTAATCGAATTCCCTTTCGGCTTTCAGTTTGTAGGCGTTTTTGTTTGTAACGGCTTCCAAAGTGGAATTCTCGAGATTGTCGAGAAATTTTCAAAAAGCTCGTGCGCTTTAAAAGCACGTCGACAATTTCGCCGGAACGTGCGGATAAACGAGAGCGAATGTGTTTATGGCGAATTTAAAGTTGCGCGAACGTGTAAAAGTTCGCCTCGTTCGAAAGCGATAAATTATTCTCATAGTTTTAATATTACCTGGAATCGACTCCTCAGCTTGGCTCCCTTCAAATTAAAAGTCAAAGTTTATATTCTTATTTTAGAATCCTGTTATTTGAATTCGTGCTATTTTTGTACTAATCTATTAAGTCATCTATTTTTAAAAAGATTTCACTAAGAATTATTTATTTATATAATACAGCAGCTAAAGCTAATTATATAATCCTGAACTAAGCACCTATACAGAGATGTTTTTTTAAGACTACCAGGAATTTATCAATAGTTTTGGAACTTCTAATAATTCCATCCGGCAGTCTATTATACTCCAAAACACCTCTGTACAAGATGCTTTCCTATTTCTATTTATTCTAACATTTTTTATAATTAAATTATTTGAATTCCTTAAATTATATTCACATACATCCATTCCCCTCACAATAAATTTACTAAAATATGATGGTAACATATTATATTAATCAACATACAAATCCTCAAAGTATCATTCACATTCAATCATCATCTTTTTTATACTAGCATACCTATCCGCATTTAAAAAGCATCTCATACCTCTATTTTATAATATTTGTAATCTATCCCTAGTTGACTAGTTAATTAGTCTAAAAATAAATTTGTAATTTGCTTAAATCATTTATCCCATCAATAAAAAGTCTATTTACGTACTATATTAATGCTTTCGGCTGATTTTCGGCTGTATAAATTCCTCGCAACATCGATCACATACCTATAAATATACATTATAAATTACTAAAATTAGCCCTTCTGCAAACTTCAGAGAATTTTCTTGAACACGTTGTCTAACAAGTTTTAATACATAGACAAACTTCAAACACACGTAAAGTACACATTTTTCACACGAAAAAAGTGTTGTATAAACATACCAGTCAATTCATTTTGGGGTTAATTATTAGTTAAAAAAAGGTTCGAGTTAAATGGTTTTACTGTATAGAAGCATTAAACTAAAATTGGACAGTGGAAAACGTGCATTTTTTCATACGAATTATTAAAAGATCGAAAATTTTACCACGACCAAATATAATAATGAATTCCACGCAGAAGATAAACAAACACCCAAAGCGGGTATCACACAGAGATAGTTTACTCGCTACTATCTCGTTAGTTTGATAGTCACTAGTAAACTAGCTCGTGTAATAGGCGAAGCTAGTAAACTATCTGGCTTTTTCGGCCGAACAAGTTCGAATGTTTGAACTTTACTCGCTACTATCTGGCTAGTGTGACGTCACTTCATTTTGACAGTTTGAAGTTAAGCGGTTCATTTTCAGCTCCCAACACACACATATATGAAGGTTTAGTCAAAATTGTATTATTATACATATATGTAATAGCCCTATTCCGTCTGTATGTTACATACATTACATACATTATAACGCGCCGCAGATGGCGTTATAAAAACTATTAAATTTAATATTATTTTTCAGTACGGGCGATGAGACAACGCTCCGTTGATATTCAACGGGATTACACTAGTTAAAAATAAAAGTAGACTGTGTACAAATACTGTAAAACAAATTGACGACAGTACACTAAACACGTGTAATAATAGCCATTCGCTACTGGCCTTACGTGTCGGCTAGTAAACTAGCGAGATAGTAGCGAGTAAACTATCCCCGTGTAATACCGACATAAAAGTTTTTGATTTTCGAGCTTATTTTAAAAATTCAGTATTTTCCGTCGTCCGTTTATCGAGAATTCAATTTTAATACTACCTATTCAAAATTCTATGCTTAAAAAAAAAGGCATACGACCAATGCGTACTGCCAGTTATGACGTATGGATGTGAAACTTGGACGCTAAATTCAAGAATGCTACGAAAGATCCAGTGCACACAGAGAAGCATGGAAAGATGTATGCTTGGCATAATAAGAAGAGATCGCAAAATAAATACATGGGTAAGAAGTATGACCAAAGTTGCAGATATACATATGTACGGGTGAAAAAGTTGAAGTGGCAGATGGACGCGAGAAGTACTGGAATGGTATCCGAGAGGATGTGAAAGAAAGCAAGGTAGAATGGAAGAGGATTGGAGAGGCCTTCATCCAGCAAATGATGATGATGATACAAAATGAAACTAAAGGCATTCAGAAAGTTGTTTGATACCGATATTGGATACACAAACGTGTCGATCAACGAAAATGACAATGACAATGAAAGCTCGCTATCGAATCGCAAGTTTCAACGCACACGTCATGCTCCACGATAGGGATCCACAAACGCGAACGGTACAAAAGCTTTCCACTTCCGGTTTGTGTGTGTGTGTGTGTGTGTGTACAACCGTCTTAACATCTTCGCCCAACTTCAACCACTACCTTTTTGTCTTAGTTCGAAGACAATGGAGTGCCTCAAACGTCGCCACGGGGTACTCCGTGATTTGTCGTCGTTGGGGGATGGGGGTTGAATAATTTATCGATTGGGACTTTCGCACCCTATCGTAAGCTAGCAAAAGTCCTCCATTCCCATCCCCTATCCCCCTTAGAGCCTGGGGTAATTGGGTAACGCAATTAGCGCCCCGAAACGAGAGAAGTCGACAACTTTCCGTGACGGACGCGCTAAATAGATTTGATCATTCGCTCAATTGAATAATCACCCAAACCACCCACTATTCCACCAATACATCGCTATAGTACAAGTGTACTGTTGGCCCTTTGCTAAGGTGACGTTTCACGCTCAGAAAGTTCTATAAACTGTTCTCAAAGTAATCCCAAAACGTATTATTTGTATTTGACATTCACAATTTTAGGGTTACTACAGAAGTACCGAGCATACACATATGATGTTGATTCGATTGTGGAATTATTTATTTATTTATATAATACTAGCTGAATTGCCCGGCGTTGCTCGGGCGGGTGGAAGTTTACGAATGATGTATATTCTCCAGTACAAACAAAAATTGAAACAAATGAAAACATTTATTCTCCAGTTCAAAAAAAAATTGATTAAAAATTTTGTATAAGGGGGCCCGTCGACCCCCTGATCCGACCCCTTCCAAAACTCACCTACGGTCTGAGTTAGGGTATCATGAGATAGTATACCAAGTTTGGCTGTTCCAAGTTGAAAACTGTAGATTTGCATAGCGGAACGACAGACAGACAAACAAACATTGAATTTTATATACATACATAGTAGATAGTAGCTAAAAGCTAATTATATAATCCGTAACTAAGCACCTATACAGAGAGCCAGGAATTTATCAATAGTTTTGGAACTTCTAATTCCATCTGGCAGTCTATTATATTCCAAAACACCTCTGTACAAGATGCTTCTATTTCTATTTACTCTAACATTTTTTATAATTAAATTATTTTTATTCCTTAAATTATATTCACATACATCCATTCCTCTCACAATAAATTTACTAAAATATGATGGTAACATATTATTATTTATCTTAAATATAAATACCAACATACAAATCCTCAAAGTGTCATTCACATTCAACCAATCTATGTATGTAATTCAATCATCATCTTTTTTATACTAGCATACCTATCCGCATTTAAAATACATCTCATACCTCTATTTTGTAATATTTGTAATCTATCTTGACTTATCTAAAACCACAATACATAAGATGTGGTCTGACAATTACATTATAAATAATTATTTTAGTTTCTTTCGATAATAATCTTCTTAGCCGACATAATATTCCTACTTTTTTTTTTAAATAAAAATTGACCGTGTAACTTAAAATCTAACTTATCATCCAAAATTATACCCAAATATTTGAAATAATTTGTATTGTTTCAGCGCAGGGATTTAATTAAATAATGAAAATACACAATTTCAAAAGAAGCTGATTGGTTTTTTTACAATATTTTACCATCAGTCACAATGAAGTGTCTTGGGAAATATACTGTCCAATATTTTTCAGTTACTGGAGGGCATAGAAAGAAAACAAAGAAAGAAGAATGAATTGGTGGGTTCGAAGAATTTTATGTGGAACTGTCCCTATTCGGATATCCTTATCCTTATTTGATTCGGTAATTACTTTTATTATTAGTAACCAGTGTACATAAGCCCGTTGAATATCAACGGAGCGTTCTCATCGCCCGTACTGAAAAATAATATTAAATTTAATAGTTTTTATAGATGGCGTGGTATAATACAACAAGGTAACAATTTAGCAAAGCGAGCCTATTGTCAATTAATATTGTCAAATCGTAGCAGGCCCGTCATCACCTCCGTTTGGATCATAGCGTAAGCGCTCACTGTACCGAACCGGTGATCTCGGGCTCAAATCCCACTCGCGCGACGTTCTGGTTTTTTAACTATTTACCTCGGTGAGCGTTTTCAGCAGACAGACACACACACACAGACAGACAGTTATTAAATAATCTGGAAAATTCTCAAGAAACGACTAATCCAGATGTAGTATTATTCGAACCTTGCCAGCAGCGACAGCAACAGTGGAAAACCATCAAGAAAATCTTCAAAAATTCATACATTCTTCCGTTGAGATATCGTTGTAGTAATATTATATCCATTTTTAACAAAACCCTTGTCTTTGGCAGTCCGGCTTAAGACACTCTTACTCAAATTACGTTGTACGTTCCACCAAAAATAAACTTGTATGTATGTATGTATGTACATCGTGACGTCACGTGACTTTGAGTCGGTAAAAGGTGTTGCATAAGTCTACGCCTAAAATTTAAATTTTATTATAAAGGCAGACTTTCATTGTCTCGTTCATCGATCGCTGCATATTAAAATACGCAAATTATTGCCATACAACATACATTTGATGAATAGAAGCAACCTTTTTCATTTTTCATTTTAACAGGTAGGTATGTATGAATAAATCCAACGAGATGAAATTGATGGATGCGAACGTTACGATATACCGACGTATTATTATGTTTATATACTCACTCATATGTATATACAGAGGTAACGATTTTCTTTTATCCGTTGTCGGCCGATTTAACTCTGCAATAGGCAGATACTTGTTTTGGTATAGGCGAAGTCCACGATCGAACATATTTCACCGGTTAAATTGTTAATGACAGCTTAGAGGATAAGGCAACAGATATTTCATTCGCAAATCCCGGTTGAGTTGCCCGTCAATAACCCATCTGCCCGAAAGTTTTGCGCTATTAATCTTGTTTGCTGGCGACTTTTGCGAAAGGCTGACCTAACGACTCAATCAAAGCTTATATAAACTATCTATGGGTACACTTGCAAGCGAAACTGTCCGTAAACACTTCTATTTACTGCCGAAAAACTTATATTTATATACAACTACGTGTGTATTACGTATGGATAGGTTTTTGGCTAAATCGCACGAGTTGATTTAAGAGGTGTTTCGTCGAGCTCCACTAACGTCGACTTTGATGAGGGTTTCTAAAGAGATTCGACGTTCTCCTTTCGTCAACATATCCATCATGCGTTCAACGCAAAGTAGACAAGCATTTGCATTGAAGGAATGAAGAAAAAAGAGCAGCAGCAGCTCCGTTTTCCATATTAATAAAATTGCTCTGTATACAGAGAGAGAGAGAGAGAGAGAAATGTGAAGTGTGCGCTTTAGTGTGAGAGATTCTCTAGCTTGAGGATCAGTGGCGTCGAAAAACTACTAGCTTATAAATCAAAATTAATATTTTAAAGAGCGCACACAAAGTTGCTTACAATATTATGTATAAATGTAAAAGGTTACGATAGGTCAGGTAGCTCGAGTCGGGTCAGGTAAGGTAAGGTTACGTAAAGTAAGGTTGTACGGATAGGTTAGTTATAGTTAAGGTTTTGGCATAAGTATTATAGACATTTTGTATTGCGACCCAGTATGCCTATATAATAATATATCAAAGGCAAACTCTGTCGATTATGTTCCTTTATTTACTATTGACACATGATATATGAGTCGCCTAGTTCCAAATCCCGATAAGTCCATAACACTCACTTGTTCGCAAACGCGGTTTTTCTGCTACAGACTTATTTGCTTGATGGCGTTTAAACTCATTTAAACTTAATTTTGTTAATATTAAACAAAATATTGAGATAAGAAACATGGACTTATCGTCGTTTGTTTCTAAATATGGCTGTTATCAGGTTTTATCATAGTGAAATTGTCGGTTTTTGGAACTAACACTGATTTTCAATATTTTTTTACGGCGCACTTGGCGGTATTTGGAATAATTCAAGTGTAAGGCATCGTTTGAAAACATTCTTAGAATCAGAAAATATTTTATCCTCGTTTTTTTATATATTGTGGACTTATCGGGATTTGGAACTAGGCGACTCATATATTCATTTATGAATGAAACTAGTTTTCAATTTGAAACTTTGTTTTTAATTGAGATAAACTGGAATATCCTAGTTCACACAAATGAGTTGAAGTTAATGGTAATAGTATAAAGATTGCTGTTTTACGTAAAAGTCGATCCAAACTGATGAAAAATTCAATTGCTGAAAATCATTCTTCAGTGTAAATTAACTATGTAATAAGGTGCAGAAATTCAGCCTACTCTTCAGGATCAAAGTTTAACTCAATATTTTATTCAGGGATTTTCTTTACTGTTTCAAATTTCAGCAATGGAAAATAGTTATCAAAGCAGAGTTTTAATTCTTTTAAAATATCTTCATTGACAATGTTTAACAATGATAGAGGAACTGACCATTCCAGTGTCATGCCCTTTCACACATTTTATCAAGTTATACAATCTAGGTAAAGACCCATTTCCATAGGTGCCATTCTCAATATTTGCAACGTTTGACGAAACCCATTTTATTTATTTTCTGACCCACCAATGGTTTGGGTTTGATAAACCCTGGGTAAGGTTGCTTAAGGTCGCCTACAAAATTAATAATGGTAAAATTTTAAATTTCTTGAAGATAAGCTAAGTCAGATAAGGTAAAAGTTAGGTTGATACAGAAAATTATATTATGCATGTACATTGAAGATTCCAAATGAAATTCTCGCCGGTGATATCTCAATAAAACCATTTTTTATACGCGGGTTCAAAAGAGCATTTGAAAAACTCGGGGGGGAAAAAATGTGTATATGCATATATTCCAATAAAAAAAATAACATTGAGCGCCCTTTCGCAGAGACGGGTCCGACTCCGGTGCAAATGAGTTTTCCCCGGGATTTTCTCGGCCACTGAGAGTTTTCTTTCGAAGAGGAAAATGCGGAGAAGGAGAGGAAATCGGAAGTGGACGAAAGCCGGCGGGCAATTTGAGCGTATTGTCGGTGAGCCGGTAATCGTAAACAAAAATGAAGATTAGTAAGATTGTGGCGTGCGCAATAAGCCGCCTGGATTAAGGCTTCGCCCCCTGAATTTGCATTAAATTTTTATCGCGAAACGATAGCACAGACCCCGTTGAGCGTCGAGGGCTTTGTAAAGCTCGGATGGCCTGGTCAACCCCCCCCCTAACAATTCGTAAAATATGTATACGACTGTGTGAAATTGCCGCGATAGGGAGGGGGGTGTTCGAAAAGAAACGCAACCCACTGAATAATGCATGCGCGACGGGCGGACGAATGTCGCGGTGGTCTGTATATGTGTGTGTGTGCCTTTAAGATGTTTTCGTCGAATTATTTATACCGGTTGGTCTGTACGTGAACCGGTTCAACGTCGAGGGATCGTATTCAATCGTTTGTTATTTGTCAGCATGTTGTGATAATTGTTTTGGTGAAAGTTTGTGAAAATATTTCAATTTATGTATGTATGTACTAGCTGACCCGGCATGCGTTGCAATACCCGATACCGTTCCCGTTCCTAGTACTTTTTCTGATGCGTGAGCAGGCCCTTTTCCCGTTCCCGTTCCAGATCCCGTTCCCGTTCTCGATCCCGTTCCCGTTCCCGTTCCTAGTACGTTATCTGACGCGTGAGCAGGCCCGTTCCCGTTTTTTCCCGATTTTTTTTCACAGGAACCATCCCCGGCATAATCACAATAAGTCCTGAAAGTTTCATCGCGATCGGTTGAGTGGTTTAGGAGCCTATAAGAGACAAACAGACAGACAAACATTGATTTTTATATACATATACTATAGATAAACGTAGGATCAAAGTGTATACATAGATATACAAGTTGTTATCTTTGAATACATACCTATTATGCTTTTTTTGTCACCCACATACATACATACATATGTACATATTATATCATCATCATCATTTTAAGCCGTTCACCATCCACTGCTGGATGAAGGCCTCTCCAATCCGCTTCCATTCCTGTCTGTCTTGAGAAATCTGCATCCAGTTGACTCCACATATTCTTTTCAATTCATCAGCCTATCGTTCACTCGGTCTACCTTGCTTTCTTTCACATCCTCTCGGATACCATTCCAGTATTTCTAGCGTCCATCTGCCATCCATTCTTCTCGCTATGCGTCCACTTACTCGTGTATTCCTCTTTCGATCTCTTCTCGTTATACCGAGCATACATCTATCCATGCTTCTCTGTGTGCACTGGATCTCGCGTAACATTATTGAATTTAGCATCCACGTTTCACATCCATACGTCATAACTGGCAGTACGCATTGGTCGTATGCCTTCTTTTTTAAACATAGCGGAATGTTGCATTTAAAAACAATGTTCATTCTTCCAAAAGCACTCCATCCTAGTTTCATTCTTCGTTTTATTTATTATATATACATACACTATTAATTGATTACTTGAATCTGTAAATAAATAAACACAAATAAACCTACGTTTACATACACATATGAATGTACATATAACTCGATATGTTAAATTTTTTGCCTCACATTCAGACACACGAAATATTTACAATTATTCTAGTACTTTTAAAACCTTAATGAAGATACTGCAAGTGCTCAATTATACTATCCTTCAAATTCATCTTTTGATTTATGTCCAACTCAGTTGAGAACTTCATTGTGAATGGAAATATTGAAAAATCATCTTTCTGTATAGTTGATATTTACAATTTTTTTTAGAAAATTATTCAATTTTTCACCGGCTAATATGTAATATTGTTTATTTTCGGGTTTGCATGCTTTGAGTTTAGCAAATTAAGCCTATTACATAAATACATCAGTGAAGTAGGCTAGCTCGGAACACCAGTCGATATCTTTATGTATTTTATGTAGTTTTCGAGTACATACATATTAGGGCTAAATATTTCGCGACACACTAAGCAACTATGTATGTATCTACCTACATATATACATATGTGTATTTGATGGGTCTTTATTATTAGTACGTATGTATGTATAACTGTACATCAATGTAAGATTTTGGGCCAAAGCTTGTTACAATAAATAAATAAAATGCGTGAAAACTGTCACGTTACATTGTAATGTAATCATTCGAATCGATCAAACGAAACGTTCGATACAGATACACGCGCAAACCTTAAATTCGATTTACGATTAAATGCGATTTTTTCCTAGGAGATTTTTAGTAACGACACATGCACACGTATCTAATACATATGTATGTACGTACATACGTGAACTGCATATACTGCAGTTGGCGAGAACAAAGGAAAACCGATCGTTTCAGACCGCAAACTGACGAACAAACCAACCAACGAACGAACGAACGGACGGACGTACGGACGATGCAGTTTGCGGTCGAATCGAATGCACTAAATAAATGATTAATTGCATCTGGTAGAAATCGGACTCGATCGGGTGCATCTCGTTTACAGCCACTCGGCCACGTATCTGCCCAAGTATGTAGACCGGAAGTGCATCGTTTCACACACACAAAATACATACATATGTAGGTACACATATTACTACTAGCTGGGTCTGTAACTTGATGTAGTATCTCAGTATGACTTGTGTATGTGTCACAAGGCAATGTGTGAAATTCCAACTTTGTATAAAATGCTTACCTAGCCATTCAAATGCAATAGTTGATTCACACGCAGTTAGTCGTTCAGTTGAATATCGAGTCGAATAATTTGTATTGACTGATTTGCTCTACTCGACTAAAATACTGATTGTGTGCCCCAGGTGTTATAATATAATATTCTTGTGTTCCTCGAATTTGACTAGTGCTTTGATCTTTTGTTCGATTGATGATTGGTGCAATTTAATTTGAATATTGTAGCATTAATATTTTTTATTAGTTTATGTCTTTGACTTTATATTGTACTAGCTGACCCGGCATGCGTTGCAATGCCCGATCCTGTTCCCGTTCCCGATCCCGTTCCCGTTCCCGTTCCTAGTACGTTTTCTGACGCGTGAGCAGGCCAGTTCCCGATCCCGTTCCCGTTCCCGATCCCGATCCTGCTCCCGATCCCGTTCCCGTTACCGTTCCTAGTACGTTATCTAACACGTGAGCAGGACCGTTCCCGTTTTATCCCGATTTTTTTTCACAGGAACCATCCCCGGCATGATCACAATAAGTCCTGAAAGTTTCATTGCGATCGGTTGAGTGGTTTAGGAGCCTATAAGAGACAAACAGACAGACAAACAAACAGACATTCATTTTTATATATATAGATGTATGTACATATATGTATATGTAAATACATATGTTGTTTTTTTTAAGAATATGTACTTTTTAATCGAAGGAGTGAATTTTGGATCAAAGTGTTTCGATTGAGCCTCAATTCATCATCATCATAATTTTCAGCCGTTCACCATCCACTGCTGGATGAAGGCCTCTCCAATCCTCTTCCATTCCTGTCTGTCTTGAGCGATCTGCATCCGCTTGACTCCACACATTCTTCTCAATTCATCAGAAAAATTATAATAAATAAACGATATATTCATTATGAAAACTGCCAGTTATGACGTATGGATGTGAAACTTGGACGCTAAATTCAAGAATGCTATGAAAGATCCAGTGCACACAGAGAAGCATGAAAAGATGTATGCTTGGCATAACAAGAAGAGATCGTAAAAGAAATACATGGGTAAGAAGTATGACCAAAGTGGTAGATATAGCAGTACGGGTGAAAAAGTTGAAGTGTCAGATGGACCCGAGAAGTACTGGAATGGTATCCGAGAGGATGTGAAAGAAAGCAAGGTAGACCTAGTGGAAGATGGGCTGATGAAATGAGAAGAATGGGTGGAGTCAACTGGATGCAGAGTGCTCAAGATAGACAGGAATGGAAGAGTATTGGAGAGGCCTTCATCCAACAGTGGACGGTGAACGGCTGAAAATGATGATGATATAACCAGAACGCTATGATAAATGAGTTCAAGCATTACGTATAATACATACAAAACTCGTTTTCAGCTCATTATGCTTGTTAAATAATTATGTATGGACAGTTTGGAATAAATTACTATTGATCCTAAATTACCTACTCCGTTTATTTCCGTTTGCTACTTCGTTCTATTTCCGTTTGCGTAATATGCGAATATGTTTTCAATACATTTTTTTTATTATTCTTCATAACATACCATTATTTCCTTTTCCTTTCGTTTAATCTGCCACGGGTTCAATAAACATCTCGCAACACTTACGCTCGTTCATACTTTATTCATTCGTTTCGGCGTTCATTGTTGTTATGCTTTTGTTATATGTATGAGTATGTAGCTCAAAAAAATATATATATTAACCATAAGCAATTTTCCAAGTTGTTTGAAAAATTGCTATTAAAACGACTCAAACCACTAATCAATATACCTGATTTTCAATTTGTATTCAGAAATAATCACTCCACTATCGACCAAGTACATCGAGTGATTACAAAAATAGAACAAGCATTCGAAGAAAAGAAATACTGCCCAGCTATATTTCTGGACATATCGCAGGCCTTCGATAGAGTATGGCATGAAAGCCTCGTCTACAAAACTAGCAAATTATTGCCAGAAAATAACCGTCGATTGCTCGAATCATACCTCTCTGTACGAAAATTCAGAGTTTCCCCACGAAGAAGCATTTCACAAAAATCATTTTCCGCTCGAATTAGTACGTTTAGATAAAATAAAAAAAAATATTGACATAGAAAACCAATCCTTATAAATGTAGTAAATAAAAAATTGCCTAAACAAACGCCAAATAACACGGGAAAAAAATGTGTAAAAAAAAATATATTTTTGACTTTAAAAATTCGCTAGATAATTAATTATAAGTATTTCAAAGTAATAAAAATCACAATCAATAGGAAAAATATCTGACCATATACAGCACAAATTTGGTCTCAGTAGTACGCGATTTAAGCTCGCAATTTTACCGATTGAAAATTCAGCACACTTCCATTTAACCCTTTTAAACGAAAACAAAAAATAGTGGGGCCAGAACACTATCCCAATAAACGTGTTTCAATAGAAAATACTCAATATAAAATAGTATTAACAGTGGGAAAAAATCCCAAGTGAAAATACATACTTTTGACTTTTGATTTGAACTGTACGACTACTTAGAAAGATCTGAAAGCTGAAAAGTACTACAAATGAAAGATAAAATACCCGACTATCGATTTCAATATTCATTTTGAACAAATAATTGACCGATTTTGAGACATTGAACGAACAACACCGAGAAATAGAAAATTCGCGTGATTTATAAAACACATATGTACCTATATCTCCGAATCTCGAGCCAATCAACATTTTTTATTACCAGATTTGTGTTCACTGGGCATAGATCTATAAGAAAAGTCATATCTCGTCTCGGAAGCAAAGAAAAAGTCGTCATTTGTCGAACAGTGTAATTTACCAACGTTGATAAGATTGTACTAATTTCTATTATTAAAAAAAAAAAAAAAAAAATTAACCATAAGGTTCTCAACCTGTTTACGTTTGAATCGAGTTAACTCGCGTACGACAATACAATTTCATTACGTCTCGGTCAAAGTTTATAACGAATTTGTTCCGACGTACATGTCTATGCTCAGGTGAGTTCTGTTTTGCTTTTACCTCCGGTTCGTAATTAGCGCAGAGTGATTGTGCTTTTAGAGTTGAGCTTCTCAAAGGTTTTTAGACTCGTCGCCGGTGAAAATAATAAAATGGCAACGAATGCAAGCCCGCGTGCACTCTTGCGAAACCGTGTTGCGCAAATACGTTCTCAAAGGTTTTTTTTTGCCCACCCCTACATTTTCCGAACCATCGTTTCGCTCTCGTGTGGGATTTGTGGAATTGCCCGATTTTTTTTTTTTCTATTTAATTTTTTTTGTGACGGTAAATAGTTTCACGTGTTAACACTATCGAGTCCTATTTTTTTTTAATAATATTAAAAAAAATCTATGCCCAGTGAACACGAAACTGGTAATTAAAAATGTTGATTGGCTCAAGATTCGGAGATATATGTATGTGTTTTTTTAAATCACGTGATTTTTCTATTTCTTGGTGTTGTTCGTTCGATGTCTCAAAATCTGCCAATTGTTTGTTCAAAATGAATATTGAAATCTATAGTCGGGTATTTTATCTTTCATTTGTAGTACTTTTCAACTTTCAGATCTTTCTAAGTAGTCGTCTAGTTCAAACCAAAAGTCAAAAGTACGTATTTTCACTTGGGATTTTTTCCCACTGTTAATACAATTTTATATTGAGTATTTTCTATTGAAACACGTTTATTGGGATAGTGTTCTGGCCCCACTATTTTTTGTTTTCGTTTAAAAGGGTTAATTAGAAGTGTGGTGAATTTTCAATCGGCAAAATTTTTCACAGGGATGTATTAATGTATAATGCCCTCCCGGAGTGCATCAAGTCTTCTAAGACAATAGATGCATTCTTGAAAAGTGTGAGGAGACACCTCCGTGAGAGATAGTAGTTATGTATAAGTATAGTGTATAATGTGTATTTGATTTATGTTGTTGTTATAAATATGTAATAGATGTAAGTTAAATTAGCTAATTAGCTATTATTATATAAAATAAATAAATAAAATTGCGAGCTTAAATCGCGTAATAGTGAGACCAGAATTGGGTTGTATGTGGTAGCTCTTAAGCATAAGATGCATGCGTGTACCTGCCCTTGTGTGTGCTTGCGTCATTGAATACAACGAATAGAGCAGTGCAGTGGTTTAAAACTTTCTTCAATTTGTTTATAAATAATTTTGTAATTTTGTATGCCCAGTGAACACGAATCTGGTAATAAAAAATTTCGATTGGCTCGAGATTCGGAGATACATATGTGTGTTTTTTAAATCACGCGATTTTTCTATTTCTTGGTGTTGTTCGTTCGATGTCTCAAAATCTGTCGATTGCTTGTTCAAAATGAATATTGGAATCTATAGTCGGGTATTTTATCTTTCATTTGTAGTACTTTTCAACTTTCAGATATTTCTAAGTAATCGTCCAGTTCAAATCAAATGTCAAAAGTACGTATTTTCACATTTTTTCCACTGTTAATACAATTTTATATTGAGTATTTTCTATTGAAACATGTTTATTGGGATAGTGATTGAGTTTTGAGTACGCGGCTTTAAATAATTTGCATTAAAAACGATATGTTGTAATATAGTGTGTTCATTTAAGTGACACGCAACCAATGTGTTTGGACGTTCATAAATCTATTGTGGGGCACACAATAGCATCCCTTCGTCGTTCGCTGTTCGGTTCGTCGGTGTGTACGCAGCTTAAGTGCTCTCAAAGCTTGATGGTGCTGAATGGTTAAAGCTCCCGAGGTCTCATACTTACAAAAATTCAGAAGATCAAAGCTCCAAAAAATCCCAGTTTTAGGTTTACAAAGCTTTCAGAACTTATAGCTCCCAAAACCAATAGCTCTTGGTGGTTAAAATCTCCGAAAGCTTTTAGCTTATAGCTCTCAAATCTCGTAGATCTAACAAGTAAAAGATACCAAAGTTCTTGGAGCGCAAAGCTTAAAACTCTCAAAACATAAGGCTTTTATAACTAAAAGCTGTCAAATATCTCAGATTTTTATTATTTAAATATCATATTACAGTCAGTAATATTATTAACTAGTATCATTGGATGGTTACCACTTATCTACATATGTAAATTACCTATAGTGTATTTATGTAGTTGTTAAAAATGTAGTGGCCAGTTGAACAATGGGAGGGTTTCGCGCTATCCGTGCCGTGAAGATATGTGTGAGTAAGTGAATGTATGTGTACGTGCCACGAGTGTATGAGAGCGTTGCGCGGCTACCCAGCCAGCCAGGCAGACCCTCGCTCTACTATATGTAGTAACTGTACGAGTGTGAATATTATATCGGTATACTCTTGATCAAAGTGAGCATGGACATAATTTAAAGACACGATATTCCTCACTTAAACCAGCCATTTGCGAATTCACGCTGTTTTACCGTTTCGCTCGTATTATATGTATGTATGTACGTTCCACAAGATCTCAAATGTTTACCGTTGACAGTTTGGGAAACGGTGGTTGAGTTTCGGGGCAAGCACACATGAGATCGCAAACTCTACGATCTCGGACCTCGGGAAATTCACTATATTCCTACTCTACCCCTGGTAGGGGTGCTTTTGTTCTCGCGTATGAGATGAAGGGGTTGTTGACGAAAGCACAGCTACGTAACAACTAGACCGGTTGTAATTAAAGCTCGTTACACAGCAGTCGGAAAGCTCAGCGTAGCTGAAAGCTTGGTGCGCAACTACACGTGTGTATGTACATATGTACATACATATGTACATACAGTAGCAGATGATTCCATTGAATTGCTAGCGTTTTGTATAATATTTGGATGCATCACATATGTTGAACCGTAAACTGCAACTAGGTATTTATATACCTGTTAGATCAGTGGTGCGCAACCTATTTGATAGAAGGGCCAATTTATCCATCTTCTAATTGTTCACGGGGCCGTACAAAATCTCCTTTCAAAAGATTCTTGAATTCAGATGATGTGGCAAGCATACTTTTAGCTGGAATCAATGTCATGTAAGGATAACATTTATTTGCAGTGCTGAAAGATATTTTCTCTCAGCTGTGAATGAAACAATTTAAGTTTTTCCCGGAAGTCTGAGATGTAATGATTTTTCCCTTGCAATCGAAAATTCAGATCATTAAGGTGTGTTGTAATATTGAGGATCTTCCGAAATATCGATAGACTTTCATTTGTTAACAAGGAACATTTGACAGCACAAATCTATTCAAAACCTTGCTTCTGCTTAACCAACGAACTTCGCAATAGTACAATAGGTCATTAAATTCAGCATCGATTTCATCAAGAAAGGTTCTGAACTGTTTTTTAATGTTTACTGCCATTATAAATAAATGGAAATCACGGCGAATTTTCAATATCGTTTCGTAAACGTTGTGCATTGACGAAATTCTAGGGAGGACTAACACTAAAATTCGTGTCTTGAAAACAATTGTCTAAAAATAGACTGCAACTGTATTGTGGAAAGTGTTAGACATTTGTAAAAAAATGAATTTTGGTCGAAAATCTCTACCTGTGAAAAAATAGTGGTACTAAATAAAAATAAAAATTAAACAACACTGTATGGTTTTCTGTTAGTGACGATTCAGATTATGTAGGTATCTACATACATATATTCTTTTGCTACCGCATAATTTGTTAGCATATCAAACATAATTTTTTATATTATGTACTTGTCACTTTGCGCCGCATGCGGCCCATGGGCCGCGGGTTGTGCATCACTGTGTTAGATAATTAATTATAGTTGAAGATCAACTGTTTTTTATTATTGATGTTACTGATGATACTGTGTCTCTGCTATACAATGTATTTGTGAAAAGTCACCTGGAATTTGCTAGTACAATATGGAACCCATTTTACCAAGATTCCATTACTAAACTGGAATAAAATAATAAGAAGTTCCATTCGTACTCCATTTCCAGGTTTCGTCTTTCCTCTTCTTCTTCCAATTCCCATGAGTATGTCCTTCTGTGGTCTACGAGGACAGTCTTGGATCTCTGCTTTGTATTTAAGCTATTAAATAATTTATCAGACGGACCTTACTTGCTAGACGGATCCTTCTCCATTGTTCCACTAGATCTGTTAGAAATCCTCCATTGCTTCATTTGAATCTTTGTTCTAATAATTATTCGCAAAACTCCTTGATTCATAGATTCTGCTCATCATTCAACGAAATTCCTGCACACACTTGCCCTCCTTCAGATTTTCTTTACTCAAGTTATGTACTTTCCAGCCCTAGCTCCTTAAGTTGCTTTCTTGCTATGATTTGTTCTTTGTTTGTATTGTATTATGTGAAATTAATTTTATTTTATACCTAAATTGTACTTTATGAGGTGTATCTTACTTGATATTAAATAAGTAAATAAATAAATGTGAGCGGGCTAATAATAGTGGTAACTATCTGTAGGTTACGGAATCGTATTTAAAATGATAAAATTTCAAATTTTTCATGAATAGACAATGGCCAGACAATGTTTTTATAAACCGGTACTGTTTTACAAAAACTTGTATCTCCGAAACTAACAACTCTATAGTGATGAAAGTAAAAGTAATTTAAATTGCTTATCTATCAAAAATTTGCGTTTGAAATTAAATGCAGAATAAGCGTATTCATACAAAAAAACTTTTTTTTACGTTTCAAAGTCTTAAAGCAAATAAGGGGTAAAATTGAATGATTTATGCGTTAATAAACAATTAAGTTGAAAACGGGACTGGTTGTTTTTTTTTTTTCCCACTCATGAAAGCATTTTTAGATCAATAGATATACATACATATGTATGTATATGTAGACTAGAACCATTTTACATTTACACCATATCCATTGAATTTCAAACGATACAAAGAAATAATTAAACATTTATGACCGAAAAAAAATTCAAATTTTACAATCAATAAAGATAGTCGAACATAATAATTTAAGCGCACGTACAAAAAAAAAAACATGTTTTCGACGTCAAATAACGTCATTTTATGACGCACAATCACGTCGTTAACGACAATTTGTCAAAAGTGGCGGTACGTTCAGATCGTGCGACCACATTTTGACTATAATTAATCACCGACGAAGAAGATACCCCTAGGAGGGAAAATGTTAAAAAAAATTACCAGCAGCACGTTCAGAAACTTAGAATGGGGAAATTTTGTCTAATCAGAGTGTATATCAATTAGGTTGAATGGCCGAAGTGCACCACCGTGCGATATCGCCGACTTCAGCTAAAAACGTGGGTCCAACGGACAATATGGCTAATTTGGAGCGAATGCAAATTTCAACAGAATCCCAACCCCATCCCTATTCACAGTACATACTAAACGACCCCTTCATCGTCCACCCAAGGGGAAGTTTTCCTGATAGGAGAGGGGTTGGATAGCATTTTCCGCGAGCGTAAATATTTGCTGAACTGCATGAGCGTGGGTTGTTGTCCGTAGAGGGGTGGTTTTAGGTGGGGTTTGGTGCCAACAATCGTGTTGTTCAAGTTTTACCTAAATTCAGACGATGCTGATGCTAGTTTAAAGTTATAATACGAGACGAAAAAGAAAGGGGGTTGAACGTTCTGACCGAAGCGAGCTCGCGTATTCCTTTTTGTGATTCGTACCGTTGAACTCCAGTCTCGATTCCTTTGTGTCTGTTTGGTTATGGGGATTTTTGCTGTTGGATATTGATATATTGATGTATTTGTTAGAATTGAATTATTTCAAACTATAACGAAAAAACTGAAGCCAGACGAAAGCGCATTGGTCTTTTGGTACGTATGTTGAAAGGTTTTCGACCTTAAATATCGTCATCGGTAAGATCTTATTAAATCCAGTTTGGATATTATTTAATCCAGTCACTGCACTGGGGAGTATGTTTCCCCCGTTACTCCTCTGTGACACATTGTAATTTTTTTTGGTAAATAATAATAGGCTGTAGAGATTGGTGAACATTTAGTGAACATGACTGGATGTAAAGAAGACTAGGATGGAGTGCTTTTGGAAGAATGAATGAATTCCGCTATGCTTAAAAAATAAGACATATGACCAATGCGTACTGCCAGTTATGACAAATTCAAGAATGTTACGTAAGATCCAATGCACACAGAGAAGCATTCAAAAATATGTGTGACCAAAGTGGCAGATATAGCGGAACGTGTGAAAAAGTTGAAGTGGATACATAGCGCGAAGAAATGTAGATGGACGCGAGAAATACTGGAATGGTATCCGAGAGGATGTGAAAGAAAGCAAAGTAGACCGAGTGGATGATGGGCTGATGAATTGAAAAGAATGTGTGTAGTCAAGTGGATGCAGGTGGCTCAAGACAGACAGGAATGGAAGAGGATTGGAGATGCCTTCATCCAGCAGTGGATGGTGAACGGGTGAAAATGATGATGACGAATTAAATTTAAGTGCATCTTCGCTGACTTAATTAAAAAACATTTTTTTTTATTATTAAAGGGACGTGTATTGAAAAAGTTTAAAAGTTTAATTTCAAGATGTATTTTATTTTCTAAAATATCTACATATTAGTTCGTTTATATAACAAATTAATGATGGTGTCACTTATGGCTTTGAAGGTGTGCAGTCTACTAGAGCTGGGAAGTTGCAGACGATTAGATCGGGGTCGAACCACAATCCAGGTCCACACTCGAATTTCATGTATTCGAAATGTCCGTCGTAGATCCAGCATCTGTAGAAGACGGCGCAATCGTACGGATCACGGTTGAAACCTTCAAACTTGCAGACATCGGTGGGAGATGGTGTTGGTGGTGGAAGAGTTGGCACTGGGGTCGTTGGTGCATCGGTGGAGCTTGGTGGCAAAGTAGAGCCGGGAGACTGAGTAGTTCCAGGAGATTGAGTGGTTCCAGGAGCAGGGGTAGTTCCAGATTGGGTAATGCCCAATTCCTTGTTCAACACAGTCATCATTGGGTTTTTGCCTTTGCCGCACTTTCCGTGGAAGTCATCAGTGTCCACACTCCAAACCATACCACCTCCGAGATTGTATTTCTTGATGTAATCAACCTGTGTAACAAATACCAAACAATTAGCAAAATTGTATTAAAATAATAAGCCCAAGACAGTATCAAACAAAATTGTGTACCTTCAACTTAGCAGATCTTTCATCGTCGTAGCCGACCCATTGACTACCCCATGACATGTATGGAACTTGAGCTTCATCGTCCCACATTTTCTTGGCGCCTGCTTCAGCTAAGCAAATCTAATACAAAACAAAGCAAACCCTCAATAAAAATTAACATCTCGATTTATTTATTGAACAATTGAAAAATGTACATACTTCATTGTATCCCAGCATACCGGCTTCCCTTGTGAATTGTCCTGCTGATCCTGGTCCGCTAGTTGGACACCTTGGTTTGACGCAATTTTGATCGATGATGGTGAAAGAACGTCCGTACAATCCAATGCCTAAAATAACTTTAGAGGCAGGTGCTCCGTATTTGATCCACGCTTGGATACTGGCATCCTTTAGAAAAAACTCAAAATTAGTACCACGAATCGTTAAGTTATTCCAAAATAACAAAATGGTATCTTACAGTGTTGAATCCAGCGAATGCAGTGCCTTCCTCAATCTTGGATATGTAGAGAGGTGAGTTCAGACCGGTTTGTGATTCCCAGGCTCCGTGGAAGTCGTACGTCATGATGTTGATGAAATGCAAGTATTGTCCCAATTTAGGTATATCGTAGGATTGGCTGAAGGAAGTTTCAGCAGCTGCTACAGCGGCAGTTAGGAGGTATCCGTGTTTGTCGAATTCGGTTCTGAGTTCTTGCAAGAGTTTGCTGAAGTTGTCGATATCCTCTGGTTTACCGCCTCTCTGGTTGGGGTATTCCCAATCCAAGTCCAAGCCGTCGAATCCGTACGTCTTCAAGAAATTTACAGAGCTCTTGACGAACACTGCCCTCTTAGATGGAACGGCGAATGTCTAAAGACAAAAAAAACTGTCAGTATTGCAATATATTTTTTTTAATTTTGTAAGCCCATTGAATATCAACGGACGTGTTTGACGTAATTTATCAAAGTCGCAAACCTACTAAGGATTAATATTTTCTAATTATAGTAGGCCTCCCATCACCGGTGTTGGGTGAACGCGTTAGCGCTAACTCACCCAACCTGGTGATCGCGGGTTCAAATCCCACTCGCGACGTTCGTGTTTTTTCAATTAAATTTGAATTTCAGCCTTTACCGAGGCGAGAGTTATCAGCAGACGGACAGACAGATAAAATTGGGCAATTATATATATAATAATGATATATTTACCTCGGAGTATTTAGTTGATCCTTCATTCCATCCTCCGATGGCGATCAAGGTCTTGAGATCGGGATTGATTTTCTTCATATTGTTAAATCTTCCGAAACCGTCTGAAACGCAAAAAAAATCATACAATGATTACAAGATAGCAATCGTAAACAAACAATAGGTACACAGTTTTCCGCAAAATAGCCACCTGAATTGAACAATAAGTGTTTTTCACAATTTTAGATAGTATATAGTGTTAATCAGTCTGGAATTTAGATATGTTATGTTGAAAATAATTTGATAATAGGATTATATCATCATTTTACTATAACAGATGATATCATATATTTTTTTTTTGATTTGACAACATGGATTTATGTTCTACATATGTCTGTACGTATATACATATATTAAAACTTAATTTACTCTATTTTAACACATTAGCTTCTAACTAAAACTATACTTTAAAAATCTTTTGATTACATAATACATTAAAAGCAATTAAATTCAAATACATACATACATATGTATATGGAATATGTTTTGCTTATGGATTAACACATACATATATTAAGAACAATGTCAATAAACTAGTAGCTAGATCAATAAATTTTAAGTCAAAAACGAAGTCCTGATAAATAATTATTTAAATTTCCGTTGTACGATGAAGAACTTTGTATAATAATACAAAAAATTCAGGTGTGGCCAACCCATGACTTTATCCATATATTTGAGGAATACAAAGAGTAACGAAATTAATTTTTTTTTTTTTATGTAAGAAAATAAAACGCATGCACACCACCACACCAACCAACATATGTACATACATACATATCATGAAATTACTGTGTTGAGTGCGTACGCGTATGTAAAATACAATCTTCGGTATATTTTCAAATAGGAAAAACTACCACTTCCGGTTGGCGGATTTTGACCAAAATCACAGCATCTCTTACAGTTAACGTAAAAACTATAGATATGAAATTTGAACTTGATCGCCGTAGCAGTTTCGGAAATATTCTGTAGTAAATTTTTTGACAAAAAAATTACCTCTACTTCCGGTTGACTGATTTTAATGATTTATTTTTTCGTAATTAGCAATTTCTTTCAGGATTACAACATTACAATATGGTGACGATATTACATATTTAGAAGGCCGATTAAAATAAAAAAAAAAAAAATCGTTCGAGAGTAAACTGCTATTTCCGGTCGACAGATTTTGACCAAAATCACAGTATCTCTTACAAGTAACGTAAAAACTATAGATATGAAATTTCAACTTGATCAATGGGGCAGTTTCGGAAATACTCTGTGGTAACAGAATTTTTGAAATTTCTACACGAAAAAAACCCTACTTCCGGTTGATTGATGTTGACCAAATTCTTTATGGCTCTCACACTTTACGTGAAAATAATAGATATGAAATTTCAGCTAGATAGACTTGATAGTTTCGAAGAAATCACACATACAGACACACATACACAAGTACACAGACATACAGACATTTTCCAGAAATCATGAAAACGTGATTAGGGGATGATACTTGATCCAAATCAGTCAAAATCTCGAGGTCGAATTTTCGCACGATCACAATACTTTATCCGATTAGGATAGAGTAAAAAATTAAACAGAAATGATAATATTCTTTCGTTGAATAAAAATATATAAAATTAGTTTGAACATTATTGTAGAGATTTGCCGATTGACAATCAACGGGGTTTTTATTGTTGACTAACAAGTACGTTACGGGGAAAAAAATCATATTTTCAATGAAAAAAAATGACTATATGTATGTATATATGTAATATGAGCCTTTTTGAATAAAACAACTATAAAATTCAACATTACCTTTGCCCCAATTGTCGGGCAGATCAATCCAGGGATCCAATACTTTGATTTCTCCCGTAAGAGTAGGCTCGAGACCGACGAAAGAGTAAATAACGTGGGTGCAAAGGAAAGGATCGATATTTTCAATATCGTACTTTCCATCTCCGGGTCTGTACACTACCCATCCACCAAAGTAGCAGACAAGCTTATCTGAAATTAAAACATATAGTTAGACAAAAGCTTAAGTTAGACAAACTGTAGATGATTGAAGAAGGTTTTAGTTTTTTAGAACTCACCTGGCTTGCCGTTGACAGTGGCCGCCAAGCTCACCAAAGCTATCGCAGCAACTATGGCTAATTTCATCATGGCAAGATGAAAGTCTTTTCTTGTTGACTCCGTACCCAACCACCGTCAGATGACTGTCAGTAGAAGACGATCAGCCTTATATGCTGAAATCTGTGTGACGTATTTTGGTGAACTTGGTGCCCCTCTTTTTTCAGGCGATGCTGCAACGTGAACCTTATCTGAGATGTCCGTGGACATCCATCTAGATCAAGTTCGACCGTAATCTAAGTTTTTTGACAATATGCAATTTGGAACAATGATCATCACATCTTTACATCATTTAATCAGTAATCGATCTCAGCGCAGTATGCGAGCAATCAATAAATTGATACAGGAAAATCTTAAATGTGAAATTGTGGTGTTGATTACTTTTCTTTGTTTATTTATTTATTTATATAATATAATAGCTAAAGCTAATTCGCCTTAACTAAGCACATAAACAGAGATGTTATTTTAAGACTGCCAAGAATTTATCAATAGTTTTGAAATTTCTAATTCCATCCGGCAGTCTATTATAGTTCAAAACACCCCTGTACAAGATGCTTCTCCCATTTCTATTTAATCTAACATTTTTTTATAATTAAATTATATTCACATACACACCCATTCCTCTCATAATTAATCTACTGAAATATGATGGTAACGTATTATTATTATCTAACTTAAATATAAATTCCAACATACAAATCCTCAAAGTATCATTCACATTCAACCAATCTAATTTAATCATCATCTTTTTACTTTATCCTAATCGGATAAAGTATTGTGATCGTGCGAAAATTCGACCTCGAGATTTTGACTGATTTGTATCGAGTATCATCCCCTGATCACGTTTTCATGATTTCTGGAAAATGTCTGTATGTCTGTATGCCTGTGTCTGTGTACTTATGTGTGTGTGTGTCTGTATGTGTGTTTTTTCTCCGAAACTATCAAGTCTATCAAGCTGAAATTTCATATCTATTATTTTCACGTAAGGTGTAAGAGCCACAAGGAATTTGGTCAACATCAGTGAACCGGAAGTAGGGTTTTTTTCTTGTAGAAAATTCTAAAATTCTTTTACCACAGAATATTTCCGAAACGGCTTTGGCGATTTTGTCGAAATTTCAAAACTATAGTTTTCACGTTAGCCGTAAGGGATACTGTGATTTTAGTCAACTACTGACGAGCGAAAGTGGCAGTTTACTCTTGAACGATTTGTTGTTTTTTTTTTTTTTTTTTCGGCCTTTTAAATATGAAGTATCGTCACAATATTGTAATGTTGTAATTCTGAGAGAAATTGCTATTTAGGAAAAGATAAATAATTAAAATCAGTCAACTGGAAGTTGGTTTTTTTTTGTCGAAAAGTTTACCACAGAATATTTCTGAAACTGCTCCGGCGATCTTGTCGAAAATTTATATTTATAATTTTCATATAAAAAGAGTTTAAGAGTTGGTTTTGATCAAAATCCGCCAACCGGAAGTGGTTGTATATATGCCGAAGATCATATTTTACATACGCGCGCGCACTCAACATGTATTTTGGTTGGTGTGGTGGTGTGCATGCGTTTTATTTACTTACGTACTTAAAAAATTAATTTCGTTACTCTTTGTATTCCTCAAATATATGGATAAAGTCGTGAGTTGGCCACACCCGAATTTTTATACTAGCATACCTATCAACATTTAAAATAAATCTCATACTCTATTTTGTAATATTTGTAATCTATGTATGTATCCTCTTGTTGACTTATCTCACATATTGAATAATGAACCACAATACATAAGATGTGGTCTGACAATTACATTTTAAATTATTATTTTAGTATCTTTAGATAATAATCTTCTTAGCCGACATAATATTTCTACTTTTTTTATTAAAAATTGACCGTGTAACTTAAAATCTAACTTATCATCCAGTATGATACCCAAACATTGGAAATTATGTTAAATGTTAAATTTTCTTCTGTTAAGTAGAAACGTATTAAAGTTGATTAAGAATCAAAATCAAAGTACCAATAAATTTAATCCAAAAGGTCATAAATTGAGCTACTATGTACTATCAAAAACTACTGTACACTTGTACAGCGTGAGTGGACGGTAGATATTTTATATGTGTTAGTTAGAAGTTAAATTTGTCTCTATTCTCTGCACTTAATTAAATTTTCCTCGTATTCTCTTGAACATCTACCATATTGAAGATTCAGAGTTATTAAAAATGAGTTCTTGAAAGGTGTTTTAATTCTCCAATTCTTATCAGGCAAAATTGAAAAGTTTTCCATAAAGCCACAAAGTGAATTGTCACATATTGCAATTATATTATGTTGACATTATTTTCAAATATGTTATGGTTCTAAATATGAAGATGTTCAGCAAAACATTAAGTAACATTAAAATTTATCTGAAATTTTTTTTACAGTGAGATTGGTGATTGCTTTAGCATCTGTTTGATCTGTCCGAGACAATCCTTTGACATCAGTGCATGTATCGTATTAGTTGAAAATTACAATATAATATAACTGTATCGTACGATGACAAAAGACTCCAATTAACTGATTAAGATTATATTATCATTTGAGTGAATTAATTAAAATATGTATGTATTACAAATTGTACAATAAGATAATTGTTACTATGCATCTTAATCTCCAAATACACAATTGTATACATACATATGTATATATATATATATATATATATATATACATACGTACATACATACATACATACATATGTATTTAAAATATTCAAAGCTCCTCACTTGGATTTGCCTAAAATTTCATAACATTATATTATTATATACAGAAAAGTTTTAATTCTGTCTGTCTGTCCACCAGGAATGCACAACTACTTTTGTTTTCATTAAAATTAAAAATTTTTTTCCTGTAACCTATTTTTACACCACTCATATTTCAATAATAAAAACCTAATGATCGTCGACGGACAATACTTGAGTTAATTAATAAAGATCTTATAACTAATGCAACTATTCAAATTCAAATTTATGTAAGTAACAATATATGTACATACTAAGGTACATATGTATATACTAGGAATCAGATAAATTACTAAGAATTTAATCTTGTTATATGCAATGATTAATTCGATTACGATCACATTTACAGATTTGTCATGTTCTATCTATACGGCTTTTGCTAATGATAAATATGATTGATAACAATTTAATTCTCTCAAAAATTCGATTAACTCATTAACATTTAAAAATGGTTGTTTAATAAAATTTTTTTAAGAGTTTTATTTACTACTAACTGACCCGGCATGCGTTGCAATGCCCGATACCGTTCCCGTTCCTAGTACGTTTTCTGACGCGTGAGCAGGTCCGTTCCCGATCCCGTTCCCGTTCTCGTTCCATATCCCGTTCCCGTTCCCGGTCCCGTTCCCGTTCCTGATCTCGTTCCCATTCCCGTTTCTAGTACGTTTTCTGACGCGCGAGCAGGCCCTTTCCCGATCCCGTTCCCGTTCCTGTTCCCGTTCCCGTTCCTAGTACGTTATCTGACGCGTAATCAGACCCGTTCTCGTTCCCGTTCCCGTTTTTTCCCGATTTTTTTCACAGGAACCATCCCCGGCATGATCACAATAAGTCCTGAAAGTTTCATTGCGATCGGTTGAGTGGTTTAGGAGCCTATAAGAGACAAACAGACAAACAGACAAACGGAAAAACAGACAAACAGACAAACAGACAAACAGACAAATAGACAAACAGACAAACAGACAAACAGACAAACAGACAAACAGATTAACAGACAAACAGACAAACAGACAAACAGACAAACAGACAAATAGACAAACAGACAAATAGACAAACAGACATTGATTTTTATATATGTATGTAGTAACTTTAGCTTTAGTCAGCATTTATTATAGATGCTACATCTTTGAAAGCTATGAAGATATTGGCTTTTGTTCTAAGAGTCAACAAACTTTTCCAATTTGTCTTAGTAATAAGAATTCTCTATGAAACACAGTGTGCACAGGTGTGGACAGTTATAGAATTTATATGGAGCTCTAGTGATAAGGTTCATACATATACATATATCTGGACTTAAAATTCAGAAGAAGTTATTTAAGTATCCATATATTATGGTATTCGGACGCTTCTCTTGGATGCATCGGAATACCTTCCCACTGGGTGCCCTGAGCTTCTACTTTCTGAAGTCAAGGTGAAAGCTATACCTACCTGGAAAAACATTTCATTGAATTGCTGGTTGGCCTGGTGTACAATGCTATAGTTCTTCTTTAACTGAAATTGTGGGTACCGAGTCAACTTAGGAGACCCGGAGAGCGTCTTCTGCTCTACCTGCCAGCGGCAAATACTAATATGATTTCATTATTTTTCGGTAAGATATACAAACCTGGTCGAGACTATTTAAAAAATCGATTCTGATGCTCTTCTCGTTTTTTGTTGTATTTTCTTTCAAATTTATAATACTACTATGTATAGGTATATACTTGTATTTAGTGTATTTAGTAGTTAAAAATGTAGCAAATGTAATAACTAGTGGGAAAATGCGAGCGCTTCACGCTACCCGTACCGTAAGTGTACACATATGTGAGTAGCAGATATAGCAGAGCGTGTGAAAAAGTTAAAGTGGATAAGAATGGATGGTAAATGGACGCCAGAAATACTGGAATGGTATCCGAGAGGATGTGAAAGAAAGCAAAGTATACCGATGGGCTGATGAATTGAAAAGAATGTGTGAAAATCCCGCTACAGACAGCCGTGACAGATTGTAATTGTTTTGTCAAATAGTAAGAGGCAACGCGAAACGAAACATGCAACTGGCAACTATGTAATTCTATGTAAAATCCATTGTATATTCAAAAATTTACGTACTCGTTAGTTCTGTGTACACTAGGTTTAAATAATAAACCGTCAAATCGATTTACATGACAAGCATTTGCTAATTTATTGAAAAAAAAAATAAATTCAAATGTCAGTACACATTCGGTCGAAATGCGCAGCGCAATTTCCAATTCGACGTTTTATTTTTCAACGTCTCATCGTTCGTCGGTGGCAGACAAAGGGTTAAACGAAGCGAACGGTAGGAGAAGACGAAGAAAAAGCAAGACGACAAATGCAACGACAATCGGACAATTAATTTGTGAGCTTTTCACTCACTCACTCAGGCTCCTAGTCGGGTCACGTACATAAATCCAGCGCTTCTCAAAACATCTCTATTATATACATAGGTACATTGTATAATACCTAATCTATTGGGTATCTTTGCGCACAGTTACCGTGACAACCTTAATTAACTGTCTTTTGTTACTTTATTTTTACACAGCACGACATTTTCTCTTATAACGAATGTACTTGTTACCGTACGTCATACGATTTTATCTATCTATTTGTTCCTTATACAATTCCACAACGTTTTACTAATCAGGATTGAACTTTGCAGAGTTACTCTCTATGATACGGTGACTACTCAGCCACTTCACCATAGTTGTCATATAATATACATATGTATGTATAAATCTTTGAAGAAATAAAACTAGGATGGAGTGCTTTTTGAAGAATGAACATTGTTTTTAAATCCAACATTCCGCTATGCTTTAAAAATAAGGCATACGACCAATGCGTACTGCCAGTTATGACGTATAGATGTGAAATGTGGATGCTAAATTCAAGAATTTTACGCAAGATCCAGTGCACACAGAGAAGAATGGAAAGATGTATGCTCGGTATAACAAGATCGTAAGAGGAATACATGGGTAAGAAGCGTGAGCAAAGTGGTAGATATAGCAGAACGTGAGAAAAAGGTGAAGTGGATACATAGCGCGAAGAATGGATGGCAGATGGACGTGAGAAATACTGGAATGGTATCCGAGAGGATGTGAAAGAAAGCGAGGTAGACTGATGAATTGCGAAGAATGGAGTCAAGTGGATACAGATTGCTTAAGACAGACAGGAATGGATGAGGATTGGATTGGCCTTCATCCAGCAGTGGATGGTGAACGGTTGAAAGTGATCATATAAATCGTTAAAAACCAGGTATCATTTTGTCGTGTCCTGTATACCAATGTTAAAACTTTTTTTTGTCAGCGTCTGCAAAAGTAAGGGCACCATTTTCCAAATAGAAAAATCAATATCGCTATATTGTCTCTGTGATGGTAATGGCTTCCAACTTGCCATATACGAAATGGTGGTATTACTTACGTTTAAGTACATTACAAAATGGATAGAGTACATCATGCCGTGCTATAAGTACATAGAGTGGGAGAGAGGCATTTGTTATCCGGCGTGCTCTCCAGGAATCCTTGCAGCCAGTGTGTCTTCTCTGTGGCTTATCCTTTGATGTATGTTCCATTTTGAACAGACAAAATGGAAGGCAATTTTAGCTGCTACGATTGCGAAACCCCGGCTGCAGTCAATGACCATGGTCTAACTGTGTTAGACAATATAAAAATATCTATAAGTCATCATATGAGCGGATTATAGCATGCGGCACATACATGTATGCAATTATTGTATATAAAAAAAACAACTATTAAGCTATACTTTAAATGCATCAAATAAGCAAAATAGACAACTATTTACTCCAAGAATAAAAAAGCATAATTTTAGTTAAAATACTCATCTAAAGTTGAGCGCACGATTACATATGTATATCCTACATATTTATGTATATGTATACACTGACGGATAGTACTAACGCTAGTTTAGTTTTAAATTAAAACAGTAGTGTTTTGTATTATATTTATTAGCATAAGTTTTGATTAGTGTGTCGTCTATTTAAAATTAGTGTGTATTGTAAAACTGTATATTTTTTCAAATGAGTTTATGTGTGATTAAATTTGGTCTCACTAGTACGCGATTTAAAGTTCAGCACACTTCCAATTAACCCTTTTAAGCAAAAAAAAAAAATAGTGTGGCCAGAACACTACCCCAATAAACATGTTTCAATAGAAAATACTCAACGTAAAATAGTATTAACAGTGTGAAAAAAATCCAAGTGAAAATACATACTTTTGACTTTTGATTTGAACTGTACGACTACTTAGAAAGATCTGAAAGCTGAAAAGTACTACAAATGAAAGATAAAATACCCGACTATAGATTACAATATGCATTTTGAACAAGCAATTGACAGATTTTGAGACATCGAACGAACAACACCAAGAAATAAGAAAAATCGCGTGATTTAAAAAAACACATATATCTCCGAATCTCGAGCTAATCAACATTTTTTATTACCAGATTCGTGTTCACTGGGCATAGATCTATAAGAAAAGTCATATCTCGTCTCTGAAGCAAAAAAAAAGTCGTCATTTGTCGAACAGTGTTATTAGTAATAAAATATAATTATTTGAATCGTGTTTTTAACGGTATGTGTAAAATTATTATAGTTGTCCGTTCAATGCCGCACTATCTGTGTATTTATAGCGCTTTGAAAATATGCACGGTAGTGGTATATATATGTATGTACATATGTGTAATATAATAAATTTTATTGGGATTATGAATTAGAACAGATATTAAGTTTAAACGATCGGAACCGAACGTGTACGTGCATTTACGAAAACGCAATTAGCCCCCATACACGCTCGGTCATCGCGTATTGGACGAGGGTCGCCTCTTTAGTTCGGCCTCCTAGTTAATATTTTTAAAGCAAAAAAACATATATAAGCTTTTAGGATCAACCTGCATAGCAATCTTTAACTATTTGGCATTGCTACTGATCGTCAAGTAGATTGAATGGTTTCAAGTTTCACCTTTTTCAATTTGATCAAACGTTTTATTGTCCATTATAGTAAGGGCTTGCGTATCAGACAAGGAAAAAAAGTGTTTTATGTACAATTTTATGTCTGTCACACAAAAAATAGACTTTTACAATAAAATTTTCAATTTTAACAGTCAACGAATGGTCATTACATAAATCTCGACAAAAATAAATCAGTTGATGTAATCTACGTTGATTTCGAAAAAGCATTCGATAGAATGCCCATTGAACGTCCTATGAAAAAAACTCGACCACTTTGGTGTTAGAGGTAAATTACTAAATAAATTGGATTGGCAGTTTTCTTAGACTGAGAAGTTTCGACAGTTTGTCAGATATATTGCCGGTACTCAGTGGTGTTCCACAGGGTACCATTGTTATTTTTAATTTATACGTGTGACACTGTGAGTGATATTAGATATAACAATTCCATATTTGCTGATGACATTAAACTTTTTAGCCCTGTCTTTCCGGGTATAAACAGTTTACAGGATGACCTAAATCAGTGGTCTTCAACCTTGCTTCGGTCAGCGCCCAGTTTTTCAATATTATTTAATTTATGATATGTTAACCGTATATAACACCTAAAAAAATGAATACAGGAATGACGATGACCATCCATTCTGCTAGTCGAGATTATAAGAAAAACCATTAAGAAAAATCAAATCCAAATATTTTCAGTATCAAACATTTATTTAAGGATAAATACAAAAAGATAAATTATTAATTATTGATTAATACAAATTATTTAATGCGACATCTGTGCCTGATGATAAACTTGATAAAGTCAGGCGAAGATCTTCTCTTTCTGATACGCACAAGCGATTTCTCTGTTTTGTGAGAAGACGATTAACTGCGTTGAAACCGATTCAACTAAATACGTAGTTGTAAAAGCCAGTAGTATTAATCAAATTTTACTCCACAATTGGGGATAAATAGAAGATATCTTCTTATTCTGCCAGAGTTATAAATATCCTTCTACATTAAAATCAGACTTGCATTCGTCATCATGATGCAATTCTAAAATTTATTCTTGACACGTAAAATCTACATCAAAGACATTTACTTTGAATGGATCCATCATCCATGAATCGATCTTCAAATTTATCAGGACACCGAATCGAGTGATCATGTCAGTTCTCAGACCATGCAAATGATCTGCAAATGCATTTATATCAGCAGTTGTATGTAAGGCGATATTTTATTGATAATATTGTATCTTTAGTTTCTCTTTGTATTTTTTTTTTTTTTTTTTGTAATTTTTTTTATTATTTTTATCTATCAAGTGTATTTTGAAATGGTCTGTTGCAAAAACCGTATATGTATAAATAAATAAAAAAAAATAATAAGTCTGGAAGTTGATGAAATTCTTTCTGCAAGATATTTTCCTTGAACAGTGCAACTTATCGATAAATATACATAGATATAGCCTTTTTACAATCAATAAGTGTCACTAATTTACCCTGAAGACGCAGATTAATATCATTGAACTTCAAAAATATTCTAGCCAAGTAAAACATATCGTTTTTCGCCCTCTACAAATTAGTTTTATTTATTTATTATTTAAATTTCTTTCGGATTTCTTCAATATTGTCGTAGCGCCCACTAAGAATCAAGAAACGCCCAGAGGTGGGTGGCATCGCCCAGGTTGAAGACCACTGACCTAAATAGATAGATATATAAATAGATGGTGACAAACATGGCTATTGTCTTTAAAAATAACTAAGTGTTTTGTTCTACACCTAGGCTGAACTAACCCCCAAATCTGTTATTTAATTGTAAGTGTCCAAAAAGCTGCATCTAAAATTAATCTGAGTGTTGTTATCTCAAAAGACCTTAAATGGTCAACTCATATAAACTCCTTAGTAAATAAGTGCCATTCATTTATGTATGTATATATATTATCAAACGTGTATTTAAGAAATTTAGTATCCAGTTGCTGTCAAAAATTTATAAATCCTATATTAGACCTAAATTAGAATTTGTTGTAAATGTTTGGAACTCTAACTTCAAAAAAGACATTGTATGTTTAGAAAGGGTTACAAAAGAAGGATTAATGCCATCTGAACTTCGATCACTATCCTATAATGAAAGGTTGAAGAAAATGAGTCTCACATCTTTGGAGACGAGAAGATTAAGAGGCGATCTAATAGAAGTGTATAAAATAATAAATAATAAACTCTGAGTCATACACTGAGACTCTTAAAAGACAAAATTGTCAGAGATTCATTATTTTCAAATAGAGTGGTCAAAGTTTGGAACCGCCTGCCAAATCAACTAGTAACTTCTGAAAATACAAATCACCTCGACAAGTTTTTGAACTTAAATGAATTTTTGTAATCCTTTAAATATAAATAATTAAAAAGTGTATGTACAAATTATAACAGAGCCCTGGCCTCCATCGGCTATGCCACCTGCCCATGTATTTCAAATAAATAACAATTTCAGCTCGTTATACGATAAAAACTATGTATTTTTTATGAAGCATCTGTATACGACAAGTGAACGCTGCCTTATACAGTGAAGGTATAGTACCTATCTATATATAGTGAAAATAAAGCAAAGGTATTCCATTGTATTTTATAATGAAAATAAAAGTGAGCAGAAAGAATGTCTGGCAAAAATTTATATCCTTACATATGGTATTTATTTATTTATTTTATATAATATTAGCTAATTAGCTAATTTAATTTATAAACTACTTACTTACATCTATTACATATTTATAACAACTACATAAATCTATTACACATTATACACTATACTTATACATAACTACGATCTCTCACAGAGGTGTCTCCTCACACTTTTCAAGAATACATCTATGGTCTTAGAAGACTTGACGCACTCCGGGAGGGCATTATACATTAATACACCCCTGTGAAAAACACCATCAGCTGTCTTTGTTTTCCTTACTCTACCTACAACTAATTGGTTCTTATTTCTAGTACAATAACTATGGATATCACTAATGATATAATTCTTAAAATAATTTGGCAATAACTTATGATCTAACTTATAAACAAAAGACAATGTGCTTAACTTTAAACAATTTATATTACTCACCCATCCCAATTCATCTAATACTTTTTAGCCTACCAACATTCAAAATACCTCTCATAGCTCTATTTTGCAACCTTTGAATTTTATCTAAATCTTGGCCACTGAACATATTAAGTACAGTGGCACAATAAACCAGATGTGGCAAGACAATTGTATTATAGACTAAAACCTTAGTTTTTCTACTTAAAATATTTCTTAACCTACACAAAAGGTATGATGAAAGTATTTACAATATATTAAAAATTCCAATTAATCCATTCGCAATGAACTATTAAGGTGATCGTTGCGCACGAGTGGGCGCTCGTACACGTTCAAAGTTGACAAAAGGCCAAAAGGCCATTGTGCTACGTTGTTCATCCGGAAAAACGGATAAACTGATAACTGCGTAATGTATTGCAAACCGGTACTGAAATTCCGGAAAATGAACATGGGCCAAAGCTCGAAGATTTTCTCTACACACACACATATACATATATGTATATATATGTATGTATGCGAGCTTTTTTTTATACATCTCTTTTATTATTTTTATTTTTATTGCCGGATCGGTTGGTACTTTTGTCATAAGAGGCCGTCATCCTGATTTACTCCACTTCTCCCTTCCCGTTCTCCGAAGTTTTTGGCGAAATTAAATTCCGGATGATGTCGAGACCCGGATTCGATTCCTGCGGATGCCGGATTATAAAACTTCCGCTCGGTTGGTTTCTTTTAAGCCATTTAACCGTGACTTTTAGCGCAAGACGCGAGCTAAAGCCCCTTTTCTTTCGCGAGCGTATAAATAAGTATACACATTTGTGTATTTTCTACTTTATTTTTTTTTACAGAGTTTTTACTGAATATTCCCGCGTCAAAGTAGCGCTAGAGACAGGAAGTCTTGTTCCGCTTTGAAGTGCGAGAATAGACAAACGTATCGTTGGCTTTTTTTTCTCTCGGAAAAATTCTGCGAGACTCGCGTTTCACAACGTTGTTAGTGAAATCTTTAAAGTAAACGAAAGAGTGTATTCCGCTTGAGAGACACAAGTTTGAACGGGCTTTATGTTGTATAGATTTACAGATTGTTGAATAAACATGATACGGAATAGTGTCGATGCAACGTACTGGGTACAATATTCGTGAGAGCGTAGTGTGTTTCGTTTATTATAAAAAAAATATCTCGAGGTCAAATTTCCACACGATGACAATCATTTTTCTATACTATGTAAGTAAAGTAAGAATCCACGTATATTGAATGTGTATGATTGTTATGTATTTTGTGTACGAAACTAAAATCTGAAAAGTTATTTTATCATTTCATGGCCAGTTTCGAGTTACAGAACATCTATCTAGTCCAGTGGTCGGGAATCGGCGGCTCCGAAGCCGCATGCGGCTCTTTGTATGAACACCTGCCGCTCTCGTTGTCATCCAACGTTTTGTGTGAAATACAAAATGTTGACACACAGTTTGCACAAGATCAAAATAAATCCCATTTCCACAACGTCATGGCTATAAATGGCTTTAAGATCGTTTTTCAGATTAAACTTTATAATAATTTTTAGTAATAAAATGTCGAACGTTAAATAATATCACCGGGAGAACTTATTTCTTACATTTGATTAATGATAAATGAGTAACATTTAATTAAATTTTGAATATATAATTCAAAAATAATATGTTGTGGCCATAGATGTAGAATAACATAGATTGGCTTTAGCGCCCGAAAAATGACATACAAAAAGGGCATGCAAAAATGCATGCCTCGCATGCATTTTGCTTGCCTTTTTTTTTGTGGGACTTCTTTTTTGTGAGAATTCTCCGCACTTTAGACCCCCCGCAGCCCCCCGTTGCTTCTGACGCTTTGTCCAGGCAAATTTGCTCGGAATGGCATATCTATGGTATTGTATATCTATGGTTGTGGCTCCTAAATTTACCAATTTTTTAAGGTTTTCCCTAATTTGGCTCTTAGCTTGAAAAGGGTTCCCGACCAGTGATCCTAGTATCATTCAAAATATGATAATGAGTCACGATATTTCATTAAAAAACACGTTATATTCAAATCTTTTAATTTATCATTAAAATTTAAATTGCTAAGTTTATTGTATAGAAATTTTTATCAACAAGTCTCGAAAAACTACTGAAAATGGAGAAAATTATTATTTTCTTAAAATATTTCTTTTAATTATTTTGTAAGATTGATATTTTTTTCTGCCAAAATATTGTTTATATGCAGAAATCTTTTTAGTTTTTTTTATTTTAAATAAATACATATACATATATATGTATAACAATAATATACCGCATCCTCAGAGCACAAAGGTAACATATTCAAAATATTCAATTGTTCATGGCATCAGTTTTAAAGTTTTAACTGGTCATCATAAATCAGGGGAACTTATTTTACCTTAAATTTTAGATGCTATTTCATTGTTGAATTTACACAAGTAAATTGTTCAAATTGCATGCACAAAAAGTCCGGACTCACGTCACTTGTGTGCTTCAAGAATATTAGTAGAACTTTTGTTGAATTAGTGGAATTGTGACGTTATTTTCGCAAAATCATGGACATGTCACCTTTTTGCTCCAAGAACGCGATATGTTTCTATGAAAACACTCAAGCTTCAACGTATTAATAATATAATAATATTATTTATAGCAGTCTCGAGTCTGTCACCTTTGTGCTCCGAGGATGCGACACATGTATTATTAAAATTACCACGTAACACGGTTGCAACTCGTCGTTGCAATTAAAATTAATTAAAACTGCGTACTTTGGAGCGTTTCGTTGCGAAAGTGTAACGCGTCCCACGAGATACACAGACATATACACTTAGTATTATACGTATATACACGTCGGCACCGATAATAACGTTTTAAAAATTTGCCTTCAACAACGTTGAACACTCGAAAATTTTACAAAAGTCCCCTAATGAAGACGTCGAACAAGCCGAGGGGGATTTTGCGTTAAATCCGAGGTGCGTGAAATTGGCCAACGCAACGTCCCTCTCTTCGCCAAAATCCCATTCCGTCTCAATTTCCCGGGAAATACCCTTAAAAATGCGTCCCGACGCTAATTCTTACGAAAGCGGTGAATAATTAAACGAGGATTCTTCATACACGCGTCTGTTTATTATTCCCCGATAATGTTAGCGAGTTAGGGTTCGGATTGCTGTGCCAGTTTGCTAGGGGTACCAAATTTTTATTTATTTTATTATCATAGATGTTATTATATTATATTTATTATTTAAAACATAATAACTTGCTTGAAAATACAAATTTTTCATGCAGAACGTCATTGCGGGTAAACATAGTATGTATATGTACAAGGGTGGACAAAAAAAAATGATGTCTACGGAATAAATAACGCTGTGGTAATAAAAATTAAATCATTTGGAAGTTCGTTTAATCTACTGTCTAATTATATTGTAGTTTTTTGCCAAACGAATAACTATCTATTATTGCCACTCCAATATATATATTATATCCAATATTGCCATAAATTTGGTTAGTTACGAATTGCTTACTACTACGATTCAATCAGACTGGCGTGATGTATTGGTATTTTAGCACGTTATGATGTATAACACTTACTTTATATATGTATAATAGTGCAAGGGTTCGCCATGGCTGGGTAGCCACGGAACGTTTGCATACACTCACGGCACGGGTAGCTCGAAGCGCTCGCATTTTTCAACTACCAACAACGTTTTTGCTACATTTTGAACTACTAAATACACTATATGAAACTAGGATGGAGTGCTTTTGGAAGAATTAACATGGTATGGTAATGAATGGTATCCGAGAGGATGTGAAAGAAAGCAAGGTAGACCGAGTGGACGATGGGCTGATAAATTGAGAAGAATGTGTGGAGTCAAGTGGATGCAGATTGCTCAAGACAGACAGGAATGGAAGAGGATTGGAGAGGCTTTCATCCAGCAGTGGATGGTGAACGGCTGAAAATGATAAAATACACTATAGGTACATAAACGATAATCACCCAATGACACTGTCAACGGGTATTGACTAGTTTATTATACATATATGGACTGTGTTCTGCAATAATCTGTCAACCCACTTGAAAATAGTTTTTAAATAATTGGGGTTTAGTGATCAAGTTGAATAAAAAATAATGAATAAACTTTTGTTCAACAATAAGCGTACATTGTAAAATCGGATATCTTTTATACAAAAACTACAAACTATCACTTATTTTCATTACAAATTTTTCCGTGTGCCACAATATTGCAAAACTCCACTGTCAAATTCGGCAATTTCGAGTTAACATTTTTGTTAATAAATGGCATAATGGCAAACTCATAGAAGTTTGAGCATTTTTTCGAGTCAAGTCAACATTACTGAGTGCGAATATGATAATAACTAAAAACACATATTTTGTGGGTTGACACATTATTGTAGAACATGTTATGCTCATATGTTTTTTTGATACATCGACCTATTGGTCCCTTTCTTCATTCAAACAATTGGTTGCTCTATAGCTATACAAATTTACTTGAAAAACTTTGCCTGCCGTTCATTTTTCTATTATAAAAATCATTAACAGGTGAGGGGAGCGTATAATTTAAAATTTACACAGGCCGTTGAAAACAAGGGACTAGGGAGAGTTGTTAGAACCCTGTGGGAGGATTCAAAATTATCCTCCTCTTCCCCGAATCTACCCACGAAATCCTCCCCTTAGTTCTTTATGAAATATTCAAAAGCGTGGGCACGCGTGGCGCACTTTAAATTATGCGCGATAAGAATAAGGAGGGTAAAAAAAAAAAAAAAAACGGGGATGCATCGTATAAATCTCAGGACGAAGGATATCTTCACGAAGATCCTGAATAATTTAGTCGGCGTCACTTTAACATGATAGGACTTTTTTTTTCGCTTTGCGCCCGAGATAATAGACCGCCTATGTTGTTGTAGTACGTACGTACGACAAAATGTCATTTTTTTTTTGTGGAAGTATTCGATATCGCAAAAAAGTGCGGTTCATCGATGTTGTAGGCGAGGATAATGCCTGTTGAAAAATCGACGAACGAAAGTGAAGCGTGTTGAGGGAGTAATTTTATGCGAAGTACGAAGATATGTACGTCGTAAACGTACATACATACATACATATATAAGAAACATCGTATCATTTTTGCGAAAGTTTCACATAGAAAGGTTAGTTACTATGTAGTTAGATGTGTATTTTATATGGCCGCTTTAGTTTTCGATTACATTAAAGAAAAAGTTCATAAACTTTGGAATGAAATTCATTGAGAGCTTTCATCGTACATACATAAGTAGGGATATTTTATTTACTTACATTTGAGAGTCTAAAAAAGTGTTACAAAGTTCAGTCACATGAATCAAAAACGGTTACTATTTATTTGGCGAGTATTTTTATCAATAAAAGTTTAGTATTTTTTAAAGCGAATAGTCAATAAAAATAGTAGAGGTCATTTTTATAAACTAGTGTAAGGGAGGGATTTTAAAGATGGAAAAATGTTTTCAACGTGCTAACTAAATAAATCGATCAAATGTTTTCGTAATTGATTATGTAAAAATTTAGCAAAGTCGCGAACCTACTAAGGATTAATATTTTAAAATTATAGGAGGCCTCCCATCACCGGTGTTGGGTGAACGCGTTAGCGTTAACTCACTCAGCCTGGTGATCACGGGTTAAAATCCCACTCGCGACGTTCGTGTTTTTTCAATTAAATTTGAATTAGCGTTATCAGCAGACGGACAGACAGACAGACAGACACATACGGAACGGGGCTATTATAAATAACTAGTGTAAGCCCGTTGAATATCAACGGATGTTTGTGTGGATGAGTATATGTGTGTTTTATAGTTGTTGCATAGATGGCGCGATATAATACAACAACGTAACAATTTAGCAAAGTCGCGAACATTTTAAGGATTAATATTGTAAAATTGTAGCAGGCCCGTCATTACCTAGTTTGGATAAATGCGTAAGCGCACCCTTTTCCGAACTGGTGATCTCGGATTCAAATCCTACTCGTGCGTGACGGTTCGTGTCTTTTAATCATTTACCTAGGCGAGCGTTATCAGCAGACAGACAGACGGACAAACAGACAGGCGGAATAGGGCTATTATATACTAGTGTAAGCCCGTTGAATATCAACGGAGCGTTCTCATTACCCGTACCAAAAAATAATATTAAATTTAATAGTTTTTATAGTTGTTGCCTATGCAACAATATGTTGCGCCATCTATGGCGCGTTGTTATAACAACGTAACAATTTAGCAAAGTTGTGAGCCTATTTTTTATTATATCAAAATTTGAAAAAATCAAAAAAAAAAAAAGTTCACAAGTTCAAAAAAGTTGAAAAAATCAAAAAAATCAAAAAAACCGAAATTTTTTTTTTTTAAATATATTGATAGAAAAAAACTCGAAAAATCCTATAGTGACGTCATAGCGTTACTATACTCCCCAAAAGCTATGCCGGCCCCTTACCACCCCCTAGACCCCCCTCCTGCCCCGGCGGCCCCTTTTTTGGGCTCCCGAAATAATTTACTAAACAAATACTATATTACATTATATTAATTATTACATTCGGCTTACATTCGGCTATAAATAGTCACGTTGAAGCCTGCCCTACATCATCTGGTTTAGCTCACCGCGTAAGCGCTCTGTTCCGAATCAGTGGTACTGGGTTCAAATCCCACTCGTACGACGTTCTGGTATTTTAATTATATACCGAGGCGAGCGTTATCAGCAGACAGACAGACGGATTTTGGCTATTATACATATATATAATATGAATATAATAATGAACGGTCAGATCGGTTAAAAATACTGACTCTGTATTGTAAGTACCGATCATATACTAGCAGCTGCAATGTTTACCTCTAATAGTAAATCCCAATCATTTGACAATTTATTTTAAGCCCTGATCAAAACTTCATGAAGGTATTGACTATAATAAAATACAAGCCTTTTTTTGTAGTCCTCTTTCCTCGATTGTGATTGTAAGCTTTAACTCATCGAAAGCTCTTTGCGTGAAAATGTTCGTCTAACGAATACAGTCAAAATTTCAAATGCAACTAACTTTGAATCTTCACCTTAATAATACGCTTCTCAAACTGCAAAACAAAAAATGCAGATTGAATCGAACGTAACGCGTAAACCCGAATGTATTATTTGCGTAGTACTCGACCTACCGCACACATATACCATTCGGCGAACAGCAAACGAACATTAAGGTTGCCTCATTATACAAACATGGCCTCGCACTGAACACATAAAATTTAACGATAACACCTACACGGCCTCTGGCAATTTTTGGCGTAATATTGCGCGGGGTCACGCCTGGGAAACCAACGGAGTGAAAAAACCCAGGTCCGCGGTCACACAGATCTACTAGAATCATCGCGCACAATCGCACCGCGACAAAGTTCAACCGCGTATCTAGTACGACTTTAACGAAATATTGATTATTTTTTTGGCGGAATATGATAGATCACATCCTGTTAATGTATTTTGACTTGTTGAATGTGATAATAGTTGACGACCCCTGTCCGTTTTCATCGGGGTCGTTAAAAAGGCGCGCTCGCGAGATGTCAGCTCTTTTTTACGCAGTCAATTAAAATGATAATGCGGCACACACCTTCGACACAAAACCGATGGAGCACACGTTGCGCAATTGAATTGGCTCGTATTGTGTGTTAGTTCGCACCCTAACGATCCTTTTTCAGTGGCGGCTCGTTACTTTGACTATTCTAATTGCTTTTTGTGTATTTTTTTTTGTTGAATTTAGGTACGCCGCTAGCGAGAATGCACGCGTCGGCGGATTTTAGCCAAAAATTGTACATACATACATATGTATGTATGTACTGTAGTTGTAAAGGTGCTCACACACCTTAGCGCACGGGTTCCCAACCATTATCGAGTGGCGACCCCATCATCATCATCATCATTTTCAGCCGTTCACCATCCACTGCTGGATGAAGGCCTCTCGAATCCTCTTCCATTCCTGTCTGCCTTGAGAAATCTATGTACATCCAGTTGACTCCACACATTCTTCTCAATTCATCAGCTCATCTTCCACTTGGCCTACCTTGCTTTCTTTCACATCCTCTCGGATACCATTACAGTATTTCTCGCGTACATCTGACATCCATTCTTCGCGCTATGTATCCACTTCAACTTTTTCTCACTTTCCGCTATATCTGCCACTTTGGTCACGTTTCTTACATATGTATTCCTCTTACGATCTCTTCTCGTCATACCGAGCATACATCTTTCCATGCTTCTTTGTGTGCACTGGATCTTGCGTAACATTCTTGAATTAAGCATCCACGTTTCACATCCATACGTCATAACTGGCAGTACGCATTGATCGTATGCCTTCTTTTTTAAGCATAGCGGAATTTTGGATTTAAGAACAATGTTTATTCTTCCAAAAGCACTCCATCCTAGTTTTATTCTTCGTTTTATTTCCGCGGGTAACCGCGGAATGCTCGTATTTTTTGACTTCTAGTACATAAATACACTATAGGTATCATCATCATGTTTAGCCGTTCACCATCCACTGCCGGAGGAAGGCCTCTCAAATCCTCTTCCATTCCTGTTTGTCTTGAGCAATCTGCATCCACTTGACTCCGTACATTCTTCATCAGCCCATCGTCCACTTGATCTACCTTGCTTTCTTTCACATCCTGTCGGATACTATTCCAGTATTTCTCGCGTCCATTTGCTATCCATTCTTCTCAACTTTTTCACACGTTCTGCTATGTATATGTATCTACCACTGTGGTCATACTTCTTACCCATGTATTCCTCTTATTACATAAAGCATACATCTTTCCATGCTTCTCTGTGTGACACAGTATACATACATAGGTACAATCCTACATACAGGTACAGTATGTAGAAAGCTTTTAAATTTACATTTAATTTAAAAGCACACACTGTTATTATAATGTGTAGGTGCGAATAGGGGAAATTTTCCATCGGAAAACGCATTTTCCGACGACCTTGACCTGTCCCTGTAATATAATCAATGTACGCACGCTCTACTAATTATTTTGAAAATTTCCACTACAAAGCCTACGGGGGCGATTTCACGCGTAGATTGTCGACGAAAATAAAACGAGGTAAAAAATGCGAAATTCGAAAACGCAACAAGGACTTGCGTGATGCAAATTAAAACATTATGTCCCGCGATGGAAACGTCGTCAAACTGAATTTCAGCCGAGTCACGTCGTCTTTGTGAATTTCCAAGCTTTTCCTGTGAAAATTTTCAGAGCTTTTCCTGTGAAAATTTTCATTGGGTAGAGAGAGTGAGAGAGAGAGAGCTCGCTGCATTATTTATTGTTGCGATGAGTAAGTGGATGGGGAGGAATGAATTTTTCTTTTTATTTGACGTTCTTTGGGACCTCGCAGGGGAGCTTTGCGGTGAGCTTTGACCCCGTGACTTACGTGACGTAGACGTCGAAAGGTTGCTCTGCTTTTTTATATATTACCTCATCTTGCTAATTCTTTCGGCGTCCTTTTAATGGCCCCTTTGTTAAAATGGAGAGCGAAAATGGTGACTCTTTCGAGATTGGGTCTATAAAAATCAAAACTAACTTGGTTTTTTATTGCAAAAATGATATTTTTCTTTGTGAAATTTGACAGCGCATTAACGAGTGTAAGTAAGTACTGTCAAAAATTGAATACTGTCTCCTTTTAGTATATTTTATTTTATTTTTTACAAATTATACCATAGTGACATTACAGGTTGCCTCAATTCGTCACTATGGCAAGACATGAAAAAAACATTATATTTAACATATTGATAGTAAAATTAAACAATTTACAAATAAAAGATTATACATACATACATATATAAAAAAAAAAAACATAATAACTTTTTCAACTTCATAATAACTTTTTCAACTTCATAATAACTTTTTCAACTTCATCATAGTTATTCAACTTCATATATTTTTTTATGAAGTTATAATAATAACTATAGAAATGATTTAAGAGAGTTATAGCACTCCTTCACGGTGGGATAGATAAACTATCTGGTGAGCACTAATTTATATAATATTAGATTCTGCGAGTATTTGAATTGTTATTTTAAAGCTTGCATATTGGACGTTAAAAAGATTTTTTTGTTCTGTACGTAAACTGAAATTTATTTTAACAAATTGTTTGGTTTATACAACGCTATTGTCTATTTGATCATTTTCATCCGTTCACCAACACACGTTTTTCACATAATCCGCTATATCTGTCACTTTGGTCCATGCTTCTCACCCATGTATTCCTCTTACGATATCTTCTTGTTATACCGAGCATACATCTTCCTATGTTTCTCTGTGTGTACTGGATCTTGCGTAACATTCTTGAATTTAGCATCCACGTTTCACATCCATACGTCATAACTGGCAGTACGCATTGGTCGTATGCCTTATTTTTTAAACATAGCGAAATGTTGGATTTAAAAACTACGTTCATTCTAACAAAAGCACTCCATTCTATTTTAATTTCTTCTTCTTTACATCCGGTCATTTTCTACAATTTTCCTAGGTATAAATAACTATTAGCTATCTCTATAATATAATTATCTGTGACTACATGCAAAATTCATTAAACATAATATTAATTTTTAAGCCTACTTTCATACTTTTGTTTTCATACATTCGTATAAAAAATTCAAAAGGATAACCGGATAAGAAAAATATGTACTAAAATCACATAATTACAATCTTATAACTAATAGTTAAATCGTACAAGTTTTGAGCATCAATTTATACTATATCTTACTTACGTAACTTATTTTTAGTGTATATTTAAAATATGACTAAATTTAAACGCGAAGCTGAAAGTCCGAATCGTACACGAGCCGCTGTATTTAAATTCGCATTACAAAACATAAATAATATCACGATAGAAGGAGAACCCATTTCGGTGGTGAGCGAGTTTACGTTTACGTTTCAAACTCGATTTAAACTCGTGCCTTATCTTAGTAACCGACGAACGTTTCATCGGCGCCCGCCTCGCCATTTTAACTATTTAATAAAACAATATAAAATTATACGTATTGTGTACGGGGCACAACTTCCGGTCGCAAAAGGCCGTTTTGAAATAAATGTCCTGCAGGATTTCGCGTCCGATAAGTGACAACATGCTAATATTTCTTGCGAATTTCTCCCGGGAACAATACCCGGTGAATTATTAAACGGAAAGACCTATTCGAAAGAGTAAATATTTCACAACGAAAACCCTTCGGAAGAGTAGAGAGGTGTACTATAATACACTATTTTACAGCCATTATGTAATATAATTTATTTGCTTGGAGCGTTTGATGTATGTCCGTAATTGTAACCAGAGTCGTACCGGATATTAAAAGTTTTGAACGATTGGATTGAAACGCCATGTAAATAATATTTTATTATACGAAATTCTAATAAAGCATATATTATCTGTGTATACCTACATATGTGTATATTGTAAATAAAAGCGTTGAGTTTGTTGGTTTGTCTGTTAATGTGTTTGGAACGCTTGAAATTTTGTTTCAGCTACAGTACCAACAATCAAAACACATTTTGTTTCATTGACAATTTTTTTTCCCGTGATAATAAACACTCGTTGATTTTCAACAGGCAATGTTCTAATAGTAGTAGGAATACTTATTAGAATTATTATCTATTTAATCAGCAGAAAACTTTTCAAAGGTTATTTCTATGATCCTGTATGTAGGTCTAAAAAAATTAGGTACTTGTGTGCTAAAAGACAATTTTCTATAGGGTATTTTCCGTACAAAATTTAATTTAGATGGCTCTAGTTCTGGGTATCTCAAACTTTTCCTACAATGGAACACTTTGGTTATTTTATAGGGTAGTTAGTTATAATTTTAGTTAAAATTTCCCGAAGAGATTCACCTTTATGTGCAATGTGAAAAAACCCAGGGTTGTCACAAATTGCATATTAATTTTGATAAATTTTCACGGAACACTTACACATTCTCTGCGTAACATAGTTTGGAAAACCCTGCTCTAGTTAATGGCAAATGAAAATTGGGTATTGCCTGTTTAGAAAATGCACAATACATACAGAGAGTTTTGAATTCTGGGAAAAGTCAGACACTGCAGCTACTCTATGTATACATATGTATATGTAGGTATTTATTTATTTTATATAATAATATCTAAATAGCTAATTTAACTACATCTATTACATATTTCAAAACACTAAATCAAAAACACATTATACACTATACTTATACATAACTACTATTTCTCACAGAGGTGTCTCCTCACACTTTTCAAGAATGCATCTATTGTCTTAGAAGACTTGATGCACCCCGGGAGGGCATTATACATTAAAACACCCCTGTGAAAAACACCACTAGCTGTCTTTGATTTCATTACTCTACCTACAACTAGTTGGTTCTTATTTCTAGTATAATAACTATGAATATCACTATTTCTAATGATATAGTTCTTAAAATAACTTGGCAATAACTTATGATCTAACTTATAAACAAAAGACAATGTGCTTAATTTTAAACAATTTCTAATTCTCATCCATCCCAATTCATCTAACATACTTCTAATACTTTGTAAATTAATTAATTAATTAATTAATTAATATGTGTAAATTAATTCTTGTGTGTATCTATTTTTGTTCCTTACGCATTTACAAAATATTCGATCAAACCTTGTAGAGGTACTTCTTATGATATAATAGGTTTTATAAGGTACTTGAATGCGATATGACACTTTCGGGCAACTGCCATACTATGTATATAGATTTTTTTTCAATTATTACAGCTAATGACATATTGAGAATTGCCCGTTGAAAAAGTTTGAGTATTGTCAAATCAGAATTCAAACAGTATTATGTTTCAATACAAATGAAATTTACACCCGGGCAAAGCTTGGTACTGTGTACAGCTATTAGGTACATACATACATATATACGTACGAGTAACGTTTCGGACACGTTTCGAAGTTGTATTTATGTATACAGGGTGAGTGGAAAGTTCGGGCGTTTTGCGGGTCATCGAGCTATTACTAGATATACATACATATGTATGTATATATATATATATATATATATATATATACGTTATACAGCCACTCGAGTATACAGTAAGTATGGTCAAATAGTGAGGGCGAGCGTGGCCTCCCACAATATTGACATTCCAATTGAGTTACGCGCGAAAGTTACGCCGGACGGAAGTGCCAAAGTGCGTATCGATTCGCACAAATTATGTGTTCCGGATGTACTCGTTGTACACACACATATATATGTACATACACACATTTGGCAGAAAATGGTCGACGCATTCCAAAAGACGGGCATGTGAACGTAAAAAAGGGTTTTTGTCAGTGCCTATTGCTTTTTTTCGGCTTGGTTCTCAAAGGGCCAATGTCGAATCCATGCATATGTCAAATATGCTGTTGATAAATTTTTGCTTACATATAATATACGTAGTGTTGTAAAATTCTCAAGAATAATCTATCGGAGAATATTCTCCAAATCGAGAATTTTCCTTTTTAGAGCATCTGAGGGGAAAAATTTGTATGAACATAATGCAATGTCCTCCTCCATTTCAAATAAATAAATAATAACTCTTACTGTATCTGCTTATATAAGCAGTAAACTCCCTCTAATCCGGGCTAATACTTGGGAGAGGTGGCACGGATTACACGAATAGTATTTCTCTTTCTTATTACAATGTACAATGTAATTTGAAAACGCAGTATTCTCGATATCGTTCAATATAGTTTCATATCGCTTTGTTTCGTGTATAAGTGTAAAAGTTCTCTCTTCCTCTAGTACACATGTTTTTAGTATCCGTGACAAAAACTAAATTTGATGGGACGATATAATGATTATATCATAAGTTGGAACAATTTCACTGAAATATCATAATACACATATGACACATTCAGTGTCGTCAGAATGAAAAAAATTTCATTCAAAATGCTCTCAGACACTCTAGAAAGTCCTATTACTCCTATTAGGTTCTGAAAATATCTCAGAATCCTCTAAAAAGCTATTAAACCATCTATATTCTCGGAGAATAATGGAGAATAATCTTTGGAGAATATTCTCGGAGAATAATCTTTTGTAGAATATTTTCGACTTACAACACTATACATACATACGTATGTTAAATGTTGATATCTAAACAAAAGTGTTAAGTTTAGCACTTTTGGCTTGCCGTGGACAGAATGTTATTTGAGATGCACGATCCTCACACTATTTTGAGGATCGTGCAGAGACGTAGTACTCTGAGATTAGTATCGGCACACCGCACAGTTTCAGAAAGTGCAGTTCTGGTGATTGCTTTAATCGAGGCTACGGTGTGGTCTATTACCATCTCACACAACTATTGACGGCTCATGGCTGTTTTGGGTACTATTTACATAAGATAGGGAGGGAAAGTACCCCTGCATGTCATTAATGTGTTTCCACGGTGGATAATGTGGAGCATACAATGTTCTGAGTGGGTTGAAGACAGAAAAATCTGCCGACAACCTAACCGAGGTGATGCCTGAAATGCTGTTCTAAGCTTTGCTGGAAATGTGATGAGAGCAAAATAACATTAAGAAAGGGAGCACGAAGGGTCTTGAATCCCTAATCTCTTAGGATGGGGAAGTATAGTAAGGCTGAGTAGAAATTCGGCATAAGATAGGATTGGTTACCTCTTGAATTAATGCGAGAGCGATCCTAAAAGATGTGCTGTGATTTCAGAGGGACCTCTTGTTGGTAGTTCCCGTTAAAAAAAAGGTAAAGTTTGATCAGTTTAGGTGAGATTAGGTCAGTGGTCGGAAATCGGCGGCTCCCGAGCCTCATGCGGCTCTTTGTATGAAAACCTGCGGCTCTCGCTGTCATCGTGTGTCAAAACATAAAACGTTTACACACAATTTACACAAAATCAAAATTAATAATATTTCTACATATAACTTCATGGCTATAAAAAGTTTTAAATCGTTTTTCAATAATACTTTTTAGTAATAAACTAAAAATATCACTTATTTCTCACTGCTATCCATTTCATAAATGAGTAACATTTTATTTAATTTTGAATATATAAACCGAAGATAATATGTTGCGGCCCCAAAGCGTACCAATTTAGCAAGTTTTTCTCTAATTTAAAAAAAAATTATCGACCTGGTTATTAATTAAATTATCGAAATTATCGTTACCGTTGGATCAATTAGATGGCGCTATAAAAACTATTATTTTTTTTTGTTACAACTCACAAAATCACTTACAAAATAGCAGAATAATTAATAATTATTATAATAAAATAGTAAAGTGGAAAAAAAATTTTTTCGCGCCATCTATGCAATATTAATAAAAATTTTCAATACGGGTGATGAGAACGCTCCGTTGATATTCAACGGGCTTACACTAGTATATATATTATAACGCAGAGTCGTCTCGTCTCGTGTCTTTTTCGCGTAATTTATCCGAAAGCTCGATTTGTCAACGTCAAACGTGAAACATTTCGAAACATAACGTCACACAGTCGCGTATCGCTAACGATCTGACCCGAATGTTTTGAGATAATTCACCACTGGGTCCGGTGCTGCTGATTGCGCAGCGACACGCCATGGTACAACCTGGTAAAGCTCGCAAATAATAACACAATATCAACGTTACTACACCGTGATTGATATTAGGTCGAGCTTTTGATAGGGTAGGGTAGGCTTTACCGCGTTCGTTGCGTTGAATAACCACGTGCTGTTTAAACGATTCGATTAAAAAGTCGTTCGCATTGGGGAGAGTGAGTGGAAAGCCTGTTTCATTTTCAATTTCCTGCAATTTAAATTCCTTTCCGTTTGCTGGAAAACGTTTCAGCGCTGAAAGTGCATCCGACCAGGAATTCAATCGGTGCTTGCACGTCACAACTAATAAAATTGCGCTCAAACCATTGGCAAAGAGTGCACTGAAAGATTCCTCGGAATTTCTTCTTCTGAGTGATGACATTATAAAGGACAAAGTAGCTCAACTTACAAGTAAGGACTCAACTAACTTAAGGTATTCAAAACGAAAAAAATTAATCTAGAAAAAATAATCTAAAATTTTAATCTAGAATCATAACCAGTATTGTGACACGGGCTTCTTCTATATTTAGAATTATCAGTGGTCTTTTTCTTCGTGACCCCTTTTTCGTCAGAATAAGAAATAGCGTTCTTTTAGCATTCAATAACTTTATTTTAATGCCCGTTGAAAATCAACGTGTACTTCAACAATCAATCTACAGCAGCGTGTTTCACGAAGTCAATAATTTGACAGCGGCCTTAAGGCTAAATATGTACATAATATTCTATTTTGGGCTAAAAACCTGTGTAATAAATAAATAAATAAACATTTTGATCAAAAAACTTATCAACTCTTAAATTTTATATGAAAATTATAAATATAAATTTTCAGCTTGATTGGTTAAGTAGTTAAATATTTCGTGGTAACAGGATTTTTGACTTTTCACAAGAAAAAAAACCCAACTTCCGGTTGACTGATTTTAATGATTTATTTTTTCACAACTGAGTATTTGTCTCAGGATTATAATATTACAATATTATGACGATACTACATATTTAAAAGGCCGAAAAAAAAAAAAAAAAAAAAAATCGTTCAAGAGTAAACTGCGACGTCCGGTAGTCAGATGTTGACCAAAATCACAGTATCTCTTACGGCTTACGTGAAAACTATAGATATGAAATTTCGACGTGATTGTCGGTGCAGTTTCGGAAATATTCGGTGGTAACAAGGTTTTTGAATTTTCTACACGAAAAAAACCCTACTTCCGGTTGACTGATTGACCAAATTCTTTACGTGAAAATAATAGATATGAAATTTCAGCTTGATAGATAGTTTGTACTCTCCGACGGAGAGTACAAACGGGTTATTGATAAATCGATGGTTTTTTTCAAATTCTGGTAGGTCAGGAAAATAGTGAGAAATTTCTTCGCTAAGAATTGATACATGCTGTTTCACCACCTCAAGGATATCGTCATCGACGTTAAGCTCATTTTCAACAATATATGTTCAGCTGTGGAAATGGAACAAAGTTCTTCTTCTCTAACTTTACATGCCATAGTTCGAGCTTCATTTTAAAAGCTGTCAATTTTTCGTGACAATGAAGCACTGTGATATATGTATTTTCCTTGCAACGCCAGGTTGATAGAAATATAGAAGGAGAAATAGGCCGCACATAACACACCATATAATACTGTTGGGATAATATTATATACCCCAAGAAATGTTACATGCTATAATTATAAAAATATAAATAGTATAAATATGCGTTCATTTCTCACGGTCTCACTGAAACCGCTTTGCGGTCCCCCAGGGGACCACGGACCCCAGTTTGAGAACCGCTGCTTTATCCTATTAAGATAAAGTAAAAACATTTAATATGCATGTAAATAAATTATAAGTATATTTGAATAATCAAATTAGCTTAAACAATATGATAAAATTAACAAATATTAAAATTAAACATAATTGATATTAATATTAAATATTTATTTATTTATTTATATAATATAGTTGCTAAAGCTAATTACATAATCTTTAACCAAGCACCTACATATACAGAGGTGTTTTTTTAAGACTGCCAAGAATTTATCAATAGTTTTGTAACTTCTAATTCCATCCGGCAGTCTATTAAATCAAATAATTCCATAAATTATAAAAAATAATTAAAATATTACATAATAATTTTTTTAATCTCATGTACTCGTATGTATGTATGTATGTATGTACTTGTGTACGTATAGAGGCAGATATGTTAATTTAATAGTACGACACGGCATTCAAAATTAGCACCATTTGTTAAACGATCAAACGCTTTGTTTGGACGACCAATCCCCTAACCCCTTCCCCCCCGATATGCAGGAAATTCAATTAGCATAATTAGTACTGTTCAAAAGTGATACTTAAGGGTTGGCACTAATTCCGCATCCAAGCAACCCTCGAAATTAATGGCGGCCGCCTGCGAAAAAAATTGGCTAAACTACGTCCAATTTTTTTTTTTTTTTTTTTTTTTTTTTTTCTTCTTCCTCCTCCGCTTCAGCCGCTCTCACTTGTTGTCGGTGAAGGGGGAAAGAAGGAGAAGGGGAGGAAAGGGGGTTGCTGACAAATTTGTAACAAATTCAAATCAAACAACGGACCCGAACGAGAGTGATGAATGAGAGCGACCTGAGACCGCCAGATTAATGGTTTCGTGGCGTGTTCGCAGGCTAACGATCCGACTCTTCGCTACCGCAATTTTCGCCACTGAATATCGCAAAATCTCCTCCCCTACCAGTGGTATTTTCTCTCATCCCCTGTGTGGCAAAAAAGGCTCTTCGTCCTCAAGAAATCTGTGGGTTTTTGTCGGACGGTGACCATATTCTAGTAGTCGGACGAGTTTAATAAATCAAGTGCGCGCATCTCGCCACTATTGCCCCCGTTTCTTGTGTAGTTATTAAATTCGGCTTTTGCTAACGTTATTTATTACTGTCACTATCGCAACGCCGAAAAAATGTGCGTGTGTGTACGTGTGTATGTATGTATGTGGTACGCAATATATTTTATGACGTAAAAAAAAATAAGAAAAATACTCTTGTATGATCAATAGTGGCTAGCAGCGATGTAGACCCCAAAAAAAAAAAATTGAGCTTATATAAAACTTTGCATCTAATAATAACATTAAAAGTTTTATTCTTGTAAAAATAAAAAAAATATACGGATTTCAGAAACATAATAAAACCCATTTGTATACCATTAGGCATACAACTATAAGGTTATCAAGTGTGCTTCATTTTATTGCAGATTTACGACTAAACAGTATAAATAAAGATAGTGTATTTTGAATGTGAAATTGTTTGAATTTATATACCAAAAAGTTAGTATGAGTAAAGGATATAGGAATACATTAAAATATTTAGTTAAGGTAGGTAATATATGTATGTACATAATAAGAATAGATTCAAAAATTGGACAATAAGTAGAATGGATGGCAGATGGAAGCGAGAAACACTGGAATGGTATCAGAGAAGATGTGAAAGAGAGCAAGGTAGACTGAGTGAACGATGGGCTGATGAATTGAGAAGAATGTGTGTAGGCAAGTGGTACTGCCAGTTATGAAGTATGGATGTGAAACGTGGATGTTGAATTCAAGAATGTTACGTAAGATCCAGTGCACACATGGAACCGTGCGCATGGAAAGAGGTATGCTTGGTATAATAAGAAGAGATCGTAAGAGGAATTTATGGGTAAGAAGCGTGATCAAAGTGGTAGATATTACGGAACGTGTGAAAAAGTTGAAGTGGATACATAGTGCGAAGAATGGACGGCAGATGGTTGTGAGAAATACTGGAATGGTATCCGAGAGGATGTGAAGGAAAGCGAGGTAGACCGTAGTTTTTAAATCCAACATTCTGCTATGCTTAAAAAATAAGGCATACGACCGATATGTACTACCAGTTATGACTTATGGATGTGAAATTTGGATGCTAAATTCAAGAATGTTACGTAAGATCCAGTGTACACAGAGAAGCATATAAAGATGTATGTTTGGTATAACAAGAAGAGATCGCAAGAGGAATACATGGGTAAGAAGCATGACCAAAGTGGAAGATATAGCAGAACGTTTGAAAAAGTTGAGAATAATGGATGGCAGATGGACGCGAGAAATACTGGAATAGTAGTATCCTAGAGGATGTGAAAGAAAACAAAGTAGACGATAGACGAGTGGAAGATGGGCTTATGAATTGAGAAGAATGTGTGGAGTCAAGTCGATGTAGATTGCTCAAGAGAGACAGGAATGGAAGAGGATTGGAGATGCTTTCATCCAGCAGTTAATAGCGAACGGCTGAAAATGATGATGATGATGAATAGGTCAATTGCTTGTATTCTAAGTAGTTGTAATAAATATTTTAAACAGTTGAATTATCTATATTTTTAATGGTTATAAAATTAAAAACGTTTTAAATTGCTACTCTATAAGCATTCAATATACGTATGTACATATGTACATACACTGCAAAATGAATACGAAAGAATGAAATACTATTTACACATTATTACGATACTACCGTAATATATTATAGAGTCAACGAAGGGCAATTTATTACAAAAGCTTTTATGATCGTTTACGAAGTTTATACTACCGATTGAACCATTAGAAAATTATTATCGTGTGAACAAAACAAAGAGCGCATTGTATATATAATACCTACATACATTAAACATACACAGATCCGAATCTAATGTGTGCGAGTACAATAATATTAATACATTTCACATTTAGGTGGAAAAAAAAAAAAAAAACATCGAAAGAAATGAATTACATTCCAAAAAGGGGGCAAGAGTGATTGATGTTGATATAATTGCTGTTGTGCTCGCCTTTGAGTAATATTTAATTTCGTGGATTTGATACTTATCGGCGAAACGTCGTAATTTTCCACGAAACGAAATTAATTTGATGAGATTCACAACGCTGAATGAATGGCACCGGTAGTTTGTGCGAAAGCTCATCTTGAATATTTTTGTATTAATCGGAGCGTTTATATTATATATTCCCAATAGTTTTGGGATTTGATGTTATTTGTCGGGAAGAATTTAGCGCGATGTATAAAAATTTTTCCTTTGTTATTTTTGCACCGTGTGTTTCCGGTAATTTATTATGGCGCCGGAGCGCAAACTTTCGAGAGATTAATCTTCTTGTTTTAGTCTTGTTTCGCTCACAAAGCTCCGGGATCAATTGCTCCCCGCTACAATACGTACACACAGACTAGAAGTACCTAAGTATCTACATACACAGTGTCGCCTGGGGAGTTTCGAAACTCGTCAAACTTTGCCAAATCTATTTTTGATAGAGTGTTGTTGAGTTATGAAATTTTAATGCGCCACTGGCCAGCTTCCGCACGATGCAATGCTTGCTCAAGTCGACAAACTCGAACTCAAACTCGATTTTGTATTTTGGATTCAGTAAAAATTATACCGGCAGACTAGTGATTGTCTTTTAAGTACGTGAGTGAATCAATAATGGTATGTTTTATGCGTGGCGAGACTTTGTACAAAGTGAAGTGTCTATTCAAAAGTAAAAATGTTTTAAATTGGTTTCAGTTTTAATAAAACTGATTTATGAGATGGCAAAATGTCTAATAATGTGAGATACTGTTTCTAGACTAGCGGTCGGGAACAGGCGGCTCCGAAGCCGCATGCGGCTCTTTGTATAAAAAACTGTCATCGAACGTTTTGCGTGAAACACAAACTATTTCCATAACTTGATAGCTATAAAAAGCTTTAAGATCGTTTTTCAAACTAAACTTCATAATACTTTTTAGTAAAAGACGGTCAGACATGAAGAAATATCATTTTCTTAGAGCTATCCATTTCATAAATGAGCAACATTTAATTTAATTTTATAATAATACTAGTGTAAGTCCGTTGAATATCAACGGAGCGCTTTCTCATCACACATTATTAAATTTAATAACTTTTATAGTTGTTGCATAGATGGCGCGTTATAATAACAATGTAACAATGTAGCAAAGTTGCGAGCCTATTTTTTATTATATAAATAGTCACGTTGAAGCCTGCCTATTATCATCTGGTTTAGCTCACCGCGAAAGCGCTTTGTTCCGAATCAGTGATACCGGGTTCAAATCCCACTCGTGCGATGTTCTGGTTTTTTTAATTATTTCCTGAGGCGAGCGTTATCAGCAGACAAACACACAGACAGACTGAATAGGGCTATTATACATGTACTAGTGTAAGCCCGTTGAATATCAACGAATGTTTGTGTGGGTAAGTATATGTATATTTAATAGTTTTTATAGTTGTTGCATAGATGGCAAGTTATAATACAACTACGTAACAATTTAGCAAAGTCGCGAGTCTATTGAGAATTTATATTGTCAAATCGTAGCAGGCCCGTTATTATCTACTAGTGTAAGCCCGTTGAACATCAACGCCCGCTGAATTTTTATTTTACTTTACTTACTATTTATATTATAATTATTAATTAATTTAAATATGTATAATGACAAAAAAAAAAAAAAAAAGTTTTTTTATAACGCCATCTATGTATTATTAGCAGAGTCACGATCCTTTGTATAGGTAATGTTTAAAAAAAAAAAGGACTAAATTGACAACTGGCGACAGCGGATAGCATAAGTGCGAGTCCTCTCGAGCTTGGGGTCCTGGGTTCGATCCCCCACTCGTTCTGGTTTTTTAATTATTTTTCCTCAGCGAGCGTTATCAGCAGACAGACAGACGGATTTCGGCTATTATATATGTATATAATATATAATATATAATATAATATGATGGCTCCCAAACTTTATCAATTTTGCATGGTTTTCTCTAATGTGGCTCTTAGCTCAAAAAAAGTTCCCGACCACTGCAGTCTAGACATTATCTAGGATCATAAAAATCTAACTACATATATAATATGCTCAAACTAGTCAATAAATTTTCGTCTTTACTACAAATCCAGACCACAAAAGAATAATCGTAAATCTGACTGTTTTATGTTCAAGTTTTGCACTTGTATCTTTTGTATGTACATTTTTTGAACTATGTTGTACGAAATCTGCAAAATAAGACACGCTGTTTATTCTCGCCATGAAATTAGAATTACATTGGAGATAATTTTAGACTTACCCTCGTACAATGGAGTAGGGTTGGGATAAACTGTTTAAAACAAAAGCAGATGGAAGTTAACGGTTGATGCGTCAAGTTAGGACGACTTGGCACTCCTTAAAAGCGGAGAATTAAGACGCCTAGACGTCGTACCCGGGAAAATGGCCGTCTTGGGGGACATTTTCCGGACAAATTTTCCGCAACAAACGGTACAATTTTCCAAGCTGCGAGATCTGGCCGTTTTGCGGGTCACTTTATGTGCGCAATATGCGACAGACGGTCGGACAGTTGTCAAAACTCACACATGATTTTTCCAGAATTTTTCACACTCGAGAAAAAAAGGCCACGTCTGCAGAAAGTTGACAATACTTCTTTTATTTTCCCGTATATTACTACGTACATATATCTATGAACGTGTGTGTGTGTATGTATATTTTTTTTACTTTATACGAAGTATTATTTTCATTCGCTTTCGACACACAAAAGAATATCGGAACGGTTGTGAAAAATGCGCTTAAAAAAATTTCACGGAACGCGATCGCCGTACCGTGAAAATTTATAAAAGGAAAACGGAAGGAAAATGAAAGCATGTATGTGGAACGGTGAGCTTGCGCAATCTACAGTTATGCGCATTAAGTGTGTATAGTATATGATTATAATTTGATTTTCATTTAATCGTAATATATACAGAGTACCTTAATGTATATATTCGCGGATTTTTGTTGAACTATAAAATATGTACATATCGAGTACTGTAAAAAAAGTATTTATTATAATTTTTTACAGCATTTCATCTACATAATAGATCGTAAGTGGAATGCACGGGTAAGAAGTACATATGACCAAAGTGGCAGATATAAAGGAACGTGTGAAAAAGTTGAAGTGGCAGTAGTTATTTATATGTACCTAGGACAATTGGTGAATTATGACCGGATGTAAAGAAGAAGAATGAAACTAGGATGGAGTGCTTTTGGAAGAATGAACATAGTATTTAAATCCAACATTCCGCTATGCTTAAAAAATAAGGTATACGACCAATGCCTACTGCCGGTTATGACGTATGGTGAAACGTGGTTGCTTAATTCAAGAATGCTACGTAAGATCCAGTGCACACAGAGAAGCATGGAAAGATGTATGCTCGGTATAACAAGAAGAGATCGTAAATGGAATGGGTAAGAAGTATGACCAAAGTGGCAGATATAGCAGAATGTGTGAAAAAGTTGAAGTGGACACATAGCGCGAAGAATGGATGGCAGATGGACTCTGGATTGGTATACGAGAGGATGTGAAAGAAAGCAAGGTAGACCGATTGGAAGATGGGCTGATGAATTGAGAAGAATGTGTGGAGTCAAGTGGATGCAGATTGCTCGAGACAAACAGAAATGGAAGAGGATTTGAGATGCTTTCATCCAGCAGTGGATTGTGAACGGCTCAAAATGATGATTATGATATTCAAAATTAAATTAAATGGATAGATGTTCGACAGTTTATTACTAAAAAGTTTTATGAAAAACGATTTAAAGCTTTTTATAGTCATGAAGTTAACGGAAATACGATTAATTTTGATTTTGTGTAAATTGTGTGGCAACGTTGTGTTTTTCGTAAAACTTTGGATGACAGCGAGAGCCAAAGGTTTTTAATACAAGGAGCCGCATGCGGCTCCGGAGCCGCCGGTTCTACTTGCTTAAAATTTTAGCATCGGTTTTTTAAATGACAACAATACTTTATCCGATAAAGTAGTAATACACTTTTTAAAATTAAATATTGACATTTTATCATGTGAAAGGTTACGTTTATATGTAGCGGGTATATTTCATATTGTAGAACTAAATTCAATATTGAAGCCATTCGATTTGTGCATCCATTCGTCGAGCACAATGGAACAAATCAGTTGGTTCGGATTCGATTTGCACCGGCTCGGCTAATTGTGTTTATTAACACTGTTACACGGCGCCAAGACAAATTTGAATTTTAAATTAAAATTTTAATTAAAGTCGAAAGGGGTGGCAGCAGAGGTACATAGTAGACCTCCTACCCAAGATTCAAACGACCAGGAATACTTAAGTCTAACCCCCCGAATCGGAAGACTCAACGCCATAATCCTGTCACGGACTTGACGAAGTAGAGAGACCACCCCCATCTCTCTCTCCCACTTCGGGATTATTATTATATTCTTCGTTTGTGTCGCTCTTTTCCTTTGCGTAATCCGTCCTGCATAATAAAAACGGCGATTGCAACTTCCGGACGCGGTTAATATAAAAGTTACATCAATTTATTATTATCGTTCGGTAAGTCTAAAGGCGCGGCGCGTTGCAACCGGTAAAGATTTTACGTCGAAAACTTTCCAAGCGAGGTATAAAGTATTTGAAACAGGAACAGGACGTTAATGATACTCCCCCTCCCCCCCTCACCATCCCTACCCCTCTAGCCCCCCCCCCCCTAAAGTCGCTCTTTTTTTTGAGTGTGTCAAAAAGTTTCAGATCGTTTAAATATTGATCTATAGGTAGTTGCGTTGCGGTAAAATATACATTGTACATACAAACATACATATGTACCTACCTATATACCTACATATACCTTAAAATCACGAATTATTATTATACATATATTTATTTATTTATATAATATAGTAGCTAAACTAATGACATATCAATTAAATTAACAAATATTAAAATTAAAAATAATTGATATTTATATTAAATATTTATTTATATAATATAGTAGCTAAAGCTAATAACATAATCTTTAACTAATCACCTATACAGAGATGTTTTTTTAAGACTGCCATGAATTTATCAATAGTTTTGTAACTTTTAATTCCATCCGGCAGTCTATTATATTCCAAAACACCTTTGTACAAGATGCTTCTCCTATTTATATTTATTCTAACATTTTTTATAATTAAATTATTTTTATTCCATAAATTATATTCACATACATTCATTCCTCTCACAATAAATTTACTAAAATATGATGGTACATATATCATTTAATATATGCGAGAGAATTTGGCGTTTATTTCATTTTTCATGAATATTTTTGAGGATATTGAATTTAACGGTATTAAAATCAGAATTTGAAATGTAGTATATAATTCATTAAAAATTCAATTTTTCAAAGAAAAAGTTTGAAAAATACTTATATGAGATTCACTGGGAGTTAGAATGACTTTGTAAATCTACTCCACAGAATAGGTATAAGGAAGCATGTTTTCAAAACTAATAAAATCAAAATGATATTTATTTTTTTATTTAAAATACATGGGCAGGCGTTAGATATAAATTTTACATTAATATATTATGTAGGTATGTTTAATGAATTTTATACGCAAAACGAAGTCATTGTAGATGGGTATATTGTAGAGATAGTTGATGATTATTTATACTTACGACAGTTAATGAATATGACTTGTAAAGAAGAAGAAATTAAACTAGGATGGAGAGCTTTTGAAAGAATGAACATTGTTTTTAAATCCAACATTCCGCTATGCTTAAAAAATAAGGCAAACGACCAATGCGTACTGCCAGTTATGACGTATGGATGTGAAACGTGGATGCTAAATTCTAGAATGTTACGCAAGATCCAATGCACAGAGAGAAGCACGGAAAGATGTATGCCTGGTATAACAAGAAGAGATCGTAAGAGGAATACAAGGGTACGAAGCATGACCAAGGTGACAGATATAGCGGAACGTGTGAAAAAGTTGAAGTGGATACATAGAGCAAAGAATGAATGGCAGATGGACGCGAGAGATACTAGAATGGTATCAGAGAGGATTTGAAAGAAAGCAAGGTAGACCGAGTAAACGATGGGCTCTTGAATTGAGAAGAATTTGTGGAGTCAAGTGGATGCAGATTGCTCAATGCAGATAGGAATGGAAGAGAATTTGAGAGGCCTTCATCTATGTAGCTGTAGACTGTGAACGGCTGAAAATGATGAAAATGAAATGTCGGTAGATTTTATTTTTTTAGTTATTTATATTTGAAGGATTCCAAAAATCCATTTATGTATATTCAAAAACTTGTCGAGATGATTTTTAAACAGATTTATATTTTCAGAAGTTAGTAGCAGATTTGGGAGACGGCTCCAAACCTTGATCACTCTATTTAAAAAAATATGGTTGTAATAATAAGTTTCAGGATCATTGGTTTTTGATATTAAACATTCGATTTGATTGAAGATATATGACACAATATAACGATGAAACTTGCTTATTAAATATATGTATCCACGTCATTACCATCAACAGTTATTATACATATAAAAAAAATTGATTGGTAAGTATTATATTATGATACACACAATTTTAAACGTTATCGTAAAATTGCAAAATATTTTCATTACGAATCTACGATACTGTTAACGTTCGTATACACTTTTCTTTTATTCGATCTAATAAACGGATAGAGCAGAAACTAGTCCAGATTCTACACAAATGGATTTTTTCTATTATGTTCATTGTAGAATATATGTATACACATTTAAAATATCTGTTCGAACGTCGACAATAGCTTTGATGATGCCGTACGCGTCTTTTATATTTTTCCCCAGCTTGATCCTTGCATTTCTCGTTTTCTATTGATGTCTTTTCATTGAATTTTCAACGGGAAAAAAAAAAAAAAACTGTAGAAGAGCTTTGCATGCTTTGAATCGTCATGCGATACGTGTTTTATAAGACTTAGTATACGATGTATGTATTTATGTACATACATATTTTCTGCGAAAAGATACGTTTGAATGTTTGTACGCGTGTACATATACGTCAACCAATTTTCTATATGTGCGTCGTAAAAAATGTAATAATTTTATTTCATACAAGGTAAACGTACGTTAAAAAGTTGAACTAGAATATGATAAAATGACAGCGCAGACAAAAATAGCTCAGTCCCTTACAAACAACGTCAACTTTGACCTTAAAAATCTCACGCGTGTGTTATTTAATATTGTCGCTGTGAAAAAATGACCAAAAAAAGTGACAAATTATTAAATTTTAGTCATTGCTATTAAATTGAAATGCGTGTTGGGACATTTTTTCAATGAACTGTACTTAATGATCTTTTGACTCAGCTTTCTTATTTTTTTTCATAAAAAATAAATCTTGTAGTTGTAGCGTATCCTTGAGATATTAAAATGAATAAAATTTTCCGCCAAAAGAAAACAATGAAATTCTTTCGCAATTCCGTACGGGAAAATTATAGCCTCGACGAGAGGGTGCAAAATATTTATTCCAATTTGTAAAAGGGGAATAACGAATAATAATAATAAAAAATCTTCTGGAACACTTAAATCGATCAATTAATTTATAAACATTTTTGCATCGCTAAATGAAATAATTGGTCCATTGAAAAAAATACGCGTGCATCGAAACTCGGAAAATTCAGGTGCACGTGAAAATTCTCCGAATCGCATCGCTCTCGATGAACATACATATATGATTGACAATGTGCACACAAATTGATGATAATTGATTGAAATATAAATTCCCGCGAGGATTCAAACGTGTATCAAAATATTAAAATGCCGTTCGTGTCATTTCATTGAATTCATTTTGACGTTGAATATTTATTGGCAATTAAAAAATTAACTTCGATTATTCTATTCCATTAAAAGCTATAAATTTATATATTCTTAATGCTTTAAACAGTTAAGATTCGTAACACACCAGAAATTAGTATATGAATTGGTTTAAAACCGAAATTTCAGTTTCACGAAAATAGAAAATTATCATAAATCTAACGAAGAAGTCAATTTAATTCCACGAACCGTACTAATTATTATTAATTTTATTATTACGTGAAAGATTATATCGTATATGCGGCAAGAAATGTAATTAGCCTGTTTTGGGTTCGACTTATTTGATGAATAAATTATTTAATACTACATACATACATATATATGAAATGGAAAATTGAACTTTGAATATTTTAGTGTATTTCGCGCGAAGGTTTTTAATGTATAATTAAGATTATTTTAGTTCAAAAAGTATACCAAGGATATTATTACAAGTGTATAATAAAATGTGTAATTAATTTGAAATATTAATTGAATAAATTGTATAGGGAATGTAGCTCGTTTATATGAAAAGTACGCGTGAAAGCTTTCAATTTTCGATTAATGCGATTTTGGCGAATTTTTTCCTTACATTTGTCGCCGTTTGAAAAATCTAAAATCATACACAAAATCAATGTGCGTATTCGTTGTATACAATAAAATATTATTTGCGTATAATTCATGTGTATTAAGCTCGGTGTGTGCGAAAGTTCAAAATAAATCACGGAGGCGTCACGGCGCGTGACGCGAAATTTTCACACAGGGCTGAACTCGGCGTTCGGAATTAACATTTATTTATAGGCGTGTAAGGGTTGTTTTATTTCGCGCTTAAGCCAGACGTACGACAGAACTTCATAAACGTACATATTGCCATATTTATTAAACGTGCGTTTGATATTTACGTAACGCCGGGACGACGGGAAAGCGCGTGTCAAGTGATATATGTATGTATGTATGTTCGTGACGCGGTTTGAAAAAAATGTATATAAAATCATTAAATAGCAGCCGTTTTCCGGATAGAGAAAAAATACGCTTACAAAAAAGGTAAAGACTGGTCGTGCAAATTATGACGTCTACGCGAATTTGTTATTTTCCTTTTGAAATTGAAAATTGGCTTTTCCAATTTTCGTCAAAGCCAATACGCCAAAAACACATTAGAGTTCGCGTATGTTTACTATGAAGTTTTTACAATTTATCACTCAATTATTTTACTATGAATTCGAATATGCAGGTTATTGCTAATATAGTAGTGCAGGAATCTGCTTGACCAACCGGCTGACTGCTACCATACGCTCACTCGCGAAGTGGTCATGCTACATAACCTCATATCATCATCATCATCATTATCATTTTCAGCCGTTCACCTCCCACTACTGGAAGAAGGGCTCTCCAATCCTCTTCCATTCCTGTCTGTCTTAAGCAATCTGCATCCACTTGACTCAACACATTCTTCTCAATTCATCAGCCCATCTTCCACTCGGTCTACCTTGCTTTCTTTCACATCCTCTCGGATACCATTTCAGTATTTCTCGCGTCCAACGGCCATTCATTCTTCTCTGTGTGCACTGGATCTTACGTAGCACTCTTGAATTTAGTATCCAAGTTTCACATCCATACGTCATAACTGGCAGTACGAATTTTTTTCAACAAAATTTAATTTTTCTGATCAATGCAAATTTAAATCATAAACTAAAGCAAACTATTTTACTTTTTATTGTCATGTAAAGCGAACATTTAATATCGATACAGTGAGTGAGACATGAGCCGTTATAAATGAAAGTGGTTTAAGTCCATTTCTTTCGTGTTTTGAGATATTGATTAAAATAAATAGATCACACGTTTGTAGCCAAAACTATCATTAACTCATTTTGTTTCAAAATTTGACTTAAACCAATTTCATTTATAACGGCTCATTAACTTTTGTTGAATTTTATTATTTTTTAAATTCAAATTCAAACAATAAATTCAATATTTTACACCTCATTATTAAATAATATAAAATTAAAAAAATAAACAGCTACTGCCCTAACTTATAGGTATATAATGATTAAAATATTAATTTGATAATTTACTAATTACTATATAAAAAAAAAAAAATCAATTGCAAGGCCATCAACTTTCTATATGAAAATGGACTTGTCCGTGTTTGCACTCAAAATCTACACTGAAATCAACATCTTTTCTACAATTTAACTTTAAGAACAAATGAAAAATACACTTTAATTTTATATGAAACAATCCATATATTAATTTTTTGCACAATCTTATGCGAATATCGATCGGGAACGCGAGCGAATACGCGCGCCGCAATCGTATTCCGATTGCGCATGCATATTCAACGCGATCGAACGCAATTCAACAGTGCAACGCAATTATGCGAATGTTCGCGTAATATTCCAATATGTATTCAACCGGCCTTCTCTAATATACATTCAAAGATGAGACCCATCCCCCACACTCTCCACCATCTTTCATAAGCGCCGTACATTTTCCTCTATATCTCTCGTGAATTCATCCGACAACGTAGACTCGTCGCTATGAAAAATGCATGAAAACAGCCCCTGCATAGCCATTCTATGTACGATACCATTCCCAAATCCCCCATCCCTTATTTCACTGTATAGTGAAGGGCCAATGCACAGTAGAGGAAACACTTCCATCAATTATTTAATAAGCAAAATTCTACTGGGATTCAGTTATAGCGTGCAATAGGGTAGCTCCATGTAACGGACGAAATAGTGACACTTTAGTTGTGACTAAAAATTTAACTATACAAAGGTATAATCATAATTACCAAATAGATAGATTCCTTACAGCCTTAAAACAACACATTTTTTGTTTGTAATTAGCTTTTTAAGCTATTTTAAGCATAAATAGATCTACATACATATATGAAATGTAGAAGTACTGATACGAAATGTTGTTTTGAAGGCAAGAAATTTAAGAAAACACAAATGTAACTGAAGCAACTAAAGATATGCAACATGCATTTCGGCAACACTTTAAATTACAAATATTTGTCTAATATTAAAACTAAGGACGTCGTTATAACAATAGTTAAACCATCATCATCATTTTCAGCCGTTCACAATTCACTGTTGGATGAAGGCCTCTCCAATCCTCTTCCATTCTTGTCTGTCTTGAGCAATCTGCATCCAGTTGCTTTCTTTCACATCCTCTCGAATACCATTCCAGTATTTCATGCGTCCATCTACCTCTGTGTGCACTGAATCATACGTAGCATTCTCGAATTTAGCGTCCAAGTTTCACATCCATACGTCATAACTGGCAGTACGCATTGGTCGTATGCCTTATATTTTAAGCATAGCGGAATGTTGGATTTAAAAACTATGTTCATTCTTCCAAAAGCACTCCATCCTAGTATCATTCTTCATTTTATTTCGTCTTCTTTACATCCGGTTATATTCACCAATTGTCCTAGGTATAAATAACTATCGACTATCTAACTTAATATTAATTTTTAAACCTACTTTCATACTTTCGTTGCTTAATCTATTATATAAATCTACTGAGTCAACTCAACGCAACTATAACTATGTATGTCGAATCATATATATACTAGCCCTATTCCGTCTGTCTGTCTGTGTGTGTCTGTCTGCTGATAACGCTCGCATCGGTAAATAATTACAGAACTAGAACGTTGCGCGAGTGGGATTCGAACCCGTGATGACCAGGTTGGAATGAATCGTGCTGACACTATCATCTGCCGGCCTGCTAAGATTTGAAATTAATTGTTTATAGGCTCGCGACTTTGCTAAATTGTTACGTTGTTGTATTATAATGCGCCATCTATGCAACAACTATAAAAGCTATTTAATTTAATATTATTTTTCAGTACGGGTGATGAGAAAGCGCTCTGTTGATATTCAATGGGCTTACACTAGTATATACATATATATATATATATATATATATATATGTACATAAATATGATAGCCCAAATCCGTCTGTCTGTCTGTCTGCTGATAACGCTCACTGAGGTAAATGATTAAAAGACACGAACCGTCGCGCGCGAGTGGGATTTAAACCCAAGATCACCAGTTCGGAAGAGGGTGCGCTTACGCATTCATCCAAACTAGGTAACGACAGGCCTGCTACAATTTGACAATATTAATCCTCAAAATGTTCGCGACTCTGCTAAATTGTTACGTTGTTGTATTATAACGCGCTATCTATACAAAAATTATACTCACCACACAAACACTCACGGTACGCGTGATGAGAAACCGCTCCGTTGATATTCAACGGGCTTACACTAGTAGTTATATAATAAGCCAAAATATGCCATTTCAGAGTAAATGTAGAGTATCTTCGTCACACACGGAATTTTCACAAAAAATCACTCAAAAACAACTTTTCATAGTCCCTGCGAATCTCATATAAAATTAATAGGCATTTAAAAAACATTAAATTAAAAAAAAAAAAACCAACAACTATCCGTTTTATGTAAAATCACCGCTTTCGCTTGGTATGACCCTATACTATGTACTTGAATAGTAAAAAACATACCCATTCGCACATTATATTCAATAGTCTTTCAGTTTTTCAATATATGAGGTATAAGTACGAGTTGTATCTCGTATGCTCGTTACGCTTCGGGTAATGTTACGCTAGTATTATATTTATAGAATGTGTATCTCCCTCTCTCATGTAGGTGGTAGTGTGTTGAATTTAAATTTAGCAATTTTCCCTCCCCTGTACCATGTGAAACTTGAGCCGATGGAATAACAGTGTGGTTTATTACTAAAGGCAACAATAGTGTGTATACAATAGCGTAACTAACGCCCCCATAGGTCAACAGTGTGCTAACTGAAGTCAAAGTGTGGACATTTTGATCGGATTTGTTCCACTTTGCAGTGGGTATTGATTGTTTGCAGTATTTTTAAAAAGTTTTAAACAGGCAAACGTCAAAAGCAAAAACTATTGAATTGTAATTATTTATTTATTTATTTAATATTAGGTAACAAACAGCTCATTCCTAATACATACAATACAGCCAAAATATGTAGTTACAAACAAAAAACAGATCAAAGCAAGAAAGGAACTTTAGGAGTTAGGGCTGGAAAGGAATTAGTAGAAATTAGAAAGTAGGAATTAGTAGAATTAGTAGAAAGGAAAGGAATTAGTAGAACAAAGATTCAAATGAACAATGGAGGACTTCTGACAAATCTAAGGGGACAATGCAGAAGGATCCTACTTGGTAGGTAAGGGCTATCTGATAAATTCTTTAAAACCTTAAATACAAAGCAGAGATCCTGGATTGCAGAGGGACGTAATCATGGAATTTGCAGAAGATGAGGAAAGACAAAACCTGGAAATGAATTACCTACGTATGGAACAATTTTTTCAATTTAGTAATATAATCTTGGTAGAACGGATTCCATATAGTACTAACAAATTTCTGGTGACTTCTCACAAATACATTGTATGGTATCAAAGGACTTAAAGGGACTTAAAATACGACAAGATAAATTTAAATTCTAATTTATTTCATTGGCTTGTAGGTAAGTTAAACGAATACACGCTATATAGCAGATAATGCTAATATGTACCCACAATATTAATTATTACAACGTAGACAATTGTATGTATGTTCATTAATTACTTTGCAAATACTTGGATGTTAATAAAATTTAATATTTTTTAGAGAGTGTTTCTGATTCAAAATAATCAAAACATACCATTTTTTTTGTGCTTTAATTTTAATATTTGAGGTAAAATGATGATGTGAGTTTCATCAATGTATTCATATTAAATTCAGCTGTCTATTAAACATAATATGGATTTGTTATTCAAATAAAAAAATTAGCTGTATACCAATGTAATATTTTGAAGCTCGCATACTCGCTTTGCGAGTACAAAAAACACGTTATAAATATGAAACAATTCTCAAAACCAAACAAAGTCTAGTTTGAGTCTTTTTTTGCAGGTAATTAACCCGACCTGACATTGGATTAACCCTTGTGCTAATTTTAATTAGACCGTGCCTTTTTTTTTGCCATAAATCTCGTTCGAGATATCGACGTCGGATTCTGATCTGACGTTCCCGGTAATACCATAAAGATTTCCCGTTTTGCGAGGCAGTAAATCAGGATGGCAGGACGTATCCTGACAAAACCGATTCCCACACCCCCCACCGTGACGAAGGACCAAGTTGTATAGTAAAAGTTCGAACGAAACCATCCCCTCGAAAAAAAAAAAAAAAAACCGGATAGGAGGTGGAACGAGAGAACAACATAAATAGAAACGCGAAAAAACCGCGTATGTGCGTAACAAATTTATTCAACGTCAAAGTCGAAAAACTAATGAAAGTTTCGTCAATGCAAAAAATGGGAACCAAATCTAGAGAAGGGTGAAGATGTATATTCTGTTACCGGAAGAGAAATAATAATATACAAAAAAAAAAAAAAAAAAGTTTTCTTATACGGGTGAATTCACATAATCCGATTTTATTACACAAATATTGAACTCCTCGTATTTCCCATACAAATGTATGAAATTCTGCACTGTATGAAATTCCATTCAATTTATTCAACGCCTGAGCGAAAAGCGGGTCTTACACAGGGATAGTTTAGACGCGACTATCTCGCTAGTTTACTATCCGACACGTAGAGCTAGTAGCGAGTAGCTAGTAATCCTATTACACGTGTTTAATGTACTCGCTGTCGTCAACTTGTTTTACAGTCTTTGTACACAGCGTTTAAAGCAAATATGCGTTTTTTAATAATAAAATTTTGACTAAACCTTCATATATGTATGTATGTGTGTGTTGGTAGCTGAAAATAAACCGCTTAACCTCAAACTGTCAAAATTAAGTGACGTCACACTAGCCAGATAGTAGCGAGTAAAGTTCAAACATTCGAACTTCACTCGCTCGTCCGAAAAAGCCAGATTACAAGCTTCGACTATTACACGAGCTAGTTAACTAGCGGAATAGTAGCGAGTAAACTATCTCAGTGTAATATCCGCTTAAACGTTTTGACAAACTATGAAATAAATAAATTTTGATGTTTGAATCGTTATTTATGTCACCAATTTGGGCAATTGCACCAGTTTTTCCCAGTACTGTATATTTATTTCAATTTATGAAGCATTATTTATTTTGCACCACTTTGTCTGACCGTTTCACGTCTTCTTGTAACATATACATTTTTTTAATATCTAGTTTTCAGTTAAAGTATTTCAGATTATTATTATCGTTTGTGAACGTTGTTAAAAACTGTTTAGTATCGCTATAAATCCCGTTTTAACTGCCGTTCCATTTGCGCGCGAGCTTTTGCTTTCATATTAATTATCAAATGAAAGCAAAGGGTTTTTCCACCTGAAAATTTGTTTTTAAAATTCCTTTTTTTTCCGCCATAAAAATTTTGTGACGCTTTCGCGACCGTATTTCATGCGAATTTAAACTGTAAAACTACATAACTGTGAACACGCATTTAAAATTTTAAATCATTCTGTATAAAACATTGTTCCGTTACACGAATACCCTTTTTTAAATAAATGGTCTATGTATTGATTTGATTCAAGTTAATAAGTAAACTACAACACATACATAATACATATTATGGCATTAAATGAATGATCATTAATGAAACCAGTTATTTTTTTGATAAAATTCGAATCTTTAAAAGAATTATATTTTACACCGTATTATTGTTGTGGACTTAAGCTAAATACCGGATAAAGATTAGAATTTCAATTAAATAGCTTGTTCCACTTCAAACGAACATAATAAAGACGAATTAGTATTTGCGAAGCATGACCAGACGAACAATGATTAATTTAAATTTAATTTATATAGTTACATTATATACATATGTACATCGATCACATTCAAAGACTATATAAAGTTGAATCATAGAAAAAGTTTTGCATGGTAGTAATATCGTTTCATGGAATTAAGATGAACTTGAAGAGAAAGTAATCGCTCTAGCAATATTGTCAAATGCGAAATTTCACCGATTTATTTGTCGAATAAATAACAAATAAAGTCTGTTCAACGTAGCCTAGCAAAATATTATTAAAATTAAGCCTTGTTTATGGGGAAAGTATTTATTTGTTATTACGTTCTTACATAACTATCGAGCTTTATGAGAAAGTTCGCGTTCTCAGAAATTGACAGTGTGACTTAAGAGATACTTACAACTAGAATTAACACATTTCCACAAAAGCAGAGCATATAATAATAAGTTATGTAATAGTTAAGAATTTAAAATTAAGTAGATTCAGGAGAAGTATCTTGTACAGGGGTGTTGTTGAAAATAATGGCTTGCTAGAATTTCTCAGAAATATAAATAAAATTGATAGATTCCTGGCAGCCTTAAAACAGTACCTCTATACAAATAATTTAATTATGTAGATTACAAGTACCTACTAGTAGTTACGATAGATAATCATATTGTAGAGAGAGTTGATAATTATTTATACCTAGGGCAATTGGATGAAGCGCTTGTGGAGGAATGAACATAGTTTTTAAATCCAACATCACGCTATGCTTAAAAAGTAAGGCATAAGACCAACGCGTACTACTAGCTATGACGTGTGGATGTGAAACGTCGATGCTGAATTCAAGAATGTTACAAAAGATCCAGTGCACACATGGAAAGATGTACATATGCTTGGTATAACAAGATGAGATCGTAAGAGAAATGCATGGGTAAGTGGCAGATATAGCAGAACGTGTGAAAACGTTGAGAAGAATGGATAGCAGATGGACGCGAGAAATACTGGAATAGTATCCGAGAGGATGTGAAAGAAAGCAAGGACGATGGGCTGATGAAAAATGTACGGAGTCAAGTGGATGCAAATTGCTCAAGACAAACAGGAATGAAAGAGGATTTGAGAGGCCTAAATCCGGCAGTGGATGGTGAACGGCTAAACATGATGATGATATCTATGTATGTATAGTGTATTTATGTACTGGAAGTCAAAAAATGCGAGCGTTCCGCGGTTATCTAGTCAGTCGCCCAATCAGCCAGGCAGGCGAAAGTTATTATATATATATATATATAATAACTTTATATTATATATATAATAGCCGAAATCCGTCTGTCTGTCTATCTGTCTGCTGATAACGCTCGCTGAGGAAAAATAATTAAAAAACCAGAAAGAGTGGGTGATCGAACCCAGGACCGCAAGCTCGAGAGTAACCACGCTAACGCTATACTCTATCGCCCTTGGTCAATTTAGTCCTTTTTTTTTAAACATTACCTATAATTAAAATAAATAGGAAATGAGGAAAAATAATTACAAAACCAAATCGCGCTAACGCATACGCCACGGCCAATTGTTGATTTGGTCCTTTTTTTTTTTTAAACATTACCTATAAAAGGGATCGTGACTCTGCTTTACCTACATACCTACCTACCTACATTACCTACATATAGATGACGCTATAAAAACTATTATTTTTTTTTTTTTTTGATTTTTACAAACTTATAATTATTATACATATATTTATTTATTTATTTAATAATTACATGGAGAGGCGGCATAGCCGATAGGCCCATGGGGTTTGGTTTTAGTTAAAAATCAAAAAAAAAAAACAGTATTATAAATGAAAAAAAAAGAATGAGATTACAGTATTGCCAAATTTGAACAAAATAAAAAAAAAAAAAAAATAAAAAAAAAAAAAAAAAACAAAGATAAAAAAAAAAATAGTAACAAAAATAAAAATAGAGATAAAAATAAAAATAGAGATAAAAAATAAAAGAATAAGAAAAACAAACAAAAATATATAATAATTATAATATAAATATAATTAATATATATAATAATATATATAATATAATAATTATAATTAATATATATAATAATTAATAATTATAATATAAATAGTAAAGTAAAAAAAATAAAATCGATACTATTGATACTACGGGATTGCTATAATACATAGATGGCGCTATAAAAACTATTATTTTTTTTGTCACTTACAACCGCGCGATCAATTAGTGGGGATCTCTATTAAAAAAGCGCTCTACGTAATTTAAAATTCAGCGGGCGTTGATATTCAACGGGCTTACACTAGTTTATTATATAATATTGAAAGAAATTTATTTGCCCACAACAGACATTGGGAATGTCATTAGGGAATATTTCATAGGAAACGAGTAATTAGTAACCTTTTAAAATCTAGCTTTAAGAAGGCGAGTTTTTTCAAAGAACACAAAAAGTGACTTTATCGCAGTGAGGCCGAGAAACCTCCAAACACATTTAGAATTGTCAGGGGTGGCCAAAGCTCGTTCGCGGGCTCGTTACGTCGAATTCAAAAAGGGCGTCAGTGTCGTAAATCGCCGCAAATCGACGGAGATGCGATTCGCAAACGATAACGCTTCGGCGAGTCGGTATCCACGACGGGCGGGGTCTTTCTGACCCCCAGCTTCGTTGGTGACAAATAATCCTTCGGTCGAATGATGTTGACCCTACCGTGTGGGACCCGTCGATCCATCTTTTTCGCTTGGTCTCCCCAGATTTATCTAGCCTCGTCTTGATATTTTATTGCGGCACTTTGTAGCTAGCGGGGCCACAATGCGCCCAAATTACCGGGTGAAGGGAAAATACCGCTTTTTTTACCGTAGCTCTAACGCCCCCCCTTCTCTCTCCCTTCAACTACTTCCTCTCTTCCTTCTCTTTCTCCTTACCTCACGAACGAACGGTGGAAATCAATCAAAGCACCTCCTACACCCCCTGTAGCCTTCGGTTTTCAGAGTCGAATTAACGTTAAAAGTGTCTCGTACGAATATTGGAGCTTTTAAACTAGTGAGCTTTCATCATTGATATCTACCTATAGAATAGTTTTTTTTTGTTTGGGTGATTTTGAGTCGACAGCTAATGTGCATGTTGTAGAAAGTTTTAATAGACACACTTCAAGGACACTCAAAGAAAATTTATTTTTATTTACAGAAACACCCACCAATGACATTACAATAACCAAATCGTCATGGTGGATAAATTACAAAAATACATATATGTATTATGAAATTGTAGCTTTGATGTAATAAACAGTATAGTGAGTAATTTTCAAGTTTTTGTTTGATGATTCTGAAAATTTACAATGAAAATGTGAGTCTATTTTTGTCGCAAATTTTGGAACTGAATTTTTTCGGATGTCTTTTTAATTTATCCTATTCGGATAAAAGTATTGTGATTGTGCGAAAATTCAACTTTGAGATTTTGACTGATTTGTATCGGGTATCGTCTGCTGATCACGTTTTTGTGATTTTTGGAAAATGTCTGTATGCCTGTATGTATCTGCGTAATAGGATGTGTGTGTGTAAAATCGCTATAATTGAAAAACCGTTTATTTTTTCACACTGAAACATTCTATTTATAAGTTTTTTTTCCGCCATTACAATCTACAAGACTTTCAAAATTTTTCGTGAACCTAGGAGAGTCCCTAGTTTCCCTTGGAAAGTCGACGAATTTATTTTATTGTAAAAGTAGTTTACGACGAATATTTGAAAAATTTGGTTGTTTATTCAATAAGACAACTTAAACAGTTTAGTGATCTCATAGCAATAAGCGAGTCCCTTAAACCAGTTTCATAATAACAAGAAGAAACTGTGAGATTTTGTCATCTACATATGTATATATAGGTACATATATAAAAATCAATGTCTGTCTGTCTGTCTCTTATAGGCTCCTAAACCACTCAACCGATCGCGATGAAACTTTCAGGACTTATTGTGATCATGCCGGGAATGGTTCCTGTGAAAAAAAAATCTGGGAAAAAACGGAATGGGAACGAGAACGGGCCTGCCCACGTGTCAGATAACGTACTAAGAACTGGAACGGGAACGGGATCGGGAACGGAAACGGGAACTGGAACGGGAACGGGATCGGAAACGGGAACGGGATCTGGAACTGGAACGGGATCCGGAACGGGAACGGGATCGGGAACGGGCCTGCTCACGCGTCAGATAACGTACTAGGAACTGGAACGGGATCTGGAACGGTAACGGGAACGGGATCGGGAACGGGCCTGCTCACGCTTCAGAAAACGTACTAGGAACGGGAACGGGAACGGGATCGGGCATTGCAACGCATGTCGGGTCAGCTGGTACCTCTATAAAAGGTGTTAATAGCAATCACTTTACATTAATATTTCCTTATCGTAAACGCACTGAAACATTATGATGAGAATTTGGTTTGTTCTCAGCGTATGTTACTCAAATTTTTATTGTATGTATACATACATATATGTATATGTATGTAGTGTCGTTGATTTGTTTCACTTTGATGCGGAAGCAAAAATTTGATAAAGCGCCGAACAAAGCGCTCGATGAAGTTCGACGGAAAATTTTCGACAAAAATGTCACAACTTCATCGTGATATCAAACGTCAAAGTTCGCCGTAACGAAATGAAATATCTTTAAAGTTTTCGCATGTGATTATATTATTTTCCGCCATTTTCCAGTATTGAACGCGTGCTCGTCTCAACTTTTCTGAAACTCCCTCGCTTTCCCTCCTCCCTTCCAGCTGACTCCACTTCCGAGATGAACTTTTCATAAAGCGCTGTACGTTTTTCATGAAAACCTCAATAGCAGCATGTCGGCAATGTGATATAAGTAGTTTTCACCATCAGATGTACATATGTACATGTACATATAATACTCAACCACTGTCAGATGTATAGATAATTTTTGATACATATATTTACGAAAATATTAATAAATACAGCATTACGTATACATTTATGTAAGGTTAAGTATGGTTTGATAGGGTTAGGTAAGGTAAGGTACGTTGGGTTAGGTTAGATTAGGTTAAGTAAGGTAAGAGGCTATCAATTTATTACTTTACCCATATACAGTACGTATGTAGTACGATATACGTATTGTGATCTTGGGAAAATTTGACGAGGATCAGCATTCACTGATCTGTTTTAAAAATATATAAAATTGGTCAGTATCTGTTAAAAATTAGAAAGTGATTATTTTTTTACTGACCATTTGCTTCAAAAGGTACTGTCTTTATTGATACTGATAACAATGCCGATAATATGAATGGTTAACAATGGTTTTAAGCATTGATAGAAACGTTGTTTATATAAGTATTTAATAACGAAAAAACCCAAATTTAGTCTTAATACAATTGTTTAACATTTTTTATTTAAATCATGTATATCACATATTTAATAATGAACCACAATGCATAAGATGTGGTCTGACAATTACATTATAAATTATTATTTTAGTTTCTTTAGATAATAATTTTCTTAGCCGATATACATAATATTCCTACTTTATTTTATTAAAAATTGACCGTGTAACTTAAATTCTAACTTATCATCCAATATTATACCCAAATATTTAAAATTATTAACTAGTTCAATATTACTTTCACCAACTTGTAACCTAAATTCAGTTTTATATCTACCTATATATCTATGTATATATAAAAATCAATGTCTGTCTGTCTGTTTGTTTGTCTGTCTCTTATAGGCTCCTAAGCCACTCAACCGATCGCGATGAAACTTTCAGGACTTATTGTGATCATGCCGGAGATGGTTCCTGTGAAAAAAAATTGGGAAAAAACGGGAACGGGCCTGCTCACGCGTCAGAAAACGTACTAGGAACGGGAACGGGAAAGGGATCTGGAACGAGAACGGGATCGGGAACGGACCTGCTCACGCGTCAGATAACGTACTAGGAACGGGAACGGGATTGGCAACGGGATCTGAACCTGGAACGGGAACGGGATCGGGAACGGGCCTGCTCACGCGTCAGAAAACGTAATAGGAACGGGATCGGGTATTGCAACGCATGCAGGGTCAGCTAGTAATCTTCTATATACATATATAAAAATCAATGTCTGTCTGTTTGTTTGTTTGTCTCTTATAGGCTCCTAAACCACTCAACCGATCGCGATGATCAGGAACAGGATCAGAAAACGCGTCAGAAAACGTACTAGGAACGGGAACGAGAACGGGATCGGGAACAGGATCGGGAACGGGATCGGGACCGGGAAGCGGGAACAGGAACGGGATTTGGAACGGGAACGGGAACGGGCCTGCTCACGCGTCATAAAACGTACTAGGAACGGGAACGGGAACGGGATCGGGCATTGCAACGCATGCCGGGTCAGCTAGCATAATATATAATGATGATGATACTCAAATACGCCCGCTACCGTAATAAGGTTAAGGACTCCCGATCTACCTATACATACATACATAAATAAAAAAAAAATAGTTTTCCAATGACAAAACAAATTTTCATTCGCACAATGGAATATAAAATTTTTCTGTTGTAGTGAAATCATTGAGCCGCGTGATTAATACGTTTTCGCGGAAAATTCTCTCGTGTCCGCGGAAAACTTGTGAGCGGCGCGGTTCGCCGACGTGGAAAACCTCAAAAATCACTACGTATTACTTCGCACGGGAGTGCGGTAGGACGAAAGGCCAAAAAGGAGAGAGGAGAGGGCGTCGGGAAAAGCGGGAAAAGTTTTCCCGGGCGAGGAAAATTTTTGCACATCATCCCCGAGGAGAAATGAACTGGCGTAAGAGCCACTTTGTTCCTTCGTCTACACGCACATAACTTCTGCTTCTTCATTTTCCGCACTCTTTCCTTCGTCAGACATTATTACCAGGCGAACGCACACACACACACACTAGTAAAGGCCGCGCTGCGGGCCCTTTTAAAGCGAATTGCACTTTTTACGGGGAAATTTACATCACGGCATGCGAATTTATTATTTCCTCGCGGGCGCCGTTTCGCGCGAATTACACACTTTTTTGTGTTACTTAAAATTTTTTACCGTCGAGCTTTTATTGTTTTGTGTGTGTGTGTGTGTGTGTGTCTTCGTGTTATTTAAAATTTAGAGATTACACGAATTGTGCCACACCGCGCTTTATTATTTCGTAAATAATTGCACAAATCGCACAAAACTCTTCATAAAGACTACTTTTCACTAAATTACACCGTCGGAAGAAATGTAATTCAAACGTGTTCAAAGCAAATCATTTAACGTAATTATACCTTACCGTAATTGCCTGGTTCAATCATAGGTTCAAATCCCACTCGTGACGTTTGTGTTTATTTCAGGCTTTACCGAGGCGAGCGTTATCAGCAGACGGACAGACAGACAAACGGAATTGGGCTAATATACATTGTTCAACTAGTGTAAGTCCGTTGAATATCAACGGACGTGTTTGACGTAATTTAACAAAGTCGCGAACCTTCTAAGGATTAATATTTTCAAATTATAGGAGGCCTCCTCAACCTGGTGATCATAGGTTCAAATACCGCTCGTGACGTTCGTGTTTATTTCAGGCCTTACCGAGGCGAGCGTTATCAGCAGACGGACAGACAGACAAACGAAATTGGGCTAATATACATAGTTCAACTCTAGTGTAAGCCCGTTGAATATCAACGGACGTGTTTGACGTTATTTAACAAAGTCGCGAACCTTCTAAGGATTAGTATGTTCAAATTATAGGAGGCCTCCCCAATCTGGTGATCATAGGTTCAAATCCCACTCGTGACGTTTGTGTTTATTTCAGGCTTTACCGAGGCGAGCGTTATCAGCAGACGGACATACAGACAAACGGAATTGGGCTAATATACATTGTTCAACTAGTGTAAGCCCGTTGAATATCAACGAACGTGTTTGACGTAATTTAGCAAAGTCGCAAACTTACTAAGGATTAATATTTTCAAGTTATAGAAGGTCCCCCATTACCGGTGTTGGGTGAACGCGTTAGCGCTAACTCACCCAACCTGGTGATCGCGGGCTCAAATCCCACTCGCGACGTTCGTGTTTTTTCAATTCAATTTGAATTAGCGTTATCAGCAGACGGACAGACAGACAGACATACGGAATTGGGGTATTATAAATAACTAGTGTAAGCAAGTTGAATATCAACGGATGTTTGTGTGGGTGAGTATATGTGTATTTAATAGTTTTTATACAACAACGTAACAATTTAGCAAAGTCGCGAGCCTATTGAAAATTTATGTTGTCAAATTGTAGCAGGCCCGTTATTATCTAGTGCGCACTCTCTTCCAAACTGGAGATATCCGGTTCAAATCCCACTCGCGCGACGTTTTGGTTTTTTTTTTAATTATTTACCTCAGTGAGTGTTATCAGCAGACAGACACACACACAGATAGACGGAATAGATCTATTATATATATGTACATATAATATATATATTATGGCTTCAAATACAAATTAATGATACACTCATTCATTGTGTTGAAAGTAAATACGTTTTAACATTTTATATAAATATTTCCACAGAATATGTACGACGTGGAAAATTCGCTCCATTTCGTCTATTGTTACGTGGAAAATTCGACTTTTCGAACGTACGTGTATTCAAGTTTTTCCAGGTCAAACATAAAGCAGACTAGAAGCAAAAACTCAGACAGACACACTTTTTTCTACCGAAGGCCAACGCAAAAAAAAAAAGTCCCTTTTTGAACGCATTAATGAATAATATCCTTCCCCGGGGAAGAGGGGCACGTCTCCATTCAATTTGAAGATGGTTTAAAATACCTTTGTCTTTTATTTCCCAGAGAGCCTTTCGGATTCGGTTCTACGCCACCTGGTACAAATTTTATGAATATTTAATCTGGAAAAAAGGGCTCGGCACGTTAACGGGAAAATGTGATGGCGGGTGTGCAGAGAGGAAACTAAGAATGGGTTGTATAGTATGCATTATTCATGCCACACGTGATTTCCTCTTAATATAAATAGTACCTTCATCTTATAAACAAGGCGGGTACTGCGTGGAAAATCGGAAAATATGAAGTTGCACAGTGTCTCGTGCGCTTATGAAAAGCCATAATTTCACTTTAGAGGGGCACTACACTGTTTAAAGTCACTCGAACCTCTATTCTGCATTATAATAAAACACTTGATTGTAAATTATATAGTTAAGTACAAAATTTATTTAAATAACAGTTAAAACAATGCAGTCTCATACATTTTTACTCCTTGATCAAAATATCACACGCAATAAAAATTTATAACAAATACTTATTAATTCAACTGAAGGTTTTGATATCAAGCATTGCCTATTTACTGTTTGACAATCATTTTACTGTTTGTCTTAGTAAAGTAACCGTGGAAAGATACTCTTCAGTAGTTACATATTGACTTATTGAGGAGGGAAGTGAGAAAAGATATGTATACATACATACATACATACATAGGAACGATATTTTTTGATTATACCAATTTTGTGATATTGTTTCACAACTAAGTTAGTTTAATTTATTAAAAAGCTAATTACAAACAAACATCACTTAAAGCTAAAATTACAAAATAAACTTATTATTTACTAGCACTTGTACAGAGGTGCTGTTTTAAGGCTGCCTAAGAAATCAATCAATTTTATTTATATTTTTGAGAACTTCTGGTAGGCCATTATATTCAACAACAACCCTGTACAGTGTACAAGATACTTCTCCTGTATCTACTTAATTTTAAATTCTTATTATTATTATGTATCCCAGTATTATGACTATGTATATTATGTATACCCTCTTATTAAATATTTTGATAATAAATTCTTATCTAATTTAAAAATATATACTAACATGCACACTTTTAAGGTTTCATTTACATTCATCCAATTCCATTAATTTAACATATATCTTATACTAGTTAATCTATTGACATTTAAAATACTCTGCATAGCTCTATTTTGTAGTTTTTGCAACGTATCTTTAATTATCCTATTTACTAAATTTAAAAATGAACCACAATATATAAAATGAGGAATTGACAAATAATAACAAAAGACTTTAGACCTTTATGTAGTATCTAGAATTCGTTCATTTGTTCAAGATAATAACCACTGAGCTATCGCCTGGCTCAACTGTAATATAGGTATATTAGTTTTGTGTCGATTACAAATACATAAAATCAACTAGCGTACATTGTAACAAATATCGTATTGCTGCAATGTGTTACCTCGAGCTTTTAAATTTGTATTTATTTTTTTATTATATTGTCAGCGCAGAAAAGTTGCAGGTAACCCACATCCCACAGCGTCCGGAAAACTATCGGAAAACTCTAATGGAAAACAGTTATCTCGGTTCACATTATTCGTGTGGTTGAAAAAGCTTTGCACCATGGCCCTTTTAAATTAAAACTATCACATTAAAATACACAGAAACGTAACATTTTTCATCGAATAATGTAAATTCAATATTGCATTACCAATATGCGACTTTGGGCAGATTTTTTTTTTTATTGAAACTAAATACAAGTTTAATTTTATAATATTGACCATCATCATCATCATTTTCAGCCGTTCTCCATCCACTGCTGGATGAAGACCTCTCCCATATTCTTCCATTTGTGTCTGTATTGAGCAATCTGCATCCACTTGACCTTACACATTCTTTTCAATTCATCAGTTCATCTTCCACTTGGTTTACCTTGCTTCCTTTCACATCCTCTCGGATACCATTCCAGTATTTCTCGAGTCCATCTGCCATCCACGCTTCTTATCCATGTATTCCTCTTACGATCTCTTCTTGTTATACCAAGCGTACATCTTTCCATGCTTCTTTGTACACTGTATCTTACGTAGCGTTCTTGAATTTAGCATCCACACGTCATAACCGGCAGTACGCATTGTTCGTATGCCTTCTTGTTGGATTTAAAAACTATGTTCATTCTTTCAAAAGCACTCCATCTTAGTTTCATTCTTCGTTCTTTACATCCGGTCATATTCACCAATTATCCTAGGTATAAATAACTATCAACTATCTCTACAATATGATTATCTACTGTGACTACGCTTTGGGTGCAATATTCATAAAACATATTTTTAATTTTTAAACCTACTTTCATACTTTTGTTTTCATACAGTCGTATAAAAAATTCAAAAGTATAACTGGATTAGAAAAATATTTACTAAAATCACATAATTCGAATCTTATAACTAATAGCTAAATCGTACAAGTTTTGAGTATCAATTTATACTATATCTTACTTACGTAACTTATTTTTAGTGTATAGTTAAAATACGACTAAATTTTAACGCTAAGCTGAAAGTCCGAATCGTACACGCTGTATTTAAATTCGCATTACAAAACATAAATAATATCACGATAGAAGGATAAGGAACATAATTTTATCTGTATTAAAATTAATTTTTAAGCCTAGTTTCATATTTTCGTTGCTTAATTGTGTTAAATTGATAATATTGATATTCAATGCAAATTATAAAAGTTCCGTATATAGATTTAGTATTGAAAACAGCTATCTTACACATTTTTTTTTTATTTTTAAGTCGCTTTTATTGCAACGTACGTACAACGAGCTGCAGGAATCGGTTGCACGGTCGGTTGCATCAGGGTGGGTTTATCGCCGGTTCGCGGTCTAAGAAAGGTCCCTCTGGATACGACTGTGGCATACAAGCTATTACTTGTTGGATGAGATTGCGCATCCGGTTGCAGTTTGGTCTAATAGTCCCGAGATGCAACTGCAGTAATGGGGCTATGCGACCGATGCAGTTGCACACGCTTCCGGAAAATTAACGCGCGAGAAAGAAGCTGCCACGCAAAAATATCACTTTGAACCACCCGAGAGATTGTGTGTCGACTCGGCGAACTTACATACTTTTAAGATTGCTTTAGCTGCATTAAAAAACAAAACAAAAAAAAAAAAACAACAAAAAACGAGCGAATACAATACTGCCGTCCTAAGCCCACTTAACGTAACTGACAAAAATTACGAAAATGAGTTAGATGTGTTTTAGGGGTTATGGGAGTGTATTCATGCGATTTTTCATATCAAAATTAATGTATGTGACTTTTTTAAGCTATTAAATCTAACGTATCTGCATGCGCAGAGAAATAGTATTACCAATACTTAGCGAAAATAACGTATCCAATATTTATTTCGGTCACAACCTTATCATGAAAGATTGAAAAGACTGAATCTCTCTACATTGGAGACGAGGAGATTAAGAGGTGATTTAATTGAAGTATTCAAAATAATAATTCATGTGAAATGACCAACCTCATTATGTTCAATTAGAACCCTCATCTAAGAGGTCATACTCTCAGACTCCGAAAAGAAAAATCAATTGTTAGAGATTCATTCTTTTCAAATAGAGTGGTTGAAGTTTGGAATTGTCATATGTATACATTAATAATGAATAATGAAGTGACGTAACTACTAAAGTATTCATTTTTTTGTTAAATTTTCCTTAGAATTATCAAAACACAATAGAAAATAACCCCATGCACTAAAAAAAAGTTTAAATAAATCAGTAATATATGAAGAAAAACACAAATTTAGAATAAAACTTTCAAGTCCATTTATCTCGATATTGTTGTTTTGTCAGTTACGTTCAGTGGGCTTATGACGGCATTGTTTGGCTTGTACTGTACTGCGAGTCGAGCCTCGTTCGTTTCAAATTACTCGAATACAATTTAATACGCAACCCACGGATGCAATACTGATTTAATACGTTAATTTAAATGCTCGAAGGTTTAAAGTGAAGGTCACGTTACAAAAAAAAAAAAAAAAAATTTAATTTAAAACGAGACAATAACAATTTTTGAAACGACCTATTCGGCTCGCGCGAGTTATTTATCGTTGCGGTCAGATATTTATCGTTAGACGGGTCACACCGCAATGTTTGCACACAAAACAATGTTTATTGCTGGCACACAACGCAGCGGAATTACCTCTAAACTGCAGCATAGGTCGATCCAAACGGAACGGCCCTCAGGTACGAATAATGCTTATATAATATGAGTGCGGTGCTACCGAAGGAGTACTAATCCCCACCCATTAAGTGTACACACGTTAACTTATTACGGGAGTATTATGTGTGAGTAAGTGCTGCGGACAATTTATTTCGATTGTACTATACTGGCTGGGAGAATGCGCCGTGTCCAATAACAAAGGATAGACTTTAAGCCAAGCTTCGATTCCGTGAGTGATATCGATATATTTCTTTGTGGGCATATGAAAAATCGGAACCCCCACTCTATTCTTATCGTGAGCCCTCAAGGGCTTAATGCCGTGATATAAAGTAGGATTATTCTTCCTTTATTAGGTCATCCGGAACCGATATATTTTTTTCCGGATTTTCCTCTGTTTATATACGCGAAATTTCCGCAAGCTTTTTTTTACGTAAGAAATTACTTTATTATATACGTAATATTTTCGTGGAAAATATCCACTAAAACTTATATGGTATTTGCATTATGTATAGAATATGGCCTTGACAATACACAATAACAATTTATTGATATCATATAATGTTAGATACTATACGTTATACCTTAAAAAACCAGTGTTATTTTCAAAATAATATATATTCCCGAAACTATATGACCGTTACCGTGTTGAAAAAAAAGCAATTTTCGATTTTGGTTAGATTTGACAAAAGCCATGTTATTTTTAGAAAGAATCCTCCCAGAGCAGTGGTCGGGAACCCTTTCGAGCTATGAGCCAAGATAGGGAAAACCTCGTAAAATCGGCAAGTTCGGATTATATTTATTTATTTTATATAATAATAGCTAATTAGCTAATTTAACTTACATCTATTACATATTTATAACAACTACATAAATCACATTATACACTATACTTATACATAACTACTATCTCTCACAGAGGTGTCTCTCTCACACTTTTCAAGAATGCATCTATTGTCTTAGAAGACTTGACGCACTCCGGGAGGGCATTATACATTAATACACCCCTGTGAAAAAAACCACCAGCTTTCTTTGTTTTCCTTACTCTACCTACAACTAATTGGTTCTTATTTCCAGTAGAATAACTATGGATATCACTATTTCTAATGATATAATTCTTAAAATAATATGTACATATATTCAAAATTAAATGTTACATTAATGAAATGGATAGCTGTAAAAAATGTCGTAAATAAAAAATAGCTGTAAATAAAAACCTACTTATCCCCCCACCATACCTCTGCCCTCTTTGCATACACCCGGCCAAAGGCTTTCAATCAATCAATTGTATTAATATTCATTTCTGTAAATATTAAAAAAAGGGATTGGCGCATATTTTTACATCAGAGATATATGTATTTTGAATATAATACATGAAAATCACAATTAGACCAATTTAAAGTGAAGTACAACAAATAATATGGATTTAGTATTCAAAATACCCAGTTTAACAACCATCCAAAAGATTCAGATTCTTATTGGTCGATGGTGGAATCAAACACATCGTTGTCTCGCTCACTCATATGGCATTAAAGTTAACTGGGTATGCCATCTTACTATACTCCGTATCTTATTATATATTACATCTTACTATAGTATTATAATATTTAATCTGAAAAACGATTTTAAAGCTTTTTATAACGACGAAGTTATAGAATCATTTGTATGTCGACGTTTTATGTTTTACATATTGGATGACAGGGGGGTTGTTATACAAAGAGCCACATGCGGCTTCGGAGCCGTATGCGGCTCTTGACCACTACCCTAGAGTTACGCATATTTTTTTGAAAACTACAGTAATTTTTCATTGTCCACTCGTATATTATGTCTGGCTGATCGGTGCTCGTAAATATGACGCCGAATATAAAAAAAAAACAAATGTCGCAGCCATCGAGCTGAGTACAAGCTTTCCGTGCAATATGCACCAAACTTGAAATGAGTCATTGCATTGTTATTTTTAGCGTGTTTTGACTAGTCTCGGGACAGTCTCAAGCGAACCTGCCCTTGGCTCTCCTTGAATACCCCTCCTTCCGTCTCCTTCAATATCATTGGATCGAGAATTCTCTCGAAGCCCATTCAAAAACAGATTTACACGTGCCAAGTTGGTCTCGGACAAACTTCTGACCTCTAAAGGGGAAAACCATATGGAAAATTCTTCGAACTACACAATAAAGACTACCGCACATGTACCCCTCTTCTCCTTTCCCTGTCCGAGTTGGCATCGACCAATCAGAGTCCGACACTGCAGAACAGGCGACACTGCAAACCAATTGCATTCAATCTTACGATCAGCTGTTACCTCTTCACCTTTCATCCGTCGCAAGTTTATAAATAAATTTTAAGGTCGAAGAAAGGCCACTCCTCAAGTCGCTCCAGACTTCTTCAGTCACTTCTCAAACTACTCTCTTGCAGACTCCTCCGTATTCTCTCCTAAATTATAATAACAGTTGCCAACACGCAACTTTTCCGAATTGCACTAACGCAAATCTTTATATTTTGTTGTAATTGTCCATTGAATAAAATTGTGAAATAAACAAATAAACAAACTTCATCGTCACCATCAAGTGCGGAGTGTTTTTCATTTTTCTCTGTTTCACCACCTCCAATACATAACAATATCTAAGTATTAATTATGCAATGTAACATTAGTGTTGTACTCGTAAACGTACCCAGATTTTCATCTGGGTACGTTTGAACCAAGCCGCAGTCGTAAATACCCTGCTGAAAATCTCTAGTATGCAAATAGCAGCTCGCTATCAGAGCCACGTTCCTTTTGGGACATCCTGTTGGTATACGAGAGCTGTAAAACGAATCGGCAATATTGCAACGCTCGTTCGGTTCCAGGCGAAAGCTCAACTCGAACGTAAAAGTGAACACTAATCAAACGTATTGAAACTATTGAACTTTCGCTACGGTTTAAAGTAAACAGCGACAGTTAAATTCAATGGGGAATTTACATAAGAACGGTTGAGGTATTCTTGAACGGTATAAAAATCCAGTATATACATACATATATATTTTTAAGGGGTGAGTTTTCGAACGTCGAAGTCACGCATACAAAGCGTTCGATAGATTTAGAGTTCATCAATATGCGTATTCTGAATTCAGCCAACGTAGAAATTCGCCGAATGAAAACTTCTCCGTTTGTTCATTCTCTTTTTTTTTTTTATATATATATGTATATGTATATTATGTCTGTATTCTATCCGTTTTCGGTTTATTTGTAAACTCAATAAAAACCCAGTAAGAACTCATTGTCGACCGGAACTGCTTTCATATTCAAGCGACACGCTGGCGGGCAAAGCAGAAGCTGAAAAAAATAAAATACGCTGCTCCCTTGCTGAAAAATGAAAATTACTTTAGAAAAGGGCACACCGACAGATGTGCCAGAGTGCCTTCGCACTGTGAATATGTAAAACCGGATGTAGGTGCACGGACAGACGGACGGACAGACATGAAACATATTATAAATGAGTGTGTGCGTGCGTGCGAACATTAAAAACTCAATAAAAGACCCATCGTGGAATGTGCAAACACTCACTCGAACGGCAGTATAGTGATGTCAATCGTCTTGGCTTGTGGCGTGTGAAAATTAGGCGATGTTGACTGTATCTTTTTTGTCGAAAGTGAAGCGTAATGGTTACGTCGTTGACTTACATCAGCATTTCTGTTATTTATTTGCATCGTTCTCAATGGTTCTGTGTTGAGATTAGAAACAGACCGAATAAATGAATAATTTCAGTATTCATATCATTTATTTTAAAGTCAGTATGATTATTTAGATGTGAGGGCTATTTTCATATTCACGTAAAGTTTGAATGAATTTTTATATTATAATATGTCACTTGTAAATGCAGTTAATACTTATGTTACATATTACAATTTATTTACATACATAGATAAGTTCAGATATCACCGATATGCAAATATTGTACGCCCAGTATTTATTGCCAGTCGATGATTTTATTTTTTAAATTTTCAATGAAAATTTAGTGCATCCAACATACCTGATTGGCAAATAGATAGACATACAGTTATATAAATAAGGCTTTATATACAATTTTTAAGCAAAAAATAAAATGTGTAAAAAAAAAAAATAAAGTGTGTCGCGCGTTTTTGACAGATGGACAAAGACAAATGGACGAATACATGAACAGACAGACAGACAAACAGATAAACATATAAATGGACAAACAGACAAAAATATGGACTTACAGACAAACAAACAGACAGGATAGACAAACAGACAAACAGAAAAACAGACAAACAGAAAAAAATACAAACAGATAGATTGAAAAACAGAAAGACAAACTGACAAATAGACAGACAGACAGATAAAAAGACAGACAGACAGACAGACAGAAAAACAAACAGACAAATAAACAGACAGACAAACAGATAAACATATAAATGGACAGACAGACAGACAGACAAACAGACAAACAGACAGACAGACAGAAGACAGACAGAAATAGACAGACAGACAGAAAGACAGAGACAAACAGACAACACACAGACAGACAGACAGACAGACAGACAGATAGACAGACAGACAGACAGAAAGACAGAGAGAAGGACAGACAGGCAGAAGGACAGACAAATAAACAGACAGACAGACAGACAGAGAAACAGAAAGACAGAAAAACAGACATACAGACAAACAGACATACAGACAGACAGATAGACAGACAGACATATGGACAGACAGACGGATGGACAGACAGACAAACAGATAAATAGAAAAACGGATAAACAGAAAGACCGACAGACCGACAGAGAGAGACTGAAAAACAGAAAGTTAAATAGATAGGCAGACCGAGACAGATAGACAGACAGTCAGACAGACAGACAGACAGAAGGACAGACAGCTAAGATTGAGAGAGATATAAAGAAGACAAACAGCTAAGGTATAAAGTGTTCAATATAATATAATGTGAAATGTCGGGTCTCATCCTACCCTTATTCCAACAGGCAAGGTTAATATTTGAGTTGAAAGCTGTAATCATGACATCGGCCCTTTCAGAGCCGAACCATACAGATCTGCCTATATGTACATATGCTCGTTAAAGTATTCGTTGTTTTCGTGTAGTATTGCGTCGCGCGTGCCACGTATCAATCAAAGCGTACGCGCCACGTGCGAGAGCCATATACATATGTATGTACAGGGGTGGGACGCTTTTCCGGGCCGTTTCTCTCCTCTCCCCTTTCCTCCCTTCCTTCATTCTTTCAGTGTGGAATCCAATAACACTCGGTGCCCATAAATTGTGTGGCTGCTTTTCCACGTGTGAAAATCAGGGAAATTCAGGCTCAGCGGGTCCGATGCAGCGGCCCTTGAACGCGAACCGCTCTATCCTAACGCGACTTTCACACTACGGTTCACTCAAGGAAAACTCACCCCACCATCGCAAAACACCCCTTATAATAGCGTCATGTAACGCGCGTTCTGTGCATAAAAATATTATGTGGCCGCACAATGGGCTCGCTACAATTTTTTTTTTTGTAAAACTAAACTAAGTTGGTAAAAAATATTTTTGTACTAAAACCTTTAAATAAAGCTAAAACCTTAACAGTATATTTTAAGGCTTTAGCTGATTTTTTTTTAATGCATAATTGTTATATCAGTGGTTCTCAGTATTTTTAAATTTCATTCAAAACTTCTACTCAATTTCGGCTAAATATTAAAGGTGTACAAATTTATAATATTTAACAAATTTTGGTATGCGGCCCTTTAAAAAATTTTTCAGTGGACTTTAAAAAAAATTAATTATAATAAAATTATAACACTTTATTTATATAATCTCTCAAAAAGACATGTTTTTGTTAAACAGGTAAATATAATTTTAGAGATTTTTTTACCTAGTTCATTAAAAATATTTATATATCAAATTCCTATAATTATCAATAATAGAGGAACTATCCTTCTTTCAAAATATAAATAAAAATAAAATATATCTATCCTTGAAAATGTTAATATTAAAAACATTAAAGGAACTAAATTATTCAAAAGAAAAAAAATTGAATAATAATTTAACTTTATAACACTAGCCATAATTAAATTCATTATCGAATTCAATATTATCATCATCATCATCATCCTTTCACCATCCACTGCTGGATGAATGCCCTTCCAATCCTCTTCCATTCCTGTCTATCTTGAGCAATCTGCATCCACTCGACTCCACAAATTTTTTCTAATTCATCAGCCCATTTTATACTCGCTCTACTTTGCTTTCTTTCACATCCTCTCAGATACCATTCCAGTATTTTTCGCGTCCATCTGCCATCCATTCATCTCAACTTTTTCACACGTTCTGCTATATCTGCCACTTTAGTCATACTTCTTACCCATGTATTCCTCTTACGATCTCTTGTTGTTATACCGAGCATACATCTTTCCACGCTTCTCTGTGTGCACTGGATCTTACGTAGCATTAGATTTTACGTTGTATGCCTTTTTTTTAAGCATAGCGGAATGTTGCATTTAACAACTATGTTCATTTTAAAATTGTCCTATTTGAAGTATAGTACAGTTTTGATTTTGTATCATAATCTATGTATTTATAATATTTGATATAGACTTTATTTTCGTTGCTTACAGTAAACGCGCAAGCGTTTTAATTTGAGTCAAAAGTTCTATCGACAATAAACATTAATACTATGCATATTACACGTTGATTTAGTGTTCAGATTCAATTGTGTCAACAGAACTCAAAACAATCCTCGTATTTTAGTCTTTGTCACAATAACAAACTAGTACACACACGATGTCGTACCATTTCGCGTTAAATAACACGTTTTATAGTTTTTACAGATGACATCGTGTTTCCGGACGTCGAACAAATAACATTTTACGACCGTTTCAAACGGCCGCAATAAAAGTTTTTCCGCGGAAAAATATCGCTAGTGCCACCTACACTTTTTTCTAAGTTCATCATTTGATTTCTTCGAATAAACGGCGAAACGGCTGTATCGTTTAATCAGCGAAAAGCTGGGAAAAGAACATACATACATATAAACGGGCGCAACTTTTGAAATTCACATAAAACGGGATCATCAGGATGGGTTTGAAAATGAACCGACGCAAATTGCTCGCGAGCACGTAACTGAAAATTAGCCGAGACTCGCTGTTTCAGTCCTTAGATTTCAGTTATAAATAACTGGGGACGTCTGGCTGAAAGCAAAGGAGATTGATTGCGTCGCAGACTGTGTAAATCCACTCACCCCTCCCTTTACCACTCATTCCATCTTCTGTGCTTTTACAAACGATGCTATTTGACTGATGCAAACATAAACGTAAGCGTCCATTACGATTTAAATAATTTTAAATTTAAACCTAGTACAATTTTCATGCTGCCACCAAATATAGCAAATTTGACAATTTTGTTGTGAGTATAAATTTAACTACACAGCTTAGTAGATAACTGTTATTATAAACATAAACAGCTGTATAAGCTGCTCTTTAAATTGTACAAATAATGTTGAAGACAAGAAGTTGGAGGACACAAAAGTGTAACAGACGCAACTGAAGAAATTATACATTTCATTACCTATGTAATTCAATCATAGATATCTGATTTCAAATAACAAAACTTAAAACATTTAAATACAAATAACACATGGTATAATTAAAATAAATCAAAAGACAATTTATTTTCTTATGTTTAAACTGCAGTGGTCGGGAACCTTTTTCGAGCTAAGTGCCAAATTAGGGAAAACCTTGCATAATTGGTAAGTTTGGGAGCCGCAACACATTATTTTCACACAAAATGAAATTAAATGTTACTCATTTATGAAATGAATACATGTAAGAAATAAGTTATCATCATGATATTTCTTAATTTTTGACAGTTTATTTCTAAAAAGCTAATCTGAAAAACTACTTTAAAGCTTTAATAGACATGACGTTGTGGAAATGGGATTCATTTTGATCTTGTGTAAATTGTGTGTCAACATTTTGCATTTCGGGCAAAACGTTTGATGATAGCGAGAGCCGCAGGTTTTCATACAAAGAGCCGCATGCGGCTCCGGAGCCGCCAGTTCCCGACTGCCGGTTTAAAGTAAATGCACAATATTCTCATCGCGAATAACAAAATTCACTGTAACTAACTAATCCATAAAAAAATTAGTCAGTGGCAATATTTTGCTCTACGAGTAATACTAATTGAAATCAACATTTATTCTCCAGTGCAGACAAAAATTTTCCGACCCCTTCCAAAAATCGTCCACTATCTAAATTAGAGTACAATTACATGTTATACCAAATTTGGTGGTTCTAAATAATTGAAAACTATAGATTTGCATAGCGTACTAACAAACAAACAAACAAAAAAATTCATTTTTAAATAGTACTAGCTGACCCGGCATGCGTTGCAATGCCCGATACCGTTCCCGTTCCAGATCCCGATCCCGTTCCCGATCCCGTTGCCGATCCCGATCCCGTTCCCGTTCCAGTTCCCGGTCCCGGTCCCAATCCCGTTCCTGTTCCTGTTCCAGATCCCGGTCCCGTTCCCGATCCCGTTCCCGTTCCTAGTACGTTATCTGACGCGTAAGCAGGCCCGTTGCCGGTCCCGTTCCCATTCCCGTTCCAGATCATGTTCCCGTTCCCGATCCCGGTCCCGATCCCGTTCCTAGTACGTTATCTGACGCATAAGCAGGCCCGTTCCAGTTCCCATTCCCGTTTTTTCCCGATTTTTTTTCACAGGAACCATCCCCGACATGATCACAGTAAGTCGTGAAAGTTTCATCGCGATCGGTTGAGTGGTTTAGGAGCCTATAAGAGACAGACAGACATTGATTTTTATATATGTATATAGATGTATGTAGATGTATACTGCCGTCTTATCTTCATTCAAAAGTGAGTTTTTTAAGCTATTAAATCTAACGTATCTGCATGCGCAGAGAAATAGTATCACCAATACTTACTGATTTAATTGAAGTATTCAAAATAATAAATAATCATTATTTATGTGAAATGACCAACCTCATATATTTTTTTTTTAATTTTTCCTTAAAATTATCAAAACACAATAGAAAATAACCTCATGCACTAAAAAAAAGTTTAAATTAATCAGTAATATATGAAGAAGAACACAAATTTAGAATAAAACTTTCAAGTCCATTTATCTCGATATTGTTGTTTTGTCAGTTACGTTAAGTGGGCTTAGGACGGCAGTATACCTACATACATTAAATCAAAAATGTCTGTTTTACTTAAAATCAACTCCTTTCGCGTGGAATGACCCCGCTGCGATCATAATTCAAAGTTCACGAATTATCTAATGCCATAATCATCGTTGTCAATTTAGCGAGCCGACAAAAAGAGAGCAGAGATATTGGACCGGAAACGGTTATCACCCTTTTTTTGACATCAAAGAACCACTAAGTGTGTGTACGTGTGTGTGTGTGTATGCTCTTGGCAGCCATATTGATAAGTATTGCTGTGACGTTTTATAAATGGCATACCCTTTATGGGAACGTTCGCCAAATTGATGAATATCACATACCTTTGTGCCGGGGAAAATTCACCTGAAATATAAATATTGGACTTATGACAATTTTTTTTCTGTTTATTTTACCATAAAGCTTATTAGCATCGGCGATTTTTGAGCTTTTGATTTTGCACGACGTCAATGCGTTATTTGTTTTTGTTAATTGGTGGATTTGGATACAAAATGATTCAGTATTGATAGATTTCAACATAATTTTTTGTCGGTTTTTCAATTTCAGTTGTATATTTTTAAATATTTTAGTACTAGCAAAGTATATTTGTAAATTTGAAAGCTCGTGAAGCGAATGGTTATGTTGTGCGGCGTTAAACTCAAGAGCGTTTAGTGCCGATGTTATAGTGTGTACAAGCGTGTCTTGAGTTGTTATTTGGTTGGCATAGTTGCTATTGTTTACTTTATTGCTCGTATATGGCCGTGTCATGAAGTACTTAGAACAATGCCAACGCGCGTTTCCGCTGTACGAGCGAAACGTTGGTCAATTTGCTGTTCGTTTGCGACCCATGACGTGACCCGTGATGTCACGTTCCGGAATAGTTTATCGGTAGTTAAAGTAACGTTTTACCAGTGTGAAAAATTCTCGTTTTTATTTAATGTACGTATGTATGTAGTAATGTTTGAAAATGGTGTAAGTTTTTATCTTGACTGTGAATTCTTTAATAATATTTATACGAAGAATGAGTGCTTTTGGAAGAATGAACATTGTTTTTAAATTCAACATTCCGCTATGCTTAAAAAATAAGGCATACGACCAACGCGTACTGCCAGTTATGACGTATGGATGTAAAACTTGGATGCTAAATTCAAGAATGCTACGTAATATCCAGTACACATAGAGAAGCATGGAAAGATGTACATATGCTTGTTATAACGAGAAGAGATCGTAAAAGGAACAAGAATGGATGGCAGACGGACTCGAGGAATACTGGAATGGTATCCGAGAGGATGTGAAAGAAAGCAAGGTAGACCGAGTGGAAGATGGGCTGATGATGATGATATCTGTTTGTAACCGAAACTATGATTAATTCAAAATTGAACTTATGAATTAAGTAAATTTAAGCATTCAATGCTTTTTTGTAACAATGTTTAAATATCTTCAGCAGTGGTGTTTTAAATTGCTATAAAATCTATTTGAATTTCGGCGCACAAAGGCCAATTACTCCGAATCTCGTTTAATTTTTTCCGGAACATTTCCGGAATAAATTGGTACGGATTTGTCGTTTAATTAATGGCGGAGGAACTCCCGCTTTTTTTTCCGGACGGGTGTCCCTCGAAAAAATACTTTAATGAGAAGCTAACGACCTGTTGAAAACGCGTTGAAAAACTGAAACCGTTTAACTCTACGTGTTGGACACAATTACCCCGTCGCGTCGGATCATTATTCAAATCTGAAATCTAAAACAATGGTTTTTATACGCAATAAATTCTTTCATTTTTTCAGATTTTTCCACGGGAATACCTCGTTAATTCTTTCCGTAGTCCCGATTCTTCGAGTGGCTCTCCGCCGAAAACTTGAGATCCGTGAAGGGAATTCGCGTAACAATGTCCCTGAGGACTTTCCAGCTGAAGACGAACGACTCTTTCTGCAATTTGCTAATTCGATGACAATTTAATCATATTATTTGGTCTGGGTAAAACTCAACTTTATGCTTCTCCTATTATACGAAGTAATTGAAGGAAATCCTGAAAGTTTGATTAACCTTATACATATATGTATGTACATAACATCTGGAATAAAATTTTTGCCAGTTATTTTAAAATTCTTATAAATAAAAATTTAGTTACACCGCTAAGTGAATAAATTTATTTAAAATTATGAACAATTATATTATATTATAAATACATATAATAGCCGAAATCCGTCTGTCTGTCTGTCTGTCTGTCTGCTGATAACGCTCGCTGAGGAAAAATTATTAAAGAACCACTAGAACGAGTGGGGGATCGAACCCACGACCTTAGGCTCGAGAGTCATCACGCTAACGCTGTACTCTATCGCCCTTATTCGGTTTAGTCCTTTTTTTTTTAAACATATCGTGACTCAGCTTTATTTACAAAAGGGATCGTGATTCTGCTAATAATACATAGATGGCACTATAGAAACTATTTTTTTTTTTTTTTTTTGATTTTTACAAAATCACTTACAAAATTACAATTATTATATTTGTAGGTATATAATAATTAATAATATAAATAGTAAAGTAAAAAAATAATAATTTTTGAGTGGGTATCGAAAGCGTTCAATTAGTGGGGATTGCTATAATACATAGATGGTGCTATAAAAACAATTTTGTATCGTTTTCGTTTTTTCGATCAATTAGTAGGGATCTCTATTAAAAAAGCGCTTTACGATATTTAAAATTCAGCGGGCGTTGATATTCAACGGGCTTACACTAGTATATCTATAATAGCCCAATTCCGTCTGTCTGTCTGCTGATAACACTCGCCTCTGTAAAGACTTAAATTCAAATTTAATTGAAAAAACACGAACGTCGCGAGTAGGATTTGAACCCGTGATCACCAGGTGATGGGAGGCATCCTATAATTTGAAAATATTAATCCTTAGTAGGTTCGCAACTTTCAAACACGTCCGTTGATATTCAACGGGCATACACTAGTAGCTATGTATATATTAATTGTAGAAAGACAGTCACGAAAGGTTATTTTGAAAGCAGAAAATTTAAGAAAACAAAACCATCACATAAGCAACTGTGGAAACTACATATGCATTTCAGTACCAATACATTACTATAAATATCGTTCAAATTACAAAATCAAGGATCTTTTTTATAAAACAGTCAAATATAAAATCTTCTTGGGATATTTAAAATAAGTTTTTCCTTGTTTTCCTTACTTTGAAAGTAAATGCAGAGTACTCCCGGTTATGACGTATAGATGTGAAATGGATGCTAAATTCAAGAATGCTACGTAAGAAGCGTGGAAAGATGTATGCTTGGTATAACAAGAAGAGATCGTAAGAGGAATACATTGGTAACAAGTATGACCAAAGTGGCAAATATAGAAGAACGTGTGAAAATTTTGAGAAGAATGGATGGCAGATGAACTCGAGAAATACTGGAATGGTATCCGAGAGGATGTGAAAGAAAGCAAGGTAGATCGAATGTGTGGAGTTAACTGGATGCAGATTGCTCAAGACAGACAGGAATGGAAGAGGATTGGAGAGGCCTTCATCCAGCAGTGGATGGTGAACGGCCAAATATGATGATAATTATGAAAAATGCGGATCACCGGTTGGCGACGATCAATATTATTGACGTCAATAACATTGACCCGGATGTTTGGAAGTTCGAATCCGCTTCAGTGCAATATGATAAGGTATTGTCAATAATATGGATCGTGTAAGTTGTCCACAAAACATATTCATGTTTTTCGTAAAATCGATAACCCTTCGCGTGAAATTACCATTCACTGAACGTATCAAATTATATTTTAGTTTAGTACCACTGTTTGAAATATCCCGGTATATACATATACATATACTATAAAGTCTATATATTCGTATATAATTTAATTGGATTGCCACACTTTGAGCATCCGACTTGCATTGGCGAATCGTAAAACAAAGACGTTTCCCAAAACAACAGCACGAGAAATCCTCCTAGATCGCGTATAGATTTCTGCGAAATTGTTAGCACACTCTCGGTTGTACGTTTAACGACCCAGTAAAAACCCATGACGTGCTTCACAGGGGGTAGGTGGTGATCGATGGGGTAGTTCTAGTTGGTTAGAAAACGAGCTTTCTCGTCTCGAAGAGTCGTAATCTTAACGCCTTCATTCCGCGTATACGATTGGCGACTGCTAACTTTGTAGGTAAGAACAACTCTAAGCTGACTTTTACATCCGAGACTCACGCTTAAAGCCTTACGAATAAATTACTAAAAATATAATATTGAATGCTTTATGCGTATTAAAATTTGATACAGTAGATATATTTCACTATAGGCACTTCATATTGAACGAGCGCTGACGAGTGGTGCCGAGCGCCAAGGTGTGCGCATGTCGCTCGAACATTTTCGCGTTAACGCCAACGTACATACTTTAGCGCGACATTCGCAAAAGTTGAGCGAAGGCGAGCGAACCGCGAAAAAAGCAAGATGGCGGACCCTTCCCCACACCCTGGACCCCGTCAGTGTTGTCTGTGCCGTTAGTGCGTAATCATGTGTACCAATTCAGTGACTCTGAACTTCTCCACCAAGAACCAGTGATATGGGATCAAAAACACCGATGCCGTTCGCTGCCGCTTGCTAGTTGACACTAGAGTGGCGCCACTAGCGATACGATAGCAGCGCTCTGGACGGGCGAGCAAGCGGCAGCTGACCACAGCGCTAAGGCCAACATTTCACGAACATTCGCGCGATGGTGAAGTGGCGGCATCGTGGAGCTTTATTTGTAACCAGTGTAAGCCCATTGAATATCAACGTAATGATTTCTCATCACCCGTACTGTGAGTGTTTGTGCAGTGAGTATATGTGAATTTAATAGTTTTTGTATAGATGGCGCTTTATGATACAACAACGTAACAATTTAGCAAAGTCGCGAACCTACTAAGGATTTATATGTTCAAATATAGGAGATCTCGCATTATCGGCGTTGGATCATAGCGTAAGCGCTCACTGTTCCAACACACAGACAGACAGACTAGGGCTTTTATATACATATTATATATATAATAGCCGAAATCCGTCTGTCTGTCTGCTGATAACGCTCGCTGAGGAAAAATAACTTAAAAACCACCAGCACGACTGGGGTTCGAACCCACGACCTCAGGCTCGGGAAGAACGTCGTTAGACCAATCTGCTAAAACCAGTTGTCGGTTGAGCCTTTTTACTTTATTGTGATCGTGCGAAAATTCGACCTCGAGACTTTGACTGATTTTTTTTTTTAATATATCGTGACTCGGATTTACCTACAAAAGAGATCGTGATTCTGCTAATAATACATACATAGATGACACTATAGAAACTATTATTTTTTTTTTTGTTTTGATTTTTACAAAATCACTTAAAAAATTATTATTATTATATATATAATAATTAATAATTATTATATAAATAGTAAAGTAAAAAAATTTTTTTTTTTGAGTGGGTATCGATAGCATTCAATTAGTGGGGATTGCTATAATACATGGATGGCGCGATAATAACTATTTTTTTTTTTTTTTTTGATCAATTAGTGGGGATCTCTATTAAAAAAGCGCTTTACGATATTTAAAATTCAGCGGGCGTTGATATTCAACGGGCTTACACTAGTATATGTATAATAGCCGAAATCCGTCTGTCTGTCTGCTGATAACGCTCGCCGAGGTAAATGATTATAAAAGACACGAACCGTCCGCGCGCGAGTGGGATTTGAACCTATGATCACCAGGTTGGAATGTGGTCGTGCTAACACTATCATCCATCGGAGGCGATGACGAGCCAGCTACGATTTGACAATGTTAATTGTCAATAGGCTCGCGATTTTGCTAAATTGTTACGTTGTTGTATTATAACGCGCCATCTATGCAACAACTATAAAAACTATTTAATATTATTTTTCAGTCCGGGTGATGAGAACGCTCCGTTAATATTCAACGGGCTTACACTAGTTATATATATATATATATATATAACTAGGGCATACCTACATATACTAAAGTGCACAATTGCTATAGTTTTATCCGTCTATTATTAATACTAAATCCAACTTGAAAGGCTCTCACTAACCCGAGCGAATAATTCTCTCTCTATCGTCATTGATTTGCACCAATGCGAATTATATCGGTGCGAATGGGATGACAATAGGGGCGTCAGTCGCAAACGCCATGCGTCAAATTATTCGCTCGGGTTAGTGAGGGCCTTTATTCTATCCCGTATATCAGAGGCTTTGCTCTTAAGGGACAAAAGTCAAGAAATTACGGTTAAAAAGATTGCATTTTATAATAATTTAACGCAAATTACCATATGATCAAACATTTGCAGTTGGGAAATTTGATATTTACATCACTCAATTCACCCAAAATTTTATATGGTGCTTATAGAACTGCAAAATTAAATGTTGTAAAAATAAGTACCTTTGTGTGTGCAATACTTTATTAGAAATTTATGACGCATTAGTGTTTTATACCTTAGACCTTAGAATTTATTTTAAATCGTATTCGACTCTAATTCGAGTGCCCCGAAAAAAACGAAAAAAAAAAAAAAAAACAACAACACACAGCCGACACAAACGACTTTTCGGGTACTTAACGCCGCGCCATTGTTTTATACTAGACACTATTTTATATATTTTTTCCGCCTCGCCCCAGAGGGAAATTCCGAAACGCCCTTTTATGCGACAAATGATTTATCTCGAGCGATGGAAGGTGAGGTCCCGAGGATCCGACCTTATTTTTCTTACAGTTTTGAATGTCAAAAAGGACGAAACGAGACCGAGTGGCATTGTACGCGCGCCGTGCCCGGAGAAAAATTTGCATTCCGACTTGCCGACGCACGAGGAAATGAGAAATTTATTCAGGGGTGGCCCCACCTCGTTACGGAGACGAAGGAGTACAACAAAAAAAAATCGAATTTCCACAACCCTTCATAATTCAGCGACGCGTCCGGTCGTATTATATGTATACTGTGGGAATTTCGGTAGCATTGTCACAGTCGGTCGTGCTAACTTGAAACAAAAGAAATATATATATGTATACGACCCGATCGAATGGTCACACCAAACGTCGGGACGGTTTATCGCAGTAATGAATATTTTATTTCGTGTCGCGGAATATTTCGACAAACAATGTACGACGAGATAAAATAAGGCGTACGACAACTTTTCGGGTCAACAATTTAACGAGACTACATACGAGTATAACGTGTTATGTGTTGTACACGTACTTGGGCCATAGTCAATATACATATGTACATAAATACAACTTTCATCAATGAATTACAAAATGTTTTCCCGTTTGAGTGGTGGGGGTTAAGGGATATTTCGTTGTCATTTTCAGCCGTTTATCGTCCACTGCTGGATGAAGGCCTCTCCATTCCTGTCTGTCTTGAGCAATCTGCATCCACTTGACTCGACATATTCTTCTTAATTCATCAGTCCATCCTCTCGGATACCATTCCAGTATTTATCGCGCTATTCTTGGCGTTATCTATCCATTTCAACTTTTTTTTCAGCGGTTGTTCAGGCCTTACTGGACAACCGTCTTTCCCCAAAGGAAAGGTCAACAGACTATATTCGTTGGGGGAGTGGTGGCCTCATGTGAGGGTCTTGGGGAGAAAGGGCGTGGAGGTGTTTCTCTTCAAGGCGGCTTATATACATACATACATATATATATATTTATATATCCATTTCAACTTTTTCATACGTTCCGCTATACATATGTATTTGCCACTTTAGTCATACTTCTTACCAATGTATTTTCTCCAACGATCTCTTCTTGTTATTTATTTATTTTATATAATAATAGCTAATTAGCTAATTTAACTTACATCTATTACATATTTATAACAACTACATAAATCAAATACACATTATACACTATACTTATACATAACTACTATCTCTCACAGAGGTGTCTCCTCACACTTTTCAAGAATGCATCTATTGTCTTAGAAGACTTGATGCACTCCGGGAGGGCATTATACATTAATACCACCACCAGCTGTCTTTGATTTCCTTACTCTACCTACAACTAGTTGGTTTTTATTTCTAGTAGAATAACTATGAATATCACTATTTCTAATGATATAATTCTTAAAATAACTTGGCAATAACTTATGATCTAACTTACATATAAACAAAAGACAATGTACTCAATTTTAAACAATTTCTAATACTCACCCATCCCAATTCATCTAACATACTTCTAATACTGTTTAGCCTACCAACATTCAAAATACCTCTCATAGCTCTATTTTGCAACCTTTGAATTTTATCTAAATCTTGGCCACTGAACATATTAAGTACAGTGGCACAATAAACCAGGTGTGGCAAGACAATTGTATACCAAAAGGATATTTAAACCTGCCAAAATAAATAAATTATAATGCAGATCTTTGTTTAGATTTTTGTTTTTCAATCATAGTGAGAGGTCGAATTAATTTATGGTAGATATCACCAGTAAAAATCCAACATTCCACTATGCTTAAACAATAAGGCATACGACCAATGCGTACTGCCAGATATGACGTATGGATGTGAAATGTGGATGCTAAATTCAAGAATGCAACGTAAGATCCAGTGCACACAGACAAGCATTGTAAGATGTATGCTTGGTATAACAAGAAGATATCGTAAGGGGTAAGAAGTACATATGACCAAAGTTGCAGATATACATAGCAGAACGTGTGAAAAAGTTGAGACGAATAGATGGCAGATGGACGCGAGAAATACTGGTATGTGAAAGAAAGCAAGGTAGACCGAGTGGAAGATGGGATGATGAATTGAGAAGAATGTTTGGAGTCAAGTGGATGCAGATTGCTCAAGACAGACAGACAGTAATGGAAGAGGATTGGAGAGGCCTTCATTCAGCAGTGGATGGTGAACGGCTGAAAATGATGATGATGATCAGCAGTAAGTTAGTTTATTTCAGTCTCAAACTCATTCTCGGTGTGTTTTATGTAGATGTCTTATCGTTGCATTACATAACCTATGTATGTAAATTTTAAAATACTGGCAATTAAACGGATAAAGTTCACGGTTAACCAAGAACCAAGTGCAATGTTTGTAGAATATTGAAAATCTTTGAGTACAGTCCACCTCGATCTGCTTGACGACAGTAAATAATCCTAGAAATATTCAGGACGAGCTTGAAACCGAAATAAATGATAAATAGTGAATTTGCATAGTTTGTATGCATAAAATTTGTGATTTTCACATGCATCTTCTTTATTTTGGCTGGTATAAATATTCCCTAACCATCGCAACTTGGACAGTAAAACGTTTTGTGTGAAAATTTACAGTGACCTAAAAAGAAAGTATGCATATTTTTATTAGATTTATTTTGTTGTATCGTTTGAAATGCGACATTTTGCAAACGAAGTTTTTATACGCAAATTGGCGCGGATACTAGTGCTAAAAACGAATGCAAAATTCTTCGAACGTCACAGTGGCGTGCAAATGCAGCTGGAGAAAAAGGCGAAAGAAATTCACTAAAGAAGAGGAGCGAAAAATAGACGAAGGCGACTACGGCTACGACGTCTATAAAGAAAATGCAATTTGTCTCGAATTCTTTGACGAATGGAATAAAATACGAAATAAAAATACGGCGGCTTAATGAAAACTTCAATTTTAAACCCTTTGAAGCTTTGCGACGGACAAAGTTTCGCGTCGGAATCAAAATGCACGAAAGTGGAAAATCTTGTTCGAGTCCTTTTACCGGCTCGTGTTTGTTTAGGACAAATCTGTATCGACGAATTGATACTCGGACCAAAGTGCTACTTTGAACGAACAAATAGATGGCTATCTTCCACGGGATTATAAATTTCCGTATTAAAACCCATATAATCTCTACGGAACCTAAGTATTCTATATGCAATGCTTCAATTTCGCAAGTTACTCCATTTTGAATTTACAATGCTTAAACAAACATATGCTCATAACAAACACTAGCGTGTTTAAAAATTCATATCTCCAAAACTAATAATGATTTGGTGATGAAAAAATAAAATTTTATACTTTATAATATGTTCTCTCTAATAATATAATAGCTTTTGTTAAACAAAAAATAAATTAATGCCAAAATTAGCACATGAAAATATTTTACAAAAGAAGACGTATGTATGTATTTTAAAAGGGAATTCCAAGAAAATAGTGAACCATATGGAATCCTTTATGCGTCAATAACAAAAAGTTGATTTTTATTATTCAAGACGTATATATTGTTATAATATTATTGTAAGCCATTCCCTTAAAAGTTGCGTTTCTTCTTTGACAAAAATTTGCATATCAATATTAACCTTTACTTTTCATCATTATGGCGTAATTAGTTACAGAGATCATTGTTATTAAATTCAACATTCCGCTATGCTTAAAAAATAAGGCATACGACCAATGCGTACTGCCAGTTATGACGTATGTACATATGTGAAACGTGGATGCTAAATTCGAGAATGTTACGCAAGATCCAGTACACACACAGAGAAGCGTGGAAAGATGTATGCTCGATATAACGTGAGGAGATCGTAAGAGGAATACACGGGTAAGATGTATGACCAAAGTGGCAGATATAGCGGAACGTGTGAAAAAGTTTAAGTGGATACATAGGAGGATGTGAAAGAAAGCAAGGTAGACCGAGTGGACGATGGGTTTCTTCTTTGGCAAAAAATTGCATACCATAAGAAAGAAGACAATATTAAGCTTTACTTTTCATCATTATGGCGTAATTAGTTACAGAGATCATTGTTATTAAATTCAACATTCCGCTATGCTTAAAAAATAAGGCATACGACCAATGCGTACTGCCAGTTATGACGTATGTACATATGTAAAACGTGGATGCTAAATTCAAGAATGTTACGCAAGATTCAGTACACACACAGAGAAGCGTGGAAAGATGTATGCTCGATATAACGAAACGAGATCGTAAGAGGAATACATATGTAAAAGTTGAAGTGGATACATGGGAGGATGTGAAAGAAAGCAAGGTAGACCGATTGGACGATGGGCTGATGAATTGAATGTGTGGAGTCAACTGAATGCAGATTGTTCAAGACAGATGGGAATGGAAGAGGATTGGAGAGGCCTTCATCCAGCAGTGGATGGTCAACGGCTGAAAATGATATGTTTTATAACTACCTGTATATTAAATTATATTAACATACATAAGTGTACTGCTGTCCTAAGCCCACTTAACGTAACTGACAAAACAACAATATCGAGATAAATGGACTTGAAAGTTTTATTCTAAATTTGTGTTTTTCTTCATATATTACTGATTTATTTAAACTTTTTTTCAGTGCATGACGTTATTTTCTATTGTTTTTTAATAATTCTAAGGAAAAGTTAAAAAAAAAAAATAATAATTTAGTAGTTACGTCACTTCATTATTCATTATTAATGTATACATATGACTATTCCAAACTTAAACCACTCTATTTAAAAAAAAAATGAATCTCTAACAATATTATTTGATTTTTCTTTTCGGAGTCTAAGAGTGTGACCTCTTAGATGAGGGTTCTCATTGAACATAATGAGGTTGGTCATATCACATGAATAATGATTATTTATTATTTTGAACACTTCAATTAAATCACCTCTTAATCTCCTCGTCTCCAATGTGGAGAGATTCAGTCTTTTCAATCTTTCTATGATATGGTAGTGACCGAAGTAAATATTGAATTCGTTATTTTCGCCAAGTATTGGTGATACTATTTCTCTGCGCATGCAGATAAGTTATATTTAATAGCTTAAAAAAAGTCACTTTTGGATGAAGAATACACTCCCAAAACCCCTAAAACACATCTAACTCAATTTTGCAATTTTTGTCCGTTACTGTGTACAATTACAAGCAGTGTACTGGTTGATGCTTGTCTATGAATAGATTACGCATGCACTGTCGGATTAAATTCAACACACATGTCAAACACCGGCCTTAGCACGTACATGGAAAACCATGTCCATAACAGAGGTGGAGGGGACCAGCCGGCATTAATCCACCTCTGCTTTCGAGCGCCACACACAAAACAATACGTATTCGTACGACGCGATAAAAGTTAATGCGGGTCATAGTGCGGAACACCATCGGCACAAATCAATACGAATTCGAAACAGCAGCACCAGGATCTTATCGTCCGAGGAACTTCACGTCGTTACACGGTGAACCGATCGTAAACGTGCGGTGTTAAGGACGAGGACCCGAAGTTATTCGGTGGTTGGGTGTATTGTTTTCGACCCTAACCCGGTTAATGGGGCCCCAAGGGACCACCGAGGGGGAATTTCACCTAGGTTCCCCTTGCCGCGATGCTCCCTCGTCCGTCTGACAATTTCCTGAAACCCTATAATCAATTATGCAAAGGCCCTTTGATCCGGCGTGACCGCGCAAAACGAGTCCGCGGACGGCGAGGGCGCAATCTATATGCAAATGCGTTCGTTCGTTCGTTGTTTATTTGCATATATTTTGTACGATTCGCGACCGCGTGTCACTCGGTGGAAATGACGCGCGTGTGATAATCTTAACCCTGCCGCGACCGGACGGGTCGAAAAATTACCCCATGCCATACAAACGTGTGAGAAATTAAACAAAATAATTTCTACAATTTAAACACGCTTTATGAATGTAGATGTTTATACCTAGGACAATTGGTGAACATGACTGGAAGAATGAACATAGTTTTTGAAAAAGAAAGTGCGTACTGCCAGCTATGACGTATGGATGTGAGACGTGGATGCTGAATTCAAGAATGTTACGTAAGATCCAATGCACACAGAGAAGCATTGTAAGATGTATGCTTGGTATACCAAGAAGAGATCGTGAGAGGAATACATGGGTAAGAAGTAAACATGACCAAAGTTGCAGATATACACAGCAGAACGTGTGAAAAAGTTGAAAAGAATAGATGGCAGATGGACGCGAGAAATACTGGTATGTGACGTATGGATGTAAAACGTGGATGCTGAATTCAAGAATGTTACAAAAGATCCAATGCACACAGAGAAGCATTGTAAGATGTATGCTTGGTATAACGAGAAAATACATACATAGATAAGAAGCGTGACCAAAGTGGCATAAATAGCGGAACGTGTGAAAAAGTTGAGAATAATAGATGGCAGATGGACGCGAGAAATACTGGTATGTGACGTATGGATGTGAAACGTGGATGCTGAATTCAAGAATGTTACGTAAGATACAATGCACACAGAGAAGCATGGAAAGATGTATGCTTGGTATAACAAGAAGAGATCGTATGAGGAATACATGGGTAAAAAGTACGCATGACCAAAGTTGCAACATTCCAACAACCAATATGTTTAAAAAAAAGGCATACGACCAATGCGTAATGCCAGTTATGACGTATGGATGTGAAACTTGGGCGCTAAATTGAAGAATGCTACGTAAGATCCAGTGCACACATAGAGGCATGGAAAGATGTATGCTTGGTATAACAAGAAGAAATCGTAAGTGGAATACATGGGTAAGAAGTACACATGACCAAAGTTGCAGATATAGCAGAACGTGTGAAAAAGTTGAGAAGAATATATGTATGGCAGATGGACGCGAGAAATACTGGTATGTGACGTATGGATGTGAAACGTGGATGCTGAATTCAAGAATGTTACGAAAGATCCAATGCACACAGATAAGCTTGGAAAGACGTACGCTTGGTATAACGAGAAAATACATACATATGTAGATAAGAAGCGTGACCAAAGTGGCAGATATAGCGGAACGTGTGAAAAAGTTGAGAAGAATAGATGGCAGATGAACGCGAGAAATACTGGTATGTGACGTATGGATGTGAAACGTGGATGCTGAATTCAAGAATGTTACGTAAGATCCAATGCACACAGAGAAGCATGGAAAGATGTACGCTTGGTATAACGAGAAAATACATATGTACATAGATAAGAAGCGTGACCTAAGTGGCAGATATAGCGGAACGTGTGAAAAGTTGAAGTGGCAATGGGCTGGAGGATGTGAAATAAAGAAAGATATGACCGAGTGGACAATAGCTTGATGAATTGAGAATAATGCGTGGAGTCAACTGGATGCAGATTGCTCAAGACAGACATGGAAAGATGTATGTATATGCTTGGTATAATAAGAAGAGATCGTAAGAGATCAAATACATGGGTAAGAAGCATGATTTTTATTCGTTATGAGATATATTAGAAAAACTAGAATAGAGTGCTTGTGGAAGAATGAACATAGTTTTTAAATCCAACATTCCAACAATCCATGTTTAAAAAAAGGCATACGACCAATGCGTAATGCCAGTTATGACGTATGGATGTGAAACTTGGGCGCTAAAATCAAAAACGCTACGTAAGATCCAGTACACACAGAGAAACATGGAAAGATGTATGCTCTGTATAACGAGAAGAGATCGTAAGAGGAATACATGGGTAAGAAGTATGACCAAAGTGGCAGATATAGCGGAACGTGTGAAAAAGTTGAGAATAATAGATGGACGCGACAGATGGACGCGAAAAATACTTGTATCCGAGAGGATGTAAAATGCATTCACTGCAAGTGGATGCAGATTGCTCAAGACAGACAGGAATGGAAGCCATGCATGGTGAATTGCTAAAATTGATGATGATGACATTAAATAAAATCAAATTTGTGAAACCAATTTTATCATCGACAATCTAGTCTCTATCAATACGAATGCTATCCATCAATACCATAGTAGTCAATTGAATGTACTGAATAAGATAATTTAGACTTTGTAGAAATTGTGTTTATGTAGTTACATATGTATATATACATATATACAGTCCAAACGATTGGCTCTCACTTAGCACCAAACAACAGAAAAAAAACTGAGGACTTTATATGAGGACAAAGCTTCTAAGCAAATGTCAAACTCCTCCTAGATATGTACATATGTATGTACATATGTATGTGTGATGTGCAAGTGACGTGATAAACTCAGAATCAATGTTTTGAACGTCCTTTACATCTTTGAAGAGTAACGGAAAAATATACATATAATCGAAAATGTCCAATTTAACAGATTGGTAATTTTTTTCACATGTTATTTTTTTATAAACTTTAATCATTTTCGCGTCGTTTAGGGTTGAAATTGTAGACGGGGCGAGTTGAGACACGTGACGTATGAAGCCGTTAGAACCGCGCATCTCGTACTCCAGGTGATGTGCTCTGATCACCGTGAGATGAGACAATTTTGACGTGTGTGATGTATGAATAATAATGATAAAAGGTCTACATATATATGTTTGTATGTTTTTCAGACGAGCATACTCCAGGAAATATAATAATATGATAAAAATATTCCCATGGTATAAATTTCGGATAATTTCATTAAATTTATATCTAATGAATTATGTATGGGAGGGTTGGCGTAAATCAAAATTAAGTATGTTGCGCAAGACGATAAATTACAAATTATTACGACGCAATGGAAATTTTAAGTTTTCATCCCCTTTTTGATGATTTATATTTGTTAATTTTTATTTTTTCCAACAAGCGAGTGGATATTAGTTTTTTTTTTTTTACTTGCAGGCGTTCGAGTGTTGAAATCAGTGGTACCTACGTCATATGAGAAATATTCGAAGAAATGGAAAAATGCATTATTAATGAAAGGTCTCATGTGCTATATAGGGGGCTCGTTGCTTTACGAGATGCGGACGAAACCGACTTAGTGGTTCTCAACATTTTAAAAATAGACTTTGTATGTTTTATACGTGTCTGTGTTTTGCGGTTTATTGAATTTCGCAAAGCACGAGAATGTCGAGAGGTTGGCTGCCGCATTATAAATATGTCACGTCGCCGAGCACTTAACATATTGCTGGTAACTTATATTGTACAAATATTATATGTGTGTACCGGAAGTTTGTGTGCGAGTGTCAGCTACTTAGCTATATTAAATTTGAAAAATTGTTGCTGTTTATCTACACGTTATAAATGTATGACGGTATAGATTTAGTTTAAATTTAATTATTTTATTGAAAACAGTTTGAGAATCCGAGGAAAATTTTCGATAAATCTCATTCAAGTGTACCTACAAAAAAAAAAAATCGTATACAAAATATGTATAAATTTAATAGGTTTTCTGATTTTTCTATTGCTGCCATTTATTTATGATAATTTATACTGATATTCTAATTCACAAAAAAAAGTCAATAATGTTCAATTTAATTCCATACAATATTGCTTATAGTTTTAGTTTTATTTTATGTTGCAAATGTATAATGAAAAACCTCAACTAATATCTTATATTAAAAGAAGAACAATTAATGCGTTTGTTTGTACATAATAGATTTTGGTTTAAAGTAGAAAAAATATCGAATGAAATATCAAAAGAGTGATTTTTATATCATCATTTTCAGCCGTTCACTGCTGGATGAAGGGCTCTCCAATTCTCTTCTATTCCTGTCTGTCTTGAGTAATCTGCATCCAGTTGACTCCACACATTCTTCTCATTTCATCAGCCCATTGTGCACTCGGTCTACCTTGTTTTCTTTCACATCCTACTATGTATCCACATCAACTTTTTCACACGTTTTGCTATATCTGCCACATTGGTCACGCTTCTTAGCCATGTATTCCTCTTACGATCTCTTCTCGTTATACTGAGCATACATCTTTCCATGCTGTGTGCACAGGATCTTGGGCAACATTCTTGAATTGATTTTTATAGTCCTTTATTCAAATATATAAGTCAAATTAAATCTAAATGTACAAGATATTTTATAGGAAACTAGCTGACCCGGCATGCGTTGCAATGCCCGATACCGTTCCCGTTCCAGATCCCGATCCCGATCCCGTTGCCAATCCCGTTCCCGTTCCCGTTCCCGATCCCGTTCCCGTTCCCGAACACGTTCCCGTTCCTAGTACGTTTTCTGATGCGTGAGCAGGCCCGTTCCCGTTCCCGTTCCCGTTTTTTCCCGATTTTTTTTCACAGGAACCATCCCCGGCATGATTACAATAAGTCCTGAAAGTTTCATCGCGATCGGTTGAGTGGTTTAGGAGCCTATAAGAGACAGACAGACAAACAGACATTCATTTTTATATATATATATGTACATAGATTAATAGTTTTTTGAGGTTAAAATTTAAACTAATCTTAGTAAGGTTAAGTGAGGTTAGGTAAGGTTAGGTAATGTTAAGTAAGGTTAGGCAAGGTTTGGTTTCGTTATGTAATGGGCACCTTACACGATCAATATTATTGACAATATCTTATCATATTGACCGTGAAAGGTGGAAATATTGATGGATTGAACTGAAGCGGATTCGAATTTCCAAACATTCGGGTCAATATTGTTGACGTCAATAATATTGACCGTGTATTGGTTACATAAATTAAAATTAATTATTAAGTTATCAAAGGATGTTAAAGATATATATGTAGGTACATAGTTAGTAATTTATGTAAAACTATTTTCGACGTTCTTGTTAGACTTTTCAAGTGCACTTTTTGATATGAAAATATTAAATATTTATTCAACAGACAACGATTCAATACATCATCGCTAAAAGTTTGAGAATCTTTCAAACAAACTATGAAAAAAAAACGAAGTACTTATATCAAGTCAACGACTGTTGCGGGTCCCGGGTAAGGGTCTATAAATTCTCCTGCATGCCCCTCAGAAGGTCCTTCGATGAAGAAAAAAACCGAGGAAAAAACCCCACACTACGAAATACGCGAAAAAAAGGGGCAACAAACTTTACGATACGCTACGATGAAATATGCACGAGTCGTAGATTGTTAACTGGAACCTCACTACACACCACACAGCTCGACTATAAAAGGTTGAGCGCGGCTGGAATTAACGAAGACGAGGAAAACGAAAATAAAAGATGATTCCTTTATCAACAATGCATACGTACGCGTTGTTCGAGTGGTGAACGACGTGTTCTTATATTATATAGAGGTGTTTGGTCGACCGGATATGACGCGGTCGAGATATGCGTCGTGTACTCGCTTTACGACGGTTGGTCAACGGAGATTGGACCGAGATTTTATTACTGGCATAAAGCTCACCAACTATAGCACTTTCAGGCCCTGTCAGTTATGGGTATGTGTGCTGGTGTGCGATTTCATATAATTATCTGAGCGAGCGCGCGTCGTAAAGCCATGATGGTGCTCTTTGTAATGTTGCGATAGCGTTAAGTGTGTTTGAAACGACGTCCGTCCATCCAGCTGTGATTTTTTTTTTATAATCATAATATGACTTTTATGCGTTTGTTGCTTTAAAATCTTTAATCAGACCTATGTATGTACATACATACATATGGGGTACTAGTGCGGACACGGCGATATTACGTTTGGATAGGCATGCATTCCGTTAGGCATACATACGTCGTTACTAATAACACGATTGACATCAATGTTATTTTATTCAGTTAGGTATACGTCTACGATACATTTATAGCCTTGAGTTAGCACCGCGCATGCGCGAGGCGCGAGATAGAGGCGTATCTTCCAACGGCTATTTTGTACGTTTTTGAAAAATTCCAAGCAGTATATCTCGCAACTTTGATGTGCTCGAAATATCCAAATAACCAAATGAAATATCTCTTTATAATCTGCCGATTTAAGCCGTACAAAGTGAACCGTGTAAATTATTTTCGAGTGGAAAAAAGTCGAAAATTTCACTGTCGGTCTATTCTCGGCGAAAAGTCAATAGGAAATACAAAAAAAAACGTATATTATCAGAAAGAGGGTCTAATCATCTATTGATCAGTACCAACATGTCTGTGACAGAACGAGTGAGATGGTATCGGGAATATTAGAAAGTCAACGGCGCGAACACCTTGACGGCCACTGTTTACCACAGGCCAATGATAAATAAAATTGTAATCGATTACTAGTTAATACTTTATTCGTTGTGCTAAATAAAAATATATGAATGTATCCATTTCGAAGCTTTCATTTGATTCTCATATTCCAAATAAAATATTAGCCGCTAGCGCGGACGTATTCACGATAAACTCACGGCCGTGTTCGACACAGCCACACTCCGAATTTTTTTGTTGGTTGTTGGGGTATCAGTGTTGAAGTGTAGTAAGATAAAATTCTATAGTGTGATAGCTTTGGATCAGTTTTATTACAAAGTTTTATTGAAAAATTAAATTTTCTGAAATCAATATATGTACATATTTTACATGTATGTATTTGAGATTCTTCTGGCAAAAAAATGTATCGCTTTGCGTTTTGTCGTTTGTGTTAAATGATCTTTTAATGTTTAGCACGCGCTGCTGTAGATTTATGTACTTAATGTATAGTATGAAGAATTTTACATTGTTCTATTTTTCCGTGATGCATTATGTTATTCTTTTTCGAGCTGAGAGCCAAATTGGGGAAAACCTTGCAAAATTGGTAAGTTTGGGAACCGTAATATACATATTATCTTGAAATATATGAAATGGATAGCAGTTAGAAATAATAATAAATCTTAATGTTCGACAGTTTATTACTAAAAAGTATTATTTAAAAACGATTTAAAGCTTTTTATAGCCATGAAGTTATACATATGTAGAAATAGGATTTATTTTGATTTTGTGTAAATTGTATGTCAACATTTTTTGTCTAGCGCATTGGATGATAGCGAGAGCCGCAGGTTTTCATACAAAGAGCCATAATATAAATTTTTTTTTCATGTGTAATGTGCTGTGTTGCATTGCGTTGTCTATGTGTAAATAGCTTTCAAAGTTTAAAGTCTTTTATCATTTAGCATCTTTGTATGCAGAAATTTTATCGTATGAAACTAATGCATACGTTTTTCATATTTTACGTTTTATTTTCTCATGTTGCATTATGGTTGATATTTCACGAAGAATTTAAGACAATTTTCATTTGGGTTAGATTGCGTTGAATATGTTAGAAAATTTTCATGCAATTTCAGGATAATTTTTAGTATGATCAAAAGTTTATTTGAAAGTCGTTCGTGTTTCACTTTTAAAGGTTTTTTTATACTGATAATTCACATACTCAATGATACTAAAGTCATTCAACCTGTAGGGTTTTCTCAGGCAACAATTTATTTTTTGCAACGAAAGCAACCCTCATTTTCCGATCGATCTAAAGTGCGACAAAAATCTCAAGCCAATTCTTTCAAAACCCCCTGAAAACCTTTGAGAAACACCAATCGAGTGCAGGGGAAGGGGAAAGGAGGGGGGATAAACGTCGGTCAACCAGTGTGGCATCTATCACCGAGCGATAAAGCTCCAGCGAGATAGGGTTTTAAACCGGAAAACCGTTTGTTACGCACGAAACGAGCTTTTGATACGTGCCCAAGGAGAATACGACGTCACCGATTGACGCTGACGTTTGCGAGTTTTTCTTTTATCGAGATCGATAGATCTGAAAATAAAAATATATATAAAACTTAAACTTAACCAGAGTCGTTCCTTATACGGTTGATTTTAATGAAATTGATCGAGATGGGGGCTTAAAGGCCCGTATTAAGTTCGTACCGTTGAAATTATTGACATTTAGACTGTCAAATGAACGTATTCAACCAAAGTCTTTAAAGCTCACTAGGAATATATTCCAGCAGTGTATATAATAATATTATATGTTCGTGACGACGTTTATCGGCAATTATGCGCGTCGCTCGCGGCACTCAACATATGAATTCATCATGGTAAATGTCTCTGAATTCAAATTAAGCATTTGATAGGTATGAATATGTACACGAGTGTGCATGCTATGAGAGTTTCTGCAATCAATATCACTGTTTAATTCATTACAATCGGAAAGTTGCTACTTTTACATTGATTAACGTTTGCAGCGTAGGCGAGCTGAGCTGCTTACATAATAGCGAGCGATGAAAATGAACCGAATTTTTCAATTAATTTACTATTTACTTTATATGGTATTTTTGCATTCGCTTTGCTATCAATTGGTTGTATATTTGCAATTGAAACATTTTTATAGAAGTTTTTGCATTGGTAATAAATAATCATGTATTAAACTTTCTCATACTACTCGAAAAATTTCAAGTTGAGTGAAATGTGAGTTTTACATGAAACATTTAAATAATATGTAAAGTATTATTGTTTTGTCAAAAAGCTTAAGTTCTTAAATAAAGTAAATGGTCACTACCGGTTGGCGAATTTTGACCAAAATCATAATATCTCTTACATCGCACGTGAAAACTATAGAGATGAAATTTCATAATGATGTACATATGTAGGTAATAAATAGCATAATAGCCATGAGTAATAAATAGGAAAAAAAAAAATTATAAGTACATATTACATATATGTAGTACATATCGATGGGTTAGTGCACAGATATTGTATGTCCAGTTTTAACAAAATTGAGTTAACATATGTACACAAAACGTCCATCTGCATCAAAGCTTCATGTTTAAAAAAGTATTGTATGTACAAATATTATTGGAAATACAATTATTGCCTCATTCAAATATATGATATGTCCATTTCGTCCATATTTTTCATGCAAAAAAGATGTATGTCATTTACAATATTTTAACACAAAACTGGACATACAATATCTGTGCACTAACCCATCAATATTACATGTAGTACAATTACATATGTAGTATATATGCAAAATTTTAGCTTAATATATAGGTACCTGTATGATAGTTTTGCTGAAAAAACCTCCCAAAGATAACACAAAATTAAATGACTTTCCAAGGGAAATTCCACTTCCGGTTGATGAAAAATTTTGAAAGGATTATGGATTGTAATGGCTGGGAAAGACCTATAAATATGAAGTTTCATTGTGATACGATAAACGGTTTTCGAGTTATAGCGATTCTACAATACATACATCCGCCCAACACACAGACACGTACAGACATTTTTCAGAAATGACAAAAATGAGATCGGGGAATGGTACTTGATACAAATCAGTCAAAATCTCAAGGTCGAATTTTCGCACGATCACAATATTTTATCTTATATATTTTCTTATACAATATTATATTTTATATAATTGTTTGTATTGGAATGATTTTTGAATTTTCATTGAAATCAATAGATGTAATATTTTGTATATCAATAGATGTAATATTTTGAGGAAATTTAGTGCTTCGATTTTAAAAGGAACGAAATGTTCAACATTCAACACTCCAAAAATTAAGCAAAACATTACATTTTCACACTAAAAATCAACTGAAACCACAGCTAAAATCCTGAAATTTAACATAAGCACACATACCGTACACGTGTAGGTACAAATTCAATATGGAAATTCCATTCAGAGGAAACGTTGCAGCTGCAGATTTATATTGGCAGCACACGTCACTCTGCAAACGTCACACACCTTACTGTTTGTCACACACACGGTAATTTAACACAATTTCACACATTAAACACGTGAGAAAGATCTTGAAAATCCTGTCCTCACAGAGTAAAAATCCACAGTCGTAAAGTATACACACTCGGTCGCGTTAAATGAACAGTCGTGAAACGGGCGCGCGGAACATTTGGCACGCGAGACACTTTGAAACTACAAGTACATATGTATGTAGCTAAATAAATATACGTCAATTGTACATATGCGACCGGTCTGTCAGGGCTTTGGGTATATATTTGTATGTTAGAATGCGAGGCGAATCCTTTAAAACGAGCGTGGATTAATTAATTAAACGTTGAAGCGTTCGCGTATCTTCAGACGAACTCGCACAAGACACTGTCTATGTGAGTAATGTTTCAGTTTGATGTAAGTATGTAACATGTGTATGTATTCGCTTTGTCCTTATACAATTAGGCGTGATCTTCTAGTGTCCTCCAGACGTTACTTAGGTGCCGCTTGCATCGATTTAGCAAATTTGCACAATAATAATTGCGTATTATTTTCGTCGTAGTACACCCCTGTGTTTTGGGACCATTAAGGCTATAGCCTCGTGCTTCCTATGTACTTTGCGGCCGCATTACTCAGACGAGTCATACCGGTTGTCCAGGGCCGGCTTCCGGTGGCAATTTAAAATTTCGCAATTGTTTCCGATAAATAATGGCCCAGTTCACCCCCCCCCCCACTCTATTTTTGTATGCGAAATAAATTGCGCACAACGGAAAATAGTGCATTCGCCGTTTCATTTATTTATTTATGTACTCACGCAAATGTGAACCGTTTGAAATATTTAATCAAAACCGATTGAATACGCGAATGTGTAAATTTACGTGTACGAACGTACAGTATGTATGTAAATCGGTTCCGCTAATTTATCATACGGGTGAATGTCTAAAATATTTTCAAAGCTCATTGACTTATATAGCAACACTTTATATGATGGGGAATCGCCACAGGATACCTTGAGAAAATTAAGAGTAAAATTATGTATGTGTAATGAATTTTGCACGCAAAATGTAGTCTTTGTTGATAATCATATTGTAGAGATATGTATGTATGTAGTTGATAGTTATTTATACCTAGGACAATTTGTGAATATGACCGGATGTAGAGCAGAAGAAATAAAACTAGGATAGAGTGCTTTTGGAAGAATGAACATAGTGTTTAAATGCAACATTCCGCTATGCTTTAAAAAATAAGGCACACGACCAATGCGTACTGCCAGTTATGACGTATGGATGTGAAACGTGGATGCTAAATTCAAGAATTTTACGTAAGATCCAGTGCAAACAGAGAACCATGGAAAGATGTATGCTCGGTATAACGATAAGAGATCGCACGACCAAAGTGGCAGATATGGCGGAACGTCTGAAAAAGTTGATACATAGCGCGAAAAATGGATGGCAGATGAATGGGAGAAATACTGGAATGGTATTCGAGAGGATGGGCTGATGAATTGAGGAGAATGCGTGGAGTCGACTGGATGCTGGAGTCAATGGATGGTGAATGGCTGAAAATGACGATACTTGAAAGTAGTACTTTATTATTTTAAATATTATTATAAGAGAGTCTGACGTCACTCCCTATTTTGTCAAACCTTATTTGAAGCTACATTAATATGTCAATAGCTGTGCATGTGCCTAGAAATGCAAATTGATATTATAAAAACCATCAAAATACTAGCTCATATGGTGTGACGTCATTTTATATGTTAAGACTTATAAAGAAGGAATTTATGTATTCAAACATACATATGTACATACATACGTATGTACATATTGTGTTACTAATAACACTGAGCAACAAAAAAACACGTTTTTTTAAACCTAATTAATTGATCTTTACTAAATTCGAATCCGATAATGATTTTTATTGATATGCTCTCGTTTATGAGATATTCGCGATTTAAAAAATGTAAAAAATATCCTTCTATAAATCAAAATATAGTATCGCTGTGCTGAAAGTGAGTGTTTAAATCAATTTTTTATTGCTTTGAAACACATAATTAATTTCAACTTTGATTATAATCAAAGTTGAAATATAGCTAAATTTCAGCTTAATTTTAAAAGTTATTTGATTGAACTTTCCAACACATTACAGCACATATGTATAGTCTTCAGGACACAATTATTTATTTTATTTTATATAATATTAGCTAATTAGCTAATTTAACTTACATCTATTACATATTTATAACAACTACATAAATCTATTACACATTATACACTATACCAAATGAACTTTACAATATGTACCTTGTTATACATACATATCTTTAATATTATCAATTCACATTAATTACGTCTATTCAAGTAGCCAATAATCGAAAGATTAATTTAAACAATAAGATTAAATAGTATCTATATCACTGTTTGTTTATTGACGATAACCCCCGATCACCTAACTAACCATCAAAAATATGAAAATAATCTTTTATATATATTTATTTATTGATATAATAATAGCTAATTAGCTAAATTAACTTACATCTATTACATGTTTATAAAAACTACATACATAAATCAATTACACATTATACTCTATGCTTATACATACATAACTACTATCTCTCACAGAGGTGTCTCCTCACACTTTTCAAGAATGCATCTATTGTCTTAGAAGATTTGACGCACTCCGGGAGGGCATTATACATTATAATACACCCCTGTGAAAAACACCACCAGCTGTTTTTGTTTTCCTTACTCTACCTACAACTAATTGGTTCTTATTTCTAGTAGAATAACTATGGATATCACTATTTCTAATGATATAATTCTTAAAATAATATGTACATATATTCAAAATTAAATGTCACATTAATGAAATGAATAGCTGTAAAAAATGTTGTAAATAAAAAAAATACTTATCCCCCACCACACCTCTGCCCTCTTTGCATACACCCGGCCAAAGGCTCACACTTTTCAAGAATACATCTACGGTCTTAGAAGACTTGACGCACTCCGGGAGGGCGTTATACATTAATACACCCCCTGTGTGTTATATTATATACAAAAGTCATTGCGTCACACATTTATAAAAAAAAAACATAGCTATGTAAGCTTTCATCAAAACCAATTCAATACGGAAGTCGTACGTCGGCAAGATCAAAACTTTTCACACTATGTATTCAACGCGAGTGAAACTTTAAGGGGGTGAGTCCGATTCGAACGAACGCAAGGGCGAAACCGATAAAAAATAAATATACAAGGGGTGGAAGGGAAGAAGCACTGTCAGTAAATCCACTATCTACACTCTGAATCAATAAACCTCTCGATATATATATATATTCGTAAGCTTTGGAAACGAAACGGGGTGGGGGGGGCTGCAACATTTTCAAAAATAGACATTGTTGATATGTAACTGGGATCCCACGCAGGGATACGGGCAAGGTCTATAGACGAATGGTAAATACTACCAGGTTCACGATGGGGATTGAGGGTGTGAGATACAAGAGTATGGGAGTGTGGGGTATGGTCGATTTTAGCATGGGCAGAATTGCTTATTCGCAAGATAACGGGGGCGTTGTCGAAGCATCGCAATTTATGGACATTAGACGCTATCTATCGTCGCGGAATTTGCGGCTTATTTATATATATATATACATATATAAATATATGAGTATGTATATATAGTGCCAGCCCTGAAACAAAGGCCTCCCCCCACTCTCATCCTCTCGGTGACATTTTACAGGCCCGTTCAGGCCTATAATTCAGGGCTCCCGGGCGTGCGTCGACTTGAAAAATGACCGTCACGCGCGATTAGATAGGTCAGTGATGGCATAATAAAGCCCAAATTTATGCCGTAATAAAGCCAGAGTCTATAAAAATAAATTAACGATGCGTGCAAAATTTACCTTTATTTTTTTTTTTTTTGTATCTATATTTATTTTTTTTGCACGTGGAATCGATTATTTAGAAATTTTCCGTTAAAAATGTCGATAGCGTTGAGGGTCTGTTGTGCTGAATTTTCTGTTTAAGAACAACTGTCGGTTGTTTGCTGTGAACCGGAACGAGTTGAAGCGATTCAATGTCACGTGAGATTTTTACTTCATTTTTATAGTGGTTAAAAGGATCTCGTTTGACTTTGATGGTGACGGACTAGTTAACTGACTTCAATGCAGGGAGATTTTGATAGATTTAAAAATTATGATTTCATCAACACATTCTTCTCAATCAGGTCTGCCTTGCTTTCTTTCACATCCTCTTTTCACACGTTCCGCTATATTTGCAACTTTGGTCATGCTTCTTACCCATGTATTCCTCTTACGATCTTTTCTTGTTATACCAAGCATACATCTTTCCATGCTTCACATCCATACGTCATAACTGGCAGTACGCATTGGTTGTATGCCTTCTTTTTTAAGCATAGCGGAATGTTCATTCTTCTAAAAGCACTCCATCCTAGTTTTATTTCTAATAAGCAACCTTTTAGTGTTCTCCAAAGACTAAAATTGTAAGAAATCCAACAAAAAATATTAGCCCATCTTCCATTTGGTCTACCTTGCTTTCTTTCACATCCTCTCGGATACCATTCCAGTATTTCTCGCATTCATTCTTCTGGCTATGTATCCAGCCCATTGCCACTTCAACTTTTTCACACGTTCATGTATAATTATTATAATGTATTAAATGTTTTTTATCATGTCTCGCCACGAAAAGGAGCAACCTGTCATGTCATTATGGTATAATTTGTAAAGGAGAAATTAAATAATATATTTGAATATATCTATGTTTAGATGTTTCTGTATGTTTGTTTTTCTGCACGACTGTTTTTCTGTAAGTCTGTCTTTTAGTATGTCTGTTTTTCAGTATGTCTGTCTTTCTGTTTGTCTTGCCCTCTGTTTGTCTGTATTTCAATCTCTCTCTCCGTGTAGTCCGAATCTCTAAATCTAGTCCGTGTAGTTTGAATCTTCCAGTGCAGTGGTCGGGAACCTTTTTCAAGTTAAGAGCCAAACTAGGGAAAACCGTGCAAAATTGGTAGGTTTGGTTTTATGTACATACATTTATCCAAAATGAAATTAAATGTCACTCATTTATGAAATAGTTTTATAGAAAAATAAGCTATCGTCGTGATATTTCTTAGTGTTTATTACTAAAAAGTATTATTGAAAAATGCTTTTTATAGCCATTTTGATTTTGTGTAAATTGCGTGTCAACGTTTTGTGTTTCATGAAAAACGATGGATGACAGTAAGAGCCGCAGGTTTTCATACAAAGAGCCGCATGAGGCCGGTTCCTGACCACTTTTCTAGTATATATCCGAATTTCTGTCTCTCTCTGTATATGTATTTTGTTTATTTCAATTCCCTTTTATTATTATTCCACTGACAGAAATTCACAGTAGAAAAGTTCAAATGAAATATGAGAAAAGTCGAGTGACACTCTCACACTTGTACATTTTACATTTTACTTTTGCTTTTTCCTTTTGTATCTACATTGTTTGTAGTCCGGCACAGATATGACATCGAAGAGTGCAGGATGAATGCATCTGAATGCATTGTTGTCGAATGCATTCACTCGTACCGCCTCGAGATACACACGAGAGACCGAATGACGTGCGATTCTCAAATGTCCACAATGCGAATACAAAATCGAAGCAGAAAGCTTTCAAAATTCATCGCATTGTATAAAATCTAAACTAGGGAGTCATATAAGGGATAGTATGTATACCTGCTAGCATTCGATAATAATAAAAATAAAATCATTCAGTAAACCGAAATCGCATAAAACGAAACGATATTACCTTTAATACGAAATCGTTTGATACTATCAAAGAAATGGAGATTCAATTCGATTCGATTTAAAAACAAATCCCCGGTATGAATCTCGTCATATCTGTGCGTAGTATCGATTCGTGCGATCGGATCGTTTGATTTTTTTTTTTTTTTTTGCAAAGGTAGTAACGCCAAATTGAGTGGGTCGTTTCGTCACGACCTTACCGCCATTAGTGCGTACAGTTTGAGAAGCTCAGGTCGAGATAAACGCAAAAGACTGGCCGAAATCGTACGAGGACATCGCGCGCGAACGCGTGATTGATGATAATTGAACGTTTTCTTCCAGATAGAGAGAGAGAAAGAGAAGAAAAAAAAAAAAAAAACAAAAAAACATAGTCGGATCCATTTTCGTCATCCGGAAAAACTGAAATAATTTATTATATATTTTTTTTCACGGTCGTGTGATAGATACGTCCGGAAAATGGTTTCTCGGTATTTTTTTTTTTTATTATTCTTTCACCGTGAAAAGCGAGTGACCCTTTAGTTGAAGCAAAGGACATTTTATACTTTTGATTATATACGTTGGTATAAAGTTTATTTTATTCTCATTAATATGCATTATGAAAATATATTTACATGTCATTATATCGCTCTGATTAAAGTTTGAGAATTGTAAATTTTTTTTTTAGAAAAGGACAGTTCTGATAAATTCAAGTTGTAAAATTCCGTGAAATCTTTGAAGGCTTTAAATAGTAAATATCTGTGAAGTGAAAATTTGAAGGCTTTAAAATAGTTAATATTGCATTATTGTTTGTTCGTCCGTCCGTCAGGAACGCTTGAATTAAAAAAAAAAAGTATCCGACATATTAAAAATGTATTTATAAATAGATATGTACATATATAATATATATATAATAGGTAGACTTAATTTTGTATGTTCGTTTGTCTGCCTGTCGCGAACGCTCGACGCACTTCCTTTGTTTTATTGAAAATTTTTAATTGTTAATTTTTTCGTATTTATTTACTTATCGTAATCAGTATTGTTAGACCGATGATGTGTCAATGATAAACACCCGTTTGTTCTCATTTATAATAATAATATTTATATTATATACATATATGTATAATAGCCGAAATCCGTCTGTCTGTCTGTCTGCTGATAACGCTCGCTGAAGAAAAAATAATTAAAAAAACCCGAACGAGTGGGGGATCGAACCTGGGACGCTAGCACGCCTCCTATAATTTGAAAATATTAATCCTCAGTAGGTTTGCGACTTTGCTAAATTGTTACGTAATCAATTACGTCAAACACTTCTTGTGTTTACGTTATTAAACACTTACTTGTTTACTTACTTATGAAATGAAAGTTATGACGACAAACATAACGGTCGCGTTCGCTGAAATACACACACATATATATATATATATATATACGAGCGCAGCAAGAACGATGCCATACACACTAGCTAATTTGAAGAATTATATACATAGCTAGTGATATAATGTAATTTATATCCTTAGGAGCTTATTATACCCGTGGTTCAGCTACATTGGAAATAAAGTAAAGAAACTTACACATTATAAATAGCAGAGTAGTCGGTTGATACGTTAACGGTTAGCCGACGTTAAACACGTCAATATTTGAACTGGAGTTTAAAGAGTGTGGAATTTCCCGCTTTAAATCGCTCCGAGAGCTTTTCCTCCTTTTGCACCCCAACTATGGAGAGCTTTTGCTTCATTTCGCGTTTCTCACCTAGTCGAGCTTCCTTAGAAGTTTCACCAAATTCACTCTTTGTTTTTTGGAGCGGTTTGTTTTTTGGCACAATCCTCCCATCCCCATTCCTCCTTTCTCTCACCTCCCTGGAGGAAATGGTTAGAGTGCCTCTTTCCAAACTAACTCACCCTCTCTCAATCTCCACAGTCTCTTCCTCCATTCCTATTTAACACGACAAATTTTGCGTTCGTAGACGACGGAAAAGAAAACAAAAGAAATACCTTTTATCTTCATCTTATCGTTCCACAGTGACAGGGACAATATTTTGAAACACCTCCCCTTCCCTCTCTCTTTCTCCCACTCTTTCTTCAGTCGTCAGGGAATCTTCTCGTATTTATGATTGCTATATTTATACTCTCTCCTTCAAAGCGTTAAGTAAATAAAAATTCTTTCCATTTAAAATATACAATAAAAACGCAAATTGTTTCTATTACGGTCATCGATATTTTTGCGCGTAATAAATATATATATTTTTTATGCGTCGTGAGCTATTTTTAAATATTTCTCAATGATATTGAATATTCACGAGAATGTTCTCGTTAAGTGCGACTCTGAAACTGGAGGACGGTTAGTTCCGTTTTTTTTTTTTTTATGCGTCAAAAGTACGAAAGAGATAGAACGGGACGAAAATTTCGAAAAGAAGAAAACGATGGTAACTTGAGGAAAACACGTTGAAAGACGCAGCGGGACGAAGGAGGCGATAAAAATTTTATTTTATTTTTTTATAAATAGGATGACCGTTCAAGGTCGAAATTTTACGGATGAAAGGATCGATAAGGATATAAATGAGATCTCCGGAAAGGGAGATAATTTTTTTTATCCGGGGATTTGCATGGTAAATTGAAACCGCGCGTAAAATACGATCTATAATTTCGTTACGCACTAAAAACCAACCAATTTTACGTTTTAATATATAGTATTTAAACACTCTTGAGAATATTATATTTTTTTAAATTATAATAATTATTTCCGCGTTTCTTACAAAGATTTATGTACATTTTAAAGTATAATAGTGTCTGTGAAAAGGTTTTTTTTCTTCCTCGTTTCTCTCGAAACGTTTCTTTACGTGTATTCTGCTAATTCAACAGAGCCCCTTGAGAGATCTCGAGTATTCCTTTAATATTTAATATAAATGTATTTCTAAATACTACAGTTGGTATCTAATACTAAGTGCGCATACACGGCGTCTTCTCGCTGTGCTCGTATATGGCCGTGAAACGAATATTTACGTCATCACAGGGCTCGGCTGTACGAGCGAAACATTAATCAAGCAATTTTAATGTACATATATTCATTCGCAACTGATGAGACGAGCGTGACCTGTGACGTTACGCTACGTGAATTGTTTATCGGTCATTATAGTATCGAAAAGATCTATCGCTTTTATGTCATCATCATTTTCAGCCGTTTACCATCTACTGCTAGACGAAGGCCTCTCCAATTCTCTTCCATTCCTGTCTGTCTTGGGAAATTTGCATCCAGTTGACTCCACACATTATTCTCAATTCATCAGCCCATCATCCAATCGGTCTACTTTGCTTTCTTTCACATCCTCTCGGATACCATTCCAGTATTTCTCGCGTCCATCTGCCATTCATTCTTCGCGTTCTGTAATATGTGCCACTTTGGTCATACTTCTTACCCATATGTTCCTCTTACGATCTCTTCTCGTTATAACAAGCATACATCTTTCCATGCTCCCTTGTGTGCACCGAATATTGCGTAAAATTCTTGAATTTATCATTCACGTTTCACATCCATACGTCATAACTGGCAGTACGCATTGGTCGTATGCCTTCTTTTTTAAGCAAAGCGGAATGTTCGATCGAAAAACAATGTTCATTCTTCCAAAAGCACTCCATCCTATGTAGTTTCATTTTTCGTTTCATTTCTTCTTCTTCTTTACAACCAGTCATATTGTTCTAAGTCGCTTTTATACATACATACATAGATTGGCCTTAGCGCCCTAAAAATGACATACAAAAGGGCATGCAAAAATGTATGCCTTGCATGTATTTTGCTTGACTTTTTTTTTGTGGGACTTCTTTTTTGTAAGAACTCCCCGCACTTAAGACCCCCCGCAACCCCCCGTTGCTTCTGACGCTTTGTCCAGGCAAATTTGTTTCTGCGTCGTTATTATATAATATAATACACAACCTGAGTGCGACACATTCAAATTGGAATAGCTTTGTACGATTGCCGTCAAAGTTTAGCCGTGATATCACCGGTTAAAATTAGCATTATCGCACAGCCCTTAAGTGCTTCGAATAGTTGTTAGGGTGCACATCCGTGCCGTGGAACTAATTTGAGGTTTGCGCATACAAAATTGCGCAAGCGTACCGGGGATCAACCCATCTCGTATATCATCCCTCTGCAAGTTAATTTAACGACTCTCAGTCAACGTTAAATAATTAATATCAACTTTTACTCGGTGTAAGTTACGAATCGTATCGAAATTAGTCTCGGGAAAACGCATTAAGGGTCTATAAGACCGCTAGTTGACCCAAGGATTACGGTTGCGATTGAGCGAGGAGAGTAGAGTTCATCCGTTTTTATTTGAATTTGTTGAATTTCGGTCGAACCGGAAGTGGATTAATCCCCCCCCCCCCCACACACACAGATAGGGTGTGGGGACAGGAAGGAGTAGGGAAAAGGTTATTGAGGTTTGCGCTCAAGTTTTCGCACCGCAAATAACCGAAAACGTAGTTCGAACGCTTACTCAAACTGCGAAACTGTGAAATATGTCCGACAAGTTATCCGATTGCGGTTTCGCTTGGTTTTGATGGGCCTGCTTACTCAGGCTTATTTTTTTTTTACCGTTCATTCAAACTTGGCCCTTCTTGGTTTATTTGTTAGGACAATGTGAGAATATCTCGGCCCGTTAACCGCAACTACTGTTCCGAAAGTTAGCTCAAAGTATACTGTTTATAGTGTTTATACCTATGTATGTATAAAGAGTACGAGTCAATATTCGCAATTTGTTTTTGATAATGTTTGATACTTTCCAACTTCATTAATTTAATCAAAATAAAGAAAATTTATACTATGTATATAAAGAAAGGCAGTTGGTGAATAAATAAAACGAAGAATGAAACTAGGATGGAGTGCTTTTGGAAGAATGAACATAGTTTTTAAATCCAACATTCCGCTATGCTTAAAAATAAGGCATACGACCAATGCGTACTGCCAGTAATGACGTATGGATGTGAAACTTGGACGCTACATTCAAGAATGCTACGAAAGATCCAGTGCATACAGAGAAGCATGGAAAAATGTATGAGAAATGTACAAGAAGAGATCGCAAAATAAATACATGGTTAATAAGTATGACCAAAGTGGCAGATATAGCAGTTATATATATGTATATATGTATATGGACGCGAGAAATACTGGAATGGTATCCGAGAGGATGTGAAAGAAAGCAAGGTAGACCGGGTGGACGGTGGGCTGATGAATTGAGAAGAATGTGTGGAGTCAAGTGGATGCAGATTGCTCAAGACAGACAGGAATGGAAGACTATTTGAGAGGCCTTCATCCAGCAGTGGATGGTGAACGGCTGAAAATGATGATGATGATATAAAGAAAACCCTTGTTTTTTATGCCGTTTAATTTAGTGCTTAACAAGCTGTCAAAAATATTTGTTTTGCTTTTGAATGACAAATTCTTATACGTATATAGTTTTTTCAAGTATAAAAATACGTCTAAATTTTTTTTTTAAATTTGTATGTAAAAATCTTTAAAAGTAGAAGAAAAACTTAAAAATTCACATTAAGGCCATCACAAACCCGAACGGATTCGCTGCGTCAAACTGTCGCCCCTATCGTCGTCCCATTCGCACCGATATAATTCGCATTGGTGCAAATCAACGACGATAGAGGACGTCAACGTTCGGGTTTGTGAGAGCCTTTATTTTTAATTGGTTAAATGAAATCACTATTTCTTTAAAGTGCAAAAGAATAATTTTGATTATTTTGAAGTAAGTATCATATTGTACTCCCAAAGTACTTATTCGATTACTTAAATTACTGGCACTAAAACGCACTTTCCTTGCCATTGTAATATTATATATTAATCACAGTTTGATAGGTTATAATATATTGTATAAGATACACACATATGTACATACATACATACGTATAGATTAATTGTATTATAACAATATTGATTCCACTTGAGGGTATAACTTAAGGTAAACCGGGATCACAAGCCAATTAATAATATATATACTGAACTACGTATTATATATGTACCTATACATATGTACATGCATAGGTTTAATATTAACTGTCACTGACGTACGCACTAACATACGCCACTTTGGCGAAACGCGAAATTATATAATATTCGCTTCAACACTTACGACGTACATACGTAATATAATAATCATAAACTTCACATTGTATGTATGCATATTTAAAGTTTAGGGTTTTATATCGAATCGTACAATGCGATACAGGTGTGTTGTAAAAATATTCAACATAAATCTTTCACTTTAGCTCGTATATAGCGCGCTAACGATACCCGATAAAATATAAAGGCAACAACGACGGCTCACACACACCAAAAAAAAAAACACAAAAAAAAAACGATATTTCTCAAACATTTTCCGTTCTATTTTTATTATTATTTTATTTTTTCGGTCAGACGTCGGCAAAAATACGAACCGCCACTGTCCAATAAATAAGTAATTTGTGTACGGGCATCGGTACGATAGGTATGTACATACATGGGTACACGCACACATTCAGAGAGAGAGAAAAAGTATGTTTTATTCAGCTCGTGTTTATCAAACGTCCGTTTCCATCTCTCGGCCATTATATGCGGTCGAATATTGGTCAAAATAAATCAGCGTGCCCGTGTGGGTGTAAGGCGTGTTTTTATGCGATTTTTACAGGGTTGCAAAAGGTTATATATACATATATATGTATGTATGTATGTATGAAGGTTTTCGCGTAGGGGTGGTTTGCTTTTGCCCGTATCAATTTCAGCGGTCAATAATTCACCGGGCCGCAAAATGCGTAGAAAAAATATGTCCGCTGTCACTTTTCCGCTTCGAAAACAATATCTAGAATTTCCCGATGTATAAAATATATTGTTAGCGTATATCGCATTCGAACGGTGTTGCTAACCGCTTTTTATTTCTGTGCTCAAACGACGTATCAAGAATTCTACGTATATAAGTAAATGCATATATCAAATTGAAAGTAAAAGTGAAATTTAGTCTTTAATTGATTTTTTTTTTTGTTGTATTTTGATAGGATTACTTTTCTAGTGATTTTTAATCATATTTAATCTATACTCGGAATAAATAAGGTATCTGCTGTGAAAATTCCACTCCGTTGTTTTTTTTTTCCCATGAATACATCCAATTAAATATTAGGATTGGGAGTGGAATGACACGGATTGATAGACGCACACAAACTTTAAATAATATATTTAGAAAGTTCTTGAATTTTAAAATGCTCATACAATACTGGATATCAAGCGTTTTCTATGAATTTGACTTCATTGACTTAAATTAAAATTATAATACAATGCCTATATGTATATATGTATGTACCATACACCTACATCTATGTATATGGTATATTTTACATGAAATTAAATACATAAATCTTGCGTGTTTGATTAATTACAGTAATAGCTCGACAAACTGCAAACTGAACAGTGCATACTTTAAATTTAAGTTAGATATTTGAGTCGCCTAGTTCCAAATCCCGATAAGTCCATAAAACTCACTTGTTTGCGAACGCGGTTTTCTGCTACAGACTTATTTGCTTGATGGCGTTTAAACTCATTTAAACTTAATTTTGTTGATATAAAACAAAATATTGAGATTAGAAATATGGACTTATCGTTGTTTGTTTCTAAATATGGCTTTTATCATAGTGCAATTGTCAGTTTTTGGAACTAACACTGATTTTCAATATTTTTTTACGGCGCACTTGGCGATATTTGGAATAATTCAAGTAAAAGGCATCGTTTGAAAACATTCTTAGAACCAGAAAATATTTTATCCTCGTTTTTTTATATACTGTGGAATTATCGGGATTTGGAACTAGGCGACGCATTTCATGAAATTTAATGTAGTAAAATGTAGAATAAACGTAGTCACTGTAAATAATCGTATTGTAGAGATAGGACAATATTGGTGAATATGACTGGTTGTAAAGAATAAGAAATAAAACGAAGAATGAAACTAGGATGGAGGCGCTTTTGGACGAATGAATATTGTTTTTAAATCAAACATTCCGCTTTGCATAAAAAATAAGGCATACGACCAATGCGTACTGCCAGTTACGATGCACGGATGTGAAACGTGGATGCAAAATTCAAGAATGTTACGCAAGATCCAGTGCATAGGGGAAAGCATGGAAAGATGTATGCGCGGTATAAGAGGAACACATGGGTAAGAAGATAATACTGGAATAGTATCCGAGAGGATGTGAAAGAAAGCAAGGTAGACCGAATGTGTGGAGTTAACTGGATACAGATTGCTCAAGACTGACAGGAATGGAAGAAGATTGGAGAAGCCTTCACCCGGCAGTGGATGGAGAACGGTGATGATATAATTATAAAGTACTTACATATAGTAGAAGAAATATTTTAGCATAAACTCATGACTAAAATTGAAAATGTTTCAACAAAATATCCAAAACTTCTTATAAAGTATATAATATTGAATTTTGCACTGGGTCTTAGGGTCACTTCTTAGTGATGTTTGTACTGAAATTCCAACGCCAAAACCACTGAAATGCTTGTTCAAATTTTGCAAAGGCCGTTTATAAGAATTTGGCCGACACACAATTGGCAAAAGATCGACCTCAAAACAGCTATCCGCGGTGCTAATTAGCTTTCTGGTGACTATTGCGGTATCCGCACATTACCGAAAGGTAAACCGATAAACTTCATCGGCCAAAAGGGTTAACTTATAATTGCCATTGTGTGCTCGTTATGACGCTGTTAGCAAATTTATAATAAAATGGGGGTTTCCACGGCGGTGGCGAAAGGGTTGACTGTTAGCTAAAATTTTGCCGCTCAAAGCAAACACGCAATATAAAAATGTATGTATGTTTGGGTTACAATTTCTCATTATTGCATTATAGGGTAAGTCCACGCAACGGAGGTAACGTTTGAACAGTTTTGTTGTTAATAAAAATTTAACTACACAGCCTAGTGCAGGGTTTTTCAAACAGTGGGTCCCGATCCATTGGTGGGTTGCAAAATAAATAAAAAGGATTTCGTCAAACGTTGCAAATATTATGAATGGAACGAGTCGTCTTTACCTAGATTTTATTTAATTATTTATATATGTAATACAGTAGCTTAAGCTAGTTAATTATAATCCTTAACTAAGCACCTGTACAGAGATGTTTTTTTAAGACTGCCAGGAATTTTTCAATAGTTTTGGAACTTCTAATTCCATCAGGCAGTCTGTTTTACTCCAAAACACCACTGTACAATATGCTTCTCCTATTTCTATTTATTTTACCATTTTTTTATAATTTAATTATTTCTATTCCTTAAATTATATTCACATACACAATAAATTTACTAAAATATGATGGTAACATATTATTATCTAACTTAAATATAAATACAAACATACAAATCCTCAAAGTGTCATTCACATTCAACCAATCTAATTCAATCATCATCTTTTTTATACTGGCATACCTATCCGCATTTAAAATACATAACATAAAATGAGGTCTGACAATTACATTGTAAATTATTATTTTAGTTTCTTTAGATAATAATTTTCTTAGCCGACATAATATTCCTACTTTTTTTATTAAAAATTGACCGTGTAACTTAAAATCTAACTTATCATCCAATATTATACCTAAATATTAAAAATTATTAACTAGTTCAATAATACTTTCACCAACTTTAAACCTAAAATCAGTTTTATTAATCTTATTATAATTAATTACCATTGCTTTAGTTTTTTCTACTTTTAATTTTAATTTGTTGCTATTCAGCCAACTTATATAATTACTTAATTCAAACTTGATAAAGATATATGAGTATTATGAACCAACAAAATATGTCAATCAATAGGAAAAAAAAAACCTCCGTCTATTGATTGCTGTACTTACTTTTAACTCAAAAATACTACATTTTGAGTTAAAGACCGAACAAAAAAAAATGTAAAAATTTTAAACGCTTATATCTAAATACGGAACTATAGAAAACATAAGTCGCCCAAAAAACCGCGCCCATCTCCATGCGGTTTGGTCGTTTGTGTCGTCAATGGCAACAAAAAAAAAAATGACGTAACTCTCCTCACCTATTATGTTCTCCGGGTAGGAAAAAAATATTAAAAAAAAAAAAAAAAAAAAAAATCAGTGACTTTTAAAATTCGCTAGATAAAGATATATGAGTATTATGAACCAACAAAATATGTCAATCAATAGAAAAAACCTCCGTCTATTGATTGCTGTACTCACTTTTAACTCAAAAATACTACATTTTGAGTTAAAGACCGGACAAAAAAAAAATGTAAAAATTTTAAACGCTTATATTTAAATAAATACGGAACTATAGAAAACATTAGTCGCCTAACAAAACCGCGCTCATCTCCATGCGGTTTGGTCGTTTGTGTCGTCAATGGCAAAAAAAAAATGACGTAAACCTATTATGTTCTCCGGGTAAAAAATATTAAAAAAAAAAAAAAATAAAAATCAGTGACTTTTAAAATTCGCTAGATAAAGATATATGAGTATTATGAACCAACAAAATATGTCAATCAATAGGAAAAATCTCCGTCTATTGATTGCTGTACTTACTTTTAACTCAAAAATACTACATTTTGAGTTAAAGACCGGACAAAAAAAAATGTAAAAATTTTAAACGCTTATATCTAAATACGGAACTATAGAAAACATTAGTCGCCCAACAAAGCCGCGCTCATCTCCATGCGGTTTGGTCGTTTGTGTCGTCAATGGCAACAATTAAAAAAATGACGTTACTCTCCTCACCTATTATGTTCTCCGGGTAGGAAAAAATATTAAAAAAAAAAAATAAATAAAATCGAGTGACTTTTAAAATTCGCTAGATAAAGATATATGAGTATTATGAACCAACAAAATATGTCAATCAATAGGAAAAACCTCCGTCTATTGATTGCTGTACTACTTTTTTAACTCAAAAAATACTACATTTTGAGTTAAAGACCGGACAAAAAAAAATGTAAAATTTTTAAACGCTTATATCTAAATACGGAACTATAGAAAACATAAGTCGCCCACAAAACCGCGCTCATCTCCATGCGGTTTGGTCGTTTGTGTCGTCAATGGCAACAATTAAAAAAATGACGTAACTCTCCTCACCTATTATGTTCTCCGGGTAGGAAAAAATATTAAAAAAAAAAAAAAAAAAAAAAAATCAGTGACTTTTAAAATTCGCTAGATAAAGATATATGAGTATTATGAACCAACAAAATATGTCAATCAATAGGAAAAACCTCCGTCTATTGATTGCTGTACTTACTTTTAACTCAAAAATACTACATTTTGAGTTAAAGACCGGACAAAAAATGTAAAAATTTTAAACGCTTATATTTACTAAATACGGAACTATAGAAAACATAAGTCGCCCAACAAAGCCGCGCTCATCTCCATGCGGTTTGGTCGTTTGTGTCGTCAATGGCAACAATTAAAAAAATGACGTAACTCTCCTCACCTATTATGTTCTCCGGGTAGGAAAAAATATTAAAAAAAAAAAATAAAAAAAAATCAGTGACTTTTAAAATTCGCTAGATAAAGATATATGAGTATTATGAACCAACAAAATATGTCAATCAATAGGAAAAACCTCCGTCTATTGATTGCTGTACTTCACTTTTAACTCAAAAATACTACATTTTGAGTTAAAGACCGAACAAAAAAAATATGTAAAAAAAAAATTTAAACGCTTATATCTAAATACGGAACTATAGAAAACATAAGTCGCCCACAAAACCGCGCCCATCTCCATGCGGTTTGGTCGTTTGTGTCGTCAATGGCAACAATTAAAAAAATGACGTAACTCTCCTCACCTATTATGTTCTCCGGGTAGGAAAAAATATTAAAAAAAAAAAAAAAAAAAAATCAGTGACTTTTAAAATTCGCTAGATAAAGATATATGAGTATTATGAACCAACAAAATATGTCAATCAATAGCAAAAACCTCCGTCTATTGATTGTTTTACTCACTTTTTTCTCAAAAATACTACATTTTGAGCTTAAATATGCATACCTACACATATGTACATATCTAAATATATGTATATAGGATAGGGCGGGCAAGTCGGGACAGCTAAGGCTTAGTGTTAAATAACACAATGGTCTTCAATACTAAGAAATCCGTTTATTAATCAAAATAAAATATGGTTTATACTTAACATAATTGCATATAAAAATTAAGGAAAAACAAAAAAAAAAAACAATATTTTTAAAGAAACAAAAATAAATACGTTTTTTTCCATTTTACCCCACAGGAGGGGTAAGATGGTTTAGAGTCTATTCATTCGTGAAAATGTTTGTTTACAAATATATGTGCTGGCAAATATAATTATTATGCCAGCTGAAATTTTCTTCAGTACTGGAAATAAGGAAGCTGAAAGTCCAGAATAGAACTCTGTTAACTCCACAACTTTAAAAGCGTCTTTTAATACGTCATTGCTTTGTAGATCATTTACTTCCAGTTGTAAATAATCAGGAACATCTTCAATATTGGGAGCGAAAGGATTATGAAAAAGTCGAATTTCTTTGGAGTGATTGTGGAATTTTGTAAATTTGTTAGCAATTCTAAAGTGATTTTATCTTTTTCAAAAAATGACTTGCAAAATGGCAAATTATGAAGTTTTTTTTCTATTATGTTGGTTTTTGATTGGTTGGTTGGTTGGTTGGTTATTTTGGTTGAGCTTCATTTCAAATGCTTTCACTTCTGAAAACGTTTCATGAATTAGTTTTCCTTTCCCTTGAAGTTTTAAATTCAAATCGTTCATTAGAGATGTGATGTCTACCAAAAACGCCAGCTGAATAAGCCATTCCGAATTTACCAATTCTGGTATTTCTTTGCCTTTTTCAATCATAAATACATATATGTATATGTACATATCATCTTTTAACAAAAAAAATCGCTTTATCATATTTCCTTTACTGAGCCACCTAACATCTGTGTAATATATAATATCTTCATATTGGGCTTCAATATCGATAAGAAATTCCTGAAACTGGCGGTGGTTTAATCCGTGTCTTTTGATGAAATTTATTATTGGTACAATAACATCCAAAAATCGATCCATTTTTAAAATTTTCATACACAAAGCTTGTTGGTGAATAATACAGTGAAAAATCATTGGAGTTACAAAACTCAATTCTTGCATTTTTTGTGAAATCCGAGCAGATACATCCGATTTTTGACCACTCATATTCAATCTGCCATCAGTCGTAATACTTTTTAAATTCTCCAACTTTAACCCCAACGAGCTTATTACTTTCTGTACGCTTATAAATAAATCTTCGTCTGTAGTTCCTCCTTTTAAACTACAAAGAGCAGCCATTTATTCGAAAATATTGAATTTTTCGTCAATACCACGAATAAATATCAACAGTTGGGCAGTGTCTTTAATATCACAGCTTTCATCCATCGCAATAGAAAAATACTGAAAATTGATTGCATTACCTTTCAACATATCCTCGACATCATTTTCAATTTCTTCTATTCGTCTTGTAATCGTGCGAGCTGATAAACTGATTTCGCATTTTGTGCACATTTTGAAAAAAATATTTAACTGGATTGTAATTTTACAAAGATTTTACTATATAAAAGAGAAATCGGGCCGCGGGCCACTTTTTGCCCGCGGGACGCCTCTTGCCGACTCCTGGTTTAGACCATGGGGTTACATTTCACAGTGTGGGCAAATATGAATGGCTTCCTGGCACTCATCATCTACACCTGCACAGCATTGGCAGCATATCCAGCCTTCAATCGACTCCGAATACCGCCCATTACAATAAAGACATTGCGTTTTATCTTCATCTTCATCTTCCCTGTCGTCGGTAGATACTTTTTTTGGTCGCTTGGCTTTCTGATTTTTTTTTTTTTTTTTAGCTATTTTTTTCAGTTTTTTTTTGCTTTCGATATCGATTTTATTTTTAAGATCAGCTTCCAAACTCATCTTGTATGGATATGCGGTCAGAATAGTGGTCCTCCCACGAACTCTCGATTTTCTTTTTTTTTTTTGAATGGTTTTTGGTATCGGTATTAATTGTTTGGGACTAATTAGAGTGAATTCATTCGGAGTGGCGATGGATCCAGATGGCTCTGGACTCTCTGAATAATTTGGCACAATCAAACTGTCTGTCCAAATTGAGCACCCAGGAACTTGCAAGTCTGGTTTGGTGCTATTTTGATTTGCTTGAAGAGGTTGTTGCACATTGGAACTGGGGCATGTTCTATGCTCTGAGTTCAACTCAATATCTGTTGCTTCATCACCTATGAAATCAGCATCAGAGAAGACCATAGGATCGCATGGCCAGATGCCACATTTTTTAAATCCATTAATTGCCATGGACACGGTAGCAGATTGGATAAATGCCTTCCCAAACAGACCAGCCACCTGAAATTGTGTGATGTCTCGCCCAGGATTTGTTTGCAACCAAGTAGTAGCAACTTGGTCATAGTAGGTGCTTAAATGTTTCATAAAAGCCACATCCAGTGGTTGAGTCGTGTGTGGGGGGAAACATAATAAAATCACTCCATGTTCTCGAGCTGCATCGATCACTGCAAGATTTTTGGTATGTGTAACATGTCCGTCTAATAACAGCAGAACTGGACGTTCTTTACTAGAGCCACTAAATTCAATAAATTTCTTAAACCATATAAGAAATAACTCTGAGGTTATGCAACCGCTTTCACTGCACTCTGCCCATGCATCTGGTGGTGCATCATGCATTAGTTCGGGTTTCATCTGCTTTCTTGGAAAAATCAGCATTGGGCCCATGTATTTTCCTGTTGCATTCCAACATATTTCCACAGTGATCACAGTTTGGCCTCTTTCTCCAGAGGTGAGGGCTCCAACTTGCTTATTCCCTTTCAGCGCAATGATTTTGGATTTTGCCTTGGGAATTGCAGATATCCCGGTTTCGTCACAATTGTATATGCGGTTAGCATCAAGTTGATGTGCATCCAAAACTTCTCTAAGTAGATCATAAAACATTTTCACAGATATCCTGTTGAAACCAGCAGCTCGGGCAGCTGATGTGCTGATGGACAGATCAGGGTGGCGTTTTAAAAATCCGGTCAACCAATCTTTACCTGCTTTGCCCTTTTCATGGTTAAAATTGCTATGTTTATTATTTTTCACTGCAAGATCATATGCTATTTTACTTAATTCCTTTGGTGTAAAGCCAAATAAATGGCTCTTCATATCTTTCAAATAAGTCACCAACTCGGACTCTTCATCTTCGGAAAAAACTGATTTTCTTGGGCCTAACGGAACTTTGACATTTCTTGGGCCAACATTTTCCCTGGCAATCTTCACTTTCCGTTCCAATGTTGTACGAGGAACTGAATAAGTTGCGGCTGCTAAGTGGTATCCCATTTTACCTTCCAATATAACCGAAACAGCTTTTTCCATCTTCTCCTTTAACCACTTTCCCCTCGTCGTCTTCCGCACATAGTTTCGTACCATGTTCTGTTTAAATAACAAGAATAAATGCATTTTTAACATTTTAATGTAAAGCGGGGTAAGATGGGGTACCGACAAAATCTCATACTCCATCTTGCCCCAAATTGTATTGTAGCGAAACATCAATCGCAATATTAAAACTACGTAACTAAGGCAAATATTGATAAACCAACCTTGAAATACAATAGATGGTTGTGGAATAACACCCGAAATATTGTCGAATTCGTGAAATATTCTTAACAATGTAAAATTACATCGAAATATGGAATATAACCTAAATCCACAACGCACCCGAACAGAGCACGCGACAAGACTGAGTCACCGAGGGTTTGTGCATGAGGAGCGTAGGGGAATAACCCCAGATAGTCGTTAGTGAAATAATATTATAGCCAATATCACAAGATCCCATCTTACCCCATCGCCACGCCCCGTCTTGCCCCGCTCTTCCCTATCATGTGTCATAAAGGAACATAATGGACAGAGTTTGTGTTTGATATAAATATTATTATATAGGTATACTGGGTCGCAATACAAAATGCAGTTCTAGCAGTGGGTGTGGGTCGTAGCAAAAAAAGTTTTAAAAACGCTGGCCTAGTGGATAACTTGCATTATAATTACGGTGACCATATTTTTTTGGAGAAAATAAAGGACATATGAGTAGCCTAGTTCCAAATCCCGATAAGTCCACAATATGTATGTATATAAAAAACGAGGATAAAATATTTTCTGGTTCTAAGAATGTTTTCAAACGATGCCTTATACTTCTATAAATTCAGTGCATTATACTTATGCTAAATTCAGTGCACACCAAAAAGCATGGAAAGATGTATGCTCGATATAACAAGAAAATATCGTAAATTGATAAGAATGGATGGCAAATGGACGCGAGAAATACTGGAATTGTATGCGAGAGGATGTGAAAGAAAGCAAGGTAGACTGAGTGAAAGATGGGCTGATGAATTGAAAAGAATGTGTGTATTCGAGTAGATGCAGATTGCTCAAAGCACACAGGAATGGAAGAAAATTTGAGAGGCTTTCATCCAGCAGTGGATGATGAACGGCTAAAAATTATGTCGATGAAATAATATATGTATAAAAAAAATCAGTATAAATAATAAACAATCGGTAATTTTTTGTGAATCCTTTGTGATTTTGACAAAAACCTTTTTTTATATACCGATAGAGGAATGATTTTGATTATATGTAAATGTAATATTAAAATACATACATACTAACTGTATACTAATATAATATATCTAATACTAACAATTCATTTGAAATTTTGATAAAATACTGACTGCAAGCCTCAATATTGTTGAATACATACATATGAGTCGCCTAGTTCCAAATCCCGATACTAAAATACTATCATACTATACATATAGGTATAAATCAGTTGTCGGGAACCGGCGGCTCCGGAACCTCATGCGGCTGTCGCTGTCATCCAACATTTTGCACTAAACACAAAACAATATATGAGTCGCCTAGTTCCAAATCCCGATAAGTCCACAATATATAAAAAACGAGGATAAAATATTTTCTGGTTCTAAGAATGTTTTCAAACGATTATACTTGAATTATTTCAAATACCGCCAAGTGCGCCGTAAAAAAATATTGAAAATCAGTGTTAGTTCCAAAAAATGACAATTATACTATGGATAAAAGCTGATAAAAGCCATATTTAGAAACAAACAACGATAAGTCCATGTTTCTAATCTCAATATTTTGTTTAATATCAACAAAATTAAGTTTAAATGAGTTTAAACGCCATCAAGCAAATAAGTCTGTAGCAGAAAAACCGCGTTTGCGAACAAGCGAGTTTTATGGACTTATCGGGATTTGGAACTAGGCGACTCAAATAAAGAATTGTTTCATAATTTAAAAAAAGGTGGTTGCCTTATTTGTTTCACTAAAACTAAAGAGCTTTATAATAAAACATTTATTATAAAATATAGGATTTTAAACAATCATATTTATTACACATCTTTTCATTGGTGACATAACTTTTAATACACGAAACTTCATCGAATAATTCGCCGTCAAGTTTATTTAAGGCAACATCATTTGTAGTACAGCGCTGCTAATATAATACGGTTATTTATTGTTGGCACTCTACCTGATTCCGAAAACACGGAGTTTTGATTTACATATTGAACTACGGTGAAACGGTGAAATAAAGGACTGTCCTCTTAAATAAAGGACGTATGGTCACCGTAATTATAATCATAAACACGTTATAGTTCTATATTGATCATTGAAATATTATTGAGATATGTACGTATGTATGTATGTACATATATATGTAGGTTGTTTTGCACGTAAGAAATTTAACTAAATAAATTCGAGTGTGGACAACTCATGACTTTAACCATATTTTTGAGGAATATAATTTTTGAAAGAAAATTTTTCTCATTGGTATGAATGTATGTATGTATGTATGTATGTATGTACGTACATCCAATCAGAAATAGGTAGGGGAAAGCGGGGCAAGAGGGGGCGGTGGGGTAACATGGGATCTTGTGATATTGGCTATAATAATTTTGCTAACGACCATCTAGTGGTATTCCCCTAAGCTCCTTTTGCACAAACCGTCGGTGACAAAAATTCAGTGTTGTCGAGCTTTCGGTTCGGGCGCAATGTGGATTTAGGGTATATTCCATATTTCGATGAAATTTTACCACTGTGCATCGAGCGTGACATTGCTAAGAATATGTCACGAATTCGACAATATTGCGGGTATTATTCCACAACCAGCTATTGTATTTCAAGTTTAGCTTATCATTATTTGCCTTAGTTACGTAGTTTAAATATTGCGATTGATGTTTCGCATCAATACAACTTGGGGCAAGATGGGGTATGAGATTTGGTCGGTACCATCTTGCCCCGCTTTACGTTCAAATGTTAAAAATACTTGGAGATACACATAAACTTGATGCTAACCGCATATACAATTGTGACGAAACCGGGATATCTGCAATTCCTAAGACGAAATCCAAAATCATTGCGCTGAAAGGGAAAAAGCAAGTTGGAGCCCTCACCTCTGGAAAAGTAGGCCAAACGACCACTGTGGAAATATGTTGAAATGCAACAGGAAACGATCAAACGATCCAAACGATCCTGTGCGGGTGGCTTATTTACAATGTTCCTGTGAGGGATGACACAGACGCGGTGCGAGGGAGACCTGTGATATGGGCGAGCATCGGAGCGAGCGAGAAAGCTTGAGCCACTTCTATCGATGTGTCGAATTTTCGCACGATCACAATACTTTATCCGATATGGATAAAGTAAAAACGTATCTGAGGTAAAAGAAGAAATTATGCATTTCAGTACCGATTTCAATCATTCATATCTTTCAAATTACAAAACTAAGGACAATAACAAAAACAGTTAAATACAGAATCCTCTTAGTACAGCGGTCGGAAACCGGCGGCTCCGGAGCCGCATGCGGCTCTTTGTATGAAAACCTGCGGCTCTCGCTGTCACCATCTACTGCTGGATGAAATCACTCCAATACTTTTTTGTTTCTGTCTGTCTTGAGCAATCTGCATCTACTTAACTCCACACATTCTTCTCAATTCGTCCGCCCATAGTCCACTCGGTCTACATTGCTTTCTTTCACATCCTCTCGGATACCATTCCAGTATTTCTCGCGTCCATCTGCCATCCATTCTTCTCACTATGTGTCTTTTATATCTGTCACTTTAGTCATTATTCTTACGCACGTACATATGTACATATATTCCACTTACGATACCTTCTTGTTAAACCAAGGATACATCTATCAATGCTTCTCTGTGTGCACTGGATCTTATGTAACATTTTTTTAATTTAGCATCCACGTTTCACATCCATACGTCATAACTGGCAGTACGCATTGGTCTTATGCCTTCTTTTTTTAATCCGGATGTTGGATTTAAAAATATGTTCATTATTTCAAAAGCGCTCCATCCCAGTTTAATTCTTCATAATCTGATAATAATATGTTGCGGCTCTCAAACTTAATCAATTTTGCAAGGTTTTCTCTAATTTGGCTCTTAGATCGAAAAAGGTTCCCGACCACTGTCTTAGTATAGTACTTCAACATCCACAATAAACAACTTTTAAAAAGGCTGTTGGCTACTATGTCATACCAATAATTAAAAAAAAAAGTATGTACATATGTTTGTATGTTAGACATATGGCTAAGTATAAATTTTTATTTTACTTATCTAACATTTGCTTGAGACAGGTTTATATACCTATGTACATATGTACATACATATATACGAAGTCAATTGCGCAGCACATATTATTAAATTTGCACTGAGCGTAAACGCGCATATGCAAACACGTCTGATGCAATTTCCCGCGAGCGCGAGCGAATGCACTCGCGGAATTTTCCCGAGCGAGCTTTTGCTCATTTAGAGCGCGTAAGCCGCGATGAGCTTCTGGAATAAATATGGCGGATTTACGTTCGCGGCCTCACGGATAATTTTCGCGAGAGCTTATTTACACTGCGGGGAAAATTATAACGCGAGCTTTCGCACCCGTAGAGGTGAGAAAGCTCGGTTCTCCCGCCATTTATTCGGCCGAGCTTTGAGCTTTTGCATTCCATAACAAATCGTCCCGAAAGCCATAACGCCACCGCCCGCTAATTTATAACGGTCCACGGTCGTTATGATGCGGCAAAGCTCCGGGGCGAATTCTACGTTGCCGGTTAAATCTCAGATCACAACGTTAGTTAACCCACGTATACCACGTTTTGCGCAAATCAAATCTGCAACTATAAACTCACCGTGTACGTAATAATTACACCGAGCAACAAAAAATCACATTTTTTAAAACCCAGAGCGGAGATTATTAAATCTTTACTAAGTTTGACCCACTGAATTGGAATCCGATAGTGATTTTGGTTGAAATGCTCTCGCTTATGAGATATTCGCGATTTAAAAAATGTAAAAAGTATAGATTTTTTTGGCTTTCGCGGCCTATAACTCAAAATGTAGTATTGCTGTGCTCAAAGTGAGTATTGAAATCAAAGTAAAAAGTAAAAAATATATACTTTTTTTTTACATTTTTTTCCATGTTATTTGACGTTTTTTTAGCCATTTTTTTATTTCATCACATTTATAAGGGTTGGTTTTCTATCTCAATAATTTTTTATTTTATCTAAACGTACTAATTCGAGTGGAAAATGATTTTAAATTACGCGAGTTTAATTTAATGATTTAAATTAAAAGACACGAGAGAGAGCATGCGAACGTTTTTATGGAACGAAAAGCGCCACGCCGAGAACGTAAACGTGGTGAAATAAAAAATTAGCTAAATAAATGCCAAATAACACGGGAAAAAAATGTGTATAAAAAAGTATATATTTTTTACTTTAAAAAATCGCTAGATAATTAGTTATAAGTATTAAGCAATAAAAAATCACAGTCAATAGGAAAAATATCTGACTATTGATTTCAATACTCACTTTGAGCACAACAATACTATATTTTGAGTTATAGGCCGCAAAAGCCAAAAAAATAGATATTTTTTACATTTTTAAAATTGCAAATATCTCATAAACGAGAGCATTTCAACAAAAATTATTATCGGATTAAAATTTAGTGGGTCAAACTTAGTAAAGATTGATCAATCGCCGCTCTGGGTATTTTTTTTATTGCTCAAAGTTTAATCAACACGGTAAAAATTATTATTACACGATATGAAAATTGATATATTCTACGTGTGTTTTGATTATAGTCTCTCCGGTCGGAAATTTTCAGGTATACGATTACATTTTAACGATGCTTATTTGAAAGTTGATGTTGTGTTTGAAAGTTTTCGCCGAAACGGTTCAAATTACGTTTAGCTCAATGAGGTTTGTTGGTGTGTAAATATTGTGCAAATTTGTCCCGCTCTGATGCGTGTTTGGTATTTTGAATTTGTATGATTTGTAACTAAATATTACAAACAATAAAGTCGAGTACGTACATACATACATATTGAACTAGAGTAGTGTCTTTTGAGGACTAACGTGAATATATTATTGACATATACATACATATATGTATGTAACTATGGTTTACGGGAGGAAATAATAACTCAAATTTTCATTGACATATCTGGAGCTACGATGTCAACAAAGCGTTCTGACGGTTGACTCAAACCATCCAACAGACTTAGCTCTCTATTCATATGTATACTAGTGTAAGCCTGTTGAATATCAACGGAACGGTTTCTCATCATCCGTACTGTGAGTGTTTGTGTGTGTGAGTATAGTTTTTGCATAGATGGCGCGTTATAATGCAACAACGTAACAATTTAGCAAAGTCGCGAACCTTTTGAGGATTAATATTGTCAAATTGTAGCAGGCCCGTCATTACCTAGTTTGGTTGAATGCGTAAGCGCACCCTCTTCCGAACTGGTGATCTCGGATTCAAATCCCACTCGCACGTGGACGTTTCGCGTCTTTTAATTATTCACCTCGGTGAGCGTTATCAGCAGACAGACACACAGACACACAGACACACAGACACACAGACAAACAGACGGAATAGGGCTATTATATATGTACATACATATATGGGTATTTTAAGTTACGATGTCAACAAAGCGTTCTAATAGACTCTTTATTCTTTATACCAGTGCTCGGGAACCTTTTGCGAGCTAAGAGCCAAATTAGGTAAAACCTTGCGAAATTGGTAAGTTTGGGAGCCGCAACATATTATCTTCGGTTTATATATTCAAAATTAAATTAAATTTTACTCATTTATGAAATGGATAGCAGTAAGAATCTTCGTGATATTTCTTAATGTTCTATAGTTTATTACTTAAAAGTATTATTGAAAAACGATTTAATGCTTCTTATAGCTTATGAAGTTATATGCAGAAAAAGAATTCATTTGGATTTTGTGTACATATGAGTCGCCTAGTTCCAAATCCCGATAAGTCCATAAAACTCACTTGTTCGCAAACGCGGTTTTTCTGCTACAGACTTATTTGCTTGATGGCGTTTAAACTCACTTAAACTTAATTTTGTTGATATTAAACAAAATATTGAGATTAGAAACATGGACTTATCGTCGTTTGTTTCTAAATATGGCTTTTATCAGCTTTTATCATAGTGAAATTGTCGGTTTTTGAACTAACAACGATTTACAATATTTTTTTACGGCGCACTTGGCGCTATTTGGAATAATTCAAGTATAAGGCGTCGTTTGAAAACATTCTTAGAACCAGAAAATATTTTATCCTCGTTTTTTATATATTGTGGACTTATCGGGATTTGGAATATCATATATTGTGTGTCAACGTTTTGTGTTTAGTGCAAAATGTTGGATGACAGCGAGAGCCGCATGAGTTATACCTATATGTATAGTATGATAGTATTTTATGTACAATTTTGAATTATATGATATTCAAAAGTATTTCTTCGTAGAATAAAAGTTTGAAAGAAAACTCGTATATTTTTTTGACAATTCTATCTCAATTACATATCACATGTCAGAACTTCGTTCTGATTATGCCGATTTCATGAATACTAAGATAGATGGTTTCACGGCAGATACACGCAAAATTGGCTTGTCTGAAACTGGGCCGTCTCGCTGAAACATTACTTCGTAATAATATTATTCATGTACGGATATATCACGTATTGGATACGCTCCCGATGTATGTACATAATATCAACTATTGATTGACGCGTCACGTTCGCTAATTAAATTGCACCAATATGCGACGCGTTACATGTTTTTTACTTTATTTTATTTCATACCACAATTGGAATGTTTCGAATGCGTTTTGCATAATTTCACGATATAAAATTCGATCGTTCGCATAATGAAATTGAAGCGTTGAAGTCGCGCGTGCGCTAACATACACACGATTGTGATTTAAATGCATATCATCGCTCGCGGTTATTTGATGTGTTTTCCATTTCCATGATTGGAAATGCGGCCGGGAAAGCGGAAAATTTCTTCCGAGGAGAATGGAAAAGCTTCGTTGTCGCAGAATACTACTTTAAAGAATGTACCCGGTAGCAATAACGACGTGTCCGTTATCGCAACGGCCGATTCCACTCGCAGGCCATTACTCAAGTCAAAAAGTAGCATTGAATTTAATTAATTTTCACGTAGTTTTTCAACAAACTGAATACGTCCAAAGGAACTCTAATCTATCAAGATTTGATGTGAATTAATCAAAATCAAAAATTTAATACACTCGTAACAAATTTATAATTTCAAAGATGAAGTGTATTAATATAGTCATTCTACGCAAAGGCGGCGATTCAAATGTACATAAATATGTATAACAGAAATTTATATTTTTCATTATAATTGCCGTTTTAATGCATTACCATTTAGTATTGTTTTATTAAAATATTGCTACAGTGTGTTAGTTTCATATGGTTACTATTTTTGTTTTAACGACTAGTAACACCGAATAGGACTTTTTACTATGCACATTAGGATTTTTTTTTTTTTTTTATTTTAATTATAACAAGAGGTAGATAATCACATTGTAGAGATAGTTCATAGCTATTTATGTATGTATATCTAGAACAATTGGTGAATATGCCCGGATGTAAAGAAAAATAAATAAAACTAGGATGGAGTGCTTTTGGAAGAATGAACATAGTTTTTAAATCCAACATTCCGCTATGGTTAAAAAAGAAGGCATACGACCAATGCGTACTGCCAGTTATGACGTATGGATGTGAAACCTGCACGCTAAATTCAAGAATGCTAGGTAAGATCCTGTGCACACAGAGAAGCATGGTAAGATGTATGCTTGGTATAACAAGAAGAGACCGTAAGAGTAATACATGGGTAAGATGTATGATCAGAGTGGAAGTTATAGCGGAATGTGTGAAAAGAGGATGTGAAAGAAAGCAAGGTGGATTGAGTGGACGATGGGCTAATGAATTGAGAAGAATGTGTCGAGTCAAATGGATGCAGATTGCTCTAGACCAGGGATTCCCAACCCCGTGCCCGCGGGCAACATAGGGCCCGCTGACCGATTTGTGTGCGCCCGCCACTATTCGACCACGACAGAATTTTTTAAACTTAGAGTTGCGGGGAAAAGACAAACATGTAGCTAAAATGATAGGCTCTGTAAACTCATTTAAAGCCAAACTGTTTTTGTGGATATCACATCTGCAGATGAAGTCTCTCGTGCATTTCCCAAATATGAAGAAAATGGCAGGTAACATTGAATTCAACGTGTCAACAAACAACAAAGAAGAGTTTGAAAAGAGATTTCAGCATTTTACTTTATCATCGAGCCAATGGTCTTCTTTTTCATCAATCCTTTTACTTGCCAAATAAATATAATGGAAATAGCTGCATACATTGCAGAGCTTGTTCAAGTGAAGGACTTTCAGAATGATACTATGCTACAATCCTTAATATCAGATAAGGACTTCTGGAATACAGTGGACAGAAAAAAAAGTTTTCATTCTTTAAAAAAGTGGCATTTTTTGTGTATTATTTATTACCTACATATTATGTATGTATGTTCAACTATAAATTTTCTTTGAAAAAATAGGTGGTGCCCGCTGCCCTAACAATATTTTAAAATTTGCTCTAGGGTACAAAAAGGTTGGGAACCCCTGCTCTAGACAGACATGAATGGAAGAGGATTGGAGATGCCTTCATCCAGCAGCGGATGGTGAACGGCTGAAAATGATGATGATGATAATGATAACAAGAGGATTCTATTTTTAACTGTTTTAATTATAATGTACTAAGTTCTATAATTTGAAAGATATCTGTGTACTGAAATGCACGACTTCTTAAGTTGCGTCAGTGACGATTTTGTTTTAATAAATTTCTTCTTACAAAATAGCCTTTTGTGACAGTCTTTCAACAATTAATATAGAGCTTTTATATGTGTTTACAATTACAATAAAAGCTGCGCAGTTAAATCTTTAATAATTCCTTAAATCTCCAAATGTTGGGCGTGAACTTATGTATGTATATTATACGATTGGTTGAGTTCCTTTGTGCGTCAAATCAACTACACTTAATTATTGGGCACATAGCTGCGGTTCCAAAACTTAGACGCCTCGCTGCCACCACCCCTTAACTTCAAGATACCCCCCTACTACACAATTTGCTAGGTGGTGTAGCTGGTTTTGCAAAGTGGTAGGTAGATCTAGGTGGGTATGGACGCCTGTTTCATTAGGACAAACCGCAGAAATGCACCCAGCCTGTCGTGTCCACATTCTTGAAATGTGTCACGCTTCGAAATTTGCCAACGTCAGACCCAAATTCAACCCTAAAGTTGGTCATAAAGGTAGCAGAAGCGGTTTTCGATATGTACCTGATCAATTTGTAAGGTACAACTTTGCACACGTATCGTCACGTGTGCCCCCAAACGAGCAGAATCGCTGACTAGTGTGATAATAAATTACAGCATTGTATTTTGAGATAACTGTGTTTAAGGATCGTAGAGATAATTACTAGAACAGGGTTGTTCAAACGATGGGTCCCATTAGTGGGTCGCAAAATACATAAAATGGAACAAACGGAAAAAAATCTCAAATAATTGGTTTCGTCAAACGTTGTAAATGTTGAGAATGGAATAAGTGGTCTTTACACTTAGATTTTATGACTTCATAGAATTTGAGAAAGGAATGACACCGGAATAGTCAGTTTCTCTATTATTGTTTAACATTGTCAATAAAGATGTTTTAAAAGAATTAATTTTCGAAATATTGTCACATCTTTATACCAAAGCTTTGAAAAATATTTTCCAGTGCAGAAATTTGAAACAGTAAAGAAAAGGCTTTAGAAGCCCTGAATCAATAATTGAGTTAAACTTTGATCCTAAAGAGGAGATTAAATTTCTTCACCTTATTAGTTCAGTTCACTAATTATTTTCAGCAATTAAATTTGTCATCATTTAGGATTAAGGTTAAAGGAGAATTTCCACTTTTAAGTAAAAAAGCAATCTTTATACTATTGCCTTTTAGTTCAACTTATTTGTGTGAACTAGGATTTTCCATTTTATCTGAATTAAAAACAAGACAGAAACAGACTCAACACCTGCACCTGATATGCGTGTAGCATTATTACGAATCTATATATTTTAAAGCAAAAATATACGCTTTTTTTTTTTGAATTAATATCTAAAGAAAAACGATAAATATAATATTATGCAGGAAATTCCCATTTTTTCATTTTTCCCGGGTTTTCCCTGTCATTTTAAATTTTCCGGGTTTTTTGTAACTGTAGTTTTATCCATAAATATGCATATATCATGTGTCAATAGTAAATAAAGGAACATAATGGTTGTACAAAGTTTGTGTTTGATATATTATTATGTATATATACATACTGGGTCGCAATACAAAATGCAGTTATTGCAGTGGGTCATAGTACAAAAAGTTTGAAAAACGCTGTACTAGAATATTGCCCGTTGATGATCAACGTGTGCTTATAATTGGCTTAAATAGCGGTAGGTGTGGGCTACGGGTAAAGAGTTGAAGGTAAATGCCAAAAAAATTAGTCTGTCAGGCGTTTTTGACAGACAGACAGACAAGGAAATATATATTGTGTTTTAATCTATTTGGCAATACGTCTTTTGTCATCAAATATGGAATTTCGGGTAGTAGGAATAATATTTATTGTTCAGTAAAATTGATTTAAAAGTCATAGCTTTTTGTAATGTACATACGTTGAAATTTATTTATATACCATGTTAATATGTATGTATGTATATATTCATTCTTAGTCAACAAGTACACTCACGTTTAGTGAACAAAAATCAAAAAAATCTTTTTTGTATACTTTTTATACACATAGCTATTATAAAATCCATTACAGAATAAAATCCAATTTAAACTTGACTACATACATAAGTAAACATAATAAGCATGCTATGTATTTGTATAATAAATATAACAAAAAAGTACTTTTAGCGCACTCGAGCATTCAATTTCACATTTTCGAAGTACATAGTAATACATATGTACATACATACGTCGTTCGTAACACTTAATTATTTTGTTTTTTATTATCTATGAATGTCTCAAAAAATTACATTACGTACGTTGGGTAAAATTTTCTGTAAAAAAACCAAGTATGTACATTTATTATTAAAAATTAATTACCAAGACTTGAAAACCTCGAACTTCATACTATTTCAATCAATTCTAAATGTCGTTACGCTGGAAAGTTTAATATTTAAAATCTTCATTTAAAGTATTCTCATCTACCTGGGAAGGAAAGATCATCATAAAAAAAAATATAGACATATCTTAAAGCTCTCTATTTCGACAGCACTCAAGCGAATTGACGCAAAATACTCCTTTTTTTTTACGCGATTCGAATTTCCACCCCCTGTCCTTTTGATTTTTTTTCATTCGTTCCCTATCATCATCCCTGTTTGGGGATGTGCGGATTTTACGTACGTGTATTTGAATATGGAGATTGGCGCGTCGAATCCCTAATACGGCTTTTATTTCGCCATGTCGCGGGTCGTTCCGATTTTAATCCAATATCGGAAATCCGAAAGTTCCCGGAATCGGTAGTAAAACGACAACGAACAATGCTCGCGTATTGAACGAGAGGAAATAATATCGCGAGAGCTCATCTTTATTTTATATGCAGCTTTTTATTTCACTCGAAAGGTCGACCAAGCGATGCCTAAATGAACTACACCACTTTACTATACCTATACAGGTCATTAAATTAATAACGCTCGGCAAAAATCATCACATCATTGAAAAGAAGATATTATGAACCTTAAAAGTTTGTGAGATATAAACTTTTGAAAGCGACACTAGGTTTTTAAAAATGCACAACGTTTGAAATTTATTTAAATTCACATTTTGCGTTGCCTGAATAAATAAACGTATTTGTTTACTGCGACTCGTCTCGTATGTGTTGCGAAGTTCAAATACTAGTACGGCGAGTTTCAGAGTTTGTAATATTTGCTACTCGTTTAAAAGTTTAATGTGTATAAAAGGTGGATGTGTGTGTGTTTGTAAAAAGAAATTTTAATGGAATATGACGAAAGTTCGTGTCTCTTAGGATGAGACTTAAATTAAAATTATATTACACGAACGTACTATAAATTAAATGTTGGTTATTGCGAAAGTTGTGTTTTATGAAATATGTAACGAGTGGGTACAAATGTTCGTAACGTGGCAAGAGTCAAGTGAAAGCTTTTGATTGCGCGATCAAAGTTATAATATAATAATGCACAAAAATACATACGTACATACATATATAATAGAATTTTAATGCGTACTTACGTAATTTGAAATAATGGTTGTTAAATTTTAGTATAAATATTAATAGTATAAGTGTTGTTTCGCTTGAGTTTTTTGTTGGCGTGAATGATTCAACCAGAAAGTAATCAATTTAACATTAATTGATTGAGGTTAATAATCTAAATGAAAATTTTAAGTGCCACTTGTTGTATTTAAAACGTAAAAGTTTATTTAATTTCAATCTGAATAAACCTAAAATAATTTTACTTTAGCCTTTAATCAATTACTTCATTTCAAGCTAACCAAACACGGTAAAATTTATTTTTAATCGGTGTCAATATTGAAATCAATCTTTAATTGAGAGAACATTAATAAAATTAATTAATTAAACTTATTTTATGCACGTCAGACACGTTAGAGTAATTTATTATAGTGGATATTATATGTACAACTAGTGTAAGCCCATTGAATATCAACGGACGTGTTTGACGTAATTGATTACGTAACAATTTAGCAAAGTCGCAAACCTAATAAGACTTAATATCCCACTCACGACGTTCGTTTTTTTTAAATAATTTACCAAGGCGAGCGTTATCAACAGACGGACAGACCGACGGAATTGGGCTATTATACATATATATATATATATATATATATATATATAACTAGTGTATGCCCGTTGAATATCAACGGAGCGTTCCCATAATCTTTACTGAAAAATAATATTAAATTTAAAAGTTTTTATAGTTGTTGCATTGATGGCGCGTTATAATATAACAACGTAACAATTTAGCAAAGTCGCAAGCTCATTGAGAATTAATATTGTCAAATTGCAGCATAGCGTAAGCGCTCACTGTCCCGCACTGGTGATCTCGGGTTCAAATCCCACTCGCGCAACATTCTGGTTTTTTTTAATTATTTACCTCAGCGAGCGTTATCAGCAGACAAACACACACAGACAGACAGACGGAATAGGGCTATTATACATATACATATATGTATGATAATATTGATGATGAAATATTAATATCTTATTTATTTATTTATTAACAGGTTTTTAGCCCAAAATATAGATTACATATACATATGTTACATTATATACATATATAAAATCAAAAAGCTACATAGAAGTCACACAGAATATAATATAATATAATAAAAAACATAAGAAAATCAAACAAAAAAAAAAAATAATAATAAAATAATACTAGAATTTACAAATCTTTAGTTTGATTACAAACTGCGCCAGGCTGATGTTGAAAATGTCAACATCAGTCGACAATGAATTAAATAATTTAAGAACAGTGATCACCGGGCTGGACCCCATAAGCATTGTTCTGTACCCCGGCACCACAAAAAGCTCGTGACCCCGTGCACGACAATAAAAATTTGGAGTGTAAAGTTGGAGATGCTCTAGTATTTCCCCATTGAACATATGTCCATTTATAATCATGAACATATGTTTCAACAGGGATACTTTCCTCCTCCACTCCAAAGACCTCATGCCAGTCATACCCCTAACGAATTTTGTTATTATATTATCTAGCTTATAATAAATCCCGATCGTAAAATAATCAATCTTTTATTCATTGTATCGAATAGAATAGTAGATAGTCTGATATTGTACATACATATGTATATTGTTAATAAAAGAGAGATATGACAATATCCAATATCACGATAGAGAGAAAATTTATATATGTTTAAAGTTACGATCGAATTTATTTTCCAACGGAAAGGAAACGAAAAGTATCTAATACTCGTAAAATACAATAAAAACTAGCGTTGGCAATAAAGTTTCAGGAGCGGTGTATTGTTTCGCGCGTTGTATGCGACTGTTAGTGGGTCGCCCGGTCACGCTCTCAACAAGAGCTTTTCAAACTTTTTCCACCACTTCCCCCCCCCCCCTAACCCCTCAGTTTTAATTACTAGCAGCGTATCCGCTAAAACCGGAACTTAACCCCCCCCCCCCACCCCTAGCCCCTCATTCCGTTTAAATGGGGCTCTAAGCGATGTGCAAGTTTTGCAGTTCATGTTCAAAAAACTTTTGTTCGAACGTTTCTTTCAGTGTATACACACGAGCTAAGGGTAGTTCTAAATTAATTGAGACGCTCTCTCGCTCGTGCAAATATTCGCAGTGAAAAGGTTAAATTGAAATAGTTTACTTCGCTCGGGTCAGATGAGGGGGAGGTTGAGAAAAAAAAAGGGGAAAAAAGCGGGAATAAAACTCCCACTACGAGTTCTATTGTGTAGGGTTGGAGTTGGATGGGATCATTAGTCCAGCACATAACCGTGGTAAATCTGCAAGTATGGAAGCCATTGCTAAAAATAAATTATACACGTTTAAATGCACACCCTTGTACGTCTCTTTGTAAATCATTAATGTTTTAAATATTTAAATTTTATAATAAGATGTTCAATTAATACTTAATATTACATATGTATATCATTGTAACCTTCTTTGTTGGAAAATGGATCAAAATTTTTGGCGATATTTTAATATTTTGATTTTTTTCCATTTTAAATACTGCGAATGAATCTATGAATCTTATATATCAAGTATACATACATATATAAGTAGACATTCATAGAAAGCATTTTGGATTAAAATTTGGCCAAAATTTAAGAACCAAGGCATATTTGTATAAATTATATTTTTATTACATACTAGCTGACCCGGCATGCGTTGCAATGCCGACAAGTTCGACAGTTTATTACTGAAGAGTATTACAAACTTAAATAATCTGAAAAACAATTTTAAAGCCATTAAGTTATAGAAATACATAGGATTAATTTTGATTTTGTGTATATTGTGTTTCACGCAAAATGTTGGATGACAGCGAGAGTCGCAGGTTTTCATATAAGGGGCCGCATGCGGCTCCGGAGCCGCCGCTTCCCAAACACTATACACTAACCACAGACAGTAAATGAGTCGCCTAGTTCCAAATCCCGATAAGTCCATAGAACTCACTTGTTCGCAAACGCGGTTTTTCTGCTACAGACTTATTTGCTCGATGGCGTTTAAACTCATTTAAACTTAATTTTGTTGATATTAAACAAAATATTGAGATTAGAAACATGGATTTATCGTTGTTTGTTTCTAAATATGGCTTTTATCATAGTGCAATTGTCAGTTTTTGGAACTAACACTGATTTTCAATATTTTTTTACGGCGCACTTGGCGGTATTTGGAATAATTCAAGTATAAGGCATCGTTTGAAAACATTCTTAGAACCAGAAAATATTTTATCCTCGTTTTTTATATATTGTGGACTTATCGGAATTTGGAACTAGGCGACTCAAATGGTCAATTGAAATATGTATACAAATCTGAGAAATGTCACGTTGTAGCTAAAATTTAATATTCATACACAATCAGTCAGAAATTGTGTGCTTCGTTTAAGATATCGCGTCGGCTACTAAGCGATACAACAAATCAAATATTGATGGGTAAATGCTCACCAAATTGGATATTCCAATCAAACAAGACCACTAAACAAACACACGTCACGTACATACACTACAGGTGGTTTCAAAAGTTGACACATTGTAATATATTAATTAATTTTGAATAAAAATGAACAGTTTTTGTGATTTTTTTTATGGAATTTTCCTCATTTTGTACCTGAGCTGGTAGATATATAGTTAGTGAGGGTTATGGGGGTGGCACCCTGTAACAAGACACCTTCCCCTATAGGTCTCGCAGACAGGTGGCACGCAACACGTCTTTTACTGACAGACTGACAGTACCGAGCGTGCCGTACGCCTGACAACCGACTAACGAGCAACCAGATATCTCCATCATCCCCCCATACAAGTACATGCTGGATCCTTCTAAATGTAGAGGAGTATTTTTTTTGTTTTTTTTTTTTTTGTAAATAAAATATGACGTAAAGTCTCAATATTCTGCCGGAAATTGTAGAACAGGGATATGGTGATATTATTGAATTTTTTCGAAGCGTAAAATATTTTTTTTTATGTCTGTTTTTATGATCGAAAGTAAGCAATATCAAAATGTCATGTTTTGAGCGTTCAATCTAATAACACTGAGCAACAAAAAAAAAACTAACGCAGACTAGTCAATATTTACTAGATTTGAATATAATAATGAAATTTGTCGGTTAGCTCTTGTTGATGAGATATGAGCGTTTAAAAAAAATTGACAATTTTATCATTTTTTTTACTTTTGCGGTCTGTCACTCAAAATTTAGTACTTTTGTCTTCAAAATGAGTATTGGAAGCAATATTCAGATGTTTTTAGTATTAATTGTGATATTTAAAAGTATTAAAATACTTACAAGTAATCGTCTAGCGAATCCTAAAAGTCAAAACAATTTTTTTTCTTTCGGATTTTTTCCCGGTACTATTATGCATTATATTGGACAGATTTTTTTTATTTTAATGCATTTATAAGGATTGGTTCTCTATGTTATTATTTTTTATTTTTGTCTAAACGTACAAATTTGAGCTGTAGATGATTTGAAGTCGCGTTTAGAGGTGGTTGTGGCGTCAGGCGTTTAGGGTAATAGACAAAAAATAAAAAAAACTGACATAGAGAACCAATCTTTATAAATACATTAAATGAAAAACTTGCCAACCTAAGACATAATAATACCGGGAAAAAATCCGAAAGAAAAAAAATATTTTTGACGTTTAAAATTTGCTAGACGTATAAGTATTTCGAAACATTTAAATATCACAATTAATAGTAAAAACATCTGACTATTGCTTTTAATACTCATTTTGAACATAAAAGTATTAAATTTTGAGTTACAGATCGCAAAGGTCTAAAAAAAGTGTAAAAATTGTCAATTTTTTTTAAACACTCATATCTCGTAAGCAAAAGCCAACCAACAAACTTTATTATCATATTCGGATTCAGTGGGTCAGAATTAGTTATAAATTTTGGGCTCCGGTAACTCAAAAACGTGGTAAAAAAATGTGTAAAAATAGTATATATTTTTTAATTTAAAAATTCGCTAGATAATTAATTATAAGTATTTCAAAGAAATAAATCACAATCAATAGGAAAAATATCTGACTATTGATTTCAATACTCACTTTCATTACAGCAAAACTATATTTTGAGTTATAGGCCGCAAAAGCCAAAAAAATGGATATTTTTTACATTTTTTAAATCGCGAATATCTCATAAACGAGAGCATTTCAATAAAAATCATTATCGGATTCGAATTCAATGGGTCAAATTTGGTAAAGATTAAATAATCTCCGCTCTGGGTTTTAAAAAACATGATTTTTTGTTGCTCAGTGTTACCAACGTATGTACATATGTATATTTTGTAATAGGACGTCACCGTATCGGTCCAAAAATATCGTACAAATACTTGACAATTGCCGTTTGTCCAATTAGACAAAAGCGTTCAGCGTCACTCAAATATTTACTCATCAAAATGGAAGTTTATACGAATCGAGTGAATTAATCGTGTCGCGCTAGACCTACTCGAGAGATGGAGATCGTACGCAAATACATTTTAACTTTTACGTTTCAAATTCTAGACCAATTATTATAATATTTATAGATATATATTTACATTCAGTGGAAGCTATTGAGTTTCATGTAATTAAATTCCCCGATTTCGATTCGTAATGTCATCCAGCCGCAAGATTCGAATTGACAATAGAGCGAATTCAATTCTGATACAATTATACTTTCATATTACGAGTATTATATACATACATACATATGTACATAGTCAATCGATTGCTACTTTATTAATGGTCTGATTCAAAGTCGAATTAAATGAAACTCAATACAATATCTTATTCGATTCGAGTCACACTCCACGTTGGAAATGGCGCACAGTGGGACGAGTAGTACGATTCAGTTGCGAAAAAAAGAGCGTGCTAAAAATATCAGAAACTTTAGTAATGTCCCATTTTGTTATACTGATTTTTTAGAATTAGATATTGTAATATTGAATGAAAAATTATTTATAATTAAACAGTCAAGAAAAATTAATTAGAACTTGGGATTAAGGATTATTCACGTTAAGTCAGGTTTGCTAATGGTCTCTAATTTATAAATTGTTTTTTATGTAAGCTTTATCGAGTGAACGTTTAATAGGGATACGAAATACGAATACATTGAAAAGGTTTGGAGGAATATTTTCGATTGAATTCAATTTATCATCATTTTCAGTCATTTACCATCCACTGCTGGATGAAGGCCTCTCCAATCCTCTTCCATTCCTGTCTCTCTTGAGCAATCTGCACCCATTTGACCCTACACATTCTTCTCAATTTATCAGCCCATCGACCACTTTGTCTACCTTGCTTTCTTTCACATCCTCTCGGATAAAATTCCAGTATTTATCGCGTCCATCTGCCATCCATTCAATTTCAATTCAGTATCCACACGTTCCGCTATATCTGCCACTTTAGTCACGCTTCTTATCCATGTATTCCTCTTACGATATTTTCTTGTCATACCGAGCATACATCTTACCATGCTTCTCTATGTGCACTGGATCTTACGTAACATTCTTGAATTCAGCATCCACGTTTCACATCTATACGTCATAACTGGCACTACGCATTGGCCCTTTACTTTATTTTTTGAGCATAGCGGAATGTTGGATTTTAAACATATGTTTATTCTTCCAAAAGCGCTCCATCTTAGTTTCATTTATCGTTTTATTTCTTTTTTTTTTACAACCAGTCACATTCACTAATTGTCCTACGTATAAATAACTATCAACTATCTTTGCAATATGGTTTAGTTACTAGTAGAAAATTTACTATTCAACCAGAATTATAATAGAAATTTAATGATTTGAGCAAAACTGTATTAAATTTAAGTTATTGAGAAAAATAAATGGTACCCAAGACATTGAGAAAATGTATAAATTTCTCAAGATTTCGCCGGTTACTTAGCTGTTTAACTACTGAGTTACCATTATTTTCAGTCGTTCACCATCCACTGCTGGATGAAGGTCTCCCCAATCCTCTTCCATTCCATGTCTGTCTTGAGCAATTTGCCTCAAGTTGACTCTACAAATTCTTCTCAATTAATCAGCCCATTGTCCAGACGGTCTACATTATTCTGTTGCTTTCCTTTCTTTCACATCCTGAATTAACTTCATTGAAGTATTAAAACTCTATGAACTCGTATGTCGAGTTCATAGAGTTAGCTCGACATTTACTGTGACTTATTTTTTTAGAAGAAAACTAACTGAAACCACTATTTTTTTTTGCCAATCTAATTAGCATATCTTGGAAAACAGTTTGTTCAGTTTTTTTTGTTTCACGCCAACATTAGCTTTCCAAAAGCGTAATTTCTTTTTAAGTAAAAATGGTTACTTGACAGAGGTTAAAAAAATTAATTTTTGTGTTATAGATTCTCAAACATTCTCTTTATTTTATAAAGACTCAAAAATATCCCTGATGTAATTTTTCATCTCCAAGTTTCATTAAAAGTGAAAATATATTATTTGAAAAAAAGTTTTGGAACCACTGGAAATTTTTTTTTTGAAAATAGTTGTTTATGTTGGCAACAGTGTGGGAAGATTTTTCATCATCACTAATAATATGTAAAATCATTATTTATTGAGAAAATAATTTTTTTGTCGAACGTTTTAAAATTTTATGAAGAAAGGTAATCATGATTTTCAAATCAAGTTTAACCCTTGTTCAGATTTTGTCTTGTTAAGTTGCTCACCCTGATCGGACGTTCCAAACTTTTAAATAATTTATTCAAGAAACAAATTTAAAAAAAATCAAACTCCCCGTAATTATTGTATTTTCAAGTTGGTAAAGATGAAATGGATATGTTTCTGTAGAAAAATTGAGAAGCACTAGTTCGAAAGATTCATCTAATGGTTTTGCATCTTATACAATGCCGAAGATATGTGTTTCACGGAGTTATAGTTATTTTTTGCCCCAAGAGGTTAAAAATATTTTTTTTTTGTCATCGTTTGGAAATTGAAAAATGTCAAAATTAATTCCGAGTTCAAAGAGTTAATATACGAAGCAACAAATGAGCTAAATCACACAATTGAATAAAAGTGGAATGATAAAAAGCGCATTTCCACTTAAAAAAATAAAACTACTCGTTCATAGTTTAATGTATAAATAGTAAAATGTTTGAAATCGATTTAAAGCACACCATACAAAATTTTCCATTCGTTTATTTCAGTTACGCGTATAATTTTATTTTACGGTTGAATTGCGTTTTACACACACACACACACACATCCGCATATGGTTTTGATCCCAGAAGTCGCCTAAAAAATAATGTCCTACCATAACTGCGGGCACGAATTTTCTCGTTTCACTTTTCGAAATTTTGCGGGTACAATAATAGCGGTAATGTCGTCCGAGGTCCCGAGCGGTCCGCGACCCACGGGTTGGGACCCTCGTATATCACTGGACAAACCCCCCTAAACCCCCCCATATCCCCTCACCCACATTCCCCACATCCGGGATAATACAATAAAATTAAAATTATTTTTAATTGGATTCGGCGGCCGGTCATAATACATACAAACGAGAGAGTCCGGTTTAATTCCGACGCGCGAAAACAATCGAATCGTTTGCACAAGTGAAAATGTTATTATTATTGTTTAGCATTGAGGCCGAAGATTTCGCGCCGCGCGATAATTAATTTTTTACGCTTCCGGTCGCTTTTAAATGCGAACGTGTCGTTTGTTTCGTTACATTTTGGCGCGTTGAATTCTCTTCGGATCCTATGATTGTACGTATCTGATTTTACTCTTTTTTTTTTGTTCTATTTTAAACGAATACGTCGCAATAAATCTCAGCCTCGGCATACGGTTATATGTACGGTATGTAGACGCAGGCATTCGAGCTCGTCTTCTGCTGAATAATTCGTTTAGTCGAATTTGAGCTAGCTAGAGACTTCTGAAACAAGCACGCGGGACACGTACCAAACAACCGACACAAGATGAATGACTGTTCGGCGGCCGTAAATACGCTCAACAAGTGTTCTATCGGTTCTTATATGTATATTTTTGTGTGTGTGGAAACTTTGAGAAATTCAACCATTTTCTCAATTTATTTATTTATTTATTTATTTGACGCCTAAAAAAAGCTTTTACAAGAAATAATATAAACAAAAAAAGACAAGAATACAAGAGTAATGTACATATGTATAAATAGAAACAAAAATATAAAAAAATGACTATAAGAACAGTAAAATTTAATTGAACTAAGAATAGAAACTTCTTAAAGAAAGCAGCTTTACCAAATGAATGCTCATGCAGAAATAATCCAAAAGATTCCCCATACTCATTGCCGGTCCGAATCAACCTAGGAATAGGAGATTGTACATAATAGTTGGTGCATGAATTACCTTCCTCAACAAACAATAATTGAGATCGTGTAAAACGTGCAGGAACCTTTAAACGTAAAATAGACTCAACAAGAGCAGGACAATCAATTAGAGAATTTACAATTTTATAAAAGAAGACCAAGTCATTTACAGCTCTTCTATCAGATAATTTATGCATTTTCAAACTAAGTAAAAGAGAGTCATAACAGTTATTATCAATAAGATACATGAATTTATACATAATGAATCTTAAGAATTTATTTTGAACTCTTTCTAGAGAATATGAATGAATAAAATAAGAAGGAGACCAAACGATAGAGTTATACTCTAACTTACTTCTGACAAGTGAACAGAATAATAATTTTAAGGTATTAATATTTCTAAAACATTTAGTAACTCTAAAAATGAAACCCAATAATCTATTCCCCTCTCCAGAGATACAATTTATATGCTCATTAAAAGTGAGGCACTCATCAAACACTACACCCAGATCCTTTATTTTAGAAACAACCTGCAGATTCAATCCATTAATAGAATAAATAAAATGAAAAGAATTAGTGATTCTTTTAAATGTAATGGATTGACACTTGTCAGGATTAAGGTACAATTTATTGAGAATACACCAGTCATACAATTTATTAAGATTATCTTGGAGAATTAAACAGTCACTTGGCTCAGTAATGGTTTTAAATATTTTCATGTCATCAGCATACAACAATACTTCAACACTGTCAAATATGTCAATAACATCATTTATAAACAAATTAAATAACAAAGGGCCCAAAAGTGAACCTTGGGGAACTCAATGTCTTGGGTACCTTTTATTTTTTTCAATACCTTAAATTTAATACAGTTTTGCTCCAATAATTAAATTAATATTATAACTAGCTGACCCGGCATGCGTTGCAATGCCCGACCCCGTTCCTAGTACGTTATCTGACGCGTGAGCAGGCCCGTTCCCGATCCCGTTCCCGTTCCCGGTCCTGGTCCCGGTCCCGATCCCGTTTCCGATCCCGGTCCTAGTACGTTTTATGACGCGTGAGCATGCCCGTTCCCGATCCCGTTCCCGTTCCCATTCCAGATCCCATTCCCGTTCCCGATCCCGCTCTCGATCCCGTTCCCGTTTCCGTTCCTAGTACGTTATCTGAGGCGTGAGCAAGCCTATTCCCGATCCCGTTCCCGTTTTTTCCCAATTTTTTTTTTCAGGAACCATCCCCGGCATGATCACAATAAGTTCTGAAAGTTTCTTCGCGATCGGTTGAGTGGTTTAGGAGCCTATAAGAGACAAACAAACAAACAGACAAACAGACAGACATTGATTTTTATATATGTATATAGATTCCGGTAGAATAGTCAATTTGCTATTAATTACTATGTAAACCATATTGCAGAGAAATTTGATGGTTATCTACATACATATACCCAGGACAATCGGTGAACATGAATGGATGTAAAGAAGAAGAATGAACATAATTTTTAAATCTTACATTCCGCTATGCTTAAAAAAGAAGGCATACGACCAATGCATACTGCTAGTTATGACGTATGGATGTGAAGTGTGGGTGCTGAATTCAAGAATGTTACGTAAAATCCAGTGCACACAGAGCACCATGGAAAGTTGTCTGCTTGGTATAACAAGAAAACATCCTAAGAGGAATACATGGATAAGAAGCAAGACCAAAGTGGCAGATATAGCGGAACGTGTGAAAAAGTTAAAGTGTCAACGGGCTGGAGGACGTGAAAGAAAGCGAGGTAGATCAATTGTACGACGGGTTGATGATTTGAGTATAATGTGTGGAGTCAAATGGATCCAGATTGCTCAAGACAGACACGGAAACATGTATACCTACTTGGTATAACAAGAAGATATCGTAAGAGAAATACATACATACAATACTGGAATTGTATCCGAGAGGATGTGAAAGAAAAAGGGGACGATGGGCTGACGAATTGAGAATAATGGGTAGGGTCAAGTGGATGCAGATTGCTTGGAGAGGCCTTCATCCATCTGTGGATGCTGAACGGCTGACTATTAACTAGGTGATAGCTCTGATTAGAGCTTAAGCGAAAGGTCTGAAGTTTGATCCCCGTTGTTACGATTCTATCCTCGTGACTTTGATCGTATGAAGAAGCTGCTGGGCGACGTTCGACGATCTTCATCCCCCGTGTGTGGTTATTAGTATGATGATTGATAGTACATCGGATCGGTCCTATCGAGATGGACGATGACGATGTGGAGGACGGTCGAAGATGAAACATAACTTGATAATAACGACGTTTGCGACATATGCATCTTCTTGATTGTAGTGCTTGTGTATGAATTGTTGTGTTTTGTGGCTCAAAATGATCGTCGATCAGTATGATAAGGTGAAACTTCGTTTATTTATTTATAATTGAGTGTACAAGTGACGTGGTGTACGTCTATTAGAATAGTGAGTTCAGACATGGCGTATATCTGTTAGCAGAATGAGCCCAGACATGGCGTATGTCTATTGGCTAGTGAGCAGTGATGTGTTGTCCACTGAACAACTGCCCTCAACTGCCCTACAGATGAGTTTTTCTATACCTTAAATACTATTATACAATACTTGGAAGAGGGGAGATTCTATTCTTGATTGTATCAATTGGTTGCATCACAGCTGCATCTCTTAAATTAAAATATAACTACAGATATGGTCTATAAATTAACATCGAGAGAGACACTTTCCAATCTCGTTGTTTACATTACTTTTATCTCGTATATATAAAAGATTATTTTCATATTTTTGATGGTTAGTTATGTGCTCAGGGGTTATCGTCAATAAACTACCAGTGATATAGACACTTTTTGATATTATTGTTTAAATTACTCTTTCGATTATTGGCCACTTGAATAGACGTAATTAATGTGAATTGATAATAGTAAAGATATGTATAACGAGGTAGATATTGTAAAGTTCATAAAGTAACGTAACAAACGTAACACCGTACGTCGAAGGATTTTCTTTTCGACCTTAAATTTCATCATTGGAAACATTTATACATAGGGGAGGGCGGGGCAAGACGGGACAGCTAAGGTTTGGTGATAAATAACACAATGGTCTTTAATATTAAAAAATCCGTTAATTAATCAAAATAAAATTTGGTTTATACTTAACATAATTGCATATAAAGATTAGGGAAAAAATTAAAAAAATTACATTATTTTTAAAGAAACAAAAAAAAGTTGTCTCATCTTACCCCACAGGAGGGGTAAGATGGTTTTGACCATGGGGCAAGATGGGGTTACATTGCACAGTGTGGGCAAATACGAATGGCTTCCTGGTCTTCATCATCTACACCTGCACAGGATCGTTTGGATCGTTTGATCGTTTCCTGTTGCATTTCAACATATTTCCACAGTGATCGTTTGGCCTCTTTCTCCAGAGGTGAGGGCTTCAACTTGCTTTTTCCCTTTCAGCGCAATGATTTTGGATTTTGTCTTAGGAATTGCAGATATCCCGGTTTCGTAACAGTTGTATATGCGGTTAGCATCAAGTTTATGTGTATCTCCAAGTATTTTTAACATTTGATCGTAAAGCGGGGCAAGATGGTACCAATCAAATCTCATACCCCATCTTGCCCCAAGTTGTATTGTTGCGAAACATCAATCGCAATATTTAAACTACGTAACTAAGGCAAATAATGATAAGCTAAACTTGAAATACAATAGCTGGTTGTGGAATAACACCCGCAATATTGTCGAATTCGTGAAATATTCTTAACAATGTCACGCTCGATGCACGGTGGTAAAATTACATCGAAGTATGGAATATACCCTAAATAATAAATAATCTTGCACGGTTTGTGCAAGAGGAGCGTATGGGAATACCACTAGATGGTCGTTAGCGAAATTATTATAGCCAATATCACAAGATCCCATCTTACCCCACAGCCCCGTCTTGCCCCGCTCTCCCCTACATATAACACTAAATCCAGATTGGTCAACAAAATCAATGCCCGTTTACTGAAGAGTGTCTTTTACAAGACATTTCACAATAGTGAAAGTGGTACTGGTTAATTTGACACCGATCAAGTTCAACCAAAATTCCATAAAACCACACCCCAAAAATAATCAAAATCACATCAAAACCCCATAATTTTAATTGACTGTATGCAACGTTCCGGAAATGAATCGATCGCGTCCAATCTTTTCCCAAATTGACACACCGATCACCATTCGCCCTTTTCTATCGCAAAATAACACTCACGTGTTTGAATCACACGGTGTGTGATGAGCATTGGGTTTGGGGGTGTGTGGGGGTTAGTGTACACGGATGATCGATTTTCGTTGCCGGTTAATGCGTCGAGACACGGTAAGCCGCGCGTAGCTGCCGAACATGGCCCTCCTTAAGGCGAAAGCTTAAGCCGCTTATCATTCCGGCTGTTGTAAATTCATAATCCACCCCCGAGCCCCCAACCTAGGATCTCCGGAACGGGACGCTCAGCATCCGGAACGCCAGCCGGCGCGAATAATTGGCTCAAGACGAGCGAACGCACATTCCGGAAACGACTACAACAATATGCATTAGGATTAGACAGATCAGTGTACGAGCGTTTGGATTTGGAATTGGAATGAATCCATTTTTCTTCAAGTACTGCATTCCATTATGGAGTGTCCATTATGTATATTAATGGAACAAGTCATAATTTTGAAAATTGATCATTTCTTATACCAATGGGTAGTTGAAACACATCTACATATGTACATACATTGAAATTTAAATGTAAAAATATGCAGTACATGTTTCGAGTTGCAGTGCTTCTATGTATGTATGTAGAACTAGAGCAGGAATAAATGTCTCAGTATCCATTTTATAGACTTGATCCATTTTGATAATATTGATCTTGTTCATTTCTGTGTACTGAAAATTTAGGGGGGAATGCTTTTAAAATTATTATATCACTAGTGTAAGCCCGTTGAATATCAACGCCCGCTGAATTTTAAATATCGTAAAGCGCTTTTTTAATAGAAACCCCATTACCCAAATCGATCGATCCCCGATACCCACTCGAAAAAAAATATTTTTTTTTAAATTATTAAGAATTAAGTGATTTTGTAAAAATCAAAAAATAATAGTTTTTATAGCGTCATCTATATGTAGGTAATGTAGGTAGGTAGGTATGTAGGTAAAGAAGAGTTACGATCCCTTGTATATCCCTTGTATCCCTTGTTCTGTTCGGTTTTTTTATTATTTTTCCTCGGCGAGCGTTATCAGCGGACAGACAGACAGACGGATTTCGGCTATTATATTCATACTAGTGTAAGCCCGTTGAATATCAACGCCCGCTGAATTTTAAATATCGTAAAGCGCTTTTTTAATAGAGATCCCCACTAATTGATCGAAAAAAAAAAAAAAAAAAAAATTGAATGCTATCGATACCCACAGAAATTTTTTTTTTTTTTTACTTTACTATTTATATAATAATTAATCATCATTATATATGTATATATAATAATTATAATTTTGTAAAAATCAAAAAAAAAAAAAAAATAATTGTTTCTATAGTGTCATCTATGTATTATTAGCAGAATCACGATCCATTTTGTAGGTAAATGGATCGTGACAATATGTTTAAAAAAAGAAGCAGCCAACCGACAACTGGTTTTAGCAGATTGGTGAGTAATGACGTTCTTCCCGGGCCTGAGGTCGTGGGTTCGAACCCCAGTCGTGCTGGTGGTTTTTTAATTATTTTTCCTCAGCGAGCGTTATCAGCAGACAGACAGACGGATTTCGGCTATTATATATATAATATAATTGCTTATTTGAGGCGTTGCGGATACGACGGGCGAACTCGACATCGGGTCATTTTTTTACGATTCCATTCTCCTGCCTTCTTAGAATACACTGGTGGATTTTGTTTTTAAGTTAGTTAGTTCATCATAACCGTATAAAAATAAAGTTTGAAACATAGGAAATCATCGCCATCGTACGTATTTAAACGTATTTTTCTCTAAATCAATGTTTGTCGAGTTCGCCCTTCGTATCCGCAACGCCTCATATTTGTGTGGAAATTTTGGAAAATTCAACGATTTTCTTAATGTATTGTATTGGCTGTATTTGCCGCCAAATTGAATAAAGTCCGATTACAACTTGATTGAATAGTCAGTTTTTGCTTTTGGTCAATTTCAGCTTCTGGCCAATTTCTGCTTCTGATCAATTTTTGATTTTGGTCAATTTGTGCTTCTGGCCAATTTCTGCTTCTGGTCAATTTCTGATTTTTAGTCAATTTGTTCAATTTGCTTCTGCTCAATTGACTGCTGGTCAATTGTTTATTATTGGTCAATTTGCTTAAGATAATTTTGCTACAGTACACGATCATAAGTGAAAATGAACCAAACGATTTTTCCCATTAATTTCTCCATTCAATTTATGTATATCACAATTCACAAATCATCCTTGTATAAACTTATATTCCAGTGTTTTCTAATGAGAATCGCGTTTCTCCGACAAAGTACCTAGAATCGCATTGATTAGGCTTCCGCATCAGCGAATTTGATATTACACAATACGTGGAACATAAATATATAAAACACTATTGCGGATTATTGTCTCGTCGTAGGTACGAGTGTATGTACATACGTACGTATGTATGAGTACTAACGACGAAACGTCGCATCGCGTCGTCACAACGACGTTACATTGTTAATCAAATTCGCGATTTCAATCAGGGCGTGCGGCGGCGCCCTTGATTGGATTATATTAATATTCGGCTTGTGGCGCCAAACGCGGATTTAATTTTCTTGGAAATGTTTCGGGAAATTGCGTTACTGCGACGACAGCCATGCGTTAAGTCAATTTGACGACTGAAAAGGGGTTGAAAAAATAGATTAAATCGATTTTTTTACATTCCATTTATTATTATTATTCCACGTATTAGTCGTAATTTTAAAAGTGGAATGACTCTACTGTCAATTTTCTTGGGTAATATGAGTCGCCTAGTTCCAAATCCCGATGAGTCCATAAAACTCACTTGTTCGCAAACGCGGATTTTCTGCTACAGACTTATTTGCTTGGTGGCGTTTAAACTCATTTAAACTTAATTTTGTTGATATTAAACAAAATATTGAGATTAGAAACATGGACTTATCGTTATTTGTTTCTAAATATGGCTTTTATCAGCTTTTATCATGGTGCAATTGTCAGTTTTTGGAACTAACACTGATTTTCAATATTTTTTTACGGCGCACTTGGCGGTATTTGGAATAATTCAAGTATAAGGCATCGTTTGAAAACATTCTTAGAACCAGAAAATATTTTATCTTCGTTTTTTATATATTGTGGACTTATCGGGATTTGGAACTAGGCGACTCATATGCACTTTCATCTAAGCAATCGACAAAGAACTCATATCTCGCTTGCTCTTATTGTATTGCACTTATTATTGCTTGATTGCTGTACATTGTACAAGTGTTGCCAAAGTTGAAACAAACTCAATTAATTATACAAAATGGAGTCGTTCTACGTTTTCATACTTGGATCAAAACATTTCCATTTATTGTATAAAAGTAAGCTTTCATTACTTGACTTAAAACCTCATTTAACTTTGGTCGTAATAGCTCAAAACAAACACAAATATGAAAAAAATTACTAAATGATGCACTTTTGTTTATATCAGTGGTCGGGAACTGGCGGCTCCGGAGCCTCACGCGGCTCTTTGTATGAAAACCTGTAGCTCTCGTTGTCATCCAACGTTTTGTGCGAAGCACGAAACGTTAACAAACAATTTGCCTAAAATCAAAATGAATCATATTTATACATATAACTTCATGGCTATAAAAAGTATTTAATCGTTTTTCAATAATACTTTTTAGTAATAAACTGTCAAAATATCACGAACATTTAATTTAATTTTGAATATATAATCCGATGATATGTATGTACATACATACATACTACTGGTTTATATCTTCGTATATTATAATATTATTAAACGATATTAAAAATAAGCTAAAAATTTTACTTCTAGACGGCATTTTATGTTTGGTGGTTCAACATAAAATGTCGTGGTTCACTACAATTATTTTTTAAATTTATTCGAGGATAACAACTGTTATTTTTCAAAAAAAGCTTCCACAATTACCGGCACATTTATGAACTAAAGCAGTGGTCGGGAACTATTTTCTAGCGAACAGCCAAATCAAGGAAAATCTTCCAAAGTCGGTGAGTTTGGGAACCGCATCATATTATTTTCGGATTATACATACATATGTATATTAAAAACGAAATTAAATGTTGCTCATTAATGAAATAGACAGGTGTAAGAAATAAGTTATCAGATTTTATGTAAATTGTGTGTTTCGTGCAAAACGTTGGATGACAGCGAGAGCCGCAGGTTTTCATACAAAGAGCCGCATGCGGCTCCCGAGTCGCCGATTCTCGACCATTGAACCAAAGTATAAAACAAACTTTTACCCAAAAATTTCAGTAAACAGAAATGAAAACCTCGTCTTGTATCAAAACAATAGGAAAGGGAATCATTCCACTTTGAAAAGTGCACATATGTATATACATAAATAATGTATATACATTAAGTCAAATACATACATACATATTTGAACACTATTTTGCACTTTCAAAACTTTCAATGGTATATTTCAATATATGTACATATATTCTACATTATATGTATATGTATTCAACATTGGTAATATTATTATACTAATTAAAATTTTGATGTTTACATAAATTAAGAAAATGATTTAAATATCCACCTGATACAGGTTTTCGATTCCGAAATTCACATGTCGACTTTCAATTTTGGTTAGGGAGTTAAAAAAGAATACTCGTGCGTGTCGATATAAATAAAAATAAATTCGAAAAAACGAAATTCGTTGGGTTTATTTCGAGCCCCCCATACAAATAATCCAAATTTCGTAATTACGTTACGTCGAGTGTACGTATACGTCGTAATTGAGGGGTTTTGGGAGTGGAGTTGCGACCCTATCGATGACAATTTTAGATAATTTCGAAACGCAAACACAATGGGGAACCGTTGGTTTGATGCGGTCGAACATTGTTCGACGAATGGCTCAAACAATGGCCGCGTGCCGTTGAAGCCATCGTTGTTGACTCTTTAATGAACATCAAATATTAAATTCCAAACTGATAAAATCGCACGATGTGCGTAGGATAATATGCGTGGAATTCGTTAACCCACATTCGAAGTGTCTATTTATATTTTAATTTGATTGGATTAAAAAAAATCGGTATTTTTGCACTAATGATTAAATTATTACAGTGTGTGTGTGTGTATTGACGTTTGAACCGTTGGAAATTCCATATTTATAGATTTATAATGAGGTTGAACCCTTTTGTATATTAAAGTTCTTTCTTTTGACGATTAAAATTATAAATTGATATGAAAATTTGTTAATTTGCGTTTGAATACGAGAAATGTAAGTATCGTATGTGATTAATTAATCAAAATTGAAATATTCAAAGCTTTACAGTATTAATTTAGGATTACAATTAAAAATTTAATTCAAGTCCAATTAATTTAAACTAAGCTTTTTTTATAATAATTTTGAGCCTAAGAAGAAATATAAGTAACATAACGCATTAAAAAATTGGTGTTTTATATTGTTTTCATTCATAGTACTAGTGTAAGCCCGTTGAATATCAACGGACGTGTTTGACGTAATTGGTTACGTAACAATTTAGCAAAGTCGCAATTTAATTCAATTAAATTTAAATTTAAGCCTTTACCTTGAATATCAACGTATGTTTGTGTGAGTGAGTGTTAAGTGTATTTAATAGTTTTTACAGTTGTTGGATAGATGGCGCGTTATAATACAACAACGTAACAATTTAGCAAAGTCGCGAGCCTATCAAGATATTATATACATAGTCAAATTGAAGCAGGCTCGTTATTATCTAGTTTGGATCACAGCGTAAGCGCTCAATGTTCCGAACCAGTGATACCGGGTTCAAATCCACAAAGACACCACACACACACACAAAGACAGACGGAATAGGGCTATTATATATGTACTAGTGTAAGCCCGTTGAATATCAACGGAGCGTTCTCATCACCCGTACTAAAAAAAAAATATTAAATTTAATAGTTTTTATAGTTGTTGCCTATGCAAAAATATGTTGCGCCATCTATGACGCGTTATAATAACAAAGTAATAATTTAGCAAAGTCGCGAACCCTTTAAGAATAAATATTCAGCCAATTATAATACGTCCGTCATCGCCTCCGTTTGGAAGATAGTGTAAGCACAATTCCTCCCAACCTGGTGATCTCGGGTTCAAATCCCACTCGTTCTGGTTTTTTTTTAATTATTTACCTCAGCGAGCGTTATCAGCAGACAGACAGACAGACAGACGGATTTCGGCTATTATATACATATATGTATAATATATTAATTAAATAAGTTTATGTGTCGGAAACTTAATTAAAAATATAATTTAAAAATAAGATTTTTAATTGTTAGTTTTAAGCATATGGAGTTATTCTGACAAAATTTAGCTAAAAAAAAACCGAGAAGAAACAGATGCATTGTTTGGAAAACTTTCACTGGAATGATATCAAAAATCAATAATATAGAAAATTGCATTTTAATCGTACTTATGCACGTACACATGTATGTAGTAGAAAAATGTTTCCGTGACTCCTATGTTTATATTAAGCACATTTTATGTAAATATTAGCATATAATATAGCTATATATTAAGTATATTGTAAACAGCTTAAGCCCTTTACGACCCGCCGATAAAAGAGAGAAAATATTACACAATAAATTTTTACGACAACGTACTCGCAACGAGTATCGACTAATTGATCGATGCTCCATAAACATACCTGTACAACGGTGGAAAATTTTTGAAATTCAAATCAAACGCGTCAAATTAACAAACCTTATATGTAAACGACTTTTATTTAGCATTCAAAGTGTTCGAAACGCGAGTGGTCGTAATTGAATACAATTTTTTGAGAAGCACTGTGCCCCACGTTCGATACCATTAGCGGGGGTATACGTAGAGAGAGAGACATCAGATAAAAACGAAGTGGGAGATCGGAAAGGGTAGGAAAATAAAAAGAGAGGTTTCATACCCCTGCAATGTTGGTGGGTCGTTAAGGGAAACAGGCAAATTACCAATGTATTCCGAGCGATTGGAGGCTTTTACGGTACAACCAGTATCGACAGATCGATATGGAACATTTTCCCGAATGTATTATACGTATCTTCGATGTATGTACGTACCGCACTTTGCGTAATAGAAATGTAATGAAATGCTTTCCATATATGTATGTACGTATGTACATGTGTAAGTGATGTAAATTTTGCATTTTTAATGAATGTGATATGATTTTATTCGAAAAATGCTTTCAGGATTAATTAGTAGCTTTGAACGTAAGTGGATGAGTTTGGTTTTTGAATAGTACTTGAATTTGACAGTACGTGAAACAATTGATTCAACTTGAATTGAATCGAGTGTACCATCGATGGAGTAAAAATGCGTTGTCGACTCAAACCAGCTTTGACAGATTGTTGCCAGCCAACACACCGCTAAAAAAAAATTGTTTGTTATCTTGGTAATATTTGCGCTGCAGTTTCATTAATTCATTAGTTTGATGTTTTTTTTTCCGATAATTTAAAAGGTACGTTTAAGGTTTATTATGGAGAATTTAACAGCAGCGAAACGAATGAAAGTACATATGTATGAGTCGCCTAGTTCCAAATCCCGATAAGTCCATAAAACTCACATGTTCGCAAACGCGGTTTTTCTGCTACAGACTTATTTGCTTGATGGCGTTTAAACTCATTTAAACTTAATTTTGTTGATATTAAACAAAATATTGAGATTAGAAACATGGACTTATCGTTGTTTGTTTCTAAATATGGCTTTTATCAGCTTTTATCCATAGTATAATTGTCATTTTTTTGAACTAACACTGATTTTCAATATTTTTTTACGGCGCACTTGGCGGTATTTGAAATAATTCAAGTATAATCGTTTGAAAACATTCTTAGAACCAGAAAATATTTTATCCTCGTTTTTTATATATTGTGGACTTATCGGGATTTGGAACTAGGCGACTCATATATTGTTTTGTGTTTAGTGCAAAATGTTGGATGACAGCGACAGCCGTATGAGGTTCCGGAGCCGCCGGTTCCCGACAACTGATTTATACCTATATGTATAGTATGATAGTATTTTAGTATCGGGATTTGGAACTGGGCGACTCATATGTATGTATTCAACAGTATTGAGGCTTGCAGTCAGTATTTTATCAAAATTTCAAATGAATTGTTAGTATTAGATATATTATATTAGTATACAGTTAGTATGTATGTATTTTAATATTACATTTACATATAATCAAAATCATTCCTCTATCGGTATATAAAAAAGGTTTTTTGTCAAAATCACAAAGGATTCACAAAAAATTACCGATTGTTTATTATTTATACTGATTTTTTTTATACATATATTATTTCATCGACATAATTTTTAGCCGTTCATCATCCACTGCTGGATGAAAGCCTCTCAAATTTTCTTCCATTCCTGTGTGCTTTGAGCAATCTGCATCTACTCGAATACACACATTCTTTTCAATTCATCAGCCCATCTTTCACTCAGTCTACCTTGCTTTCTTTCACATCCTCTCGCATACAATTCCAGTATTTCTCGCGTCCATTTGCCATCCATTCTTATCAATTTACGATATTTTCTTGTTATATCGAGCATACATCTTTCCATGCTTTTTGGTGTGCACTGAATTTAGCATCCACGTTTCGCATCCATACGTCATAACTGACAGTACGCATTGGTCGTATGCCTTATTTTTTAAGCATAGCGGAATGTTGGATTTAAAAACAATGTTCATTGTTCCAAAATCAACTCCATTCTAGTTTCATTCTTCGTTTTATTTCGTCTTCTTTACCAATTAAAAAAATCGCCAAATATTAATACGTTTTGAAAAAGCTTATTTAACAATCTAAATTTTCACCTAGAAAGCATTTTTTTTTTAATTTTCTCAGTGCGCTTTAGGTAAATACACACGCACTACGAAATCCTCATCACTTTCACATCATCCCAAAATGAAGATTTGTATACGGACAAAACGGCTTAGCTCATAACGACGCCAAAACCGTTCGATTAGACCTGTTTCTATTTTTTTTGTATTCCGATATCGAGCAGCGTCGCGGGATAAGCGTCGGGTTTTTCCGCGGGAAAATCCCACTTATTGGAGCTTATCCGCGCGGGAACAATGGGGATGGATTTCCACTACCACCACCACCATCCAGACTAAATTCAACGGCTAATCCAACCCCCGTGAGGGTAGGGGGTTTGGGTTGGGCAAGATTGATGGCTTTTGAATATTTGAATAGAGCCCACCCGACGATTTGATGGGGTCGAACGAAGCCAGATCCCCGCAACCGGAAGACCCACGGCTCGATGAAGTTGGGAAAATGCATCAGCTTTCACTTAGTCCGGTAATATGGTGAGAATTTTATAATACACAATCGATGATATGAATAGAGGATGTACGTGAATGATTTATCGCATTTTACATCGCGTAGATCCTGCTTTATTTACTGTACGATAAACATATCGGCCGAAAATAAAACCCGTCGGAAATTCAGCTGTCCTAAAATAGCAATAGCTTAAAACGAGCATTGAATACATTATTATTTATTTATTTACAGAAACACCCACCATGGCATCATGTGTAGATTAACCAAATCATCATGGTGGATAAATTACAAAAATAATACACATACTGGCATATAGTACATTAATTTCAATGTTGATTTTTGAATCGAATTCAATTCGTGGTGATGGTGAGTTAAAAAGTTATTTCAACGCATTGATTTGAAATGAAAACTGTCATTCAATATTTTGATATGAGCTGTTTTCGAACCAAACTACAGAAATACATACAAAAGACAGTTTCAATCAAAATCTACTCATTTACATTATTCGGTTCTCATTTATACCACCAATGCTGGATGAAGGCCTCGCCAATCTTCTTCTATTCCTGTCTGTCTTGAGCAATCTGCATCCACTTGACTCCACACATCAATTCATCAGCCCATCGTCCACTCGGTCTACCTTGCTTTCTTTCACATCCTCGCGGATATCATTCCAGTATTTTTCGCGTCCATCTGTCATTCATTCTAGTCAACATTATCACACGTTCTGCTATATCTGCCACTTTGTTCATACTTCTTACCCATGTATTCCTCTTACGATCTCTTCTTATTATAACAAGCAAACATTTTTCCATGCTTTTCTGTGCATTGGATCTTACGTAGCATTTTTTTAATTTAGCATACACGTTTCACATCCATACGTCATAACCTAGCTTTCAATCCATTCAAACCAATCCATCCTAGTTTCGTTCTTCGTTTTATTTCTTCTAAGCAACCTTTTAGTGTTATCCAAAGACTAAAATGGTAAGGAATCCAACAAAAAACATCAGCACATCTTCCACTCGGTCTACCTTGCTTTCTTTCACATCCTCTCGAATACCATTCTAATACTTCTCGCGTCCATCTGTCATTCATTCTACTCAACATTATCACACGTTCTGCTATATCTGCCACTTTGTTCATACTTCTTACCCATGTATTCCTCTTACGATCTCTTCTTATTATACCAAGCAAACATTTTTCCATGCTTCATTAGCATTTTTGAATTAAGCATACACGTTTCACATCCATACGTCATAACCGGCAGTACGCATTGGTCATATGCCTTATTTTTTAAAATGTTCATTCTTCCAAAGGCAATCCATCCTAGTTTCATTCTTCGTTTTATTTCTTCTGAGCAACCTTTTAGTGTTATCCAAAGACTGAAATTGTAAGGGATCCAACAAAAAACATCAGCACATCTTCCTCATTGGGTCTACCTTGCTTTCTTTCACATCCTCTCGGATACAATTCCAGTATTTATCACGTGCATCTGCCATCCATTCTTCTCGCTATGTGTCGAGTCCATTGCCACTTCAACTTTTTCACACGTTCTATTTCATTACTTAATGCTCAATTAATTGACAGTTACTTAGAAGTACACGCATAAAAAAAAGGGACAACTTTAACGACTTCTTTTCAAAGTTCATCTCTTCATTTTTAAATAATAATTTAAACATTTGATACACTACATACATATATTATTTGGGTATTATTTTTTTTTTTTAAAACTCATACGCTTTTTGATACAGGGTGACGCATAAATCCACGTACGGGCGTCCTCAGTAAATACGGATAGATACACATTTTCCCTTTTGTTTACATAGGATCCCACACAGCTCGATGGCAAATGTTAAACATTCACCGTCGGCCAGACTAGACAATGGCTCTTTTTGCGACAGCTCAAAACATACACTCGCACACAAAAAATGTATAATATGAAAATAAAATAAACTAGACAGGGGTTAAAACGAACTAGTGCCACATCCTGTGGGTCGGCATCCGGCGCAGACTTCTCTTCCGAATGCAATTTAAACGTCAGAATAAGAAGTGAAATATCACGGGGTATTATTTTTGATACATCACGCACAGTGGCGTACCGGCCCCTAAACATCGCATGAATAAGTTATTAATGTGAGAAAGAATGGCGAAAAATGCTTCGACTTTTCCATTGTCGAATCGGTCAGCTTAGGTTGTGAGGAAAATTGCTTTGATTTCATAGCGTATTTACTTAGAAATGTATCTCAACGTGAAATTCAACGCTTTTGCTCACTTTGGATCATTATTCATTTGAAACTAGGTTTTCCAAAATAGCCGTATTTAACTTCTAAAATTAATATCAATGTATACTATAAAGTTGAATGTTTGTTTGTATGTACATATGTACGTTATGCAAATCTACAGTTCCTACCCCCATACAAAAATTTTAATCAATTTTTGTTTGCACTGGAGATGATTTGTTTGAAATTCATAATTCCCCAGCCCGAGCAACGCCGGGCAATTCGGCTAGTCTTTAATAAAAAAAACACCTTGAACTAAATACATAGACTAGGTAAGATCAACGGAATTTTATTTACAAAAGCTCTTCAAAACTTGCTTCTTATTCAGAATAGAATCATTTTTTTGAGACATTTTGTACGTTGGCGAAAATTTATATTGAACATATTGTATACTTCGTATGTGTGCAAATTTTCATTATAAAAATATAGCAAAAGTAAAGACCGAATAAGTCTTAATATAAATATATACATATGCATATCGCTATATTGAATCGGTCTTCCGTTCTGAAAGTTAACTTTTCAGACTGAAAGCACGATACAGAAAGTCGTGAATAATTGATCTATAGTGTGGCAGACAGACTGAGAAATTTATGCGAACTTTGTAAATGGCAATTTGTAAATTGATCACGGGGCTATTATCTATTTGACGTTTCGGCACTTTGAAACCTCTGCTGAAATTATTAATTAGCGGCAATTTTTCAATTTTGGATTAAAGTAAACTTATTTAGAATTGAATAGCTAAAGAATCGCTTAGCGCATTTTAACGATTGAAATTTTAATCTCACAAACATCAAAGCGTCAAAAATAGTGTATAAAACATTGATATTCGACAGTAAAGTTTAAGTTAATTTGCATGATATTGCGTGCCGCTGAGTGGTCTTTAGAAACGGTGCACGATATCGCTCATAAAGACGCACAATTGCTTTACTTAATGTATTGAAATTTCAATAACCAGAGGTTGTTATAGAGAAGGGGATAAAAGTGGGATGGAGGAGGTGGATGCTCCAGAAAATTTTGCTTTGATCTTGTGCTTTGAGAAACCTCGATCCGATCAAGAAATTACTAATATACCCACCTCTTTGTCGACTTGTCAACTCGCGAGACTAGTATCGTCAAATTTCGCAAACAATGCTCGGTCTTTTCAATTACTTTAATGATTAATATTAAATTGTGGTATTTGATGGTGGATTTTTTGAAATGAAATTTTATTTACAATGGACTACATTGTTTACCGTTTGAAGGCAGAATAAGTTCAACCGATGTGTACTTGAACTGAAGCATTGTACTTATGGGATTAATCATTTTTTAAGGATCATACGGTGTATGAAATGTGTATTTTTTTATACATATGTGTAACAGCTCTGAAGCCGTGTTGTTGCGGAAATGAAAACGCTTCGTATCGTTTATTCGCGTACTGAAGCGAGCTTTTGCGATTGGAAAGTTTTCCTTTTCAAAAAGTGAACGAGAAAGGGAGAGAGATGTATGTATGTATGTATGTGTGTTATTTCCTTCTTCGAGAATCCAATTACCGTTTTAATCAATATTTATACAACACACATACATGCGTGTTGTTGGTCTCTTTTTTGAAGCGAAATGGGTTTGTGAAAAAAAAAAGCACGTTAACTCGAAATTAATTTTGATTCAAGTTTCTACACAATGAACAGTCACTATGAAAAAAAAATATATTTGTACGTATAGTGAGAGTTATGTTTACAAACACAATATCCAAACATTTTTTATGCACTATCAAGTATGTTTTTGTAGGGCTTTCAGATTAATCGTAACATAATCATATCCTAACGAACTGAATGTCAAACATGGTTTCTATAAATTTATATTTTTCACATTTCTAAATGTATTTTAAAAAATTTTCTAAATGTCTTCTCGGAGCTAGATATTTTTACATTTGTTTTTTATAACCAAAGCAATATGTACTCATATACATAATCAATGGTAGTCGTTAATTGATTGATAATATATATTAATGACTGGATGTAAAGAAGAAGAAATAAAACGAAGAATGAAAATAGGGTGGAGTGCTTTTGGAAGAATGAACATAGTTTTTAAATCCAACATTCCGCTATGCTTAAAAAAGAAGGCGTACGACCAATGCGTACTGCCAGTTATGACGTATGGATGTGAAACGTGGATGCTAAATTCAAGAATGTTACGCAAGATCCAGTGCACACATAGAAGCATGGAAAGATGTATGCTCGGTATAACGAGAAGAGATCGCAAGAGGAATACATGGGTAATAAGTATGACACAGCGAGAAAAATGGATGGCAGATGGACGCGATAAATACTGGAATAGTATCCGAGAGGATGTGAAAGAAAGCAAGGTAGACCGAGTGGAAGATGGGCTGATGAATTGAGAAGAATGTGTGGTGTCAAGTGGATGCAGATTGCTCAAGACAGACAGGAATGGAAGAGGATTGGAGAGGCCTTCATCCAGCAGTGGATGGTGAACGGCTGATAATGATGATGATGATGATCTTATACATATATTTATAAGCCCACTGAACATGAATATGATAAAAATAAAAGCTAATTGGGAACGAGTGAAATCTGAAAGAATCACTCATTTTAGAAACCCATATACATATTTTACAAAAAAATTTTTGAACCAATCCGTATTTGTATTATTATATTCGTGTTCAGCGGGCATAAAATCTGTAAAAAATGATCTCGATAAACAATTTTTAATTTTGAACAGAGTGATTACGATATTTATGTAACGACCGATAAACAATTCCCATAACGTGACATCACTGGCCACGAGCGAATAGCCATGACGACCAAATTGTTTGATCAATGTTTCGCCTAAGCTACAAAGCTACTATACTTGTGAGACGATTATACATACACGTTTTCTGCATCAGGTTGAGCCCGCAAAGAGAATTGTGATCCAAGTAAGTTTAACAACAATGACGTAGCGCCATCGATTCGTGAACGCGGCCAAAAATGGAATGAATTGTAATTGTAGTAATTTTGACAATAAAATACGCTGTTTTTGTACTGTTCAACATCATCATTTTCAGCCGTTCACAATCCACTGCTGGATGAAGGCCTATTAAGTCCTCTTCCATTCCTGTCTGTCTTGAGCAATCTGACTCCACACATTCTTCTCAATTCATCAGCCCATATTCCACTCGGTCTACCGTGTTTTCTTTCATATCCTCTCGGATACCATTCCAGTATTTATCGCAACCATTTGCCATCAATTCTTCGTGCTATGTATCCACAACTTTTTAACACGTTGCGCTATATCTGCCACTTTGGTCATGCTTCTTATGATATATGATCTTTTCATGCTTCTCCGTGTGGACTGGATCTTTCGTAACATTCTTGAATTCAGCATCCACGTTACACATCCATACGTCATAACTGGCAGTACGCATTGGTCGTATGCCCTCCTTTTTAAGCATAGCGGAATGTTGGATTTAAAAACAATGTTCATTCTTCAAAAAGCACTCCATCCTAGTTTAATTTCTTCTTCTTTACAATTAGTCATATTCACTAATTGTCCTAGGTATAAATGACTATCAACTATCTCTACAATATGATTGTCTACAGTGACTTCGTTTTGATTTACTGTTATTGTACAAAAATCAGCGTGCACGGGTGAATGTTGGAGGTTGGGGCTAAAACTACCGTCATATGACGGGTAAACCAGCTAGGTATACATAGGATCAAAATAATGTTGAGAAAGTCACGTGGCGGTCACAGTGGAATATACCCGTGTTGAATTAAGCGTAGAAGTCTTAAAAAAATTGATTTACGGACTGAAAATATCCGTGTTCCTCGCTTTGGCTTGGGTAATTGCGAACGTTAAAGGGAAAGCAATTCGGGAAAAATAAACGTTAACTCGAAATAAATTCGCCTTTAGTGTTTCCTCAAGTGAGGCTCGCGAACGATATTAATTCGTCGGGGAGTTCATCAAGTGGCAGACCCACCCCAACCTTTAAATTCCACCCACACCTGAGCCACACCCCCCATCAACAACAGGGGTGGCCAACTGCTGATTAATCGAGCCCCATTATTTAATGCAAACTCATAAAACTCGAATATACTCAAATGAACCGAGGTCACGTAGGGGCGTAACTTTGACAGTGTCGTACATTTTCCCCCGAGGATGTAAAATCCAATTTGATTATTGATTCTGATGAGTGGTACTCTCTAATATTTACGAAAAATACTTTTAAAATTATCAAAAATATTTACACTCGGAAAAATCGCGAATTTCCCGGGCGAAAAAAAATATTTCGCACTCGGCTCGCTTGCCGAACGTCACAAATTGAAAGACTTTGAAAATTGACGTCACACTGTATTTTCGGGAGCGAAAAAAAAAATAACATGAATTATTTATCGTTGTGACATTCATTTTGATCCCGATAAATTATGTCATCTTGTAAAAAGATAATAAATCAACATCGTTTTCATTTATATATACATACATACGTAAATAATAAATTATGTAAGAAGTTAAATTGTTAAATTGTCCTTGCGTTTCCAACGTTAATTTATTACGTTTGATTAAATTTAGATTATATTGGCGAATTTTTTCGTTAGATCAGGGCGTAACATACATACGTCTTATCGATTACATATCATAATTTTATATTATTATGATACAAATAAATCAGTAACATGGCAAAATGTATCAGTATAACAAAAGGTTTTTTCTTAATAATTTTCATACAATTTTAATATTCTTCGTAAATTTATATGTACATACAATACGTACATATGTATATAAATATATGTTTTAAATATAGAATTACGCAATAAAATTAATTATAATTGTATGTAACATATTTGAGAATATTTCAGCAATGCAAACCTTGCAACACATAAGTATTGCTAAAGTATATTTCCATGCAATATTCAACCACATTACGATTGAGATAAAATTCGTTTCGTATTCAAATTATTTATCAATAAAAATCCCAAACGCTACTAAAAGAGCTTCACTTTTTTGCTAGGCCAATTTTCCTAATTCAAGAATTAAGCAACGGGCTTGCACTTTTTATGAATTAAGAAATTTCACGGATTTAGCGTAACATGTATGTACATATGTGCATACCTATACATACTAGTGTAAGCTTGTTGAATATTAACGGATGTTTGTGTGGGTGAGTATATGCGTATTTAATAGCTTTTATAGTTGTTGCATAGATGGCGCGTTATAATACAACAACGTAACAATTTAGCAAAGTCGCGAGCTCATTGAAAATTTATATTTTCAAATTGTAGCAGGCTCGCATCGTCTCCGTTTGGATCATAGCGTAAGCGCTCAACGTTCTCAACCGGTGATCTCGGGTTCAAATCCCACTCGCGCGCAGACAATTCGTGTCATTGAATTATTTACCTTAGCGAGCGTTATCAGCAGACAGATACACAGACACACAGACAGACGGAATAGGACTATTGTATTATATTGACTAGTGTAAGCCCGTTGAATATCAACGGAGCGGTTTCTCATCCCCCGCACTGAGAATGTTTGTGTGGGTGAGTATAGTTTTTGCATAGGTGGCACGTTATAATACAACAACGTTACAATTAAGCAAAGTCGCAAACCTTTTGAGGATTAATATTGTAAAAGTGTAGCAGGCCCGTCATAACCTAGTTTGGATGAATGCGTTTGGATGAATTTAATAGTTTTTATAGTTGTTGCATAGATGGCGCGTTATAATACAACAACGTAACAATTTAGCAATGTCGCGAGCCAATTAATTATTTATATTGTCAAATTGAAGCAGGTCCGTTATTTAGTTTGGATCACAGCGTAAACGCTCAATGTTCCGAACCAGTGATACCGGGTTCAAATCCCACTCGCGAGACGTTCTGGTTGTTTTTAATTATTTACCTTGGCGAGCGTTATCAGCAGATGGAGACACAGACACACAGACGGAATAGGGCTATTACATATGTACATACATATATATACACCAGTGTAAGCCCGTTGAATATCAACGGAGTGTTCTCATCACCCGTACTCAAGAATAATATTAAATTTAATAGTTTTTATACATAGTTGTTGAATAGATGGCGCTTCATAATACAACAACGTAACAATTTAGCAAAGTCGCAAACTTTCAAACGATTTATATGTTCAAAACATAAGGGATCTTGCATTATCGGCGTTGGATCACAGCATAAGCGTTCAACGTTTCAATCTGGTGAACTCGGGTTCGTGTCTTTTAATCATTTTCCGAGGCGAGCGTTATCAGCAGGCATACAGACAGACTGACCGACAGACAGACGGATTTCGGCTATTATATATATATATATATACATATAACTATATGACCCGGCATGCGTTGCAATGCCCGATTCCGTTCCCGTTCCTAGTACGTTTTCTGACACGTGAGCAGGCCCGTTCCCGAACCCGTTCCAGATCCTGTTCCCGATCCCGGTCCCGATCCCGTTCCTCGTACGTTATCTGACGCGTGAGCAGGCCTATTCCCGATCCCATTCCCGTTTCCATTCCTGATCCTGTTCCTGTTCCCGATCCCTGTCCCGATCCCGTTCCCGTTCCTAGTACGTTATTTGACGCGTGAGCAGGCCTGTTCCCGTTTTTTCCCGAACCATCCCCGGCATGATCAAAATAAGTCCTGAAAGTTTCATCGCTATCGGTTGAGTGGTTTAGGAGACAAACAGACAGACAGACATTGATTTATATATATATACTAGCTGACCCGGCATGCGTTGCAATGCCCGATGCCGTTCCCGTTCCCGTTCCTAGTACGTTTTCTGACGCGTGAGCAGGCCCGTTCCCGTTCCTGTTCCCGCTTCCCGGTCCCGATCCCGTTTCCGTTCCCGTTCCTAGTACGTTTTCTGACGCGTGAGCAGGCCCGTTCCTGTTCCCGTTCCCGTTTTTTCCCGATTCCAGATCCCGGTCCTGTTCCCGTTCCCGCTTCCCGTTCCCGATCCCGTTCCCGTTTCAGATCCCGGTCTCGATCCCGATCCCGTTCCCGTTCCTAGTACGTTATCTGACGCGTGAGCAGGCCCGTTCCTGTTCCGGTTCCCGTTTTTTCCCGATTCCAGATCCCGGTCCCGTTTCCGATCCTGATCCCATTCCCGATCCCGTTCCCGTTCCCGTTCCTAGTACGTTATCTGACGCGTGAGCAGGCCCGTTCCCGATTTTTTTTTTACAGGAACCATCCCCGGCATGATCAAAATAAGTCCTGAAAGTTTCACCGCGATCGGTTGAGTGGTTTAGGAGCCTATAAGAGACAGACAAACAAACAGACATTCATTTTTATATACATATATAGATAGATATATGTATGTACATAGATAGTAGTACGTATACATATGATTAGGTATATTTCTATTACGGCGATAACATATGATCGTTCAACGTAATCATTAAAATACAATAAGAAGAACATTCACTGTCATAAATTTCGATTGAGGTTTTTGTACGGCCCACCTTAATTGACCGTTGTTTATATTAGGCACGTTTCCGTTTTACCGTCTCGCTAAAAACAAAACAGCCTATTCTGGCGTGTCGCACATCTCGCTACGATTAGCGTTAATCCGATCGAATGGTCAAGATGGTCGTAATCCCTTTTATCGCAGGACCGTAACAGGTAGGCCTGTGGCACAAACAGGAACATTAACGTGGCTAAGGGAAGGAAGGGAGTGAGACACAGAGGGGGATAAGTAAAGCATTGTAAAAGCTTATTGACCGCCCCTGTACACTACAATGGCCATTACGTACAATACATCAAAGCCGTTTCGGCTCGTTATCCAATCTTGGGCCAGTCCGAACGAGCCACACATACAACGTATTGTATATACAAAATTTGCGAGTCGACACGAAAGGGTCAAACTCTGGTCTAGCACGTAACTAATGGGTAATGAATGATTGTCCGATACCGTAAGTAAACGTCTGCGGTAGGCAACGTCGAGCGCTGTTTGTTTTTGCATGGGTGAATTCGTACTGAAATAATTCTGATCGAAGCTTTTGAAAGCAGTGCGGTGTCGTAGCGTACGTGCCGAACATTAAACTGTTCGCGTTTATGTTATACTTAGTGTAAGCGCGTTGAATACACTGAGCAAAGATTGGCCAATCTTTACTAAGTTTGACTCACTGAATTCGAATCCGATAATGATTTTTTTTTTGAGATATTTGCGATTTAAAAAATGTAAAAAAATATCCATTTTTTTGGCTCTTGCGGTCTATAACTCAAAATATAGTATTGCTGTGCTCAAAGTGAGTATTGAAATCAATAGTGGGATATTTTTCCTAGTGATTGTAATTTTTTATTACTTGGAAATACTTATAATTAATTATCTAGCGAATTTTTAAAGTCAAAAATATATACTTTTTTTTTTACACATTTTTTTCCGTTGTTATTTGGTGAGTTTTTAATTTCACCGCGTTTATAAGGATAGGTTTTATATCCTTATATTTTTTTTATTTTATCTAAACGTACTAACTCGAGCGGCAAATGATTTTAAACTACGTTGTGAGATGTTCTCGGCGGCGCGGTTATCGGTCATTCGCGCGCTCATTATCGGATTCGATTTCAGTGGGTCAAACTTAGTCAAGATTGACCAATCTCCGCTCTGGGTTTTAAAAAACGTGATTTTTTGTTGCTCGGTGATATCAACGGAAAACACGTCCAAGGTCAACTTCGTATTGAACAGTTTATATTGCTAATTGAAGTACAGTTAAATAAATGTAAGGGCGATAGCTGATCAAAAAGTCACCAGCTTTCGTCAACGTAAGAACAGGATCGATATGTAAAATGTTTTCAACGTGCCAACTAAATAAATCGATCAAATGTTTTCGCAATTGATTACGTAACAATTTAGCAAAGTCGCAAACCTACTGAGGATTAATATTGTCCAAATATAGCAGGCTCGTAATCGCCTCCGTTGTATGAACGTGTTGGCACTACGTCATTCCAACCTGGTGATCACGGGTTCAAATCCCACTCGCGCAACGTTCGGGTTTTTTTAAAATTATTTACCGAGGCGAGCGTTATCGGCAGACAGACAGACAGACGGACGGATCTGGGCTATTGTATGTATACTAGTGTAAGCCCGTTGAATATCATCGGAGCGGTTTCTCACCACCCGTACTGAAAATACAATACGAATACCCGCGTTATAATACAACAACGTAACAATTTAGCAAGGTCGCGAACTTTCAAACGATTTATATGTACAAAATACATATGAGGGATCTCGCATTGTCTAGTTTGGCACACAGCGTAAGCGCTCAATTTCCGAACTGGTGATACCGGGTTCAAATCCCACTCGCGCGACGTTCTGGTTTTTTAATTATTTATATTGGTGAGCGTTATCAGCAGACATACAGACACACACACACAGACACACACAGGCAGACAGACGGAATAAGACGGACCATTATATACATATATAATTATTTTATACACTTCTATTAGAAAGTCCCTTAATCTTCTCGTCTCCAAAGATGTGAGACTCGTTTTCATCAATCTTTCATTATAGGATAGTGATCGAAGTTCAGATGGCATTTTTGTAATCCTTCTTTGTACCCTTTCTAAACATACAAAGGATTGAATGTAATTAAGCCATAAATTTAATATGCATAACTTAAGCTGAAACGCAAGCGTGCAGTTAAATTCAAAAAAAATTCAGAGTAAAAACATTTAATTTTAAAGTTTAGCTATCGAATGCAATCAAGTTATCAGCAGACAGACAGACGGATTTCGGCTATTATATATATAATATATATATTATATATATGTATAATGGGGAAACGATTCCACGTTGGAGGGGAGGGGGGGGGGGGGCTAAAGGGGTTTGAGAATCTTTGGGGGTGTACAAAAGAGCCACTGACATTTCCTTGCGAGTCAGTCTCCTTTTTTGAATGGGAATGTATGTAATTTAGCCATTTTTCTTTCCGTTTCTGCCATAGCTCCCATGCAGACACGTGCCATACATATGAAGATCAACCGAAATTTTCTCATCGTCGCTTTTGAACCACCCCTTGTTCTCACACCCCGCGAGGGAGTTTGAATGGGTTTAGAGCTAGGGGGTGGGGTTTGGTTTTGGGGGTGGTGGGAATTTCCATTTTGCGCAAAGGCAAAGGAAATCAGACGTTTCATCAAATCGACACTGAGACTTTTGTCGATTGAGCCATTTTGTTATTTCCACCATTACTTCAAATCGTACGTACATATGTATATGTATATTAAAGTAGGTGCCAGTATAAAAATAATAAAAATAAAAAAATCCATAAATGAAAATTTATATTCATTGCAATTTGTAGCAAAAATTCTTCAAATGCAATATTAGATGAAAATTTTACCGTCATCATCATTTTCAGCAGTTCACCATCCACTGCTTGATGAAGGCCTTTCCAATCCTCTTCCATTCCTGTCTGTCTTGTGCAATCTGCATCCAGTTGACTCCACACATTATTCTCAATTCATCAGTCCATCGTATAATCGGTCTACTTTGTTTTCTTTCACATCCTCACGGATAACATTCCAGTATTTTTCGCATCCATCTGCCATCTACAATGTATCCACTTCAACTTTTTCACACGTTCCGCTATATCTGCCACTTTGGTCATGCTTCTTATGATATATGATCTTTTCATGCTTCTCCGTGTGGACTGGATCTTTTGTAACATTCTTGAATTCAGCATCCACGTTTCACATCCATACGTCATAACTGGCAGTACGCATTGGTCGTACGCCTTCTTTTTTAAGCATAGCGGAATGTTGGATTTAAAAACTATGTTCATTCTTCCAAAAGCACTTCATTCTAGTTGTATTTTTTTGTCTTTACAACCAGTCTAATTCACCAATTGTCCTAGGTATAAATAACTATCAACTATCTCTACAATATCATTATCTAAAGTTTCTAATACTAACTGTAAACATACATACGTACATAATTTGATACTGGGTTGCGTTTCTTTACAAACTACATATACATATATATTAAGAACGTATTCCATATTTGAACTTTTACTCGCATGGGTTGCGCAACTTTCCGAACATATTTACATTTGTCGTCGAAAGTTATACATGGAAAAATTTTACAAGTACTATGCACATCTACAGATTGGCCCTGTCAAAATGTACGTTTATTGAACTTTTAACGGAAGTGCCGCTTCCAAAGCTTCCATTGACGTCACGCTACAGTTACACACATACGTATGTACACACATCTGTAATATAATATGTGTGTACGCCGTCGCAATAACGTTTATACATTTGAAGGCTTTGTCGTTTGAACGGTGAACAAATTGCCATCATTTGTTATACATATACCCATAGTGTACATATGTATATGTTTTTTTAGTATTATTTTTTATGGAAATATCCAAAACGGCAGTAGCACTAGCGTAATATATTTCGTCGCGGGTATACTAACCCGTTATTAAGTTAAAGGAAAATCGAAAAAAAAAAGGAAAATTCAACCGGAGTGCTAGTATATGAAACGTATCAAAAATATCAATTCATTACCATGTAATGATATACTTTCGTCTTAATTGAACTTTTTTTTTTATATAATCACTCAGATTATATTTTAACACGTAATCAACAAATTTTGTTATACAAATTGGTTATTCAATACAATAAAATTAGCTAAACTCTGCAGTTGCTTAAATTAAAGTCGAAAGAGATATTTTTCATGCAGTTACATTTATCCTCAGATTAATTTCACGAAATTTCCAACGTAACATATTTTGGCGAGAGGGATTGACCGAAAGTTACGCCACATTACGCGATTATTAGGAAAGAGTTACGCAAGAGCGGAAGTCGCTAATGGCCATTACACAAGTTGAATGTCTACGATAGATACGTTTCAATGGCCAGATATCTATCCATGTACATACATATGTATGTGGGTAAAGTACGTACAATATACCAAATAGTTAAATTGGGTCACAGGAGAATTTAGTATTCAATCGATAGTACGTAATTTATTTAATCGGTTGCCCATAGTATGTAATTAACTACTTAATCTATTTTAATTGTGTGAATGTGCAGAGATGTGAAGTGTGCAGCAAATAATACTATAATTTATATTATTATTCAAATAGGTCTCATTTTATTGAAGAAAATCATATTCAGTTACAGTAAAACGTGACTAATACACGACTTTTGAATTGTACAATTTTATTTCTAATCACCATTTATTCTTTAGTCTTTAGTTTTCATTTTAAAATTCTTACTATGTAAATTGTTAACTAAAAAAAATTCTTGTTCTGATAAATATTAAGTTAGTGATATTTCAATCTGTTCAAGTTTGCGATTAGTAATCTAAAAATAAACCCTAAAAGTTGTCATTGGAATAAATAATAAACCAGGTTAAATACCACAGAGGTTAAAACCAGAGAGGTTAACATTATTCACATACATGTGAAAGTAGTAAATTTCATATTGACAATTAATAAATTTTTGATTAGTCTGTAAATTGTCAGTATTGTTAATGAGTGGTTAGCATTTTAAATAGATGTTCAGGTTTTGTCAAAAACTACTTTATTTACATTTAATTAAAATAGCTTAAGAAGCTCATTACAAACAAAAAGTAGCTTAAACCTAAAATTACAAAATAAACTTAATTATCTATTAGTAGTAAGTTGCAAAGTTTTTTTTTATGTTTTCCAGTACTTGTAAATTGGAAAAATATGTGACGTAAACCTTACAAAAGTTACATTAATCTAATCAATGTACATATATTGAATTTTAAGTCTACAAAATTAGTGCAATGAATCGTTTATACGTAGCATTTCCAAATTTTCAATATTGATTCAAAGCTTAGACACAGGAATTGATTGTGTGATCTAACACGGATGAGTTTAAAAGTTAACAATATAAACCATTGGATTTATTTTATTTTTACTTTATTTAATTTAACTAAGCTAATTACAAAATAAACTTAATTATCTATTAGCACTTATACAGAAGTGCTGTTTTAAGGCTGCCAATAATCAATCAATTTTGTTTATATTTCTGAGACCTTCTGGCAGGTATTGTATTCAACAACACGTCTGTACTTCTTCTAGATATCTACTTAATTTTAAATTCTTAGCTATTAACTTATTCTTACCTCTAGTCTTATGTCTAGTCTTTGAAATAACTTGGTAATAAATTCATATCTAACTTAAAAATATATACTAACATGCACATTTTTAAGGTTTCCTTTACATTCAATCAATTCAATTCATTCAGTAAATCTACATTAAAAATACTCTGCATAGCTTTATTTTGCAATATTTTCAACCAATCTTTAATTATCCTATTTACTAAATTTAAAAAAAGGAACCACAATATATAAAATGAGGACGAACAATTGCATCTTTATATTTTACATAATAATCCTACCTTCTTTGCCACTTACTACATACATATGTATGTACATTGATCATTTATTATTTTAACCGAACGTTTCTCACAAAATCACCGACCAAATAAACGGCGACCATTCCAAAAGTAAGCCATACCAATAATTATAACATAACATAAAAATACCCAACAGCAGCTTACAAAACCGGAGAAACTTCAGACGGCATAATATTATTTATTTATTTATTTTATATAATAATAGCTAATTAGCTAATTTAACTTACATCTATTACATATTTAAAACAACAACATAAATCAATTACACATTATACACTATACTTATACATAAGTACTATCTCTCACAGAGGTGTCTCCTCACACTTTTCAAGAATGCATCTATTGTCTTAGAAGACTTGACGCACTCCGGGAGGGCATTATACATTAATACACCCCTGTGAAAAACACCACCAGCTGTCTTTGTTTTCCTCACTCTACAACTAATTGGTTCTTATTTCTAGTAGAATAACTATGGATATCACTATTTCTAATGATATAATTCTTGAAATAATTAAAGTGATAATTTTCCCCAGGAGCTAAAGCTCGCGGAGCTTTCGCAGCAATTCAAGCACAAGCACACCGGTAACAGAGAGAGAGAGACTTCTACATCCGGTCTAAATACACACACACACACACACTTACAGACAGTGACCGCAAACACGTCAAAGGGCTTTCGGTGAAAACGACTCGGCGAAAACACCGAGAGACATCCGCACGTACTTTCTACATAGACACGTCAGGAATTACGTCAGCGCGGAAAAGCTTCGAGCTTTTCCGGGCGTCCCCGCGAGTTTTCGGCGTCGGAAAAGCGCCAGTCCGTCGCCGGCGTCCCTCGGCGATGGTTCACTTTGTACATTGAGTGCATTGAGTACATTTCGTGTGTAATTGTTGTACCCGCGTTTTACACGTGCGTGCGTGGGAGCGTTTCTCGTCTGTTTTTTTCTCCCCCCCTGTGTTTGCCGCGAGTGAAATTCGCACGGCCGCGGTTGAAAATGTGAGCATTGTTCGGTTTTGCAGATTGCGTATTCGTGGTTGTGTTTTGGAAATTCGTGTTGTTTTCGATCGTATAAATAAACGTAAATAAATTTTGTGATCGTGATCGTGATGCTCTGTATGTAATATGCGACTTTTGAGCTTCGCTGATTGCTGATTTGAAGTGAGTACATTACCGATTGTTTGTTTTAACATTGTACATAAAAGACTGTTGAATTTTTCCTTTTAGCACTTTATTTTACAATAATTTGATTTTTATTAATTGGCTATTTAAATATTTTTAGGTTTAATGTGAACGCTTTAAACTCTCCACTAAGGTTAATTAATTATGTATATAAAGCTCAATTTGATATTACACTATACTATATATGTACATATGTAGGTATACGATTAAAAAAATTGTGACAATTAGTGTTATTAATATTTGAGGCACAATTTAAATGAAATATTTATTTAATAATTACATGGAGAGGCGGCATAGCCGACAGGCCCATGGGGTTTGGTATTAATTAAAAATCAAAAAAAAAAAAAAACATTATTATAAATGAAAAAAAAAGAAAGAGAGGACAGTATTTGTAAGTATTTGTATGATTATTTTTTATCTTACAAAAAATTACAGCTAAAGGTAATTATATACGTATATAATAGGCTTATTCCATCTGTCTGTCCGTCCGTCTGTCTATCTGCTGATAACGCTCGCCTCGGTAAATAATTAAAAAACCAGAACGTCGGACGAGTAGGATTTGAATTGTTACGTTGTTGTATTAGAACGCGCCATCTATGCAACAACTATAAAAACTATTAAATTTAATATTATTTTTTAGTACGGGCGATGAGAACGCTCCGTTGATATTCAACGGGCTGACACTAGTCTAGAAGAAGTGTTCTTGAATACAATGGACTGCCAGAATATCTCAGAAATATATACAAAATTGATAGATTCCTGGCAGCCTTAAAACGGAACCTCAGTACAAGTTCTAATAGATAATTAAGTTTATTTTGTAATTTTAACTTTAAGTTACTTTTTGTTTGTAATTAGCTTCTCAAGCTATTTAAATAAAATATTGTTCAAGTTATATAAAAAAAACACCCATTTATATATGATAATTTATTTATTTAAACGACATTATTATTATTATTTTTATTATTACAATACGACGGGTAATTGGATTTATACGAACGAGTCACGGAAGACTTCCATTCTACTTCATCACTTATTCAAATGAAGACATTCAAATTAACGAATGAGGGGGAGTTTTTAAAGGGTTGACAAACTCTACTCCACCCCTAGCAAGGAACAAAAAACAGCGTTATTACATTACAATACAAACGAACACAGAAAAACGAACGAAATGATGAAAATCGTACCGTACACAAGGGCACAATTCGATACTGATTTTTAAACGGCAATACAAACGCTATAATAACAAATTATACATAAAAAGATAGGGTATACTATGACTATGAGAAATAGTTAATAGTTTTAAATATTTAGGTGTAATACTTGACCATAAGTTGGATTTTAAATTACACGGGGATATGATTATAAAAAAATAAGCGAAGAAAGTAAGATTATTGTGTAGATTAGGAAAAATACTATCAAAAAATACTAATATTAGTATATAATGCAATAGTTCGTCCTCATTTTATGTATTTTAAATTTAGTAAATAAGTCAATTAAAGATAGAATGCAAATATTGCAAAATAGAGCTATGCGAAGTATTTTGAATGTGAATAGATTAACTAGTGTAAGAAATATGTTGAAAGAATTGAATTGGTTGAATGTAAGTGAAACGTTAAAAGTGTGCATGTTAGTATATATTTTTAAGTTAGATAAGAGTCTATTACCAAAATATTTTGATAACTATTTAATAAGAGGATTTAATATATGTACATAGTTATAATACTAGGGGTAAGAATAAGTTAATAGTTAACAATTTAAAATTATGTAGATCTAGGAGAAGTATCTTGTACAGGGGTGTGGTTGAATAAATGGTCTGAGACAAATAAAGCAAGTGGACAAATTCCTGGCAGCCTTAAAACGGCACCTCTGTACAAGTATGTACTAATAGATAGATAAGCTTATTTTGTAATTTTAGCTTTAAGATAATTTTTGTTTGTAATTAGCTTTTTAAGCTACTCTAAATAAATAAATAAAGTATTTAAAAAGTGATTAATTTTAATTTTTAAATTAAATTTGATGTATGCATTGGGTCTCTGAGCGTATTGAGTGTAATTTCGCCCTTTGAACGTTTTAATCAGCTATTGAATATTGTATGTGCAGTGTGCGTGAATATTTTACAAATGTAAGATTGATGATAGTTAATTTGTGTGGTTTTTGCATTAATTGCCTGTAGTTTTGAGGCACTTTTGGGGAAATTGCCGATTCGGTGCGGCCACTCTTCGGATTGGTGTGCGACATGCACCCAAGTCTCATTGTTCCGTGACCTGGTTTTTCCTCGGCTGTCACATAAACATTCACCGACAACAATTACGCATTTGAAAAACGTCCCTAGCACAAGAGAACGAAAAAAGGGCAAGTCATCACGTTAATGCCTCGCCCTACCCCCTTGCTAGCATTTTTTCCTTTTCCGCCAAACGACCGAAACGAACGAACGAACGAACGCTTTCTTCAATGGAAGAAAAGGGAAAATTGAAGAATCGATTAATACACTTGTATGCGTACACCTAGTTGCTTATACGATATATTATATTTTCTATTCATTTTTGAACAGGTGTGGCTTTACATACGAAAAGTGTAGGTACATCACGTGTGCGATGTGAGCTTTCGATAATTTTTTAACGGTATAATTTTCCGCCAACGACCCAGTTATAAAAGCGTTCTTAAGACGCACCTGTAATAAAAGCTTTTTAAACTATGTGTGTGTGTGTTGGCTTATCGGAAGTTCGTTTTTTTTTTAGTGCAACGGATGTTGCGAGAATGGTATCGCGTGTTTGGACGTCGGTATCACATTTTGGACAAATCAATTAATCTAAATGGTACTGTATAAGTATAAAGTGGTTATTAGAGCGATAATCAATTTTAAAGAATGCTCGTTTGGGTATGTTTGGAACCGATCTAAAGTTTCACGGTAAAGAAAGCTCGAATTGGACAATTTCAACGGTCATTCGAAGAATGCTCCTGCTATATTTATACTTCAAGACAAATGTTTTCAATTAAAACTTTTCATTTAATAGTTCTTTCCACTTTCATTTCATAACAATCAACTGAAGTAAGCAATACGGCGAAGTGTTCCTTAATTGTAATTACACTGAATGCGAGTTAAGTAATTAAACGTACGCATTTGTGTGGAGCGTTGTAAGTAATTCAATTTAATTTGATGGCTTATTACCGTTATCGTTCAAAAGTAATTACACTTAAAATAAATAAGGAAAAAGTCGTACAGACGATTAAAATATTAAGTTGATTTTTTTCATATGATTTCAGTCCGTATCAAATTATGTATTTGGTTTTATATTATAGTTATGAAAAATATGACTCTCGGGATAAATGTAATCTGATGTTGCTCTATGGTGCTTTTATTGAATTTTTCGTACGTCAAAGAGTTGAATTTTTTTTGTTACGAATTTATTCTAATACATAAATAATATCAAAGTAAACATGTTGACAGACCGAAGGTATCCATCGTGAATATTTGATCAGTGGCGCAAAAATATTTGACAACATTTGATTTACCATCCATTTTTTATACGCATAATACGCATTCACAGAAAGAATATACAGATATCGTCGAGTGATAAAACGAAATTTTATCAAAGCTTCGAATCGACTTACGTGCGATGCAATAAAAGCCGATTGACGTATAATCAAATAATTGGCCTCTGCGATGCGCGAGTGTCATGAATCGAACTTTTTCACATGTACTCTTACGATTTTATGAATGGATTATACGTAATACAAAGCCTTTCACATGTCGTGATTACTATTTGAACGTACTTAAAATTATTACGGAAGGAATACTGTATTTATTGCGTCGTTGTTACGAAACTGGACGAAACGTGTGCGTACTGCACATATACTCGCATTTATTCAAAAATGTATTGTTGATGAAGGCCTCTTCAATCCTCTTCCATTGCTGTCTGTCTTGAGCAATCTGCATTCACTTGACTCAACACATTCTTCTCAATTCATCAGCCCATCGTTCACTCGGTCTACCTTGCTTTCTTTCACATTCCAGTATTTCTAGCGTCGATCTGCCATCAATTTCCACATCAACTTTTTCAATCATTCTGCTATATCTGCCACTTTGGTGATACATCTTACCCATGTATTCCTCTTACGATATATTATTATTATACCAAGCATACACTTTTACATGCTTTTCTGTGTGTACTGGATCTAAACGAGCAATATTGCTCGTCAACCATCCGGCAACATTTTCAGCATCACATGCGCAATATGTGTCGCAGCAATGATTGCAGGCAAGTAGTTGCTGTTTTATTATTGCCCAGATTTTGTATTTTCGTATACCGAGCGATATCATCGGCAATATGGCAACATTACTCGCCAACACACGGCCATATGAGCAATAGTGGAATAGTGTCAGGAAAAAACGACTATATTTCCGGCCCACATCACCATATTGCAGTAATATTACTGGAAATGCTTGCCAGCAATACACGTTTCACATCCATACGTCATAACTGGCAGTACGCATTGGTCGTATGCCTTCTTTTTTAAACATAGAGGGATGTTGGATTTAAAAATTATGTTCATTCTTCCAAAAGTGCTCCATTCCAGTTTCATTCTTCGTTTTATCATATATAATCTGAAAATAATGTGTTGCGCAAACTTAATCAATTTTGCAAGGTTTTTTCTAATTTGGCTCTCAGTTCGGAAAAGGTTCCCGACCACTGCACTGGTTTGAATGAATATGTATGATAGATAAAATCCTGTTTGTTTTTATTAAAGTGAAATGAATAAGCAGTGTTTCATTTAAGCTGAAAAATACATTGTTTTTGCACGTCAAAGCGAAAACAAGTGAAAAATTGCGCACGCTTCCCGTGGAGCTTTCAGTGGAAAAACAAGTTCAAAAAGCGCTTTTCAGATCGAATCTAAAGGTATTACTGTCCAAAAGGGCATATCCGACCAGTTCCGGCTAATTCTGATCGATTCTATCGCGAATATCTGCGAAATAATCGCTCGTACGATTTACACGTCGCCAGCCAGTCTGTCTAGCAAAAACTAGCGACAATATCGGTCTGCTAACTTCGTCGCATAGCAAATAAACAAAATTACTACATACTTACACTACTACATACTATATACTATATACTATATACTATACTACATACTACATACTACATACTACATACTTAAGAAGTCGGTTATATAGGATTTTCTTCGTGGTTGTCGTCGTGTTGTGACCAAAGCGCGTGTTCGATTAATTCGGATTAATAATTAACGGATTGCGTGCCGCCACTGATTGACAAAGTTCGCGTGCCACTGTTCGACACTGAGCTAACGGGAAAAAATATACGAAAAAATTACATTGAAATATACTTAAATTAAAATTTTCACAAAAAAATAAAAATCTATAATGATATTACGTACTTTTTTTTTTTTTGACTACGTTGAAAACTTTCAATATACGGCCAAATATTTTTTCCCGTTAATAGTTAAGCCTATTACATTTTTTTTTTTGAAATGTATTTTCTGTGTAAGAATCGAGATTATAAAAATTTGTTATGCAAATTATATCAATTAAGGATTTTTTTGCCATAAAAAAGTTTTAATCTTTAGTTGCGTAGGCATAATTAATTGATTTTTCTCTCATTCTTACATACATACATACAAACAATAGCGATTTTACTAAAGGTCACTATTTAAGTCCTATAATGTACATTGTATAGCAATTATTGAGCACAACATGAAACCAAAGGATTTTCTTTACAATATTATACATACTATACGTTTAATGCATTTCGTCGAGTTTTGATATTAAAATTTAAAGGAATTTTCTAATATTATATGGCTACAGAATACCGAAGACATGCAAGCTGAATGATGCGAATCTGTGTGTTGAAAATTTTCCATTTCAAACGAATGAAAAATTCCATTGTTACACAAGTAATTTAATATATTCATCAAGTTTCTCAGTCTTTAAAGAAGTGTATAAATAAATAATTGAAAACACACGTATTTGAATTGAATTCATTACAAATTACAAGGCTTTCAATCCAAATTAAGTAATACAATTACGATTAGTAACTTTTTAGGTGTCTAAAAGCTCACTTATTGTTTGACAATTTTTATTGCATAGTACATATTCTTATCCATCTTTCTAGTGATACTTTTTTGAATTCAATTTAAAAGCGTCACTTTTAAACTGACATGATGGATTATACTAGTTTATAATAATAAAATAGACTGGATAAGAAAGAAAAGGAGAGAGCCTTTGCACCAGATAGTATATCTAAAAATATGATAAAATATTTACTATGAAAACAATGCTTCAAACTATCTTTCTATGAAAAAAAAAACTAATGAAAGATCTCAGAACAACTATGCGAGATGAGCGGTATGCTAATTATAATAGATATATTTATTTAAAATACATATACAATACCCAGGGGTCTGATATATGTACATATGTTTGTATGTACATAGATTGTACATACAGTTTTTAATTTTTTAGTTATTCATATTTAATATTTGAATAAATGAACAAAAGTTCATTTATATTCAAAAACTTGTCGAGATGATTTTTAAAGAGATTTGTATTTTTAAAAGTTACTAGCTGATTTGGAAGGTGGTTCTAAACTTCAACCACTCTATTTAAAAAGAATGAGTCTCTGAGACTTTTGTTAGATTTGTCTTTTAGAAGTCTCTTATGACCTCTGAGTTGAGCGTTTTTTTTTTTGACCGTGAGGATTTTTATTTATTATTTATTACTTTATACACTATTATATCGCCTCTCAATCTTATCGTCTCCAAAGAGGTGAGACCCATTATCTTCAAACTTTTGTCAAGTTTAATAAGTGAAAAATAGTAAGATTATATATATATATGAATGTATGTATGTATAATAGCCCTATTCCGCCTGTCTGTCTGTCTGTGTGTGTGTCTGTCGCTGTGATCCAAACTAGACAATATATGGGCCTGCTTCAATTTGAAAATATAAATTATTAATAGGCTTTGCTAAATTGTTACGTTGTTGTATTATAACGCGCCATCTATGCAACCACTATAAAAACTATTAAATTTTATATTATTATTTTTCAGTACGGGTGATGAGAAGGCGGCTCCGTTGATATTCAACGGGCTTACACTAGTATGTAAATAACTGTAAACAACTTTGAAGTTCAATGCAGAATTTAATAACGAATCATTCATTCTACGAGATGGGAATATCGTTCATTAAATTTTCTTAATATTCAACGGTATTTCATTATTAATCACGGCGACGTAAAATCAATCAAAGTATTATAAATTATGAAATCCGTTCTTACAGTTTCTCCAATAAAGCGAAATCCTTCGCAAAAGTAATTTGGGCCGACTCGGGAACAATCGGTCGTGGTCTTGAAACCCTCTCTAGAACGTCAAAATTTGACATCGTTCTCAGCTTAATACTCTTAATTGAAATCGAAGAATGTTAGTCAAAAAAAAAAAAAAAAAAAAAAGAAAAGTGAGAGAGAGAGTGAAAATCCGCTTGCCTTTATGGGAAAATATGCAAAATAACCGAACGAGGGGGGTTTAAGCTGGTGCGTGACCGGGGTCGATAAAACCCCATCCCCATACAATATTGATACCATCGCCTTTGGCTAATATTTGGTACCTGAGATTTATGTACAAATTCGAATCGTACACAACTTTTCGTTTTACGTGCATCAATCAATGATACTCGGTGCCAAGTTAAACCGTGCCAATTATACGTATGTATGTACGTCTTCGGAAAAAATTTATGTGATTTAGAGAGTGTATAAAAAGAGTGAGAATCCTCCTTTAGACAGGTGTTACACAAAGGCAATAAAGTCCAAGTTGAACGTCAGAAATATGGCTCAGTTCCAAAATATCTCAATGGGCAACACTTTGTTCGACAAAGTGGAGTGATACTGTTTGAAAAACGACAAAAGTGTGTTTTATACGTATACGAAAGATAAACTGCGGCAAGTTTTCTCTTTACATAGTCGAAACTATATATGAACCCATTCCGATTGAACTATTATATCTATTGTATGGTGATAAAATAGCACGTGATACATGTATGTATTTGTATGCTTTGAAATATGATTTTTTTTCCAATTTTATGTGGAACGTTTAAGCAATTGATTTGTATATAGTTTTTGGAAATTACAAGTGAAAATTCTTTCATGTTTTTATAATATTTACAATTTGATTCGTTTAGGGCAGTGGTCGGGAACCTTTTTTGAGCTAAGAGCCAAATTAAGGATAACCTTGCAAAATTGGTAAGCTTGGGAGCCGCAATATATTATTTTCGGATTATACATATGTATATTTAAAATTAAATTAAATGTTGCTCTTTTAAGAAATGGATAGCTATAAAAAAATATGTTATCTTTATGAAATGTTTTAGTGTTCGACAGTATATTACTAAAAAGTATTACAAACTTTAATCTGAAAAACGATCTTATAGCTTTTTAAAGTCGTGAAGTTATGGAAATAGGATTAATTTTGATTTTGTGTAAATTGTGGCAACGTTTTGTGTTTAGCGCAAAACGGTCTAAAACAGTGGTCGGGAACCTTTTTCGAGCTAAGAGCCAAATTAGGGAAAACCTTGTAAAATTGGTAAGCTTGGGAGCCGCAAAATATTATTTTCGGATTATATATTCAAAATGAATTAATTTATGAAATAGATACATGTAAGAAATAAGTTGTATCATATTTCTTAATGTTTGACAGTTTATTACTAAAAAGCTAATCTGAAAAACGACTTTAAAGCTTTTTATAGCCGTGACGTTGTCGAACTGGGATTCATTTTGATTTTGTGTAAATTGTGTCAATGTTTTGCGCAAAACATTGGATGACAGGGAGAGCCGTGGCTTTTCACACAAAGAGCCGCATGCGGCTCCGGAGCCGCTGGTTCCCGACCGCTGGTTTAGGGGAAAGTTGCATAATGACAGTACAGTAAATTTAACGATCAACTAGTACCAAATAGTAAAAGGGTGAAATTCCTCAAATTAAATTATAATACACGTATAAATTTTAATCGTCAACACGTGCCTTTATATTCGATCAAAGATTATAAACCCTATACATAGAAAATATTTTAATAATTTATTTATTAACAGCACCATAGTGTTAGAAAGCTGTAATTGAATTTTATTTTGAATTAACCTGGGGTTGTTTTTTTTTTTGCCTATTTTTAAATGTTATAAGCGGCACGTTTAGATAAGAATCGCAATTCGACATCGACAACACGGGTGTTTTTCACCCCCATTTTTAACGTGACGGAAAAACGTGACACATAATTGTTATAATAGAAACAACACTTTTAATCACTTCGTTGGAAAATTGTATGAGATACTTGTAAATGAAAATGATACAATGTACAACTGAACTCTATGACTACATACATACATAGGTCCTAAGAGAATTAGCGTCAAATTTTGAACTAATTAACGTCGTGTCTTTATATACATATATGTATGTATAACAAATATGCTTTCTATATATGTCTCATTTCGTGTATTGAATAGTATATATTTCAATGCATCAAATTAATGTAAAATTCTGAATTAAATTTGACCCATTTTAACTTGAGCGTTAAAACCTTCTTGGAATTAGATAGTTTGAAATTGACTCTAAAAGAACCAATCAATCTTTCAGGATCAACTTCGTGCAGTACATTCAAACCAATACTAGCAAAAATCCATGATTTCGTACAGCACAGTTTTAAATCTTACAACCATAAAGAAAAGACGATAGTTTTATAAAGTGGTTTCTCAACTAAAGAGTTAATACAACTATAAAATACTATCCAATACTCAAGATTGATATGTGAGAGCGTCACAGTCATACTGATACGACTTATTCATGTCACGAAAGGAGCACACGTACATAAATACACCATAGCTGTGTATATATATGTATGTATACGCTCGTCCAACAGTAGAAGTTTACAGGGAATATTCCAGTGGTGCAAAAACATTTTCTGTGCGGGCTATACAATATTATTGTGTGCGTATTTCAGCCTCTGGCGACAACGTCTACCACGAAGTAAGTATAGCGATTATTATAGTTGTGTGGATAGGCGTAACAATACCCAAAGGGAAACTTTGAGTTGCGTGCCAGAGGAAAACCACCGTTCTGAAACTTCTGTCGCAGATTTGGTCGACGACTACGTCTTTTGGCGTGATCTGCAGATGTCGTAAGTTACGAACAAAAGGTTGGTCGAATCGAAATCAACCCCCCCTAGGTTTGCGCCTAATTAATCCGAAAGTATCCGAGATAGTAATTTATCATTTCGTACAAGTGAGAGGGGGTGGGTTTATTTCAATTAAGGTTATTAAATTTTCTTCGTTTAAACTATGGAATTTCTTAGCGGTTGTTCTGTAGCGGAACTTTGTCAGTTGTGTGTACATACTATAATACATACATATATGTATATCTGTGCAAGCGAATGGATGTATTCTTTTCAGAGATATCGCTTCATGAAAACGTTGAGCTATTCATCTCTGTCAACGTTGTCCGTCTCTCTGTCTGTGTTTTTGTACATATGTGTGTGTGTGTGTGACGATGCATCATTTTCAAACGTGCATTGTTTTGAATTTTGCATTGCATGGTTGTGCATGTGCAACGAAACATGGCAGAAATCCTGCACAAATAGGTGCATACATATATGTAATGTGCATTTCAAAATGATGTGTGTATTTTGATGTGACTTGTGAAGTTTTATTATAAATATGATGTATTCGTAGAATGTGCTTCGAATGGAAAATAATTTTCATGTTTATATACATACATATTATAGTGTTATAAGATTGTGATCATTGTGTTACTTTTCGTATTAAAATGTACTGTTTCGTGATTTGTGTAATGTCATATGTACATCATACATATCATTATTGATGAACAAAAAAAATTACCGGAGCTGACACTAGTCAATCTTTACTAAGTTTGACCCACTAAATCTGTATATGATTATGAAATTTGTTGGTTAGCTCTTATTTTTGGGTGATATGAGCGTTTAAAAAAATTGACAGTTTTAACATTTTTTTTACTTTTACGGTCTATAACTCAAAATTTAGTGCTTTTGTGTTCAAAATGTGTATTGGAAGCAATATTCAGATGTTTTTTTTTATTAATTATGATATTAGATAGATATCAAAACTCAAAAACGTGATTTTTTTTGTCGTTCAGTGTAATCAGCGTAGTACAGTATGTAGTAATTAATTTGTGTTCAATTAAAATAAAAATAGCACTACAACGATTAAATATAAATCATTTTAAAGTTCATTTAATCCGAATTCTTACGATGCTGTAATTTTCTACGAACGGGTAACTATTAATATCATAATTAGCGCTCGAAAAATATTTACAGAGAAAAACGCTTTTTATAAGAGAGTTTTGTACAAAAATAATTTTTTTCACATGTTTTTAGTTTTAGACTAAATAAATATAAAGCCATATTGAACCATTAATGTTTCGCTAAACTATTGATTGTTACGAGTCAAGACTGGTTTTACTGTTAAAAAAAAACAACACGACTTATAAAATGCGCAAATTCTGTAAATATTTTTCATGCGCCAATTGTTGCATTATTAGTTATCCATTAGGAAAAATTTTACAACATCATATAAAAGTGGATTAAATTAACTATCAAATGATTTAAATTTTATCATCACAGCTTTATTAGTTTCGGAGATATGTACGTTATTTACATACATCGTATGTACATAGTCAGTTCTTTGGTTGTATAATTCCACATTTTTTTCATTTTAAATAGGTCTTAAGGATGTTTTTCAATTGACATGATCCTTAATTATGTTTTTTTTTGTCAAACAGGCGACAGACGAGTCCTGTGGTATCCCGAGGAGAGGGCGGCATGTTCCTTGCAGCGATTCTGCTGCTGTGGCTGCCGCCCGCGCTGCTCTCGCCATCAACTATCGCACCTGGTAAGATCACCAACTATTACCAAAATAAACCAAAAACAAACAAGTACATCCATAGTACATTGTGCTAAAATTTGAAACGAATCCGTCCACAATCAACCGAGCTACACTCGTCTCGTTCGAGACAGACAGCTTTCACCGCACGAAACACAATGCAAGACCAAAATCCCCATGGATATTTATTTAGCCTTAAAAATATCAAGCGAAATCCTAGCATTCTTCAAAGGGTAGAATGAGGTGGGGTGGTCTAAACACGCTTGGCGAATATTACACGGTGAAATCCTGTCTCGTTTAGAATTTAAACTCGGCAACAATGAGAGACCGGGAGCCACGGTTGATCCTTTGATAAAAGCTTCGTAGAAAGCTCGCATGGAACGTTTCGCTTAATGCGAACCCCCTCTGATACATTATATTATTGCTACAAGGACACTTAATGGACTGGCAAGTTTAACTGGGTCGTTAGTCGAACCGATCCGATATCGACGATCTCTATATAAATATATATGTATGTGTGTGTATCGTGACCCTTCAGAATGTTTCATATACGTTATACTTATACACAGTTTTCGTAATGAATATCGCAGTGAAAGGTTTTGCGTGTGTTTAAAATTTTTGGCTTATTTATTAAGGTTTTATATTTGTGATTATTCCAAGAAAGTGTTGGGCTTGCGTGAAGTGAATATTATTAAAAAAAAAATCCGCCTGAAAAAAAACGACCAGGCTTTATTAATATTTTTTTCATTCCGAAACTTTATTATATTTTCATTACATAATGAAAAACAATAATACGCGTTCTGAAAACAAAACTGTGATGGAAAAATAACACGTTGTCAAATAAAGCTTTTCAATTCGGTAAAATTTCTCTACAGTAAATTATTCATGTCATGAAACATGTGACAGTATTTTAAAGCATTTTCTGTAATTCAAAATTATTAATTGTAATTTTTTATATGTATCAAAAAAAACTTTAATTTAAGTAATGTTTAAAAGTAAATATTCCACCTAAAATTCATATACTTTTAATAAATAGAAAATGTTTTAATTTAATTAATTAATACGCTAGAATTAAAAGTCACGTCATATTCACGTTAGCGTTCAAGGTTTTTCCGCTAAGCGTTTTAAAATTAAACAATTTGTAAGCGAAAATATTTGCGATGTGATATACTTAAACAATATTGTAGAAAATATTTACTATCAAGTACAATAAATTATTTGGAACATTTTTAGCAATGTGAAATTTATTCTCTATTGTGATATAATTTTATTAGTTTGCGTGACAGACGAATATTAGCATTTCGTTCGCCAGACACGTTTATTATGGTGATAGAAAAACTTGATGAATCGCTGAAACTTGCGAAAATTTCAAATTTAATTTACAATCAGTGTGGCATTGTGCCTGAAAACTTCGCTAACTAGCAGTGGAAGAATTCAATAAACATACATACATACCCGATCTACCTATATAAGATGAAATTAGTGTTTTTTTTATTCGATCGTAAAATACAATGAATTTAAGTGGAAATTTTAAAATAAATAAAAAAGTGTACGTTGAAAATATAGCAAATGAACTACATACATATATAAATATTAGTAGTTTCAGTGTAATGAAATTATTCTTTAAATGTATGTAGTTCTAAAAAAAATAATGCTTAATTTTGGGCGAATACAATTTTATTTATACAAAGTCTACTTTCATTCGTTGAATCACCATTGTTTAAAAACAACTTTGAATAAATTATTATTATTCAAATGATGGCAAGTTTCAGTGTATTTTACAATATTAACCAAAATATCGATAACAAAATGTGAAACTGTGCCTCAATACTGAGACTTATTCAACTAATTAGACCTTTGGTTTTGGTTTTTCACTAATCATCATCATCATCATTTTCAGCCGTTCACCATCCACCGCTGGATGAAGGCCTCTACAATCCTCTTCCATTTCTGTCTGTCTTGAGCAATCTGCATCCACTTGACTCCACATATTCATCTCAATTTATTCATCAGCCTATCTTCCACTTGGTATGCCTTGCTTTCTTTCACATCCTCTCAGATACCATTCCAGTATTTATCACATCCATCTGCCATCCATTCTTCTCAACTTTTTCACACGTTTCACTATATCTGCCACTTTGGTCATACTTCTTACCCATGTATTCCTCTTACGATATCTTATATATATATGTATATATAAACAAACATACATCAAACATACCAAACATACATCTTTCCATGCTTCTCTGTGTGCACTGGATCTTACGTACCATTCTTGAATTAAGCGTTCAAGTTTCACATCCATACGTCATAACTGGCAGTACGCATTGGTCGTATGCCTTCTTTTTTAAGCATAGCATTATTTCTTCTAACTGATAAACATACAAAACAAAAATTAAATACTAAAAAAAGCTATAGCGAAAAAATGTCAGTGACTAATGAGCCACTTGATACACATCTACATGAAATATTGTCGAATACCTATACTGCCGTCCTAAGCCCACTGAACGTAACTGACAAAACAACAATATTGAGATAAATGGACTTGAAAGTTTTATTCTAAATTTGTGTTTTTTTCATATATTACTGATTTATTGAAACTTTTTTTTAGTGCATGAGGTTATTTTCTATTGTGTTTTGATAATTCTAAGGAAAAATTGAAAAAAAATATGAATACTTTAGTAGTTAGGTCACTTCATTATTCATTATTAATGTATGTATACATATGACTATTCCAAACTTCAACCACTCTATGTATTTGAAAATAATGAATCTCTAACAATCTTATTTGATTTTTCTTTTCGGAGTCTAAAAGTATGACCTCTTAGATGAAGGTTCTCATTTCACATGAATAATGATTATTTATTATTTTAAATACTTCAATTAAACCACCTCTTAATCTCCTCGTCTCCAATGTGGAAAGATTCAGTCTTTTCAATCTTTCATGATAAGGTAGCGACCGAAGTAAATATTGGATACGTTATTTTCGCTAAGTATTGGTGATACTATGTATTTCTCTGCGCATGCAGATAAAAAGTCACATACATTAATTTTGATATGAAAAATCGCATGAATACACTCCCATAACCCCTAAAACACATCTAACTCATTTTCGTAATTTTTTTCAGTTACCTCAAGTGGGCTTAGGACGGCAGTATACTATCAATAAAAAAACAAGTCAATTCGGTCAATGGTTCAAATTCGATATCAATCATTAACTAAAAACTTCACAATACGATTTCATATCGAGTTTTAGTTCGCAAGCGAACACCTGCTGATCGAAACTAAAAGCAATATAGATAATTGTCCGATGAATTTGATTGATACTTGTCTGATTAATCACTCTGGTGAGAGAGAGAGCGAGAATCCCTGATGGCCCTAATTGCCTGTCAACCGCCATGGTCGATTAAGAATAAAGTGCCAAAGGAAGGAGAGCTGCTCTCCATTGTCTGGTCCAGCTCCAGAAGGATCATAATCGCTCGCGAAATAATGCAAACTCATAAACAGTCGCCGCTTAGTCACAAAAATTAACAAGAGCGTGACGTTCACGAGGATTTCTGCCTCGGAGTTTGTTGTTGTTTGTTGATTTTAAACTTCGCGACGAAGACGTTAAATCTCTAACTCCTTCCCCAGCTTCAACCCATTCTCCACCCCCCCTTCCTAATTAATGAGTGAGGGGAGCTCGAGAGCTCGTTTCTACTAATTATGAACGCTTTTTGCCGAGTCTCGTCGTCTCCAAAGTGTGACGTTAGCCCCTCAAGGGGTTGGCTAACCCTTTGGGCGCCGATGTCGTCGAATTTTACTACGCTTTGCTAACTTTTTCGCTTATTTATTCCGCCGATTAGGGAAGTTTCAAGAGGGGGGGGGGGGGGGGCACGTTTCGTGCATTTAAAATTATCGGACGCTTCAAAGGACGAATGTGGTATCTTTATACATATATTATGTATGAGGCAAGTTACCCCTTTGAGTGGACCTTAAACTTTCTCAAAAATTTCAAACGTAATATATTTAGATTAAAGTATGTACATATATAAAAATAAACTGCCACTTCTGTCAGATGGATTTTGACCAAACAGTATCTCTTACGGCTAACGTGAAAACGTGAAATTTCAACTTGATCGATGGGGCAGTTTCGGAAATATTCTGTGGTAAAAGAATTTTAGAATTTTCTACACGAAAAAAACCCTACTTTCGGTTAACTGATGTTGACCAAATTCCTTATGGCTTTCACACCTTACATGAAAATAATAGATATAAAATTTCAGCTTGATAGACTTGATAGTTTTGGAGAAAACACACATACAGACACACACACATATAAGTACACAGACATTTCTTAGAAATCATGAAAACGTGATCAGGTTACCTGATACAAATCAGTTAAAATCTCGAGGTCGAATTTTCGCACGATCACAATACTTTATCCGATTAGGATAAAGTAAAAATGTGAGTAATGTAATAAACTCTGAGAAAATGTAATGTAATTGAAATTTGTATGAAAATTAGTTGAAAAACATTTTCAAATTACGTAATAGCATTAACTACCTGTTTTATTCTGACCAAATGTGAAATTTCCATGTAAATATAATTAACAAAAAAGGCACGGACAATGAGCTTGAATGTCACTGTGCCATTTAACTCCAGTGTATTAATGTATTAAATATTATTTTGATTTATTGAAAGCACGTGTGTGTGTGTGCCGATTGATTTATGTACAAAAATTCATTATAATTTTAATTATATAAAATCCCACGCTAGAAATCTACAAAAAGTATTAATTATGATCAATAAAGCAGATTTCTGTAGAATATGTGAATCTATAAGTATTGTACCTATGTATGTATATTATACATACATACAGAAATTTCAATCTGTCGTAGGTGCATTCGGTATTAGATTAGACACTTGAACGAAATTGAATTTGTGTTTTCACAAGGTGAATTTTGCATTTGTTTCAGATGATACGATCAAAAACGACAACGATTGGCAACAACTTTGGTACAATGGTTTCGAGGAGTACCAAAAGTTGGAACCTGTGTTGGAAAACAACACGATATCGAATGTGACTGTCCAACTTGGATCCAACGCGTTCCTGCACTGTCCAGTCAGACACAAAGCAGATCGTGGAGTGAGTAAATCCAACTTATTATATATAATTCAACTATTCAATTATTATATAATTCAACCTATAGAGCTTCTATAAGCGTATTAAGATAACATATTAAGACAATTACTGAAATGAAAAATTATAGCAAACTAAAAGGGTTGATAGGTCACTATAGTGAGAGAGTAGAGTTTTTGATTTGGTTAAATATTTTTTCAAATTAATATAAAGGTTCTCTAATACGTATTTATGATTAGGCTGTTAATTATTTTATTAAGTATATATTTGTGAAAAAATACTACGCTTCATCAATTGACTAAGCATTTTATACTTACACTTGAAGTATAGGCCCATTTGCGTATCATGACTTTAATGCTGTGGAATTTGTTGCATTTACAATTAGGCCATTACAATTAGCTGTGTTTGTAAACAACACAGTTGCTCATAATTTATTTACTATCAATAATATGATTCTCTAAAGCAGTGGTCTTAGGTAAAGCAACTTATTATTTTCGAATTATATGTACATACATATGTGTGTATATTCAAAATTAAATTAAATGTTACTCATTAATCATTATTGAAATGTTAGAAATACGTTTTCCTCGTGATATTTCTTAACGTTCGACAGTTAATTACTAAAAAGTATTAAAGTTTAATCTGAAAAATGATATTAAAGCATTGTATAGCCATGATGTTGTGGAAATACGATCGATCTTTTGTAAACTGTGTGTGTGTCAACATATTATTTTCGAATTATATATTCAAAAATAAATTAAATATTACTCATTAATCATTAATGAAATGTATGAAATAAGTTTTCCTCGTGATATTTCTTAACGTTCGACCGTTTATTACTAAAGAGTATTACAAACTTTAATCTGAAAAACGATCTTAAAGCTTTTTATAGCCATTAAGTTATGGAAATAGGATTAATTTTGATTTTGTGTAAATTGTGGTGGATGACAGCGAGAGCGGCAGGTTTTCATACAAAGAACCGCATGCGGCTCTGGAGCCGCCAGTTTTCGACCACTGCTCTAAAGCTAAACTGTACTTACTGTCACTAGTTGTCAAGTAACAAATGGAATTACAAATGCCACAAATTGCACAGAATTTAATGTCAAAATCCCCAATTAGGCATATATTTTAATTAAATATGGATATATGTCGTATGAAATGGGGTCAATTGGTGAAATAATGTATTTTTATACGTGTATGGATTTCACAATTTGCTGGAAAATTACTAATGTTGTTTACGTCGTGTTGATTTCATTATAATATTGAAATTTTGATCTGTTTAAATAGGAATCCGTGCGTGAAAATAAATACTCGAATAATATACACGCGCGTTTTCGGAAAAAAAAGGCAGGCAGTAAAAAAATTATAAAAACGATAACCGTAGATCAGTGGCGTGCCTCGTAAATTTTCATAAATATATGTATATGTATATTACTGATCGCTTGAGCGCAAAAGATTATTCGAACAATGTTTCGTTGGAATTTATTACATTCCACTTTTAAAACCGGGGGTAAAACGCGTAAAAGTTCAACGCGCGCACATTCAAAAAACAATTATTTTATTTTTTTGCGATACTTTTTTCACGCGATTCGCCCCGCACGTAAACGGTCGCTAAAAGCGCGAGAATTTCGCGTAAAATATATATATATATTTATATGTATTTTTTTTTTTTATTTCGAAACCGAACAAAACGAAACCGCCTGCGAAAATATTTTCGCTGCAAGCTTTGGGAAAAATTCAACGCTTTCAGTTTTACAATGTGCGCTTTTTTGCCAACCGACCCCTCTCCATTTTTTCCTTCAGTTTTCAGTGCGTATAAAGAATGAGGGTATTTTTTTTTTTTAAATGCGGGTTTTTATTTTAAGAGAGCATAGCCAAGCGAGCGAACCAACGAACAGCGCTAATTTATTTTCATTCTTAGTGATGAGGACACACTTAATATTTTTCATATTATTTCGAGTAATTTGCCGGGGAGATTTACCCACTTTTTCTCACTTTATTTCATTTTTAAAATGAGCGTTGAGCTTTTCGACCGAATATAATATTACTGTAGGTACGTATGTATGTACATACGTAAGCCGCACAAAAGCCGATGTTATTATTTGTAATCGCTTCCGCTTCTGTTGTTATCCTACATTTGGAATTGTTCAAATTATTAAAATAACAATATACAGTTTGCAATATTTTTTATAATTGGCCATTATAATATTCGCATTTAAAAAAAGAAACGACGTGATAAACAAATTCCAATTTAATTTAATACGTTTTTATTTATATTATTTGATTGGTACACTGTTTTCCACCAGACAAAATTTTATAGTTATCATTTTATTAAAATACATACATATAAATGTTATTTACATAAGAACCTGGGTTACTCAAATATAAAATATCAAGTAGTTATTTTTAAGTACTTTCTGTCAAAGATGACTCGAATTTGACATGACTTTTGACACATTTCTCTTGATAATGACTTAATTTGGTTTAAATATTGATAGTAAGACTAGTTCAGACGAGGGTTTTTTGATAATAAGAGTAGATATTTGATGGGTGCTTATTATTGGACATTTTTAGCGGAATGACAGACAGACAGATATAAAAAAAAAAGATTAAACAGACAGACTTAAGGCAGTATAATATAATTTGACTTATGTATAGCTCAATCCGTGTAACAGTTACTATTGGTATTGATATCTTTTAGAATCAAATCACATACAAACATATGAGGCGTTGCGGATACGAAAGGCGAACTCGACAAACATCGATTTTGAGAAAAACGCGTTTTAAGTTTTTTCGCCCAGTACGATGGCGATGGTTTTCTATGTTTTGAACTATATTTTTATACGGTTATGATAAATTAACTAAAAAAAAAAAAATCCATTAGTGTATTTTATAAAAGCAGAAAAACTGAATGGTTAAAAAAAAAAAAATGACCCAATGTCGAGTTCGCTCTTCGTATCCGCAACGTCTCATATGTACATACATAATTACATGTAAACTTTTTTAAAATGTACATACAGTGATATAATTGTAATATACGATGTGTTATCTTTTTTCCAGCAGATATCATGGGTCAGAAAGAGGGACTGGCATATTTTATCATCAGGAATGTTGACGTTCACCAACGACGAGCGCTTTCAGGTTGTAACTTTTCCCCTTTATAACCGACACATCACCCAGAAATTACTCCCATTCCACCCCTAAGCTCAGTATGCGTCGTTTTAATGCAAAATTATGGCGACACGAGCGGAAAAGGCTCCAGGGGACACACCTTTGTGCTTTGACGCTTTCAGATTCTAAAGTTTCCACCCGACGACTAACTGGAGACAACTAACTGGCAAAGTTAAATGCGGAGAACGGTATTCGCGCACGGAAGATTTATCAAAACTCACACGAATGTCAACTTAGTCGATTTTTTGTTTTGATTGACACAATTCCAACATAATGAAATTACATACATATATCATTGGATTGTATTTTTATTCGTTGTTTATCTGTCGGCAGATTCTACACGGAGAAGGTTCGGACGATTGGACGCTACAAATCAAATACGTTCAGAAGAGAGATAACGGAACTTATGAGTGTCAGGTACGTGAACTTTTATACTGTTTGTAGTAAATCGAAAGAAAAAAAAAATACCAGAGGAAGACTAAAGATGTATGTATGTACAGTAAGCTGGTCAAAATGTGAAAGCTTCTATTATACGAGGAAACTTTGTTCGTTTCTGTTCAAAGCTTTCATCTCTACGACTTTGGGATAGTAAAGAGTACAAATATATGACATTTCAACAGATAGTATCAAAGATTTTATTTAAAAAATCATTAACGTATATGAATCTACAAATTAAAAGTAGAAAAGGTCAAACTGTGAAGCTATTTGTTTTAATTGATTATTACAAGTAATTATTTTATTTAATACATTTGGCAATTATGAGACAAACTGACTCTTTATAGCACGGGTTCCAAACCTATGGGTCGCGACGTATGGATGTGAAACGTGGATGCTAAATTCAAGAGTGCCACGTAAGATCCAGTGCACACAGACACGCATGGAAAGATGTATGTATGTATGCTTGGTATAACAAGAAGATATTGTAAGAGGAATACATGGGTATGAAGTATAATCAAAGTGGCAGATATAGCGGAACGTGTGAACAAGTTGGATTGGACACATAGTAAGAAGAATGGATGGCAGATGGACGCTAGAAATACTGGAATGGTATTGACGATGGGCTGATGAATTAAGAAGAATGTGTGGAGTCAAGTGGATGCAGATTGCTCAAGACAGACAGGAATGGAAGAAGATTTGAGAGGCCTTCATCCAGCAGTGGATGGTGAACGGCTAAAAATGATGATGAATGCAATTTTAATTTTTAATCGGTGTCTTGATATTTGAATAATATTTTTTGCCTTTTTCAAATAAATCGGGGTCGCAGGTCACTTGGCTTTTATAAAAAGGGCTCGATAAAGGTTGGGAACCTGTGCTTTATACATAGGAAGCAAGAGTATTAAGCTTTAGAAAGTGTCCATTTGCTCTGTAATTGATCTGTTTTGTCTAATTTTAAATACATTTTAACAATGAACAATAAAAATTGACATAATACTACAGTTTCGTAAGAGTAACAATATGTACATATATAAATTGATATATTTAAAAATATGTACAATGTATTTTATTCAAACGAGTAATGCTTTGACATAAAAGTGTCGCTTCAAAATGAAATGTTAAGCATTTTATAACAAGTTGTGTTGTGTTGTGAGTAACACGAGTGTAACGTTTTCAAAATAAATGTAAAATGAAACGAATTAAGTAAAAATATATAGTAGTAAAGCCAGCAAGCGGATACGTTCTATACTCGTATAGATATATTTTTTGACGAGAAATTTTGCGATGGAAACGCAGATGCGCGAAATGGTCGACGTCTATATTGAAACAAAACGGATAAGGTTTCCTTTCACGATGATGAGCCACCGAATCTGCACAGTTTGCCTTTGCAAATTTAATATACATATATATGTATATAAGTGATGTTATCAAAAAAAAAAAAAAAAAGAAGAAAGCCTATTAAAGTTTCAGTCGTAATTTGCAATTGTCGCACGGGGTAGTGTTTTGTTTCGTATGATTAATTTACAGCGAGAAGCTTCATGTCTCTTTTAAATTAGCCGAGCTAAGTTTTCCTAATTCGTTTTTATTGCGAGCTTTTACGGGCGGTCGGAAAATTTGAAATGGCGTGACCTTGAAGTGCGTTTAATGTACTTACGTCACGCGCTTTTATATTATGCGATATTTTTGCGAGCTTTTAATTAATTGAAAATTTTAATGGGAAAAGTCAAAAATTCTCATAATCGTTAAAGACTGAACGCTCTAGTGAGGCATACTTCACGCGGAAGATATGATTATGAAATATAAAAATAAATCACAATGTATTGTTAACACAAGTTAGGCAAAAATAATAATATGCTTATTTTTTTTAACGTACATATAAAGCCGTTGAGCAAAATGCCATATTGAATAATTTATGCTTCAATAAACTATCAAGTCGATTTTTATCATTTTATGTATTGTGCTTCATTATTAAATATGTTAGATAAGTCAACTAGAGATAGATTACAAATATTACAAAATAGAGGTATGAGATGTATTTTAAATGCGGATAGGTATGCTAGTATAAAAAAGATGATGATTGAATTAGATTGGTTTAATGTGAATGATACTTTGAGGATTCGTATGTTCGTATTTATGTTTAAGTTAGATAATAATATGTTACCATCATATTTTAGTAAATTTATTGTGAGAGGAATGGATGTATTTGATTATAAAAAATGTTAAAATAAATAGAAGAAGCATCTTGTACGGAGGTGTTTTGGAGTATAATAGACTGCCGGATGGAATTAGAAGTTCCAAAACTATTGAAAAATTCCTGGCAGTCTTAAAAAAACATCTCTGTACAGGTGCTTAGTTAAGGATTATAACCAATTAGCTTAAGCTACTGTATTATATAAATAAATAAAATAAATAAAACTCTTGTACTAACAAAAAAAAAACAAAAGAAAATTAAAAATATTACTCTATGAAATTCCTATATGAAATGAATTTTTTCAAACGCTAATTTTGGCCTTAGTAATTATCCGTTTGACAAAAACTACCACATTATTTTAAAAAAAAAAAGAGCATGAACCTTAAAATGCTTTACTATTCATCACCGTGGAATGGTTAGTTTCGTAGATATATTTTTTTGAAAACGTGTCCAGCTTTTTTTTTTGTCCACTCTGTACACACCCGATACTGCACACGTTCGATATTACATTTCAACGAAATCCACCCACCACCCCATTTCCTCTTGGAAATACTTGGTGTGGTGTTTTTGCCGCAGAGTGTGTGTATTTAGCGGCGTCGTATCTAGGAACCGCGTCGTTATAACGACGATGGCGTATCCCGAGGATTACGAGTTCGTCAAACTCGGATATAGCGAGATTATTGGCGGGATAAGCCGTCGCGCAAGTATAACTTAATAACCAATCAGGAGCGAGAGAGAGAAGTACGCGCAATATAGTTTGTACATATATCGCATAGCTCACTTCAACTCCCCCCTCCCCAGCCACCTTCTCTACTTTCCCCTTCACCCTTCCACCACCCCCCCCTTCTTCGCTTCGTCAATATTTCAGAGTGGTGTTGAGATTACTAGAGGTATCGTTTTGACACTGATGCTTTAGGTGTATATATCGTAATTTGATATAAGACGTATTACACATATGTATGTACCAACATATATAAATATGTATGATAGTAGGTTTAAATATTAATTTAAATAAAACTAAAATTATTTTTAATGTATATTGAACGCACAACGTATATTGTAGTCACAGTAGGTAATCATATTGTCTAGGTAGAAATTGGTGAATTTGAATTTGAATTTGGATGTATAAAAAAGAAGGCATACGACCAATGCATACTGCCAGTTATGACTTATGGATGTGAAATGTGGATGCTGAATTCAATAATGTTACGTAAAATCCAGTGCACGCAAAGAACCATGGAAAGATGTATGCTTGGTATAATAAGAAAATATCGTAAGAGGAATACATAGGTAAGAAGTATGACCAAAGTGGCAGAAATAGCGAAACGTGTGAAAAAGTTGGTGGCACATAGAGAGAAGAAAGATGTGAAAGATGGGCTGATGAATTGAGAATAATGTGTGGTATCAAGTGGATGCAGATTGCTCAAGATAGACAGGACATATACCTAGGGCAATTAGTGAATATGACTGGATGTAAATAAGATGAAATTAAACTAGGATGGAGCGCTTTTGTAAGAATGAACATCGTTTTTTAATCCAACATTCCGCTATGCTTAAAAAATACAGTATACGACCAATGCGTACTGCCAGTTATGACGTATGGATGTGAAACGTAGATGCTAAATTCAAGAATGTTACGCAAGATCTAGTGCACACAGAAAAGCATGGAAATATGTATGCTCGGTATAACGAGAAAAAGTCGTAAGAGGAATACGTGGGTAAGAAGTATGACTAAAGGGGAACGTGTGAAAAAGTTGAAGTGGACACATAGCGAGAAGAATGGATGGCAGATGGACGCAAGAAATAGTGGAATTGTATCCGAGAGGATGTGAAAGAAAGCAAGGTAGACCGAATGTACGATGGAGTGATGAATTCAGAAGAATGTGTGTAGTCAAATGGATGTAGATTGCTCAAGACAGACAGGAATGGAACAGGATTGGAGAGGCCCTTCATCCAGCAGTGAACAACTGAAAATAACTATAGCTCAGTAGTTAACCGGGTATTCAAGTCAAATTGATTAATATTTTTAAATTATCTAGATAAATATTAAGAACCTGTGATGTTAAATGTTTGTGATTCGATGAAATTATTGAAGTGAGTTTTGCCACGTTTATAATAAGCTACTGCTATTTGTAAACTTTCTGATAGTACTATGTACATAATTTCAAACAAATAAACCAGTTCAAAATGTTGACAAATTTGTGTAATTTTATAAAAGATTATTTGAACCTGTTCAACTCAAGTTTTAAACTCGTTCAACGGACAGATTAACCGGTTCATTTGCATGCAACTCATTATAATACCGTAGAAATGGGAAGTTCGATGAGCTTTTAGAACTTTATTTTTTAATTTGTTCGCAACGCACAACATATAACACAGTTTAAATGATGTCTGCGTGTCTTTCGTTAATAAATTAAGAAACCAAAAAAATATCGACCTAATTTCAATACCGAAAATTCAAACTGAATTTTATCACAGAACCGTACGCAATTTTTGAAACACCCACTCCGACAATTTATCAAACACACGTTAAACTATTTCAAGCATACAACTGCGGTACGATTTTATTTATTATTTTGTTTATACATACATATAACTGTCTTTACGTTTCACTATTCGCATCACGTAATGTGAACACGCGTACGTAATACTACGTAGTTTGAGATTTGATCCCGCCACCAAACAAAAAAACACACACACACACACGGAAACCCCATAAATCACACCGATCGCAATTTGCACAGCGAATAATCCCCGTCGATCGGTTTTTTTTCCCTATATATATATATATATATACTTTTTTTTTTTTTTTTTCAAACCACACACATCGAGAGCTGTCTCCCCTATCATAACGACATATTAATAATTGAACACGAACATTTCGCCAACAGGTCTCGACCGGAGCCGGGCTGTTATCTCATTACGTGAATCTGAACATTGTCGTGCCCGAAGCGTTCATACTGGGCTCGGGGGAACACCACGTGGATACTGACAGTGTTATCAACCTGGTGTGCATAATTGAAAAGGTGAGTTTAAACCCACCCCCCTCACATCCTAACATCGAAATTATATTATTATTCTGTGTACATATACTGTACGAGCATGTTATCGTATATAGACTCATCGAGAGAGCGGATGCGACCGTTGCGAGCCCTTTTCCGATCCGGTATACCCGTTTCGAGTAAATCTACCCCTCGCTAAAGCGACTCTGGTTTTATTAAAATCCAATAAGGGATGTTTGAAAATCTATCTAAATTTTTCAATCGGTTCAATAATTGATTTTGAACGACGCGAACGATGAACGAACGGTGACGCTTTCAAATTGATGGATACATATAATAATAGGTGCGGCCGAAATATGGGCATAAGTCACATTGAAATGTAGTCAAATTTAATTAAAAAAAAATAGTAATTATTCCATAATTGAAGGCCTCGGGGCAAGATAGTACACGTAGATCAAAACACGTACTTTTTTGTATACTTTTTATTTTTATTTGCTTTAATGATATATCCCTAATAATACCAGTAACAAAAAAAATAACAAAACATTAATATATTAAACATAAAATGAAAAAATAAAATGGTGCATATCAAAAATTGTGGGTTGACACTATTTTCCACCAATTTTTTTTAATAATTACACACAAAGATATGACATTTTTTTATATGAAGAGGGAAATAAAAATAACTCCGAAATGAGTAAAATTATTCACCATTATTATGACAAAAGATGACACTATTTTGTCGCAAGTTTTTCAAAAAATTTTCATCCCGTAAAGAAATGCATAAATGCTATATAGTCATCTATTAGTCAAAAAATTTTGGTTCAAAACATAGCTTATGATTAATTTGCATAAATGACATATTCAGTTCAACTTTGACCAAAATGATGGTTGACACTATCTTGCCCCGAGCCCTTCAATTTAAACATCAAGGTCATCTTTAACCCGATGAACATATTGTATTGTACGTGTAATATGGTGCTTTATCGATAACTGAACAATTTTTCCATATGTGGTCTATTTTGTTTGATTAAGAGTTAAATTATTAACTCGCCTACGTATTTTAATTGTTTTTGTTGTATTTAAACTATTGAATTTGTAGTTTACTGTTGTCGCCCCATTCGCACCGATGTAATTCGCATTGGTGCGAATCAGTCGCTGACGTCAAGCGTCAAATTATTCGCTCGGGTTAGCGAGGGCCTTTTATGTCGTGGAATATACTGCGATATTGCGCTAACTGTCATAGTTGGAATTTTAATGGCAATGTTTCACTGTTTCGTTTTTGTCAAATTTGTAATAACACTGAGCAACAAAAAAAATACCCAGAGCGGAGATTAGTCAATCTTTACTAAGTTTGACCCATTAAATTCGAATCCGATAATGGTTTTTGTTAATATGCTCTCGTTTATGAGATATTCGCAATTTAAAAAATGTAAAAAATATCCATTTTTTTGGCTTCATAACAACAACGTGTTATAGTAGATTATTTTTAAAAACCTTTTTATTTCCAATTAAGTAAACCAGCGTTAACGCAGACTTTAAGCGGCAACTATGTATGTATGTAAAAGTTTTCACTCGGAATAATTCGCATATAATTAACCAGAGTTGCAAAACTGCACCGTCGCTAATGAAACACGATACATTTGTACACCTGTTTTAATTTAAGCTATGTCAAGTTATGTACACAATATCGTGGTTATAAGTTTTAATTTGATAACAACTTAACATTTGATAAATTCTCAAATACTGTGAATTTTTGATTCATTACGATTGGCGCCTTAAAGTTAACAAAGACAAGGCGCCTTTCGATAAGCTGACAGTCAACCCGCATACATATGAGTACGAATTCACATATCCTGGTCACGAGTGAGCCGTCAAACTAGGCGGATGGCCAGTTTGACGGGCAGAGATTGATTTAGGCGCCTTGTTAGATAAAGGCGCCTCGCTAACTTAACACCCTCATCTTCGACGCTTTCGGTTTCAGAGTCCGACGCCTCCGCAATACGTGTTTTGGTACCACAATGAGCGTATGATCAATTACGACACAGCCAGGGGTGGTATAACTGTGGAGACCGAGCCAGGGCCCAAGAGCCAATCTAGGCTAACTATCAGAGGCGCCCGAGACACCGATTCTGGAAATTACACTTGCAGTGCCAGCAATACTGAACCGGCCAGCATATACGTCTTCGTTACTGAAGGTATATATTTTTATCAATTTTGCATTTATTATACATTAGGTATTCGGTGGATAAAGGGAGTAAAAGCGGGTATTATGTACACAGGGATAGTTTACTCGCTACTATCTCGCTAGTTTACTAGCCGACACGTAGAGCTAGTAGCGTGTAGCTAGTAATCTTATTACACGTGTTTAGTGTACTCGCCAGTGGCGAGTGGCACTGTCATCAAATTGTTTTACAGTCTTTGTACACAGTCTACACTGCCGTCCTAAGCCCACTTAACGTAACTGACAAAAATTACGAAAATGAGTTCGATGTGTTTTAGGGGTTATATTCTTGCGATTTTTCATATCAAAATTAATCTTCATCCAAAAGTGACTTTTTTAAGCTATTAAATCTAACGTATCTGCATGCGCAGAGAAATAGTATCACCAATACTTTGGCGAAAATAACGTATCCAACATTTACATAGTAAATTCAACGTATCTGCGTGCAGATACGTTTTTTCGGCTAAGGATAATGCAGTTACGTTAGTTTAGCTAGTTGATACCGAAGCATTTTTCTTAGCTAAAATAACGCAACTATTAAAATACATATGATTTCCTAAGCAAATTTTAAAAAGTTTAAAAAAGTGGCGTAACTACTAAAGCATTCTTTTTTTTTAATTTTTCCTTAGAATTATCAAAACACAATAGAAAATAACCTCATGCACTAAAAAAAAATTTAAATAAATCAGTAATACATATATGAAGAAAAACACAAATTTAGAATAAAACTTTCAAGTCCATTTATCTCGATATTGTTGTTTTGGCAGTTACGTTAAGTGGGCTTAGGACGGCAGTACAGTAATTCTTTTCTTTAAAATAAATATGCATTTTTTAATAATAAAATTTTGACTAAACCTTCAAATGTGTGTGTTGGTAGCTTTAAATGAACCACTTAACCTCAAACTGTCAAAATGAAGTGACGTCACACTAGCCAGATAGTAGCGAGTAAAGTTCAAACATTCAAACATTACTTGCTCGACCGAAAAAGTCAGATAGTTTACTAGCTTCGCCCATTACACGAGAAAGTTTACTAGCGGCTTTAAACTAGCGAAATATTAGCGAGTAAACTATCCCTGTGTAATACTCGCATTAGTGATGTATTTTTCAGATGAATTCATTCTTATTTAATATATGGCTAAAATCGTAGCGATTGAACAATGCTAGATAAAGTTAAACATAAATGTATAAAAGTGCCAGAGTAAGAATGGTATCAAGCGTTTCAATTTATTTGATTTTAAATTAATTTAACCGTTTGATTATCATAAAATTTTAGTATTTAGAAAGTTTTGATCATTTTTTGGTGAAAAAATTATTATTTCAAAGTATGTACATACATATGTATGTCGTTAGTATAAATTAAATGTACATATGTTTTTAATTATTTTACTCTTCGCTTATTAGCGTATCAATCGAAATAGATTTTAAATATGTACATATTTATAAAATTTAAATGAAACGATAGTCAGTTATTACGAGCGAAATCGGCTTAAAAATAATTACGATTGCGTCATCGATAGCTGAAAATTTTGATTGGATTTTTTAAATTGAATTTTTTCACACAATAGAATCGAGTCTTAGTATAATTTCAAGTAATCCAATTCGATAGTAGATTTTGTACCACTATATTTATGATTTTTTTTTTGTATGTTTATGTGTAGGAGACAAAATGGCGGCAATATCTCGTCGGAAAAGCTCAAGAGGAAGCTACAGCAAAAATAGCTTATGGTGTTTTTTCATCATAATTATAACGGAAGCTTTCGCCCTACTTACGCGGTGACCCTCATAAGTCTATTAAAGAAAGCGAATATTATATAAATATTATTATATGTATTAGTAAATGATTCCTTTTTTTCTACTTCCGCAAGATAAGCTAATCTAAGCTAAATATCGAATTTCAGTTCAGAAATTATTATATTATACATAAAAAATATATCTACGCGTAATTTGTATATATTATAATATGAAAATTCAAATTTATACTATATTAATATTCAATTTAAAATTATGAAAAAAAAAACTGTAAGCCATTAACTGTATTAAATTATTATACGATAGATATCTCTATGAATCATATTGTACAGTATTATTTAAGCTGAAAGCTTTCACTGATTAATATATAATGTATTGTATATTATTATCTCTAGGTACGTAAGGTATTAATTTAAATACCGCATACTCAATTGATAAATATTTAATTAAGTACGTACATTATTCGTCATGAATTTGTAAATATTATACTATACTATACTATACTATACTATAAATTGTAAATAAAATTAAGAAAGGTGTGTTTATTTAAGCATGATTGAATCTAAATAAAATATTCATTAGCAAAATTATCGCCGTCTTTCAATTGAATTCACACTTATAATAATATTATCATCACCCTATATGGACAATAAAGTTAACGTGAAAAATGATTTTATAGCAATTGTGATGGTGTGATTAAATACTATCATCAAAAATTTATTTCATTATTTACAAGGTGTAAATAAGACATTAGAAGGACATACATATTAGATGAAGATAAGAGGTATTCATATAAAAAATGTTCTTATGATTGATTTTGTTAACCTTTAAGACCCACAGAATCATTAAACTTAGTCTCGATACATTGTATGAGAATTCGTAATAAACAAATATACAGACAATTCAATATTATACCAATATTATGGGGAAAGTGTAAAATTTATCATCATCATCATCATTTGCAGGTGTTCACCATACACTGCTAGATGAAGGCCTCTCCAATCCTCTTTCATTCCTGTCTGTCTTGAGCAATCTGCATCCACTTGACTCCACACATTCTTCTAAATTCATCAGCCCATCTTCCACTCGGTCTATATGTGTATATTTTATTTTATTTTTACAAATTATACCATAGTGACATTGCAGGTCCGCGCGCAAGTGGGATTTGAACCCGAGATCACCAGTGGAACAGTGAACGTTTACGCTATGATCCAACGCCCATAATACGAGATATCCTATATTTTGAACATATAAATCCTTAGTAGATTCGCGACTTTGCTAATTTTTTACGATGTTGTATTATAAAGCGCCATCTATACAAAAACTATAAATACACATATGTATAATACTCGCACACAAAAACACTCACAGTACGGGTGATGAGAAACCACTCCGTTGACATTCAACGGGCTTACACTATTTATACATATACAATTTACCAGCCCAATTCAGTCTGTCTGTCTATCTGCTGATACCGCTCGCTTTGGTAAATAGTTGAAAAAACACGAACGTCGCGAGTGGGATTTGAACATCGGTGATGGGAGGCCTCCTATAATTTGAAAAATATAATAGCCGAAATCCGTCTGTTTGTCTGCTGATAACGCTCGCTGAGGAAAAATAATTAAAAAACCACCAGAACGAGTGGGGATCGAATCCAGGACCCCAGGCTCGAGAAGAACGTCCTTAGACTAATCGGCCAAAACAGTTGTCGGTTTTGGTCCTTTTTTTTTTTAAACATTACCTATAAAATAAAAACTTTGCTAATAATACATAGATGGCGATATAAAAACTATTATTTTTTTTGTTTTTTGATTTTTACAAAATCACTTACAAAATTATAATTAATATAGGTATATATAATAATTAATAATTATAATATAAATAGTAAAGTAAAAAAATGATTTGGGATTCGATACCGTGCTCGATATGTCGATAGGTGATCTCTATTAAAAAAGCGCTTTACGATATTTAAAATTCAACGGGCTTACACTAGTTTAAATATATTAATCCTTAGTAGGTTTTACTAAATTGTTACGTCATCAATAACGTCAAACACGTCCGTTGATATTCAACGGGCTTACACTAGTATTGTATAAATGCCTAGTCATTATATACAAAAAATGAATGAATTGTGGTGTCCGAATCATTTGTTATTTCACCAACAATGAATGACCAAGTTGATTCTAAATAACAATTCGATCTAGTTTATGTTCATGCAGTTTTGCATATGTACATACATACATACATACATATGTACATAGGTACTATTAATATTTCAATCTATGATGCGTAGTACATTTTGTATTATGCCTGTAGTAATATATAAAGAACATAAATGAGCAGGAATATTTTTATTTGAATATTCTTTTAAGGTATTCAGCGGTTTTTAACCTCGTACAATATATAGCCACCTCGTAAAAATCAAAGCTCTCCAAAGCACACATTTGAGCGACGCTATCGCTTTACCCACTTTTTACATTCAACATGATACCAAGGCGTCGTCGTCGTCGTCTCCAAATCCTCAGAAGCTTCGATAAGGATTATGAACCTTTGTGTGTGTGTGTGTGAGAGCCGGGGAAATTTCGCAAGAATAATGATGCGGCTCATTTTGGGCTATCAGGCCCCAGGCGAAATGAAAATCCCACCAAACTCTCGCTCGCTATAAGAGCTCCCTAATTTCCGCTGAGTTTTCATACTCCCCATACACATGTGAACGTGTGTGTGTTCTTTATAAGCGATGTTTCGCAAAAATCATCATTAGGGGTTGGAGTTTTCCGGTAGGCGACTCCATTACGCTCGAAATTGTCGAGTTTATCTCGCTAATGGCTCCGAGGTGGGCCCTCAAGAAAACGGAAGGTCGTACCACTTGCTGGATTATTTTTTCGGAATAATTTTTGAATTGAGGACTCGCCCACTGACTGTTTGAGAACTGTGTAGTGAAAATTTTGTTAAATTTTTTGTATTAAAGTGTAATGAAATAAATTTCACTGCTGAAAAATATCGTTCACGATTTGACGAACGATAGTGCATAATAAGTGATTCGTTCTTCTTTGATGATAAACTAATGAACGCATCAAAAAAAAATAGGTGGTTTTCCAAAGGAAATACCACTTTGGTTAAAGAAAATTTTTGAAAGCCTAATGGATTGTAATGGCCGGTAAAAAAAATATAAATATGAAGTTTTAGATTAATAGGATAAACGGTTTTTGAGTTATTAGCGATTTTACGCACGGGTACACAGACACACAGATTTACAGACTTACAGACACACATAAATTTTCCAGAAATCATGAAAAAGTGATCAGGGGATGATACCTTAAATAAATCAGTCAAATTTTTGCAGATCACAATACTTTATCCGATTAGGATAAATGAGATAAAAATGAGATCGGAATTGTTCGAGCAATAATGTAAATTTTCGTATATTTTATTTGCATTACAATTATATGTATTTATACCTGCTAAATAAATAAATAGTGCAATGTCCCAACAAGGCAACTGGAAACTCAAGTTTTTTTCTATTGACTGCGATTTATATTATTATATAAACGTAAAAGAAACTAGGATGGAGTGCTTTTGGTAGAATGAACATAGTTTTTAAATCCAACATTACGCTATGCTTAAAATATAAGGCATACGTATGGGTGTGAAACGTGGATGCTGAATTGAAGAATGTTACGTAAGATCCATTGCACACAAAGAAGCATGGGAAGATGTATGCTTGGTATAACAAGAAGGTATCGTAAGAGGAATGCATGGGTAAGAAGTATGAACAAAGTGGCAGATATAGCAGAATGTGTGAAAAAGTTGAAGTGTATGGCAGATGGACGCGAGAAATACTTGAATGGTATCCGAGAGGATGTGAAAGAAAGCAAGGTACACCGAGTGGACGATAGGTTAAAAATTGAGAAGGATATGTGGAGTCAAGTGGATGCAGATTTCTCAAGACAGACAGGAATGGAAGAGGATTGGAGAGGATGATGATATATGTATTAATATTTTTGTTAAACGAAAATACGTCTATACCAAAAATAATCAATTCTATGATAATATTTTATTAGGGAAAGATGACTTGTACTTGTTCTTGAATTTTATCTTTTTAAAATTATTGTAACCTTTATAAGAATTAAACGAAATTTGCTTAGTAAGAAAAGAAAATTAAGTTTACGTTAAGAATAAAGTGAAGGTGCCGTATTTAAAACAACTTTAACATTAATTCAAATTAAATTTTTGTTAGTGGGAGTCATTGAACTACTACTCCTAACCGTCGAGTTTAAATTTAGAATAATTACCCGCAATTAATTCACGGTGTTGCACGTGTTAAAACAAATTCACATAATGGTAGAAACGTGTACGCGTACTTCATACAATTACGCATACATAATACGACCAATTAAACGAAAGTTATTCGAGCCGAACGCACGAAAAACCACGAAAGTTCCTCATATTATAGTCATAAAGTCACTGTTATACGACTTTATGAATATTTGCACCGTAAACTTAATTATTATTTCAAGGAGATTGGGGCCTTTCGTGAAGGCAAACAAAAATTACGACGTCGTAAATCACAGTGTAATTATTTCGATCATTGTAGAAAAGCGTGACAATAAAGAATTCGATAATATAAAATGTTACGGTGAAGCGTTTCGGAAAACTGTATTGCAAAATTCGATGGAAAATTTCAATGAATACGCTTCAAATGGTGCAAATTGGCTTAATCGCGACAAGTGTGATATAAATAAATTTTCCATTCATTAATACTGTTTGAATACAAATAAGCGAGCTATTGTTTTTCTTTTGTACGTATTATTAAAGCTCTTACCTTTCTTATTATTGAGCGAACAATACTCCGTTTCGGAATACAATAGTCGAAAAGTGCCTCCATTTCCTATGTAGATAATATCAACATATGATCGATAATTACAAATTGTATTATACTTCACCAGTAAAAATATATATTCTCATGTTAATTTATATACATATACGTAGGTATGTACATGTAAAATCATTTGAGAAAGTTCTTATCGGGAATGATTACTTCGCATGTGAAGTGAAGTTGTTGTACAAAGCGTGTATACTTTGAAGTGTCAGCAAAGTTAAAGCAGCACGCAAAGTACTTACAAGATCTTACAATATATAATATATACATATATATATATATATATATAATGCGAGATACGTATGCATACATTTATTCTGTAGCTTTAAACGAAGCCCAACCACGGAAACAAATTGCGTAGAATTTATCGCATTTGATTGTGAGCTCGATCTGAAGATTTTCAAACTGAAAAGTTCGCGAAGACAGTTGTATGTACATATCTATAGCTGATACGAGTATTGATATACATTTACATAGGTATAGTGAAAGTTCTGTTTACTTGAATATGTAAAGCATTGTTGATCTATGTATAATAATTGATATGGATTTTACAATTGTTCTAAAAGGAACAAAAATTTAGTCAAAACCGGTTAGCATTGAAATCAAATAAAAACGATGCTTTTAACAGTTAAATATTATATAAATAGATAGTATTACAGGTGTTAGTAGTCAAATTGTACGGTGAGTATTTTAAATAAATGGTTCCACATTTTAAATATATACATATGTACATATATGGTCGGTATCTATAAAAATTACAGATCGTCTATTCAAAAAAATAGTGACCGTTTATTGATAAAACTTTTGACCGAATAAAAAGGTCGCCAATTAATATTATTTATACTAAGAGTCAGTTTTAGAAAACGAAGATTGAAAGAAAGAAGACATTCGTTTCAAACACGTTCAAATAGACAGAAGCATAATCGACATAAGTCCTTTCATCAGGAATCAAAAATACAGACTTAGTAAGACAGCTACAATTTCTACCAAAATAATTAAATATCGAAACAATGCAGGTAAGAATCATTGACATGTCAAAAAAATGTTTCCTGTTTCAGTCAAATTTGTTTTTTCACACGTACCTATACGTATCCATCATCATCATCATTTTCAGCCGTTCACCAACCACTGCTGGATGAAGGCCTCTCCAATCATCTTTCGCTCCTGTGTGTCTTGAGCAATCTGCATCCAGTTGACTCCACACATTCTTCTCAATTCATCAGCCCATCGTCCACTTGCTCTACCTTGCTTTCTTTCACATCCTCTTGGATACTATTCCACTATTTCTCGCGTTCATCTGCCATCCATCGCTGTCGGTCGTTATACTATCGAAAAGATCTATCGCTATTATATCATCATGATTTTCAGCCGTTCACCATCCACTGCTGGATGAAGGCCAATCCTCTTCCATTTCTGTCTGTCTCGGGAAATCTGCATCCAGTTAATTCCACACATTCTTTTAAATTCATCAACCCATATTCCACTCGGTCTATTTTGCTTTCTTTCACATCCTCTCGGATACCATTCCAGTATATATGTACATACATATGTGTCCATACATTTTTCACACGTTCCGCTATATCTGCCACCTTGGTCAAGCTTCTTACCCATGTATTTCTTTTACGATCTCTTCTTGTTATACCGAGCATACATTTTTCTATTATTCTCTGTGTGCACTGGATTTTGCGTGACATTCTTCGTTTTATTTATTCTTCTTTATATCCAGTCATATTCACCAATTGCCCTAGTTATATCGTATATGTATGTATGTCCTGTCTGTCTTGAGCAATCTGCATCCACTTGATTTGATCCACACATTCTTCTCCATCTTACCTCGCTTTCTTTCACATCCTCTTGAGTATTTCTCGAGTCCATCTGTCATCCATTCTTTTTGGTATGTCTCCAGCCCATTGCCACTTCAACTTTTTCACACGTTCCGCTATATCTGCTACTTTGGTCACGCTTCTTATCCATGTATTCCTCTCACGATATTGTTTTGTTATATCAAGCATACATTTTTCCATGCTTCTCTGTGTGCACTGGATCATGCGTGACATTCTTGAATTTAGCATCCACGTTTCACATCAATACGTCATAATACATACCTTAGAATATTATGTTACTTACATTGTAAGGTCAATAGATGAGGTAATTATACGTAAGTTCTAAGATATATTATAACTTATTATTTGATTTTATTTAATTCTACTATCAAGATGTTAAATATAATGTTTTTTTTTTCATGTCTCGCCATAGTGACGGATTGGGACAACCTGTAATGTCACTATGGTATATGTAGTTTGTAAAATAAATATATAAATAAATAACTGGCAGTACGTATTGGTCGTATGCCTCATTTTTTAAACAATGTCGGATTTTAAAACTATGCTCATTCTTCCGAAAGCACTCCATCCTAGTTACATTCTTCGTTTCTATATGTATTATTGTTTTATTATTTATAGCACTTTTTGCACGGGGGTTAATTCCATTAATCCGAATACTGCAAACGTTCCCTTAGTTTTTGTGTGCTTTTGATTAGTGGTGCGTGAAATGGCTACCGGTCGAGCGTGACGAGAGCTTTTGTGAAACGTTCGAGTTTCACCGAGCGGACATTAGGGTGACCACACACGGCTTGTTCTACCTTAAAAAATAAATAAAAAAATACAAAAATCGATGGACACCAACATCCCGAACACATTCAATCGGCAACCACTGTTAATGCTGTATAATTTAATCGACCAGCAAATGAGAGCGACGTTGCCGAATCGGAATTTCAAAATTAACGACAAGCCAAAGCTCACACTGATCCGATTATTCGGCACGTTGCCGCTGCGAAGCTCGGTTAATTGAAATTTGGCTACGATTCTGATCTCTCACGTGTATGACAATTATTATTCGAACGCGAGTATGCGAGCTTGTTTACGTAATAAACGGAAATTGCATCGATCCGATCAGACTGGCTGGCGAGTCACAGTTCAATGTATTGAAAAGTGTATGTAGTTGCTATTTCGTGTACGTGTGCATTTTAAGCCGTTTATTTCGTGGACAAAACTTGAGACAGTGGGTGGTGTGGGGTGGGTGTTGTAAACTTTGTCCTTTTGTTTCCGTTTCGAAGTGAAAAGTTGCTTTTTATATAGAAACGGAGAGACCAGAAGTGCGATTCGGAAGACTTTAGTCGAAGATTACGCGCTGGGGAACAACGCGAGCTTTTCTTATCGCGAGTTTTCCTTTTCTACGCTTTTCGCAAGCGTCGCATTCTCGCACTAATTTCCCGGCGTATTTTCCAGCGTGTATTTAAACACATTGCTTTGAAGTTTTAATTTAAATTAATTAAATACATGCTAGTGTACACGTTTGTATGTACGTACATAGTTATGTACACGCATTTAACCAGTCTATGTATGTATATTGATATTATTTTTTGAAAAGTTAAAGCATACTATATGTACATATGTATGTATAAACTATCAACATTGCACATGCATATATATTTTTATATACTATACTTAATTATTATACATTTATATTATTATACAAAAGCAAATATATACATAATTATTAAAGATATGTCGAAAAAATTGCACTATGCGGAGTATTTTAACTGTAAATAGATCAACTATGTATGTACATAGAATATGAATTAAATTGGTTGAATGTAATTGAAACCTTAGCAGTGTGTGCACATTTTTAAGTTGTATATAAACTTATTGCCAAATTATTTTATACATAGTCATAATACTAGAGGTAAGAATAAGTTAATAGGTAAAATTTTTAAATTAAATAGATTTAGGAGAAGTATCTTTTACAGGGGTGTTGCTAAATGTAATGGCCTGCCTGAAGTTTTTAGAAATATAAATAAAATTGATAGATTCCTGGCAGCCTTAAAACAGCACCTCTGTATAAGTGCTAATATATAATTAAGTTAATTTTGTAATTTTAGCTTTAAGCTACTTTTTGTTTGTTTACAAACTTCTTATGCTATCTTAATTAAATAAATAAAGTGTCTATATTGTATCATCATCATCACTTTCAGCCGTTCACCATCCACTGCTGGATGAAGGCCTCTCCAATATGTCTGTCTGTCTTGAGAATCTCACATCCAGTTGATTCCACACATTCTTCTCAATTCATCATCCAATCTTTCACTCGGTCTACCTTGCTTTCTTAACTTTTTCACACGTTCCGCTATATCTGCCACTTTGGTCATGCTTCTTAACCATTTATTATTCCTCTTACGATCTCTTCTTGTTATACGGAGCATACATCTTTCCATGCTTCTCTGTCCATACGTCATAACTGGCAGTACACATTGGTCGTATGCCTTCCTTTTTAAGCATTGCGGAATTATATGAAATTATACATTATATTAGACAGACTATTATAAAATTATATGAAATTTAAAAATAGCACACGTTTTAATGACAAAAAAATTTCCTTCAATTATTTACAGTAAAAAAAATCAATAATATGTCCTAAAGGAAATTTTAAACTCACTATAAAACTAGAATTATATTTCTTTATAGTTACAACGATTTCATTCACATAGGACTATCAAAATAATTTTAACGACCCCGCAAACAATTCGTCTAATCCAGTGGTCGGCAGCCTTTTTGGAGGCCGGATCCAAATCGGCGAAAAATCCAAAAAATGGCAAATTTTCGGAGCCGCCACATATTTATTTAATAAAAAAAAATATAGGTATATACATATGTATGTATATAAATAAATTTTACTCACTTGCAGACTGTAAAGTTCATACAATTAGTCGTGTACACGATATTACTTAACGTTATACAATTCAGCACTAAAAATAAATATTTTTTCTGAAAACGGATTTTAATGTTATTTTTAAAAGCTAATGCGACTTTTGAACTTGTTTTTTGAACTTTGAATTTTCGGAAAATTTATATAAATTCGAAACGTAGATATTTAGTGTTATTCAATTGTATCAGTGCATTAAAACGTTTGTCACTTAATTGATAGTAAATACCAATTTAAGTTCTAGAATAGATATACCAGGAAACGCCTTTAAATTCATTAGTTTTAAATCACATTTCAATGGATGGAGCATGAATTTTATTGTCTCCTGATTATTCTGAATATTTGATTATATCATTCTTATTGTTAAATTCTTTGAAAATACTTTCAGAAGCATTATAGAAGCAGGTTTTGATAAAATTCCCATCTGTAAAGGGTTTTCCTGCTTTTGCGATGTCTAGCGACAAGGAAAAACTTGCCTCAATTGTATTCGATTCACCTAATTTGGTCTTACCTAACTTGGTCTTCTTTTATAAAATTGTAAATTCTCTAATTGATTGTCCTGCTCTTGTTGAGTCTATTTTACGTTTAAAGGTTCCTGCACGTTTTACACGATCTCAATTATTGTTTGTTGATGAAGGTAATTCATGCACCAACTATTATGTACAATCTCCTATTCCTAGGTTGATTCGGACCGGAAATGAGTATGGGAATCTTTTGGATTATTTCTGCATGAGCATTCATTTGGTAAAGCTGCTTTCTTTAAGAAGTTTCTATTCTTAGTTCAATTAAATTTTACTGTTCTTATAGTCATTTTTTTATATTTTTGTTTCTATTTATACATGTGTACATACATTACTCTTGTATTCTTGTCTTTTTTGTTTATATTATTTCTTGTAAAAGCTTTTTTAGGCGTCAAATAAATAAATAAATAATTTGTAAAACAACTTGGTTGATTTTGGTTGTTTTTTTCAATTCCATTACAGCTTTTTTCTGATATCACCATCGGGATACTTCTCACCGAAGTCGGAATGTCGCTCTATTTTACTGGATTTGTTGTTCTCTAATTGTAAATTACATATCAAACATTGAGATTTCCCTTTATTAACTTCTGTAAATGCAAATCGATCTCACCATATTTTATTGAAACCTCTATTTTCTTCTGCATTTTTTCTCTTCCTTGAACTCATGTTTTGAAATAAATGTTAAAGTGTTACGTTGCAAATTGCAACCTAAAAATAAGCTTAGTATTCCAGGTTAAATAACACAATAAAATTATTTTTTTAACACGTTTCACGTGTGGATTATAAACGGAGCCGCCAATTTTTGCGCCCGGAGCCGCATGCGGCTCCGGAGCCGCCGGTTCCCGACCACTGGTCTAAGCGATTTAATACAATCACAGAACGCAAACGGTATTTATAGGCGATTTATGAATGATACGACAAAGAACACGCACACATTTGTCAAACGCGTGTCAACCGTAAAACCATATATCTTCCCTACAACACATACAAAGGCACACACATACAGACACACAGGAAACGTAGGAACATAGGAGCTTTTAGGGCAAATAAAACGTTTTCGCTCCCGAGACACTTTTTATCATTGGCTTGGAGCCAGAGCGAGCCAATATGCTCGCACTGTCCTCAAACATAAAATAGGCTTTAGACGCGTAAAAACAACGCACAAATACGTACGTCTACGTACGTATGATAATAAATTTATAAATAAGTGTGCACATGTAGTGTGAGGCTTCAACATGTATTGACCGTCGTGTAATGTTACGAATGTGTCGTTATTTGTATGGGATTCGTTAAATTTTGCCTGTGTAGTATATTATTGTATTTAGGTGGGTTAGTCTCACTCTCTCTCTCGGTCTGTCTTCAACGTATTGACCGAAATTTATTTGCTTTTACGTAATTAAGGTTACTTGTTTGCGTTCGTGCGTTGACTTGACTATTTTGGGGTGCTATTTTGTTTATATTTAGATTTATTTTCGAAACCCTTTCGGTGAAATTTACCAATTTTCGCCGGAGCGCTACTAAATCAGTGTTTACTCGGTTAACTATCTATCGCGCGCGTTTGAATTACGCATCTGGCGATTTTGGAGGTTTTTTTTTTTCAAATTCAATTATATATATGTAGGTACGTTTATTTAGTCGCGTGTTAAATTTAAAAAATATATTCTTTACATCACGGAGGGTTGTTGCTGTTTTGGTAAAAATATGTATATTTAAAAAAAGTAATTTTTGACAGGTCTTTTGTTAACGTTTGTTCGTGAACTTTTTACTTTATTTTTTTTTTTTGAGCCGAGGAAAATTTGGTATATGTATTTTATTTTAATTTGCAAATGAACAGTTGTTGAATTTGAGTAAATATGTGAGGTTTTCGGCGGTTTAATTGAGAGATGTACATAAAGCCAACTCTAACTATACATTGTATATATGTACATACATACCAGTGGTCAGGAATGGGCGCCTCAGGAACCGCATGCGGTTCTTTGTATGAAAACCTGCGGCTCTCGCTATCGTTTTGAAATACAAAATGTTGACACAAAATTTACTCAAATTTACACAACGCGTTGTGGCCATGACGTTGCCTATAAAAAGCTTTAAAAATGTTTTTCAGATTAAACTTTATAATAATAAACTGTCGAACGTTAATAAATATCACGAGTATAAATTTATTTCTTATTAATAATTAATGAGTAACATTTAACTAAATTTTGAATACATAATTCGAAAATTGTGTGTCGCGGCTCCCAAACTTGGCTTTTAGCTCGAGAAAGGTTTCCGACCACTGGTATATGTATATGTACATATGTACATACATATGTGTACGTAGGTGAATATTAAATTTAAATTTATATGGTACATATATTTAAAATTTGTAATTTGATCTATAAATAAGAATTTATATCGTTCAAAGGATATAATGCATTAAATGTATGTTGAAAACAAGTGGTTGTGGATTTATTAAATGTTACAATATTGTGTCAATAAGCAGTGAGGAATTTAAGTCAATATATTATTTTTGCAATATTGTCCTCAAATACAGACTCTGATGAAACAAATCGTATCGTAAAAATTCAAAAATCATATATTGCTGACACTTAAATGAATGACAAACATTGAAAGAATCGCTTAAAATCATCAGACCGTATTAAAAACATATGTCTTCTCAAAAATATTATCTCTTCAAGGGTCACATTCCCACAACGGTACTAAAAGTCAAACTTTAAAGGCGAAAACGAAAAAAAAAGAATAACTTCAAATGTAAAATAACTCGTAAATACTCAAAAGGCGTAACATTTGTAAGGGGCAGACGCAGGGCGAGCAGACTGGAAAATTTTCAATATTTGAATAAATACACCAAAAATACATTACTCTCATGAATAATAGGTACACAAAAACGAAAAACACATGGTTGACGACCGGTACGATTCATTTCGAACCGTTAATTAGTGGAATAATACGCTCTAAAACAATTAATTCTAAACTGCTAATGCATCGTGATTAGTATTCGCACGATATACATATATTATCATTCTCTGTGTGTGGCTTAAAAACGTAAACAATGATGGTCACACAGTGGAATTGGATTCGTTTTATCGATTCGATGGTTTTGGCTAATGAGCGTGCGAAAAATGGGCGCGTGTGTGCAAAATTGAATTTAAGTGGAATTTTGTCTATTATTTGGCGATAATTGTGTTCAGTATGCAAAATGTGTTAATTGAATTTGAACGGCAATATTTATCCAATCATTCAACCAATGTTTACATTATACTGTGGAAATGCAACTGTTGCGTTTAAAAATGAGCAAAAGCTGTGTTTGATGTACTTTTATGTCGTTTATTAAATTTGTGCAATACGTTATGTTATAAATTTATATATAAAATTATGTTTATTAAATTTGTACAATAAGTTATGATATAAACAGTAACAAGGTATTCAAAAGTTCAAAGGAATCTTATGTGAAATGGAAAAATTTACGTCATTAAAGGAAATCAACTGTTGATTGTAATTTTAATTTAATTTACGTAACAAGCCATCTTTATGATTAATCAAATGCATATATGTGTGTGAAAATTAATTTTATTTTATTATATACATATATGTATAATAGCCGAAATCCGTCTGTCTGTATGTCTGTCTGCTGATAACGCTCGCTGAGGAAAAATAATTTAAAAACCAGAAAGAGTGGGGGATCGAACCCAGGACCGCAAGCTCGAGGGTAATCACACTAACGCTATACTCTATCGCCCTCAGTCGATTTAGTCCTTTTTTTTTTTTAAACATTACCTATAATTAAAATAAATAGGAAATGAGCAAAAATAATTAAAAAACCAGAATGAGTGGGGATCGTATCCGGGACGCCAGGTCGGGAGTTATCGCGCTAACGCATACGCCACGGCCCGTTGTTGATTTGGTCCTTTTTTTTAACATTACCTATACAAGGGATTGTGACTGCTAATAATATACTACGGGATTGCTATAATACATAGACGGCGCTATAAAAACTATTATTTTTTTTGTCACTTACAACCGTGCGATCAATTAGTGGGGATCTCTATTAAAAAAGCGCTTTACGTCATTTAAAATTCAACGGGCTTACATTAGTATATGTATAATAGCCCTATTCCGTCTGTCTGTGTGTGTGTGTGTGTCTGCTGATAACGCTCGCTGAGGTAAATAATTAAAAAGCCAGAACGTCGCGTGACAGTGAGGGCTTACGCTGTGATCAAAACTAGATAATAACGGGCCTGCTACAATTTGACTATATAATTTCTCAATAGGCTCGCGACTTTGCTAAATTGTTACGTTGTTGTATTATAACGCGCCATCTACGCAACAACTATAAAAACAATTAAATTTAATATTATTTTGCAGTACGGGTGATGAGAACGCTCCGTTGATATTCAACGGGCTTACACTAGTAAGTAAATAACTTAACGTTGAATTACTTTTTCCTAGTCTTAATTTGAAAAATTTACATCGAAATAAATAATATTATAAATACATCAAATTATATTTCTATATCGTGTAATCGAAATTAGAAGTGAATGTATTTTTCTCCCCAATATTCAAATGTCAAATCTCATGTTTATACTAAATTACATATAATATAATAAATTACATATCTCAAACACATTATAACAAAGAAAACATAACCTTTGTATATATCTAATATATAATATTCTTAAGAATAACAAGAATTTAAATTGAAATACAAAATAAACGAAAAAATTATAATACAACAAAGGCCTTTTCAAGATAACATTGCCAAACTTTTAATAAGCTCAAAGACTTTTAAATCCAAACACAAACCCCATACATACACTGTAGATACATACAACACTATTTATTAGCACCTATGTAATATCGTGTACAGATGCGGCGTACAGATACGTGCATTGTTCCACGGTTAATTCATTATAGATTATATTAACGTTGCATTTGGCCAGTGTGTACGATACAATAGGTATATGCATATGTGTGTGTTTAACAATACAAGCTAGATATCCGAGGGTACCAAAGGGAACTCAATCTGATCCCAGACGCTTGATTAAGGATCAATCGAGTGTTTGAGCGTCAAAATTCGATAAACGGATACAAAACTCGTCCAAAAACAAAAACGGTAACACAGTATGAGTCAAAAACATGTACATACATACGTGTGCAGCGTTGCGGAAGAATGTTATTAAAAAGACGACTTTAAAAACGCTTCCAATAAAAGAGCACTTCAAAGAAATCGCCCAGAGGAATAGGAAGAGTCCCGGTTGCTTCCTAGCGATAAGTGGTCTTTTGTCTCTTTTATTATTTTTTCAAAGAAAAACTTTCTACCCTGGCTTTCGACCCCCCCGGGGAATAAAAGCAATTATATATATGAGCGATATATATATAAACTTAGTACGTACATACAATGTCATTCGTAAAATTTCACATACACGCCAAAACAATTTTCCCCCGCACGTTTCCACTAAATATACGGTGCAGCGACATTAGCGCGCGAACATAAGCGCGCCGACGTTAGCGCGCAATTTATAATTTTTATCTATCTTCTATCTATATATATAAAAATGAATGTCTGTTTGTCTGTCTGTCTGTCTGTCTCTTATAGGCTCCTAAACCACTCAACTGATCGCGATGAAACTTTCAGACTTATTGTGATCATGCCGGGGATAGTTCCTGTGAAAAAAAATCGGGATGAAACGGGAACGGGCCTGCTCACGCGTCAGATAACGTACTAGGAACGGGAACGGGAACGGGTTCGGGAACGGGATCAGGATCGGGAACGGGACCGTGATCTGGAATCGGGAAAAAGCGGGAACAGGAACAGGAACGGGCCTGCTCACGCGTCAGATAACGTACTAGGAACGGGAACGGGATCGGGAACGGGAACGGGAACAGGAACGGCAACGGGATCGGGATCTGGAACGGGAACGGTATCGGGCATTGCAACGCATGCCGGGTCAGCTAGTATTTGATAAAAAATAATAGAAAACAATTATTCTAAAAACTAAAAACACATACACGAAATAAGAACCATAAATATCAATGTTTGTTGATCTTATAACAATTGACTTATGTACATATAATGGTTTAAGAAGAAAAAAAGCGGCACGAGTTGTTTCAATAAGTCTTTGTCGGTTTCGCAAAAATTGATAACATTTAAATATTTTCTTTTAGTTTCAATAAGTCTTTGTCGGTTTCACAACAATTGGCTTTTAGTTAAGGTCGCAATGACCTTTCCTTTGTTCATAAAGGGAAAGAAACTGTTTCATTTCGCCGCCGCTGCCGCTGGACACAAAACTCAAATTTTATTGCTAAATATTATTTATACTCTTTCGGAAAAATCGCCGTCGTCCTCAAACGGTTAACTCTACTTTCTATCGATAAACATTTTGGAAACCAAACATTTATGGGTTGAGCGATTAACTAATAAAAACAAAGTGGAGAAACGCTCATATACATATGTACATTAAATAATATTTGTAAATTTCACATGGTGGAATGTTCTTATCTTATTAATATTTTTTGAAAATCGATAAAATTTTCATAGATAGGTTTGTAAAAGTACCAATTAAATTTAAATAAGATGTAATTTTGACAGAAAAGCTATCTTGGATAAGTAAATTTCTTTAAATGAGCAGTCAACAATACAAAATAATTTTGTTTTGCGCGCTACTGTTGGCGCGCTAAAGTCCCACGCGCTTATGTCGGGGTTGTACTGCGCGCTAATGTCAGCGCGCTTATGTCGGCGCGCTAATGTCGTGGTGCCAAATATACATAATTAAAGCTCGCCGCAAAATAGGCTCGTAATAAAAGACAAACGTATACTATAATAAGCACGGGGGGGGGGGGGTAAATAAAATAGCGCATTTCAAACTATTCAATGGAACGCGCCGATTTGTCGCCGAATGTACCGAAAAAAAAAAAAAAAAAAAAAACAAGAAAAATTATTTCCTTTCAAGTCTCGCTGTGAAAAACCGCTGAATTTTCCAGCGAACACAAAAAAAAAAATGCGCACATGCCGTAAAAAGAAGTTAACTGCCGGTTCGCGTCGACAATAAAATGGGCTCCCTAGTCGTTTTTCCGACGCCCATTTTCCGGGAAAAACACTGAGGTGGTCGCTGAAAAGCTCGCGCTCATTTTATACCCCTTTTTTTTACGCGATGATTAAAGTTTAAGCTGCTGTCAATGGTGTCCGATGTTCGGCGAAACACTTGCACGCAATAAAATCCACCATTATTCTTTATATCAATCAAATATCTCGAACGCAAAGCACCCGCCGAGAATTGATATCAATAGTATACACACACCATTGGCACTGTGTGTATTTGGTCAGTATTTCAAATAAATTTTCAGTATGTTTGATAGATGGATAGTAGATGACTGCTATTGTAAACGCGCTCATATCGCGTCCTCAGAGCACAAAGGTTACATGTCCATTATAGTTACGTGTTCGGGACAGCAGTTTTAAGTTTGAAATGGTCATCATAAATCAGGGGAAATTTATATACAAATGATAATTGCACATGTTACGTTGTTATTGAATTTACACAAGTACATTTTTCAAATTGTATGCAAAAAGTGCGGATTCGTCATTTGTGCGCTCCAAGAATATTAGTAGAACTTTTGTACTTTAATGCCAAAAAAATTGTGTATTTCAATGTGCCACTTGATTGCCCTAAATAGAATAATTAAAGAGGAATAAAATTGCATTCATAACTCATTTTTGCAAAATCATTTGTGTTCCGAGGTGGTGATGTGTCAATCACAATCACATGCAACTATTGATTTTCAAATGGCAATGCCTAAATGTGTCAGTACAGCTTTCAATGTATATTGAAATTGAATGGTTGAAGCAAATCTATGTAGTTGTTAATACAAAACCATAATTACACGGGTTTCCAATCTATGGGTCGCGACCCCAAATGGGGTCTCGAAGAGTTTTTTTGTGGATCACCAACTGAAACAGTAAACAAAAAAAAAATATTGACTATAATGCAATTTTCTGTCAGTTATGACGTATGGATGTGAAACGTCGATGCAAAATTCAATTTTGTTACGTAAGATCCAGTGCACACAGAGAAACATGGAAAGTTGTTTGTATGCTTGGTATAACAAGAAGAGGTCGTAAGAGGAATACATGGGTAAGAAGCATGACTAAAGTGGCAGATATAGCGGAACGTGTGAAAAAGTTGGATTGGACACATAGCGAGAAGAATGGATGGCAGATAATACTGGAATGGTGTCCGAGAGGATGTGAAATAAAGCAAGGCAGACCGAGTGGACGATGGGCTGATGAATTGAGAAGAATGTGTGGAGTGAACTGGATGCAGATTGCCCAAGACAGACAGGTCTTCATCCAGCAGTGGATGGTGAATGGGTGAAAATGAGGATGAATGCAATTTCCATTTTTAATCGGTGTCTTGATGTTTGAATAGTATTTTTTGCCTTTTAAAAAGGGGTTCGTCACTCGATAAAGGTTGGAATTATATATTGGTTGGATAATTATACTTAACTTCTAGTACTAAATTATTATTAAAATGGTATCACCTTTTTGATACATGTTGGTTAACATTTGAATTTTATACCAAACTAGTGTAAGCCCGATGAATATCAACGAAGCGGTTTCTCATCACCAGCACTAAATAATAATATTAAATTTAATAGTTTTTATAGTTGTTGCATAGATGGCGCGTTATAATACAACATCGTAACAATTTAGCAATGTCTCGATCCTACTAAGGATTTATATGTTCAAATATAGGATATCTCGCATTATTGGCGTTGGATCATAGCGTAAGCGCTCACTGTTCCGATCTGGTGATCTCGGGTTAAAATCCCACTCGCGCGACGTTCTGGTTTATTAATTATTTACCTCAGCGAGCGTTATCAGCATACAGACACACACAGACAGACAGACAAAATAGGGCTTTTTTATACATAACTAGTGTAAGTTCGTTGAATATCAACGGAGCGGTTTCTCATCACCCGTACTGAAAAAATAGTTTTTATAGTTGTTGCATCTCTGAAAAATGCGCCATCCAAGGCGCGTTACAATACAACAACGCAACAATATAGCAAAGTCGCGAGCTTATGAAACAATGCGCCATCTAAGGCGCGTTATTATAATACAACAACGCAACAATATAGCAAAGTCGCGAGCCTATTTTTTATTATATAAATATTCACGTTGAACCCTGCCTATTATCATCTGGTTTGGCTCACCGCGTAAGCGCTGTGTTCCGAATCAGTGATACCGGTTTCAAATCCCACTCGTGCGACCATCTGGTTTTTTTAGTATTTACCGAGGCGAGCGTTATCAGCAGACAGACGGAATAGGGCTATTATATATATCTATATAACTAGTGTAAGCCCATTGAATATCAACGGAGCGGTTTCTCATCACCCGTACTGAAAAAATAGTATTAAATTTAATAGTTTTTATAGTTGTTGCATCTATGAAACAATGCGCCATCTAAGGCGCGTTATAATACAACAACGCAACAATATAGCAAAGTCGCGAGCCTATTTTTTATTATATAAATATTCACGTTGAACCCTGCCTATTATCATCTGGTTTGGCTCACCGCGTAAGCGCTGTGTTCCGAATCAGTGATACCGGGTTCAAATCGCACTTGTGCTAGGCGAGCGTTATCAGCAGACAGACACACACACACACAGACAGACAAATGGTATAGGGATATTATATATACAATTTTTTCAGTTCAATATCATAAAAACTTGTTTATTTGCAATTTTGAAAACTCTTTAAACATTCAACGAGACCATCATATGGATAAAGCGAAATCACCGAGTATTAACGATCCTCAACGGTTTCCGAACTACAGTCGAAACGAAATGGCCTGTGCTTTTTTAACACTGAATTTCCCCCGAGTGTGTGTGTGAACGTTGAAACCCGTAAAATAAGAAAAGCGTTCGTTCGACTCATTTTCCGGTTTCGGTATGAATATTCAATCGACCCCACCATATCATTTTGACAGTTCGGGGTCAATCGTTTCCACTCTCTCTCTCCCTTATATTTTAATCCTTAAACAGGTTTAGATGGGTCTCGAAACTGCGGTGGGCACAACGCTTTATGCCTTATTGAATCTTTGAGATGACTCGCACCGTGTAAAGGGACGCTCGTAAAGAGCGAGCTTCCCCCCCCGGGAGCTTTGAGCTTTTCTTATTCAATGAGAACGGTGATCAATTTCAATGATCTTTGTGAAAATTCAACGAGAAACTGTCGCATATCAAATGCAAACGTAATCAAGTATAATTTCGTTAAAATTCAAAGTAATGCAGACTCGTGCATATCGATTACGTTAGACATGGAGTGTAAATAGTCATAAGTATTCAACGCGCGTGTACTTACATTCCCCGTGAATATTTATGCACCGAGATAGCACATAGCCGCTGCAGTTCTAAATAAAGAAAAGGGGGAATTTCCCAGAAGTAAATTATGAACCCACCGAGGAAATTTCATAGTGCGGTGTTTTCCCGAGCAGACCGCAACATTACTTTTGTTGTCTTCCTGCCGCTCGCGTTGCAATTTTCAATTTGCCCCATGTCTGAACGTATTTACTCGTATATTTACAATGAATTCACCTACATGCAGACACACGATGAAAAGTTCCAGAAACTTCTGCAGAAAGCCCTTGCTGTGTAATTATGTATACGATGAATTCTGGAATGAGGTTTCTTAGTTTATTTATTCATACTGTGAAGATCTTAAATATTGCGGTATAATTGCGTTTAGTTCAAATGCATGAGTTAAGGTCAGCGGTCGGAAATCCTTTTTCGGGATAGCCAAAATTGGTAAGTTTGGGAGCCGCAGCATATTATTTTCGGTTTATGACATACTAGTGTAAGCCCGTTGAATATCAACGTGTGTTTGTGTGGGGGAGTAGATGTGTATTTAATAGTTTTTATAGTTGTTGCGTAAATGGCGCGTTATAATATAACACATAACAATTTAGCAAAGTCACGATCCTATGTACTTAAGATTAATATGTTAAAATATAAGAGATCTCGCATTATTGGCATTGGATCATAGCGTACGTGCTCAATGTTCCGAACCAGGAATACCGGGTTCAAATCCCACTCGCGCGACTATCTGGTTTTTTAATTATTTACCGGGGCGAGCGTTATCAGCAGACAGGCGCACACACAAACAGACAGACGGAATAGGGCTATTATATATCTAACCCCGCTGAATTTAAAATATCGTAATATCGTAATAGAGATCCCCATTACCCAAATCGATCAATCCCCGATACCCACTGGAAAAATATTATTTTTTTTACTTTACTATTTATATTATAATTATTAATTATTATATATATATATATATATAAAAATTATAATTTTGTAAAAATTTTGTAAGTTTTTATATCGACATCTATGTATTATTAGCAGAGTTTTTATGTTATAGGTAAAGCAGACTTACATACGATCCCTTTTGTAGATAATGTTTAAAAAAAAAAGTCTAAATTGAGCAAGAGTGATGGCAGATTAGTCTTAGGACGTTCTTCCTGAGCCTGAGGTCGTGGGTTCGATCCCCCACTCGTTCTAGTGGTTTTTTAATAATTTTTCCTCAGGGAGCGTTATCAGCAGACAGACAGACAGACAGACAGACAGACAGACAGATTTCGGCTATTATATATATAATATTCAAAATTAAATTAAATGTTGATCTTTGAAGTTCGACAGTTTATTACTAAAAAATATTACAAACTTTAATCTGAAAAACGATTTTATAGCCACGAAGTTATGGAAATACATAGGATTCATTCTGATTTTCTGTAAATTGTGAGTCAACGTTTTGTGTTTAGAGCAAAACATTGGATGATAGAGAGAGCTGCAGGTTTCCATGCAAAGAGCCACATGCGGTTCCGGAGCCGCCGGTTCCCGACCACTGGTTTAGGTTGAACATTTTGGAATTTGACTACAGATCTACGCATTCTTTAGAATCTTTAGCTTATCTCTAGTAAAGTTCTTGAACTCGTATTGATTTAAGACGGTTGAGTAAGAAATAGTTGAACTATCACTATATACTTTATTTATTTCAGCAAATAAATAGTCTTATCAACATAATGGTAGTGAATGCAAAGGAAAATACACGGAAAAGTTTTATATGTTTTTGTCTTTGGTTCACAGATACGTACTTTATTTATTTATTTAAAATACATGGGCATGCGTCATAGTCGATGGAAACAAGGAATCTGATATAAATTGTACATAGAGTTTTAGTTATTTATATTTTATATTTGTAGGATTACAAAAATCCATTAATATTCAAAAATTTGTCGAGATGAGTTTTAAAGAGATTTGTATTTTCAGTGTTTCGAAACTTCAACCACTCTATTTGAAAAGAACGAGTCTCTGATAATTTAGTTAATTTTGGCTTTTAGGAGTCTCAGAGTATGACATCTTAGAGATGAGCGTTTTTATTGAACGTGAGGAGGTTTTTTATTGGACATTTACAAATATTTAATATTTATTAATTTATACACTTCTATTAGATCGCCTTTCAATCATCCCGTCTCGAAACAGGTGAGACTCATTCTCTTCAACCTTTCGTTAAAAAGATACAACAATGAAAATATTCTATTGATAGGAATTTTATTTAAAGTTTTGCCAAGAATTGGCCGTTTATTTCAAATCGTATTCAAACATAAAAGTTTATTAATTCACCTTCGCACAGATAAATAAATTAAATTAAGATAATTTTCTATCGAATTAAGGACACGATCTATACAAAAAAATAATTTCAAGCAAATACAAAGAATGATTAAATGTCACACCGATAGAAATGTCGATTAAACACGATTTTCCTACAAAATTATCACACACAAGCATACACTTTTCTTCAAAGCGATCAATGGAACATCTTACATCATCAATTCATCGCCATACAAAGAGAGCTAGGAAGCTAAAATTTAACAATGACTCAACTATAAACACATACTGTTTACCCCAGCGTTTTTCAAACTTTTTTTATGAAAGAACTTCATTTTGTATTGCGACCCAGTATGTCTATATAATAATATATCAAACAAACTCTGTGAATTATGTTCCTTTATTTACTATTGACACATGATATATGCATATTTATGGATAAAACTAGTTTTCAATTATTAGAAACTTTAATTTTAATTGAGATAAAGTGGACAAGGTTAGTTCACACAAATAATTTGAAGTAAAAGGCAATAGTATAAAGATTTACTTTTTTTTTTAAAAGTGGAAGTTCTCCTTTAACCTTAATCCAAAATGATGACAAATTTAATTGCTGAAAATAATTGTTCAGTGTTAATCATTTTCCGCTCGAATAAGTACGTTTAGATAAAATAAAAAAATATTAAAATAGAAAACCAATCCTCATAAACGTGGTAAGATAAAACATTTCTCTAAAAAAACGCCAAATAACACGGGGAAAAAAATATATGTTTTTGACTTTAAAAATTCGTTAGATAATTAATTATAAGTATTTCAAAGCAATAAAATTCAAAATCAATAGGAAAAATATTTAACTATTGATTTCAATACTCACTTTGAGCACAGCAATACTATATTTTGAGTTATAGGCCGCAAAAGCCAAAAAAATGGATATTTTTTTACATTTTTTAAATCATGAATATCTCATAAACGAGAACATTTCAACAAAAATCATTATCGGATTCAAATTCATTGGGTCAAATTTAGTAAAGATTTAATAATCTCCGCTCTGGGTATTTTTTTTGTTGCTCAGTGTTATTGATTCAGGGCTTTCAAAATCAAATGGATTTTTTTATCCTAAGGCTTTTCTTTACTGTTTCAAATTTCTGCACTGGAAAATAGTTATCATAGCTTTGGGATAGAGAAGTGAGATTTGACAGTATCTTGAGTTTTTATTCTTTTAAAATATCTTCGTTGACAATGTTAAACAATGACAGAGAACTGACCATTCTGGTACTTACGGCCCTTTCACAAATTCTATCATCATCATCATTTTCAGCCGTTCACCATCCACTGCTGGATGAAGGCCTCTCCAATCCTCTTCCATTTCTGTCTATCTTGAGTAATCTGCATCCACTTGACTCTGCACATTCTTTTAAATTCATCACCCCGTATTCCAATCGGTCTACCTTGCTTTCTTTCACATCCCCTCGGATACCATTCCAGTATTTCTCGCGTTCATCTGCCATCCATTCTTCGCGCTATGTATCCACTTCAACTTTTCGCTATATCTGCCACTTTGGTCATGCTTCTTTTCCACGTATTCCTCTTACGATCTCTTCTTGTTATACCGAGCATACATCTTTCCATGTTTCTATGTCCATACGCATTGGTCGTATACCTTCCTTTTTATAATTATAAATTATATTAGACAGACTATTATAAAATTATTTGAAATTTAAAAATAGTACACGATTTAATGACAAGAAAATTTCCTTCAATTATTTACAGTAAAAAAATCAATAATATATATCCTTAAGGAAAACTTAACTAAAAGCTTAAGCTCACTATAAAACTACAATTATATTTCTTCATAGCTACAACGATTTCATTCACACGGGACTATCATCCCATCTTCCACTCGGTCTGCCTTGCTTTCTTTCACATCCTCCCGGATACAATTCCAGTATTTATCGCGTCCATCTGAAATCATAAAATCTAGGTAAAGAAGACTCGATTCGTTCCACTCTCAGTATTTGCAACGTTTGACGATACCAATTTTTTTTTTGTTCCATTTTATTTATTTTGCGACCCACCAATGGAACGGAGCCCACAGTTTGAAAAACCCCGGTTTACCCTGATGAACTAGCGTACAAAATCACTCCCACAACTTAATAGCAATACCCAAAATAACGTCTGTGCGTGTTGTTTGAACTTCGAGTGCCACTCGACTACAACAATTAATCATGGCTTAGTCGCTTCTTGATACACACACATACATATATACATACATACATACACACCCAAACAACTTTATTAAGTCGAATTAAGAGCCACGCTTTGCTAATAGACAGGGAGTGGAGTTGCAAAAGTGGTTTAGAATTAAATCGAAAACAAAGTTGTTGCGTTCCAATTACGCCAGGTGGCGTTGCGTTCACTTCCGGAACTTCCGGCCTCGGGAAAACCGCTTCCGTCCCTTTCAATATTTAATGAGTCCATGTATTGAATAATGCACACGTACGCTTTAGTATGCGTTGTTGATAACGAGATCGTCGCCTTTGGGGCTTTACGCCATTCATTTTTGGATTGAGTTGCATTAAGTCTTTGTTGTTGGAAAATTCTTAACCACCCCCCCCCCCCCCCCTTTTCCCTTTCGTAGTCGTGTACCTCGTTAAAACTAACTTCTTTGACTGAGTTAACAATTGTTCAGTTCTACTGCGAGGCCAACGAGCGTGTTTTAAGGGGGCATGAGATACTCGCAATTGTATGAGCTTTCGTGTTCAAAAAAAAAAAAAAAAGAAAAAAAAAAAACCAATATGATTGATGCAAACGATTTTTGATCGTCGTATGAAAGTGTTGAGATATTTAGCGAAAAGGTGAGTAAACTTTGTAGAATGTTATAAGCATTTATGCGCCGTGGAAACATTTAAGACTAATCAAATAGATGGCGCGTTATAATACAACACGTAACAATTTGGCAAAGTCGCGAGCCTATTTATTATATATATAGTCAAGTTGATGCCAGCCCGTTATAATCTAGTTTGGCTCACCGCGTGAGCGCTCAGTGTACCGAATCACTGCGCGCAGACGGTTCGCGTCTTTTGATCATTTACCGAGGCGAGCGTTATCAGCAGACAGACAGACGGATTTCGGCTATTATATATATAACTAGTGTAAGCCCGTTGAATATCAACGGAGCGATTTCTCATCGCCCGTACTGAAAAATAATAATCTTAATAATATTCTAATAAATAGTCAAGTTGAAGCCAGTCCATTATTGTCTGGTTTGGCTCACCGCGTAAGCGATCAGTGTTCCGAATCGGTGATACCGGGTTCAAATCCAACTGTATGTACTTACGTCGGCGAACGTTATCAGCAGACGGACAAACGAACAAACAGACAGACGGATTTCGGATCAACGGAGCGATTTCTCATCACCCGTACACAAACATTTTACATAGATGGCGCTTTATAATAACAACAACGTAACCATTTAGCAAAGTCGCAAATTTCGAAACGATTTATAGCTATGTTCAAAATAAAAGGGATCTCGCATCATCGGCGTTGGATTATTGCGTAAGCGCTCAATGTTCCAATCTGGTGATACCGGGCTCAAATCCCACTCGCGCGACGTTCTGGTTTTTTAATTATTTGTTTACCAAGGTGAGCGTTATCAGTAGACAGACAGACACACAGACAGACAGACGGATTTCGGCTTTTATATTTATAATTATTTCATTATTTTCAGCTGTTCACCATCCACTGCTGGATGAAGACCTCTCCAATCCTCTTCTATTCCTGTCTGTCTTAAGCAACTTGCATCCAGTTAAGTCCACACATTCTTCTCAATTCATTAGCCCATATTTTACTCGGTCTACATTGCTTTCTTTCACATCCTCTCGGATACCATTCCAGTATTATCTGCCATCCATTCAACTTTTTCACACGTTCTGCTATATCTGCCACTTTGGTCATGCTTCTTCCCCATGTATTCCTCTTACGATCTCTTCTCGTCATACCGAGCATACATCTTTCCATGTTTCTCTGTGTGCGCTGGATTTTGCGTAACGTTATTGAATTTAGCATCCACGTTTCACATCCATACGTCATAACTGGCAGTACGCATTGGTCGTATGCCTTCTTTTTTAAGCATAGCGGAATGTTGGATTTAATTATATTATGTATAGATTGAAAACCTTTGAATAGCCATAAAACGATACTCACTGTAAGGTTGGCGCTTTAATTAGAGTCACGCCTGGTGATTTTAGTAGAACACTTTCAAGAGCAAGTTTAATTTAAAAACAATATCAGTTCTTGAGGATTCGTTCACAGACCTCTTAAAATTGTAATGAAATCGTAAAATTTGTTAAATTTAATTTAAATTAAAAAACTTTTTAAGCTTTTAAATGCTACACGCTAAAGCTCCATTGTAATATTGAACATTCTAAAGAATCTAATCTGAAATTCAAAGTATTCCATTGAATCGGAATTGAACTGCCGTGGCTTTACAATAAATAATCACATTTATACGATACTAAAGTGATATATCGAACGTATCTTACAGTATTAAGACACACATACCCGTATATAAACGTTCACTTTCCGGGAAAATCCCCCTAAAGGAATGTCTTATTAGTTCCGCTTCGGATACTAACAATTAACGCGAACTTCGTAAAATCTCTATTTCGTCCTTTATTGCGGCAAAGAAGAACATAATTTATTCCCTTTGTTTTCTTTTCTCTGCTGCCTTCGTCCTTATTTTTGCGCCTTAGCTTTAGCGACTAATTTCCAAAGCATGCCTTAATTTTATGACCGAATATTAGTACCTGAGCTCATTAACGGTGGACTTACCATTATCTAGAAATTATTATACCAACATACATATACATAGTAAGACCTAGCTATGTAAAGTTCACGTTACACTAGCAATATATGAAGAATTTTGACCGTTTTTAATAAAACCATGGTAATTCTAATACATTAAATCGGCAATTTTAATATCTCTTTTAGGTAAAACCACATAAGCGATAAGCGCGCCGCCGGTAACATATCATTACGTAGTTAAAAATCATTTTCCGCTCGAATTAGTACGTTAAGATAAAATGAATAAATATTGAGATAGAAAACCAATCCTTATAAACGTGGTGAAATAAAAAATTCCCTAAACAAACGCCAAATAACACGAAAAAAATGTGTAAAAAAAAAATATATTTTTGACTTTAAAAATTTGTTAGATAATTAATTATAAGTATTTTAAAGCATTAAAAAATTACAATCAATAGGGAAAATATCTGACTATTGATTTAAATACTCATTTTGAGCACAGCAACACTATATTTTGAGTTATAGACCGCAAAAGCCAAAAAAATGGATATTTTTTTTATTTTTTAAATCAGGAATATCTCATAAACGAGAGCATTTTAACAAAAATCATTATCGGATTCGAATTTAGTGGGTCAAATTTAGTAAAGATTGACTAATTTCCGCTCTGGGTATTTTTTTTGTTGCTCAGTGTTATTATTTTCGAATTATATGTACATACATATATTCAAAATTAAATTAAATGTTACTCATTAATCACTAAGGAAATGTAATAAATAAGCTTTCCTCGTGATATTTCTTAACGTTCGACAGTTTATTACTAAAAAGTGTTATAAAGTTTAATCAGAAAAACGATCTTAAAACATTTTATAGCCATCACGTTGTGGAAATAGGATCACTTCAGTCTTGTGTAAACTGTGTGTTAACATTTTATTTTCGAATTATATATATATTCAAAATTAAATTAAATGTTACTCATTAATCATTAATGCAATGTAATAAATAAGCTTTCCTCGTGATATTTCTTAACGTTCGACAGTTTATTACTAATGAGTATTACAAACTTTAATCTGAAAAACGATTTTAAAGCTTTATATAGCCATTAAGTTATGGAAATACATATGATTACTTTTGTGTAAATAATTGTGTTTCACGCGAAAAGTTTGATGCAAAAAAGTGAGAGCTGTAGGTTTTCATATAAAGAGCAGCATGCGGCTCCGGAGCCGCCGGTCCCCAAACACTAGCGTAGACCTTTTCTCAATTAAATTCGTATATAAAGTCGAACATCGATCATGTGAGGCATTTTGTAAATGTTGTACTTAGCAACCGAATTGAAACTACTTATTTGCTCTATGTAAGTACTTTGCGGCAACTTGCCTCCGGATACAGCGAGCTTTTTCCGTGAATTATCTACGAAGTTTAGGAGTATGTTGCAGCCAAGTGAACATGGAATTCCTTGTAGCTGTGAGCTGGTCAAGGATGAGGAGTGAAGCCCATCAAAGTTTCCACAGCTTCGGCAGCTGTTTAGAATTTCTGGTTTCCTTGTTGACACACACCGAATTCCTAATGATAAATCAAGTTAGCTCACTTTTGAAATCGAGTTTGAACCATCAAAAAGTTCAAATAGAAAAATAAAAACACATACTTTACATACCTATGTGTGTGTATGTTGAAAAATTCGTAAATTTATTTTGCCTCCGTATGCATAATATACAAACGAGATTTATATCCTCGTGTGTCTGCGAGGATGTGTGTTTGCTGGTAAGGCAAAATTCCCTCGAGATTTTTGCATGTTTTCATACTGAAATGATTAATGTTGTTCGCCGCGTGCTCGACGTAGTTTGCCGTTTCTAATTCTTTGATTTTATTATGCGAAATTATTCCGTTCAAAATTTCAAACCGTATTAAAGTTAATTAAATTAGCTTGTCGTGAGGCGTACCAGTGTGTTTACATGCTAAATATTATCGTCAACTTTTGACGAGAGATTTGTCAATATTGTATTATAAAGCTACTGCCGATATTGAACATGGTCTAGTTTTCATATCTACACATATGTACATAAAACACATTTTAAGAATTTGAGTTTAGTAAAATATTATATTTACGTATGTACCTATGTAATTTGAATATTTTAGCATTGAGATGTGTACTATGTCTATAAGTTAAAGCATCACGTTCAGAAATAAATAAAATATTCACTGCTTCTATGTACATTTTATTATAATATAAAGAAATGTGTTGAGTAGAGTCTCATGCTTTATATACCTATACATATGTAGGTAGGTATATTAAACTCAAAAAAATATGAGCTTTCAAATAAATAAAGTTTTTCGTGCAACTCGTATAAACTAGTTAGAAAACAAAGTCTACTCACGAAAGCAAAATAATTTTAAATTCCTTTGTATGGATTCTTGGTTATAATTTAAGATTTTTATATTTAGAAAGAATAGAGTTTTATATGTATTTAAAATCATCTTCTATATATATAAAAATGAATGTCTGTTTGTTTGTCTGTCTGTCCCTTATGGCTCCTAAACCACTCAACCGATCGCGATGAAACTTTCAGGACTTATGTGATCATGCCGGGGATGGTTCCTGTGAATAAAAATCGGGATAAAACGGGAACGAGAACGGGAACGGGCCTGCTCATGCGTCAGATAACGTACTAGGAACGGGAACGGGATCGGGATCGGGAACGGGATCAGGATCGAGAACGGGACCGGGATCTGAAATCGGAAAAAAACGGGAACGGGAACGGGCCTACTCACGCGTCAGATAACGTACTAGGAACGGGAACGGGATCGGGACCGGATCAGGACCGGGATCGGGATCGAGAACGGGAACGGGATCTGAAACGGGAACGGGAACGGGCCTGCTAACGTGTCAGATAACGTACTAGGAACGGGAACGGGATCGGGAACGGGAACGGGAACGGAAAAGGGAGCGGGAACGGTATCGGGCATTGCAACGCATGCCGGGTCAGCTAGTTCTAAATATAAATTATAAAATATTTCAATAGTTACGCTGTCTGCAATATGCATATTTGAGATTTATGGTTTTTTCAAAACGCAAAATTATATAGAATTTATGTTTTTTTATTCATATTTACATGAAATGGACTTTAGACAGTATTTGAGAATTAATTCACAAATATTGAATGGCTAGACATATATGTATGTATGTATGTACACAATGCGAGGATGTACCTATACGTTAAAAGTAAAGTTTAACTCACACACATATGTACATACATATAGGTACATACATTCAAGTCAAATTTCGACGAGTTTACTTTTTGTAATTATTCTAGTATATTGTCCTAACAAATTCGCATGGAAGATAAGTGATTATCTAGTCGCCCTGTATTTACAAGAGACGCTTTGTTTTAGACGCCAAAAGAGTCAACTAATTAAAAATGTCGACAAAGTGTGCGGCGATGTTTACCCGACCGAAAGTGGTTTTCGATTCGAAATGTATGTATAACTTGAATCGTAAATATTTTCGTTGGATGCGTGAGTGTTTTACAAGTGAAGTTTTCAAGCGAGCGATCTAAACGTTCTCGTTTTCCAACTCATTAGTGCCATGATTGCAGAATTAGGTTAATTTCGTAGATAGTTTTAGACCACTAATCCCCTAATTTTGAGGGACCGTATCATAAAACCGATAGGGGGGGGGAGACGTACATCGAGATTTATCACGGTACGGTACTAACTAATCCAGTCGATTAGACTAGATTTAGTTTGGGGGCCACTTGGTAGTTAAAAAAAAGCACTGTAGTTTTGTGGGGTAAAATTCAAATCGGAAGTGAACAAAGGGCATATAGATGAAAAAAGGGGTTAAATTTAACAAAGGTCAACTATAAAAAACAATTCCCTTAAGTGACAGGCTCAAAGAAAGCCTTTGTTCGGTGGAATATTTAGTTCAAGGCTTTTCCTGTGTGCCCACTTCTGTTTTTCTTTGAAATTCAACTTTTATACTGAAGCTTGTTGTTTTTTTTTTGTTTATTCAACAGCATACTTGTATGGGGCATTTGAAATTTTTTCGTATTAAAATCGCAAAAGCTAAAAAGTGTATGCGTTACGCAAGAGAAAGTTCATTATGCATGTTTATATCATTCCGTTGTTTCAAAAATTTGATTCAATATTTTATTCAATTTTGAGTAAAACAGAATGGTTTTTATGCATACCAAAATTATCGATACTTTTTTTCGCAAATTTAATTACAATTGGTATTAATTTTTCATTTTTAAATAAACTCATTATTATTGTACAGTGGAACCCCGTTGCATCGTTTTTCATGGGACCGTAAAAAAAAAACGATGTATGCAGAAAAACGACTTATACGATAAAGTATATTTAGTACGTAATATTTAGACGATTGATACAGGACAACGATGCAAACGAGATTATTTAACACTGTTCTTATGGGTGTTTGGCCGGGACTAAGAAAAAATAGCGATATATGCGAAAAAACAATACAAGCGAGAACGATGCAACGGGGTTCCACTGTAATCAATTCCTTATCGCTATATATAATAGCCCTGTGTGTCTGTGTGTCTGTCTGCCAATAACGCTCGCTGAGGTAAATAATTAAAAGACACGAACCGTCCGTGCGCGAGTGAGATTTGAACCTGAGATCACCAATTCGGAACAGTGAGCGATTACGCTATGATCCAACGCCGATATTGCGAGATATTTGAATATATAAATCCTTAGTAGGTTCGCGACTTTGCCAAATTTTTACTTTGTTGTATTATAAAGCACCATCTATGCAACAACTATAAAAATATTAAATTTAATATTATTAGAAATAAATTCATTTGTCAAGTTTGAAGTCAAGTTTGTCATACATACTGCACGTACACATATGCATACTCACCCACACAAACACTCACAGTACGGGTGATGATAAACCGCGCCGTTGATATTCAACGGGCTTACACTAGTATATATATGTATTAGCTGACCCGGAATGCGTCGCAATGCCCGATCCCGTTCCCGTTCCTAGTACGTTTTCTGACGCGTGAGCAGGCCCGTTCCCGTTCCCGTTCCCGTTCCAGATCCCGTTCCCGTTCCCCATCCCGGTCCCGGTCCCGGTCCCGTTTCCGTTCCCGATCCCGTTCCCGTTCCTAGTTCGTTTTCTGACGCGTGAGCAGGCCCGTTCCCGATCCGTTCCCAATCCCGGTCCCGGTCCCGTTCCCGTTCCGTTCCGTTCCTAGTACATTATCTGACGCGTGAGCAGGCCCGTTCCCGTTCCCGTTCCCGTTTTTTCACAGGAACCATCCCCGGCATGATCACAATAAGTCCTGAAAGTTTCATCGCGATCGGTCGAGTGGTTTAGGAGCCTATAAAAGACAAACAGACAGACCGACATTGATTTATATATATGTATATAGATAGATGTAGGTACATATGTATAATACTAAGTATGACATTGGTTTCTCAAACCTTGACGACAGCAACAAATGACACTTATTTTATAGATATTAAAAATAAACAATCGGAATATTAGAAGGACGATTAGAATAGCTTTATTATCAGTAAAAACTGTTTCACGATTTAAAACTTGATCACTAAATTTGACAGTTTAATGTAATTAAACTATTATAAAAGTTAGACTAGAGTCGATTGCTGGTTTTGTACGTTAGATCGAGTTCTAAAAACTTTCATTTTATTTCTGAATCGAAAACGAGCCAATCGATGCGTTTTTTTTTTATGCGAAAACCTTACGCAAATATCGACCTTTATCAGTATTCATGGTCGAAGGTGGTTCGTTAGCTCAAGACCCCTTATTATTCATTTGTTCGAACGGTTTTGCAAAATAAATGACCGAGCATCGAACCAGTAGGTGAGCTACGCTCTGCGATATCAAATTTTGCCGGCCAAATTGGCCAATTTGAGCCAATTATTTCTTGGGAAATAATTTTGTTGCGAACATTGTTACAATTGTTAGGCATTCGGGGCACGCTTTACAAACCCCCATAACCCTAATTTAAAGCTGATAAAAAGCTCGTGGAAACATTGGTTAAAATATGCCCCCTCTACTCCACCTACTTTTGTCGTACTTTTTTTCGAGCGTATTTACATTTGTTAATTGTTATTCAAATCACTGTTAATGTCATTGTTTTGCAATCGTGCTATTCATTAGTTTGCCACTCGTATTATAGGTATATTTATAACATTATATGAGTTAATACAAAATGGCTTTTTCAATATAAATCAAATGCTCAAATAGAAATTATAATTCTCATTATAAATTTATAGGATAACCGCTTCATTTAAACTGACTAAAAGCTCACAGTTAAAAGCTCTGTTATTCACAGGACAACTCTACATACTTATACAGTATCGCAAATGTAAAATTCCATTAAGGGGCTTTTAACTTTGGATTCAATAGTAGTATTTAGTTAAAAAATGTAATGTGCTGAAATAATTTCACTTAAATTTTATATTATAATATACGCATTAAATGTCATAAATGAAAATAGCATTTGATTACGTTTATTAAATCATATTTAAAACGTTGCAAAAAATAATATTAATAGATTTGACCATACACACTCTGTAATGTTACTTTTCAACAAAATTTGATCCAAAAAGTAATAAACACTTTTTAAATATGCTTATCGACTTAAATATTGCGTAAGTACTCGGTAGATATTTAAAATATTTAGTATCGCTTTGACGTGCTCGTCTACCCAATTTGAAATATCTTCGCAAAGTTAACAAACATAATTTAAATTTAACGATACCTACATTGATATTATCGTGGAATTTCGGTATACCCACTCACTTATATATATATATGTATGTATGTATGTACACTTGACTATATTATTAACGAAGTCGAATATTGGAAAAGTTACCAGTAAAGCGACAATCAAGATTGAAAGTTTAGACGCGAAAGAGCGTTGCCTTGTGACAACAATGACGTTTCGCCTAATTTATTCCATATACATACACATCATATATATTATACAGATAGTGTCGAAAGTCTCGAATCAATCTGCACGAATAAATGCGATAAAGTTTACCTACACACGTATGCGGGTATTTATATGTACGTATATATAAATTATTCGAAAAGTCGTGTGAAGCTTTTGTCGAGCTTCCGCATTAGCTTTTGTGCGCTCGACGTCAATGGATTACCCGAGGATAATGCAACACCTATGCGCAATTTTCAGCTGAAAATTTATACGATTTTCAGACGCGATATTAACGCATGAAATAAACACATATGTATGTACAAACACACGGTAAATTCACGCTCGTCGATAAATTGCTAACGCACCATTGATGCAGTTGCTCGATATTAATTTTGAACTGTTAATTAACACTTGCAAACAATGTACCAACAATGTAGTTTATAGTAAAACAGATACTCAACTATTTTGTCTAAAAATGTGGTCGTGCCTTTTATAAAGTCAAAAGATATAATCAAGCATACTTAAGTTACACTATTGCAACCTTAAATTTAATAGATTATAAGCTATAGGAATGTATCATTAATATTCAAGCGTAAGAAATCATATAAATAAGACTTTAATGAATCGTGTATTATCATAATTTTCAGCCGTTTACCATCAACTGCTGGATGAAGTCCTCTCCAATCCATTCCTATCTGTCTTAAACAATCTGCATCCACACATTATTATCTTGGACTTCTTCCACATCCTCTCGAATACCATTCAAGTATTTCTCGCGTTCATCTGCCATCCATTCTTCTCGCTGTGTTCAGCTTTTTCACACGTTCCGCTATATCTGCCACTTTGGTCATGCTTCTTACCCATATATTCACCTTACGATATCTTCTTATTTTACGAAGTGCTTTGTAGTATTGTTGGATTCAGCATTCGCGTTTCACATCCATACGTCACAGTTGGCACTACGCAGTGGAATGAAAGAAGATTAACTGTGACTTGAATAAAATATTCTCTAAAAAGGGCTGTGGAGTTGGAGTCGGAGTCATAAAAAATCGAGCGACTTCGACTCCATTTTCCGCATTTAATTTAATTTTTAAAACAAACTTTCGATTGTTGGTTAACAAAAACACCGTCCCACAATAGCACTCCATCAATTATTCGACCGGTTCATCATTTCCAGGACAAAGGAGCTGTCTAAAATCTTTAGATGTTTCAGAAGACGTCTTTCGGTTCAAATCGAGGGTAATATTGCTCTTGTGCAAGAGAACGTTGAAGAAAACCACAAAATCTTGACGAAAAGACGTTATCAACGTTTGAGGGGCCAACAAACACAATCCAGAGATGTGGTTCCAATAGGATAGGGAAATGAATCATGATGGTGCACTGATTACGTAGACCGTCAAAGTACATATGGCTCTGTTTTTGGAGGAAATTTTAATGGTCTAGTCCAGGGATTCCCAACCCCGTGCCCGCGGGCACCATGGCGCCCGCTGACCGATTTGTGTGCGCCCGCCACTATTCGACCACGACAGAATTTTTTTAACTTGGAGTTGCAAGGAAAAGACAAACATGTAGCTAAAATGATGGGCTATGTAAACTCATTTAAAGCCAAACGGTTTTTGTGAATATCACATCTGCAGATGAAGTCTCTCGTGCATTTCCCAAATATGAAGAAAATGGCAGGTAACAGTGAATTCAACGTGTCATTATTTGTTAAGTACCTTCAAGTGCTTCAAGAAGAGTTTGAAAAGAGATTTCAACAGTTTACTATCATCGAGCCAATGGTCTCATTTTTCATCAATCCTTTTACTTGCCAAATAAATATAATGGAAATAGCTGCATACATAGCAAAGTTTGTTCAAGTGAAGGACTTTCAAAATGATATTATGCTAAAATCTTTAATATCACATAAGGACTTCTGGAATACAGTGGACAGAAAAAAGTTTTCATTCTTAAAAAAAGCGGCATTTTTTGTGTATTATTTATTACCTACATATTATGTATGTATATTCAACTATAAATTTGCTTTGAAAAAATAAGTGGTGCCGGCTGCCCTAACAATATTTTAAAATGTGCTCTAGGATACAAAGAGGTTGGGAACCCCTGGTCTAGTCTAATGGCCATTGCGTTTACTTACTTGATTTGATCCTCGACTTATTTCTGTGGGGCTTTTCAAAGTTTGGGGTGAATGTGAATAAACTAATAACCACCCAGCAGCTGAAAGCTGACATTAGAGAAGAGACTAACGAGCGTTAAGACCTGAAATCCTAATAAAAGTGATGGAAAATGCGTGTAAATGAGCCTGACAGGTTGAAGCTAAAAATGACAATTCGAAAATTAACCTATTCGTCGCATTGGTTGGTGAAATTACGACTATATTTATGTATCTGGAAATGGAAAATGTCGGAGTCGAGTTTTTATTACTTTATCCTAATCGGATAAAGTATTGTGATCGTGCGAAAATTTGACCTCGAGATTTTGACTGCTCCGGCGATCTTGTCGAAAATTTATATTTATAATTTTCATATAAAAATTAAAGTGGTAATTGAATATATGTATGCCAAAGATCGTATTTTACAAACATAGTAATTTCATGATATTTATGTATGTATTTTGGTCGGTGTGGTGGTGTGCATGCATTTTATTTACTTACGTACTTGAAAAAATAATTTCGTTACTCTTTGTATTCCTCAAATATATGGATAAAGTCATGGGTTGGCCACACCCAAATTTTTTTTTAAATCGACTCCAAATTACTCCTTTCGTTTTGGAGATGGCTTGTATCCGATTAACGTCAACGTCATTATATTTTATATTGTAGGTACTTACACATGTACATACATAGATCAGCCTAAGATCTCGTCACAGATTTATACTTTTCATACAGACGAAGTAATAATTTTCACTCAGCGAGCACACTTATAGAATGTAAACTATACGGTAGCATCTGCATAAAGCCGTGGCTCTTAAAGAATAAACGACGATGTGCGGTCGAAACGGGGTCGCTGCAGTTCTATGCACCAGAAGTGACCCAGCAATATCCGGAACTATCCCCTAGTGGTGGTGGTGGTGGTTTTAAAATGTGAAAAGTGTCCTCTTCCCGAATGGTTACTTGGGGCATGACCGCTGGCTCAATTTCGTTCTGTATCAAGATTGAAAGCTGGGTCGTGCTGACCAGTTTGACCCACGTATTCGTACATACATACATATGTATATCCTCTTCTGCACAGTCGTGCACTGTTATCTGATTGTGCAACAGATATGTCGGATAAATGCATAGGTGTGTCCATTCGCACTATGCAACCTTTCAAATGCGAATTTGAAACAGATTCCAGACCGGATTTTGGTTTCCGGTGTTGGTTTGTCTGTGTGGTTGCGCTACTTGTTGCATTTTCGAACTGTGTGTGGTCTGTAAGGCATTATGTGCATATAATAATATATTTGGTGAATATGACTGGTTCTAAAGAAGAAGAAATAAAACTTTGCTTTTTGATCCAATATAACGACCAATGCGTACTGCCAGTTATGACGTATGGATGTGAAATGTGGATGCTAAATTCAAGAATATTACGCAAGATCCAGTGCACACAAAGAAGCATGGAAAGATGTATGCTCGGCATTACGAGAAGAGATAAGAGATAAGAATCGTGACCAAGGTGGCAGATATAGCGGAACGTGTGAAAAAGTTGAATGGATGGCAGATAATACTGGAATGGTATCCGAGAGGATGTGAAAGGAAGCAAAATAGACCGAGTGGAAGATGGGTTGATAAATTGAGAAGAAGTGGATGCAGATTACTCAAGACAGACAGGAATGGAAGAGGATTGGAGATGCCTTCAACCAGCAGTGGATGGTGAATGACTGAAAATGATGATATATGTATATTACAGGCAAAGTTTGAAATTCCGCATTGTATAAAAAGTCTAGGTATTTTATGCATCGTCCCAAATGCCCAAAAGCACGTGTGAAAAACTAAAGCTTGAGAAATATCGAAATGGTTCAAATTATCCTGTAGAATCAGTTGATCAGATTGTTGAAATAATAATGATTCATGTATTAAAATTGTTCAAGATTGATATTTAAGTTATCAAGTACTTTTGGTCAGTGTGTATTATTAGCGAGCATTTTTCTCAGAATCTGTTGATAGTGTCGAGGTGAAAATTTATATTTATATTTTTTTATATAAGCTGTAAAATATGATAAGGTTTCGGTGAAAATCCGTCGTACAAAAGTGATAGTTTATTCTCGTACAAAGTTTGACCTTTTATGTTTTTTGTTCTCTCAAATCTGATTTACATTGTTTACTGTAAATTTATGGTACTTTTAACACGAAACAGTCATAAAAATCATAAAACTCGTTCAACTTGAAGCGGAGGTTGACTTTAGTAGAAAAAATAGCAGATTTTCGATATGAAGCGCGGCGTAATCTTTTATTTCTCGCAAATATTTTAAATGTACTGTGGATTTTATGCTTTATATAGTGGTGTAGGCAATTTTTTACTATGAAATTTCCACTATGTATCCATAGAATATATTAACAATTTAATTATTGCAACGACAAAGGCGAATAAATCTCGTCAACACGGTGTTCATAACACGCTCACACGATAAACATATGTACATATGTACAAAAAAGTGCACAAATCAAACACTGTCTGAAAAATAAATTATTTTAATAATTTGGTGATATAGTCGGAATCATTCGCGTTAATTTGCGATAGTTTGATGCATTTGCGAAATTATTTACCCATACGAGCGGTTAATTATGTATGTGAAACAACAAACCGTGGCTCGCGTGAATTACAAATATGTGCGATGTCGCGTGTTCGACAGAACCTTGTAGAGTTGCACTGTAATTGCAGTTTTTTTTTTTTAATAATTTTTTTTACGTGCATAACGTAACGACTTGGCACGATACGAGTGTGGGGTTTAAAAAGTCGAGCTTTTAATGTTTAATTTTTCAGCATAATCTTATCCTAATGTGTCGAGTCGAGTGTATTACTCTTATTGTTTAACCTTTTTAATGGAATATGAAGCTCTTTGTATTAAAGTGTGATAAAATTTAAAGTCAAATGTTTATTATATTTAATTTGTTTTAATAAAAGATTCAACTGTGTATTGTGATTATTTGACAGGGTGAAAAATAATCCAAATTAATACAAACTTTATGTTACTGTTGCAGATTTCATTTTTACAACACCAATCTTTAATATTGTCAAACTTAATTTGGCATGAAGTGAAAATTGTATTTGACAGTGTTAAATCGTCAATTACACTGTTCGACAAATGACGACTTTTTCTTTGTTTCCGAGACGATATATGACTTTTCTTATAGATCTATGCCCAGTGAACACGAATCTGGTAATAAATAAATGTTGATTGGCTCGAGATTCGGAGATATATGTGTTTTTTAAATCACGCGATTTTTCTATTTCTTGGTGTTGTTCGTTCGATGTCTCAAAATTTGTCAATTGCTTGTTCAAAATGAATATTGGAATCTATAGTTGGGTATTTTATCTTTCATTTGTGGTACTTTTCAGCTTTCAGATATTTCTAAGTAGTCGTCCAGTTCAAATCAAAAGTCAAAAGTATGTATTTTCACTTGGGATTTTTTCCCACTGTTAATACAATTTTATTTTGAGTATTTTTTATTGAAACATGTTTATTGAGATAGTGTTCTGGCCACACTATTTTTTTTTTTTGTTTAAAAGCGTTAATTGGAAGTGTGCTGAACTTTAAATCGGTAAAATAGCTAGCTTAAATCGCGTACTACTGAGACCAAATTTGTGCTGTATATGGTAGCTCTTAGGTCTCAGATTTTAAATAATTTTGTAATGAAGTAATTAGGTTTTGAATTTAATTATGTATTTGTTAAATACGAATATTCGATAAATTCGATTCGATAAATTCAATAGAGTTGATAAGAGTTTTGATAAAGTTCTGTTCATGAGAATAATTTATTTACATCTTCGTGATTTTTGATACCAATTTGTGTTGATATGAAAAAAATTGATTGAACTCGGTCAAAAGCCTTTTTTTCTTGCCAGAGTGACTTTTATATGTAAAGTAGTATATTTTGAAAATAAATTGAAAATAAATGTGAATAGACATATGTTATAAGATTGAAAATTGGAATCCAAATACACAATGGACAGTATTGACATGGTATGGATAAATTCACCATAACGACGAATGAGAGATTATATAATAATATTTTTGATACGTTTCTGAATATTCAACGACCGAATCGATTCCAGTTGTCTGAATGTATTATCGCAATAGAGCTTATTCAAACGAAACGATTATCTCGCATTTCGAGAGCGAACGTTGATAAGTCGTGGAAGAAGATGAAGAAGCGCGCACACACAAAAAAAAAAAAAAAAATAAAAAAAAAAAAAACGAAAAAGAAAAACCTTTTCGCCATATTAACACACTGAGAGGCAATTACTTCTACCATTTATCATTTCGTCCAAATGATATAAGATGGATCGACAAAGAAAGAAGAAAAATTGCTTTCACGACCGTATTGATAGTGGACTCTCGCTCTCTTTTCACTTATCAATTGTCAGTGAGATTTATTATTAAAACACAAAAAGTCAACTATAAAGACAATACATAATTCCGCGCGTGTATTTATTTCGTTATGGTAAAACATAAAATCATAGAGTACGGTCGTCTGAAATATAATACATACGTATACCTAATATAATGTATTATTTTCCATCTGAAAAAACACACACATACTTACACTTTCGTCTATCTGATTTACAAATGGAAGAATTTCTTTTGAAAGCTATGAAGAATATCTTTCGCCAATTCTTTTATTTATTTTCGCCGAATAAAAAAAACTTGCTTCAAAGATTACATTTAGCGTGAATGGAGACTTCTTTGAAACTCTCAGACGAAAATTCACATCTGTGAAATATTAAAATAATAGATACAATATTTTCCCTTTTTTTTGTTATTCCCTTTCTTACAATTAATCTATTACAATTTTTCGTCTACAGTTGAAAGCTTCAACGTAAAGCTTTTTAGACGTGAACCAGCTAATATTGTCAAATAAAACACTTAAGATTACCATTATTTTATCAATCTAAGTCTAATGCCCGAAAGCTTTTTATTTTTGTTAATATATGTATGTATAATTTTATATATTATAAAAATATAACCAAAAATATATTTTTTTCCTTCTACTGTAATTCTAGCGTTTGATTGCGGAATTTTCGCCCGACGAATAAAATAAAAACTAAAATATTCTTCAAAGGAATTTAATATTAGTTCAAACTAAAGCTAAATAAATATTTTTAAGGATAAAGATGTTCTGCAAACCTATTCATAAATGAAGATTTGATTTTATTTTGTGGTTCAAATATGATTCTTTCAAATAAATTGTCATAACGCATACAGGTTGCAAAAACTACAAAATAGAGCTATGCGGAGTATTTTAAATGTCAATAGATTAACTAGTGCAAGATGAATGAATTGAATTGGACGAATTTAAATAAAACCTTAAAAGTGTGCTTGTTAGTATATGTATATTTTTAAATTGGATAAGAATTTATTACCAAAAATATTTAATAAGAGGGTATAATATACATAGTCATAATACAAGAATAAGTTAAAAATTAAGTAGATCCAGGAAAAGTATTTTGTACAGGGGTGCTGTTGAATATAATGGCCTCCCAGAAGTTCTCAGAAATATAAATAAAATTAATAGATTCCTGGCAGCCTTAAAACACCACCTCTGTACAAATGCTAGTAGATAATAATTTTATTTTGTAATTTTAGCTTTGAGTAATGTTTTTTTGTAATTAATAAATAAATAAATAAATATTGAATAGATCTCAAATGTATGTATTTGTAGGTATATGTATCTATGTGAAATATCGGCTTACATCCGATCCATCTCTGGACACGGAAAGTTAAAATAACACAAACTTACAAGGTATTCATTGAAAATCTCATTATAAAGTATTCGACTGGCAAACTTTTACCATATTTCGTAAAGCTGAATTTTCAGAATTTAGTATTTATGACATTGGTCTTAAAAAATAATATCCCAAGGGAGAATGCCGCTGCCGCGTAGGAACGGGGGCGAAAATAATAAATAAATACAAAAATACCGAAGTGTAATTTTAATATCACGCACACGAATTATGATTATGACAAAGTAGAAGAATGAATAAATAATACGATTTTCATGCAACAAAATCGTACTGCCCCCAGACTCGCGGGGTCGAAATTAATGGTATTTCATTTTGGGAATTTGGAACGGGGCAGGATACCATCTGGCGCCCCTGGAATTAATTATATTCCAGGGTCGAGGCCCTTAGGAAAAAGAAAGAGGTCCAGGGCTTTTCAGAAAAGATCAGATATTGTCTGTCCGCAGCCTCAGATTTACGACCGGAAGCGAGAAACTCACGGATTTCGCATTAGCGCCGGGAGATTGTTTGTCTTCCCGTTCCAGTTTCAGTTCCCGGCCGTTCCAGCTCGGAATTGTACTTGATTAAATGATCCAAGCCCTGGGCCCAAACGTAATATCTCAATTTATTGATTCAACTCGCGGAAGTACAATAATAAACAGACGAACGCGAACGAACGCAACGGAAACGGCGAACGGAATATGCGCTCGTATGATAAATACTAACTAGCTCGAGTGCCGGGCGTTGTCGGGGTGTAAATTTACGATTCAACTTTGTATTATCCTACGCTTGTGACCCGCACGATTATATTGAGTGGTTGTATTAAATTTGACACCGCTTAATCCAGCGGTCGGGAACCTTTTTCGAGCTAGGAAACAAATTAGGGAAAACCATGCAAAATTGGTAAGCTTGCAAGTCGCAACCTACTATTTTCGGATTATACATATATTCAGATTAACACAATCAAGCAACGAAATTAGGATAAAAAATTAATTTTAATAAAACTAAAATTATGTTTAATGAATTTTGCACGCAAAACGTAGTCACTGTAGATCAGTGGTAGGGAACCTTTTTCAAGCTAGGAGCCAAACTAAGGATAACCTTGCAAAATTAGTAAGCTTGGGAGCCGCAACATATTATTTTCGGATTATATATTCAAAATTAAATGAAACATTGCTCTTTTAAGAAATGGATAGCTGTAAGAAATACGTTATCTTCATGAAATTGTTTAATGTACAACAGTTTATTACTAAAAAGTATTACAAATTTTAATCTGAAAAGCGATCTTATAGCTTTTTATAGTCATTAAGTTATGAAAATAGTATTCATTTTGATTTTGTGTAAATTGTGTGTTTCGCGCAAAACGTTGGATGACAGGGAGAATCGCAGGTTTCCATACAAAGAGCCGCATGCGGCTCCGGAGCCGCCGGTTCCTGACCGCTGCTGTAGATAATCATATTGTAGAGATAGTTGAAAGTTATTTATACCTAGGACAATTAGTGAATATGACTGGTTGTAACGAAGAAAAAATAAAACGTAGAATGAAACTAGGATGGAGTGCTTTTGGAAGAATGAACATTGTTTTTAAATCCAACATTCCGCTATGATTAAAAAATAAGGCATACGACCAATGCGTACTGCCAGTTATGACGTTTGGATGTGAAACGTGGATGCTAAGTATAAGAATTTTACGCAAGATCCAGTGCACACAGAGAATCATGGAAAGATGAATGCTCGGTATAAAGAGAAGAGATCGTAAGAGGAATGCATGGGTAAGAAGCATGAGCAAGGTGGCAGATATAGCAGCGCGTGTGAAAAATTTGAACTCCGACATATAGCGAGAAAAAATGGATGGAATGCGAGAGGATGTGAAAGAAAGCAAGGCAGATCGAGTGGAATATGTGCTGATGCATTGAGAAGAATGTGTGGAGTGATGATGATGACATATGTATGTATGTACATATGTATGTACAGACATATATTCAAAATTAAATTATATGTTACTTGTTTTTGAAATGGATAGCTGTAAGAAATAAGTTATCATCATGATATTTCTTAATGTTGGACAGTTTATTACTAAGAAGTATAACGGAGTTTAGTCTTAAAAACGACTTCATTTTGATTCAGCGAAAACCGAATATTTTCATACAAAGAGCCGCATGCGGCTCCGGAGCCGCCAGTTCCCGACCACTGGCTTAATCTAACGGTGTGAGAATATATACGCGATTTGGGGCAATTACACGTTTAATATATGTTTATTTACATGACATGTATGATATTTTGCATTTACGCCGAATATAAGCAAATGTTTTCGTTTTTTGAATTATTTTAATTATTCTGAGCGGATTTTGAATTCTATCGCTTTTTTTATAATGACCTAAGTTGTGTAATTTTAAAAGTATTTTAGATTGAAATTGAAATGTACGAATTTTTCAGTTGTGACAGTGACAATTTTGTATTATTAAATTCTCTGCCTTCAAAATAGCCCTTTATTGTGACAGTCTTTCTCAAATAAATATATAGAATTTTACGAAATGTTTTTAACTATAAAATAAGTTATTCACTGTGTAGTTAATATTTCATTCACAACAAATGTCAAAATTTTCTTCAAACGTCGCCGACGCCGTGAGTGACGTAGATTCTCTCCGTAAAGAAAAACGATACAGATAATAAATTAATATTATATATTTAGATTGTTGGACATGTGCAATGCATCTAGATGATTTAAATCCAATGAATAGATGATTTAAAAATTGGAAAATACAGCTGAAAAGTCAGTTTGCATTGGCTCGAACGTGCGCCCTTTATCCTGTCTCTATAATAAGCAGTGAGATTTATGGCCTTTCGCACGTTGCATCGCCTCGGGTGCACTAAATCACACACAAAAATGCACTATTGTGCAACGTCATCGATAATACTATCATAATTCACCTAGCTAGTCTCACAGTTCGACGTGCAAATGTCAACTTTCGTTGACGTATTATTCCGCAGTAGCCAACGTGCATTGTTTCCGTTCGGTCACATTAATGCAACACTGTAACGTTTTTCTGTGGAAAATTTTAATTTTTCCGATTGTTTAAAAGCTCGCCAAAGCTGTGTTAAATCAAAATTACGGCGTTAGTGGGAATTTAATTCGTTTTAGTGCCCTGTCGCTGACCAGTGTCAATATTTGCGCGATCCCGGATTGGGATTTGACCCGTGGACCTTTCATCGACGAATAATGACCGTATCAACGGAATACGAGTCCCCGAACTACTATAAATCTAGGTGTCGATGCTAAATCAAGCGTTTGAATTCGATTTACGCGTATATTAGCGATGGTATTGTACTGCTAATAATAATATTATAATTGAACAAATATCACATGTATGCATACTGACATAATTCCAATTAGTTTTCAAAAATAGCTCTAGGTTAATTTGTCTTTATTGACAGGAAACATTTCAATTTCCTGGAATATAATCTTACAAGTGATATTTACATTTTGATTTCATCAATATTCGCTCATCCAAAAGGTTCATTTTAGCGCTTCAATTGTGGCGAAAATTACCCTCGAAAAAATACGACAGAATAAAGCAAAAGCGAGATTTTCTCATTTTTACGCATTTAAAACAATATTTGACTTTCGCACAGTGACTTTAATTAAAATTTGAACTCGATAAATTGTACTGATGATGCCGAACATTAATCAAGCGTCACAAAAATAAATTTTAAATTGATTTCGGCAGATGTTTCATCCGAAAACGAATAGCGTTGCCGGAAAAGCGCCCGTCTCTTGACAGATACGATATTAAATACAGAATAATTTCCAATTTCGTCATTCAAACTTTGAACTCCTTTTGACCTATGAAAGATAACCTTGTCCAGTGTATATTTAACTTCGAATTTCATACTATACAGAGAGTTTTCTTTATAAACGTACACATCCACATACACGTGTATTTTGATCATTTTGACTAACAGTGACACGTTAGATTACACTACGTTACAAATGACACTAAGAATGGTATAACTTTTTTTTTATAGATTAACGCCCACTGAAAACGAACCTGATAGTGAAAAAATGCTGAATTGTTCGAGTTTGAGTAATATTGTAAAGGCGTGTTTTAAATTTAATATTTCTTGGTACAGTACAGTTGATTTCTCAAAATCTGCTAATTTTCTGTACAAAATTAATATTGAAATACGTATTCAGGTATTTTATCATTCATATATATCTATTACCAAACAACTGTCAAATCTTCCTAGATAGTCGTCCAGGTCTAGTAAAAATGAAAAATTTGTGCGTTCACTTTGGCCAGTATTTATTGGTTCAGTAACTTTTCCAATTTTCGATCCGTTATTCTAACCAAATGGTGAGTAATTTTAATAAATAGTCAGTGAATTTGTAAAGGATCAGTACTAAAGTAATCAGTAAATACATTAAATGGTTATTAATACTAAACGGTAAGTAAATTTATATAAACGGTCGGTAAAATGTTACCAAAAATATATTTTTAACTATTTATTATTTTTACTGACCGTTTATTGATTTAAATAATGCCTTTCACTTTGATTTGTTCCCCCGGTATGTGTATTTTTTTAACACGTTTTGTAGATTTTGATTTTTATCAAAGTATTTTTGTTTTCAATATACCTATTTATACATAAAAGTGTTGATTTCAAGTGTACATAGTTGATTCAGTTAAATTTCTGTTTACTGGACATAAATCTATAAGAAAAGCTATATTTCATCGCTGAACCATTTTTGATTGGGTACAGTAGGTTCAATTGAGCTTTAGAAGTATGCAAAGATTCTAGATATGTTTTATGAAAAACCTTAGTGATCTATATTATAATGATTGATTATGGCACATTTTTATGGCTAAGGCGCTGCGTTATCTCTGTTTTTTTCATATTTACTACAGTTTTTTCCGCCAATTTGTAATAAAATATATACAAAAAAACACCTGATACTTTAGTTGGTAATTTTATATTTGAAAATAGGTTCAAAATTCAATTAAAACGTTGCGGTTTGCCGACGTCGAGCGTCAACGTCGCTCAAACAACTACAGGGTGCGCCACACCGCCTCGCTTACATTTTGCACGTTGTTTGACGTGTTTATTTGCGAATTGTCACTCGGATATAAATCACAGAGTATTCCGGGAAGATGTCGCCATTGTTTGAGTACGCACAATACGTACGTGCGAATAAATATTGAACGTTGCGAACGCGCCGAAGCGTCAAAACGCGCGCGTGTCGTCAATATAATCGCGTCGGTCGTTTCGCAACTTTCAATGGAGGTTTAATATTTCATATCGGGTTTCCAAAGTACATAGAACCTGGCAAAATGGGCAGACGACTAAATCGAATCAAATGTGACATGTTTAATGCTAAATAAATGGGGGCAAATGAACGTCGCTCCGAAGGCATTTGTAATTAAAATTGTATACTTCGAATTGATTTGATTTTAATGTTGAAATGATTGAAACGTTTCCATCATTGATAGAATTCAATCTTGAATAATTTATAATACCGCATAGGTTATTCTATACTTTTAAAGTAATTAGTCACTATTTGATTCGTTATGTATGAGGGATTCTTCGAAAGATATCTTGTTGCTTTATATTACTATGTACATAGGTATATAAAGCCTCGTAAATCCGTGTGTCTATCGGTTAAAACCCTTTGCTTTCATTGAAAATTTAAATGCTGATTTTTTTCACGTTACAAATAAGTCCAATTATTCAATAATTCATCATTTCAATTGAAATTTCAAACAATTTTAATCGAATCGATTTAAAAAAAAACGCTACTACATACTACTGTTCGAAATTAAATTTTGTTCTTTAACCAAAATTAATTGATAGTTATTTATACCCAGGGCAATTGGTGAATATGACTGGGTGTAAAGAACAAGAATGAAACTAGAAACTAGGCTGAATTCAAGAATGTTACGTAAGATCCAGTGCACACATGGAAATGTACATACATATACTCGGTATAACAAAAAGAGATCGTAAGAGGAATACAGGGGTAAGAAGTATGACCAAAGTGGACGATATAGCGGAACGTGTGAAAAAGTGGCAATGGCACATAGTTAGAAGAATGGATGGCAGATGAACGCGAGAAATACTCGGATATAATAATATTTGGAAGAATATAATATTTGGAAGAATGAACATAGTTTTTAAATCCAACATTCCGTTGTGCTTAAAAAATAAGGCATACGACCAATGCGTTCTGCCAGTTATGACGTGTGGATGTGAAACGTGGATGCTAAATTCAATAATGTTACGCAAGATCCAGTGCACACAGAGAAGCATGAAAAAATGTATTCTCGGTATAACGAGAAGAGATTGTAAGAGGACTACATGGGTAAGAAGCGGATATGGATGGCAAATGGTTGCCAGAAATACTGGAATGGTATCCGAGAGGATGTGAAAGAAAGCAAGACGATGGGCTGATGAATAGAGATGAATGTGTCGAGTCAAGTGGATGCAGATTGCTCAAGACAGACAAGAATGGAAGCAGTAGACGGTGAACAAAATTTAATTTCGAATTCATCAAATTCATTCGCAGTTTCATTATACATATTTTATTTTAAATGAAAATATAAACTATTTTTCATGTCATTTACTGTTTAAAAGACTTATGCTTGTATGAAAAATAATTTACTATCATGTTTATTAAACTACATTAACACGTTAATATTCCACATGACCTCTCACTGAACACATTCGAAACAAAGAAGATCCATTGACGTATTATCGAGGTTTGACACAAAACCCCTCCTCACTCACCATCGGAAGGACATTATTCCGTATTCAAAACGTTCGGTTATGAAAGTTTCACCATTTCCCATAGTAGCATCCGCCGCGTAGCTTTTCTGGGCGTGGTTGAGAGCTTTCGGATGTCAAACTCGCTGAATACAAATGCATTGCTAGTGAAAGCTCCCCATCCGGTCTCTCTATAAACAAACTATGTCTAAGCATTATATATACTGTTATATCTACATACATACATGCATAAGCTCGGTCCAAATGCAATTATATATATAATAGCCGAAATCCGTCTGTCTGTCTGTCTGTCTGCTGATGAAAAATAATTAAAAAACCAGAATGAGTGGGGAATCGAACCCAGGACCCCAAGCTCGAGAGTAATCACGCTAACGCTATACTCTATCGCCCTTGGTCGATTTAGTCCTTTTGTTTTTAAACATTACCTATAATTAAAATAAATAGGAAATGAGGAAAAATAATTAAAAAACCAGAATGAGTGGGGATCGAACCCGGGACGCCAGGTCGGGAGTAATCGTGCTAATCGTGCTTTACCTACAAAAGGGATCGTGAATCTACTAATAATACATAGATGACGCTATAAAAACTATTATTTAATTTGTTTTTTGATTTTTACAAAATCACTTACAAAATTATAATTATTATATATGTATATATAATAATTAATAATTATAATATAAATAGTAAAGTAAAAAAAATATATTTTATCAATTTGGCATTCTTTGTATAAAATCGCGCCATAGATGGCGCATTTTTGCATACATACATACATAGATGCTATACTATAGACAACTATAAAAGCTATTAAATTTAATATATAATTTTCCAGTACGGGTGATGAGAACACTCCGTTGATATTCAACGGGCTTACAACTAGTTCATACATATGTACATATATTGTTACAAATCCAGGTATAAAATAAGACCCTTCGTCGCTACACAAATTACAAGGTCAGTTACAATTGCAGTCACAAATATTTTGTGTGGAATGTCCCCACCGCTAAAAATGATCAGAATTATGAACAAAGGGTCCCCCTCCAAATTTCAAAAACGACCGCGTCTATAAGTATAAGATGGATTTCTATATTAAGAGAGATCTCACTATCAGTCGTAGAGTAATATACATAAAAATGTAAATCGACTTTCATTACGGAGTGGTGATCCACATCTTACCTGGTGGCAGCGGATAATTATAATAAAACATAACATCGACACACAAAACACCACCACCCTCTCAGATGTAACAGTACGTGTTATAATAAAATCTTGTACATTAGCTAGATTTCGTCGCGACAGGTTAAAATACCAATCAATATGGAGTCCCGTAGGACGCGTAGCCGAGGAAAGTCTGGGAAAACTACGACATAAAAGAAAATTAATAAAACATGAAAACTGCCGTTTGGCCGGGCATAATGTGCTACTAATCTTGATATATTGCGCAAACTTCCACTCGGCCTGGGGTCACCCCGATGTGGGGTCAACCGACGCAGAAAGTTGTGTTTCATAATTCATAACTCGCTGGTCGTTCGTTGTGACCGTGCAAAATTAATGCGAAATCAAAATTTTATCAACGAGGAACTCGCAACGTGATGGTGTATGTATATGCTTAAAATTATGCTTTGTGTGCGACGGATGAAGCTGATAGCCGTGTTTTGAATAATGTACATATGTACATACATATGTAGGTAGGTGAGAAAATAAATAAATATTACATATATGTACACTGAAGTAAATAATTAAATTGTTGAAAAATCAGCATATTACACTAATAAAAAGCTGTATAAAAAAAATAGTAATAGAAATGCACACTTGTAAAAATGGTTCAACGTTTGATTCAAAGCTTTATTTAGTCTGGCTTTGGTTTTTGTTTGTTTACGTTTCAAAATTTATTTAGCAAGAAGCTTTTCTTTAAAAAAAAATTACTGTAAGATTTTCCTTGTCCAAAAAGTAAAAATTTTTTTGCTTAAAGTAAATTTCCAATCAAAACTTTCTTCAAACAAACCGAAGCCAATCGATTTAAAGCAGTTCTTGGTTTTGGTTCGTGCATTAATATTTAGTTTTGGATTTGATTTGTTCATCACTGGTTTGCATAACTTTAAATATACTGTGCAACAAAAAATCACGTTTTTTACGAGACCCAAAAATTATTACTAATTTTGACATATGATAATGAAATTTGTTGGTTGAATCTTGTTTATGAGATATGATATGTTTTGTCATTTTGAACACAACATTTAGTACTTTTGTGTTCAAAGTGAGTATTGAAAGCAATAGTCGGATATTTTTGCTATCAGTTATGATATTTGAAAGCTTTAAAATATGTAATCGTCATAATTTCTTTATTGCACAGTGCTATTCTTTGAGGATTTTCATTGAATTCCATTGAATATTTGACATATTGCAAAAAGGAAAATCTTAAAAAAAAAATGAAAACTGAGATAAGTTCACATCTGTATAGCATATACTATCTTTAATCTACTGCATTGATGAGATATAATATATTGATATTTTATCCCGCCACGTTTTGAACTATTAAGTTTTATAGGTATTATAATTATTTTTATTACTAAAAATGACTACTTTTACTTCATTGGACCAGTATTATATCTTTGAATTATATATTTGCTAGTAAAAATGATAACATATTCAAAAGTAATTATCTCATAACTCATACTTACAGAACAATAAAAGTTAAAGCGATATAGCAGATTTCTACATGTTTACTTGAATGGTCCATTTAAAACGGCGAACACTAATACTGAGAATCTCTTACAGTGCAGTACAATCACACTCGGGAGAGTTAAAAGTGTTGCTTGAAATTGTTTGTATTTAGTTGCGTTCGTTGGTGTGAATAACCCGTGGAATCTCGCCATTAATCTAATGTAGTTTTAGACTATTGAATTAGTTGTATTAGGGTATCGAGTATTTTGCAAGTTTTCATTTTTGTGTGTCGTAAATAATTACAGAAATCAAGTTAGCCCTAATTAAGAAGCAATTAGGAGATTTCGCAGTAGCTGGCGTTGCAAAACAAACACAAACCCATGGCTAGTTTAACCCTCACACCCTCAAGGAGTGGCCTTTCAATGGAAAAATAAACAAACCCCTACTGTGGGAGGTCGAGCTGGGTTAGCAGTTACCCCCTGGTGTAATTTTTCCGATGGAAAATGCATTTTCCGAGGGGCGTCACTGCAGTTTCAGCGCCAAAACTAAGTGTTTTTCTATTGAAATTACATTATTTTTTTTAGGAACAGTGTTTTCAATTCAATTTTAGGTCAATATCATAATACACTTGCAGTTTGTACAATATACCGAATATACTTTTTATATTTAAATAATTAAATAATAATATGTACATACAAATGTATATTGATTCCTTAGGGTGCTTTTTACTTTGACGATTACTTTCATATCATATTATATATATGTATATAATAGCCGAAATCCGTCTGTCTGTCTGTCTGTCTGTCTGCCTGTCTGCTGATAACGCTCGCTGAGGAAATTTTTTTAAAAAACTACTAGAAAGAGTAGAGGATCGAACCCACGACCTTAGGCTCGAGAGTCATCACGCTAACGCTAAACTCTATCGCCCTTGGTCGGTTTAGTCCTTTTTTTTAAACATATCGTGACTCGGCTTTATTTACAAAAGGGATCGTGGTTCTGCTAATAATACATAGATGGCATTATAGAAACTATTTTTTTTTTTTTTTGATTTTTGATTTTTACAAAATCACTTACAAAATTATAATTATACTATAAATAGTAAAGTAAAAAATTTTTTTTTTTTGAGTGGGTATCGAAAGCGTTCAATTAGTGGGGATTGCTATAATACATAGATGGTGCTATAAAACAATTTTTTTATTGTTTTTTTTTTTTCGATCAATTAGTCTCTATTAAAAGAGCGCTTTACGATATTTAAAATTCAGCGGGCGTTGATATTCAACGGGCTTACACTAGTATGCATATAAAAGGTACTAGCTTATTGCCCGTTGATATTCAACGCCCGCTGAATTTTTAATGGTTTTGATTTTTGGATCTGGGGGGTGGTAAGGGGCCGGCATAGCTTTTCGGGAGTGCAAAAGTGGTGCCGTAGGGGAAGGGGAGGGGTCTGGGGGGTGGTGAGGGCCGGCATGGCTTTAAGGGGTATCAAAAGTTGAAAAAATCGACCAAAAAAAATCCAAAAAAAAAGTTGGAAAAATCCAAAAAAACCGAAAAAAATTTTTTTTTCAAAAATATATTCATTGAAAAAAACTCGAAAAAACCTATAATGACGTCATAGCGTTATGGGACAGACACACACACAGACAGACGGACACACATTAAGCTCTTTATTAATATAATAATTATTAATATAATACGACCAATGCGTACTGCCAGTTATTACGTATGGATGTGAAACGTGGATGTTAAATTCAAGAATGTTAGGCAAGATCCAGTGTAAAGATGTATGCTCGGTATAACGAGAAGAGATCGCAAGAGGAATACATGGGTAAGGAGCATGATCAAAGTGGCAGATAGCGGAACGTGTGAACAATTTGTAGTGGATACATAGCGCGAAGAATGGATGACAGATGGATGCGAGAAATACTGGAATGGTATTCGAGAGGATGTGAAAGAAAGCAAGGTAGACCGATGTACTGATGAATTGAGAAGAATGTGTGGAGTTAAATGGATGCAGATTCTTCAAGACAGACAGGAATGGAAGAGGATTGGTGGGGCCTTCATCCAGCAGTGAATGGTGAACGGCTGAAAATGATGATGCTGATATTGTAAAAGAACAGTTGAAAATTTCATTATTTTAATGCAGCAAGTAGTATAATACATCGTAAGATTAAAAAAAAAAGTATCACGAACAAAGCATAATATATTCCATTACATTTAAATGAATGAAAATGTATTGAAATAAAAAATCAAATTTTTAAACATTTTTAAGGTCTTATCACTGGTTTTATCACATTTCATGCAGTTTATGATCAAACAAGTAATTGAACATTTATGTCTCTATTGCATTCGGAGTAATTGGTAACGACGAGAGCAATCAATCCACCCATGCAATGTATGGTTATAATACGGCTAACCATATTCATTTCTAATAACGAGCTAGCATTGAAATTCAGAAAGCTCACTCACATAATGGGTACAGTGCTGTGCTGTGGGAAAATGGCTACTATTCGCACCGAGCGTATGCAAATAGTACACGATGCACAAAGTTAGATGCAATTTTCGTTCGAATCGAGCGAATTAGAGTTGCATTCAAAGCGCACGGCGATATAGACATCCTCAGTTGCATTGCGACAGTACAATTTACAATCTGGTTATTATCAATAATCCTTTAATTAAATCAGAGACTGGTGAAAAGCATCATCGACGAGTACACTCCCGCTTTCAGATGGGCACTCTTACGATGTCCCTCGGGGTAGATTTCTCACACTCCGATGGACCACATTCGAGATGTTAGAGCTTTGCCCCCTATTAGAGAGAGACGGGGGTCTAGGAGTTGAAATGGTGGAGAAAACGGAGACGATTGCTCTTTTATTTTAGAGTCAAAGGCGAGCCAGGGGGTGGTGAATTACCTCCCCGTTTTAACCCATTTCGTCCCCCGTCGATATCCTAGCCAGACGTTTTATTGATTTAATTACTGAACGTCGTTTCGACACATCTGCTCCAAAGGCTTCCTTCCGTTTTCGATGGCTTAACTTTGTACTATGTCTTTTTATTCGTTTGCAACCTTCGTACATATCTAGAATATAAAATGTCTAAAACACACGGTACCAAAATTAAAAAAAAAAAAAAATGAATAACATCGCTAAAAGAAGACTTTTTTCTGAAATATCGACGAAAGAATGCGTCAATCAAAAACTGAATTCAAGTTACCGTATACCTAACCCAACTTCGCGAAAAGTAGACTTTTTTCAGAAATATCGACGAAAAAATGCGGCAATCGAAAACTGAATTATTGCCATGATGTACTCAACTTAACATCGCTAAAAGAAGACTTTTTTCAGAAATATCGACGAAAGAATGCGTCAATCGGAAACTTAATTCAAGCCATCCTATACCTTACCCAACTTTGCGAAAAATAGACTTTTTTCACAAATATCGACGACGAAAAGCGTCAATCGAAAACTGAATTCAAGCCATGATGTACTCAACCTAACATCGCTAAAAGAAGACTTTTTTTTTAAATATCGACGAAAGAATGCGTCAATCGGAAACTTAATTCAAGCCATCCTATACCTTACCCAACTTTGCGAAAAATAGCCTTTTTTCACAAATATCGACGAAAAAATGCGGCAATCGAAAACTGAATTATTGCCATGATGTACTCAACCTAACATCGCTAAAAGAAGACTTTTTTTTGAAATATCGACGAAAGAATGCGTCAATCGAAAACTTAATTCAAGCCATCCTATCGACGAAAGAATGCGTCAAACCCAACTTTGCGAAAAATAGACTTTTTTCACAAATATCGACGAAAAAAAGCGTCAATCGAAAACTGAATTCAAGCCATGATGTACTCAACCTAACATCGCTAAAAGAAGACTTTTTTCTGAAATATCGACGAAAGAATGCGTCAATCGGAAACTTAATTCAAGCCATCCTATACCTTACCCAACTTTGCGAAAAATAGACTTTTTTTCACAAATATCGACGAAAAAAAGCGTCAATCGAAAACTGAATTCAAGCCATGATGTACTCAACCTAACATCGCTAAAAGAAGACTTTTTTCTGAAATATCGACGAAAGAATGCGTCAATCGGAAACTTAATTCAAGCCATCCTATACCTTACCCAACTTTGCGAAAAATAGCGTTTTTTCACAAATATCGACGAAAAAATGCGTCAATCAAAAACTGAATTCAAGTTACCGTATACCTAACCCAACTTCGCGAAAAGTAGACTTTTTTCAGAAATATCGACGAAAAAATGCGTCAATCGGAAACTTAATTCAAGCCATCCTATACCTTACCCAACTTTGCGAAAAATAGCCTTTTTTCACAAATATCGACGAAAAAAAGTGTCAATCGAAAACTGAATTCAAGCCACCGTATACCCAACCAAACTTCGCGAAAAGTAAACTTTTTTCAGAAATATCGACGAAAAAATGCGGCAATCGAAAACTGAATTATTGCCATGATGTACTCAACTGAACATCGCTAAAAGAAGACTTTTTTCAGAAATATCGACGAAAGAATGCGTCAATCGGAAACTTAATTCAAGCCATCCTATACCTTACCCAACTTTGCGAAAAATAGCCTTTTTTCACAAATATCGACGAAAGAATGCGTCAATCAAAAACTGAATTCAAGTTACCGTATACCTAACCCAACTTCGCGAAAAATAGACTTTTTTCAGAAATATCGACGAAAAAAAGCGGCAATCGAAAACTGAATTTAAGCCATGATGTAGTCAACCTAACATCGCTAAAAGAAGACTTTTTTCAGAAATATCGACGAAAGAATGCGTCAATCGAAAACTTAATTCAAGCCATCCTATACCTTACCCAACTTTGCGAAAAATAGACTTTTATTTTTATTATTTATTGTGAATTTTTATTGTTTTGAAATACTTATAATTAATTATCAAACGAATTTTTTTTAAAGTAAAAAATATATATATTTTTTTTTACACATTTTTTTTCTATGTTATTTGGCGTTTGTTAAGAGAATTTTCTATTTCACTATGTTTATAATGATTGGTTTTCTATCGCTTTATTTTTTTATTTTATCTTAACGTACTAATTCGAGCGAAAAATGATTTTAAATTAAAAAATTAAAAAAAAAGGCTATCTAATAGAAGTGTATAAATAATTATATATATAATGGCCCTATTCCGTCTGTCTGTCGGTATGCTGATAATGCTCGCCGACGTTAATAATTAAAAAACCAGAACGTCGCGCGAGTGGGATTTGACCCCGGTATCACTGATTCGAATCAGAGCGCTTACGCGGTGAGCCAAACCTGATGATAATGGACAGGCTTCAACTTGACTATTTATATAATAAAATTGTTACATTGTTATTATAACGCACCATCTATGCAAAAACTATAAAAGCTATTAAATTTAATATTATTTTTCAGTACGGGTGATGAGAAAGCGCTCTGTTGATATTCAACGGGCTTACATTAGTGATTATATGTACATATGTACATACAATATATAATAGCTGAAATCCGTCTATCAGTCCGTCTGTCTGTCTGCTGATAACATTCGCCTCGGTAAATACGTAATTAAAAAACCAGAACGTCGCGTGAGTGGGATTGAAAATATAAATCTCTTAAAAAATCACCACGATAAGTTTTTGAACATAAAAAGATTTTTGTTATCCTTCAAATATAAATAATAAAAAATTGTATGTACAAATTATAACAGAACCCTGGGCTCCATCGGCTATGCCACCTGCCCATGTATTTTAAATAAATAAATAAATCCTTTTAATAGACTCTTATTGAGATGTGCTAGTTTTGGTTTCGCTTTTTCATACATTGCATGTATGTATTTAAATTTTATTTATTTATTTCTCTACTGAATGAAAATCTAATTCCATCGATGGATCCAAATGGTATAGTGTCAGTAAGTCGATTGCATTGACTGGAATTGATAATAAAATGTAACTTTCTTATTTTATATTTTTATTTTCCACGGTCAGAGCGAAACTCGCCATCTTTACATTTTCTCGCCATTCACACTATATGCTCGCTTGGATGGAAAATTTCAAAATAGACATCAACGTGAAGGCAAAGAACATATTTACTTCAAAAATGAAACGTCTGTGACGCAGTTGCCTATTTGAGACGTCGGCAACTTAACTTTGTCTGGGAATACTTTATTATTTTTTAATATAAACGCATATAAAGAATTTTCCAATGAAAAATCTGCTGATTTTATAATTCAATCTAACAAAAGTAGTGCAATAATTTATTTAGATACGTAACTTTGTTACTATAGTAGCCACTTGATTTAAAATAGTTTTACTAAATTAGTTCTTTCGTAAATACATATATTATATATTATACTAGCTGACCCGGCATGCGTTGCAATGCCCGATACCGTTCCCGTTCCCGTTCCGTTCCCGATCCCGATCCCGTTCCCGTTCCTAGTACGTTATCTGACGCGTGAGTAGGCCCGTTCCTGTTCCCGTTCCCGTTTTTTTCCGATTCCAGATCCCGGTCCCGTTCCCGATCCTGATCCCGTTCCCGATTCCGTTCCCGTTCCTAGTACGTTATCTGACGCATGAGCAAGCCCGTTCCCGTTCCCGTTTTATCCCGATTTTTTTCACAGGAACCATCCCCAGCATGATCACAATAAGTCCTGAAAGTTTCATCGCGATCGGTTGAGTGGTTTAGGAGCCTATAAGAGACAGACAAACAGACAGACATTGATTTTTATATAAATAGATGTAATAGCCCTATTCCGTCTGTGTGTGTGTGTGTCTGTCTGCCGATAACGCGTGCCTAGGTAAATAATAAAAAAAAAACCAGAACGTCGCACGAATGGGATTTGAACCCGGTATCACTGATTCGGAACAGAGCCAAACCAGATGATAATAGGTAGGCTTCAACGTGACTTTTTAATATGAAAAATAGGCTCGCGACTTTGCTCAATTGTTACGTTGTTGTTATTATAACGCGCCATTGATGGTGCATTGTTGCATAGATGCAACAACTATAAAAACTATTAAATTTAATATTATTTTTCAGTACGGGTGATGAGAAACCGAGTGGTCGAGTGCTTTAGGAGCCTATAAGAGACAGACAAACAGACAAACAGACAGACATTCATTTATATATATATAGATTTTAACCTCTGTATGGAGATTGTACATATGTTTTGCAAACATTTTAGCATTGAGCACTTTGATATGATAAATGTATCACATGAAAGTAGTCATTTATAAAAGTACCTAGATTAGTGTCCGTTGTCAATCAACAGGTGTTTATTGTTGGAATAACAATTACATAAGAGAGCATGTTTAAAATTAAAGTTTACGACGTACAGACAAACATTGACACATTAGATAAATGTACATAATATATTTCATAAGTAACTCGATTCGTCCATATTCGACATTGACCTTTGAAGAAGCGAGTCAAATGTATGTTTTACAAAAATAGAAAATTCTTTTCGGGGTACTTTATTTAATCTTGATTTCGTCCTTTATGAAAAAATAATATTTTCTCGTCTAAAGAACTGAGTAGTGGAATATTAGTTTCAGTGTTTGTCTTGGTTTCTTAGAATCAAAGAATTTTTTTTGATTCTTAAAAAATAGGAAAAGTAGTCCAACAACGAGAGGACGTTTATCAAAAAGGTTCAGTCTCAGAAAATAGACGGGGCAAGAGAAATCGGGAATGGAAAAGCGTAATTGAAATTGCTTATTGATTCTTAGCCGGGGAAAAATAAGACGGTGGTCGGTTTTTGGACGAAAACTGAGAGAGGAAATTAAAAAGAAGAAGACGTAAGAGGCGAAGAAGCATTGTTTTATTTTTTTTTTTATTTTTTCTAGTCAGAAAGGCTGCTGCGGTGGATGGAATTCGTAACCATTCGTTAAGCGCAAGGACGAGCAGTTTCCATTGGAATAGAAGAGGGAAGAAAAACCCACTTTGCGATATGTATGGGCGAAAAAGACGATCCAAAACTATTCTCAGAGAGCGCGAAAATCGGTACGCGAACCTTTCTATAAAAATACTAGGGTTAAAAAGGTTTTCCTCGTTTCCAACAGTCGATATTGCACATTTCAAGTCGGAAAAGACGTTCGAGACTTTTGCCGAGAACAATTCGCAATGCCAGACACATATAAGTACCTATGTAAGTATAAAGAAGATTCATATGTCCGAGTTGGTACGTACGAGCTTTAGTGTCATTGTGAATTAATTTATTAATTGGTCGTTAAAAAGTATGCGCATCGTCAAGTTTTGTTTTTACGGTCTCGTGTCTGTCTCTCTTTTTATTATTTTCCATATTTTATTCGGTTTCTTTTTATTATTTTAATTTTTTCAGTTCGCGCTGAAAGATATTAAATTGCACACGGGGCCCGGCCGGGAGGAAAACTTTTGCCCGTTTAATTAAACTGAAATATTTTCCTCGTTAATTTTTGATGCATCTCGTTATTTTAACGTCTCGTTTTCTTTTCTTTTTTTTTTTTTTTTGCTTCCACGCCGAGTGTTTCCTCTTTTGAGAGTAAATATTTTCCGTTCGCAGGGTAACTATTCAAATTTAGAGTACCGACGGTCTTAACTTTCCGTTTGTTTGTTTTTTTTTTTTGATGAAATATACTATATCATCATTTCCAGCCGTTCACCATCCACTGCTGGATGAAGACCTCTCCAATTGAGTAATCTGCATCCATTTGACTCCACACATTCTTCTCATTTCAGCAGCCCATCGTCCACTCGGTTTACCTTGCTTTCTTTCACATCCACTTCAACTTTTTCACACATTCCGCTATATCTGTCACTTTGGTCATGCTTCTTACCCATGTATTCCTTTTACGATCTCTTCTTGTTATACCAAGCATACAAACATCTTTCCATGCTTCTCTGTATGCACTAGATCTTACGTAGCATTCAAGTTTCACATCCATACGTCATAACTGGCAGTACGCATTGGTCGTATGCCTTCTTTTTTCAGCATAGCGGAATGTTGGATTTAAAAACTATGTTCATTCTTTCGAAAGCACTCCATCGTAGTATAATTCTTCGTTTTATTTTTTCTTCTAATATACATATATACATCTTTTCATGCTTCTCTGTGTGCACTGGATCTTACGTAACATTCTTGAATTTAGCATACACGTTTCACATCCACACGTCATAGCTGGCAGCTTTTTTGAATATATACAAACATAATTCGAAAATAATATATTGCGGTTTATATAAGGTTTTCCCTAATTTGACTCTTACCTCGAAAAAGGTTCCCTACCACTGCTCTATGTAGTTCTACAAAAAACATAGACATTACAAAATTATTTGACGCTCATATACAACAGCTAGTAACCATAAATTCTAAGAGGGGGGAATTTTAGAAAAGGACAGAGCTAGTTTGCTTACGCTTTATGAGTTTTTTTATATTTCAGTAACGATGTTTGTATATTTACATGCAAAAAAGCCAGTACGGTATTAAAAAATATCAACAGTACTCTGACCTAGTATTTTTATACGGTGGCTTCTCGCTGCGCGCGCATATGGCCGTGTCACGGCGCTCTTAAGCTTGCGACCCAGTAGTATGGAGCAAACAATTCGGTAGCCACGCTGCTGACCGTGACCGATAACGTTACGTTATGGGGATAGTATATCGGTCGTCATAGTAACATTGAGCTCATAGATTTTTATATATACAATACTAGTTTTATTACCCGGCTTTGCCCGGGGTGTAATTAATATAATGTAATATAGTGTTTGCTTAGTAAATTATTTCGGGAGCCCAAAAAAGGGGCCGCCGGGGCAAAGGGGCCCCTTACCCCCCCCCCCCCAGGGGGCCCTTTTGGGCTCCCCTAAAAGTTATGCCCCCCTTAGACCCCCCCTCCTTCCCCCGGCGGCCTTTTTTTTAGCTCCCCGAAAACTATGCCGGCCCCTTACCACCCCCACACCTCCTTCTTACCCCGGCGGCCCCTTACAAACCCCCAAACCCTCCTTCTTACCCCCGCGGCCCCTTTTTTGGACTCCCGAAAAAGCAATGCCGGCCCCTTACCACCCCCCAGACCCCCCTCCTGCCCCGGCGGCCCTTTTTTTGGGCTCCCGAAATAATTTACTAAACAAACACTATATTACATTATATTAATTACACCCCGGGCAAAGCCGGGTAATAAAGGAGGGATGCGGGGATGTGGAGGGGTGGGGTTAGGTGGGGGGGGACGTACGTATTTAAATCTGCCGAAACATCTACTATCGTGTGTACTTCGTCATTTCTATTAATCGCACCAGAGCAACGCCTGGTAATTGACGAATGACCCATACGTACATACAAACTTAAGTGTTTTATATATTAGATATACATATATATGTAGTTATTATAATAATACTTATGATTTGCAGGTACGAGTTATATGTATATAATTTGACAAATAAGGCCTTTTAGAACCATAATACGGATATATTGGTAATTATATATGTACGTATGTATGTATGTACGTATGCGAGTCTGCCTAGTTAAATATTCAAGCACTAAATCGCCACACGGAATTAATTAAACAAATCATTTAATTCGTCCAGCCCTGATTTTGCGAGAGCGAACGACCCTTAACTCACATTTATACACCCTCGGCTTAATTAATTTAATGCATAATTGTTGCGAGCTATAAGTGTTATTCGCGGCGAAACTTTCCGCTCGCGCTGTATGTATGTATATGTACGTATTTTACGTTATATTAAATATTCGGGATGAAACTGCAGCAAAAACCCCTTCGCCCGGGCTCACTTAATCGATTCAATTAAAACGGCAATTAACTTACATTGTTTCGACGAAAGGAAGTTTTCCGCCGACTTAATGGATTTTCCGGAAGCGTCTTCGCGGAGCCGCTGCAGTTTTTCACGTGAAAATGGCGGGGGAGAAAGGTCCATTAACTATTTTTCCTTTGCGGAAAAACTGCCGACGCCGAGCGAGTTTAATTATTCATTTTTAACTGTGGCAACATTACTGAATTTTCGTAACACGCTTCAAAATGCCCCTTAATGACAGAATATGTACTTAGTTGAATAAATTATAATAAATCCATTACAATCTTTTTTTTCTTTTTTGAGAATAGTTAAAGGATTTTTAAACCCTTTTAATAATCTTACATTATTGAGTTAACCCAACAAAATCAGAATATTTTTAATTTTAGTCCACTGTTTACTTATCAAAAAAGTTGTAATGATTACGAAAATGGTATTTGAGATTGTAATTTTAAAATGCATGCTAAAGCTTAAAATATTTAAATAAAATAAAAATTTAATTATCGCTTTACATTATATGACCTTCAAACTACATCTACATATATCTTCTATATATGTACATCTATATATATAAAAATCAATGTCTGTCTCTTATAGGCTCCTAAACCACTCAACCGATCGCGATGAAACTTTCAGGACTTATTGTGATCATGCCGGGGATGGTTCTTGTGAAAAAAATCTGGAAAAAACGGGAACGGGAACGGGCCTGGTCACGCGTCAGATAACGTACTAGGAACGGGAACGGGAACGGGACCGGGACCGGATTGGGAACGGGAACGGGATCGGGAACGGGCCTGCTCACGCGTCAGAAAACGTACTAGGAACGGGAACAGGAACGGGATCGGGCATTGCAACGCATGCCGGGTTCAGCTAGTATTATATATATAATAGCCGAAATCCATCTGTCTGTCTGTCTGCTGATAACGCTCGCCTCGGTAAATAATTAAAAAACCAGAACGTCGCGCGAGTGGGATTTGAACCCGCGATCACCAGATTGGAATGAATCGTGCTAACACTATCATCCAACGAGGCGACGACGAACCTGCTACGATTTGACAATGTTAATATATTAATAGGCTCGCCGACTTTGCTAAATTGTTACGTGTTGTATTATAACGCGCCATCTATGCAACAACAATCAAAACTATTAAATACACATTTGTATACGTTGATATTTAACGGGCTTACACTAGTGTACATATATTTGTTTATAACAAAATTGGAGTTTTTAAATAATTTATGTAATTTTTAACGATCAAAGAATTATACCGAATACAAAAACAGCACTGAAAGTTATTCTTATAGAAGTTCAAAGTTTTAAAAAATCTTTTTAAATATTTTTTTCTTTACATTTTATCCTTGAAACTTGATATTTGTATTTATTAATTTAGTATACACCTGTTGGGGCTTTTATATAGAAAATACATAATATATTATATGAAAGAAAACATAAAGAAAAACAAATAAAACTTTGGTTGTCTTTAGTTTATATAAAAAATAGTACGGCTATAAAGACTAGCTATGATTTAAACATATTTAGCTTTGCAGTATTTCACAATAATAAATTAGTTTAATTGACATCATTGCTACGTTCGCTTAACAACCATTTGGATTAGTTTTCATCGCAATCAAAATCCATCCAATCCATTGCAACATCACTTACGAGTATTTCCAACAAAATAAGCAAACTAAACGAGAGTGTAATAAACAGATGCCAAAGTTTCGTGCAAAATTCCCAACCACACAAGTCGGTAACGCGATACTGTCGCGATATTTAACTGATACGTCTCTCTAGCGGCGAATAAAACGTTGATATACATACATATATATGACTGGTGTTGAAAAGTGAGCCAATCCAGACGTCTAGCTGGACACAATGTCTATTGTTAAAGTTGGCAGCGAGGCAAAGTGAGTCGAGACGGTCAACTTTGTTATATTTCCTTTTGCGAAACGCTCCGTTGCAGTAGTTGCAGTGTGCCAGTGCAAGTTTTTAACTGCGCAAAAATTTAATGAGACCACAGAAATAATTGCAAAATACGTGCTGAATAAATACAATGCCACTCTGCCGTATAGATATACATACATCTGTCTATTTAACTTTCGTGTAATTAATTAATTTTTGATTCCGAGCACGTATTCTAATATTCTCGTGAAGGCGTTTTTATGGATGCGCTCTCCGCCCTCGACGCGAGTCTATTCGCTTTGTCCGTCTGTGAACACGAAAAATACAAACAAATTAAATTTAAATAAATTGGGTTGAGAACGTTGGGATAATAACTTGAAGAGTGTGTATTCAAATTTAAAATAACCACTGTAGAATTAATGTTTAATCTAATTAACGCAATAGTTGACGAAATAAATTTTAAAACGGTTCAACTGTTGATTAATTAATTTATTATACGCCTGTTAGGGTTTTTACAGAGATACATATATAGATGACACATACTAAATTATATTAAAAAACTAATAAATAAATTATGTTGAGTTGATAAATGAAATAATGATTTGTTGCCTTGAGGACAATATGTAGATTAATATAAAAAAAAAATCATTAAAATCAGAATATTTATTACCATATCTAATCATTCTGGGGTTGGAAGAATGAAGATAATGAGAACGGGTAACCGGTAATTTTAAGCGAAAAATCGAATGAATAAGAATAGGACTATCTATTAGACTCTAATACATACATAGATAGGGTTTCCAACCTTTTTCGAGTGGCGACCCGTTTTTATAAAAGCCAAGTGACTGGCGACCCCGATATATTTGAAAAAGGTAAAAGATATTATTCAAGCATCAAGACACTCGATTAAAAATTAAAATTGTAATTAGAGAGTTTAATATTGGATTTAACCAGTTGTATAACATTTTTAAATGGTTTTATTGTTATTTCATACAATGAATCAAAATGAATTAAGATTTTTGTAAATGCCTGTGGAGGTTCATGCACATTTACAAATTCTAATTAAGTATTATTCCACTTAAAATACTAACATATACTGTGTATCTGTATTATACGAAATTGACTAAATTTATACATATTTACTTTGTTACATAAGAAAAATGTTGGAAAACAGTATTACGTTAATAGATTTTTCATTAAAAGGGAACTGAGATAATATGACAATGAAAAGAAAATGTTTTAATAAGGGTCGAAAAAAATATTTTAAATCATTTGTTCGTTATATGATATATTAGAAGAAAAAATAAAACGAAGAATGAAACTACGATGGAGTGCTTTTGGAAGAATGAACATAGTTTTTAAATCCAACATTCCGCTATGCTTAAAAAATAAGGCATACGACCAATGCGTACTTCCAGTTATGACGTATGGATGTGAAACGTAGATGCTAAATTCAAGAATGTTACCCAAGATCCAGTGCACACAAAGAAGCGTGGAAAGACCTATGCTTGGTATAAAAAGAAGAGATCGTAAGAGGAATACATGGGTAAGAAGTATGACCATAGCGGAACGTGTGAAAAAGTTGAAGTGGATATGGATGGCAGATGGACACGAGAAATACTGGAATGGTATCCGAGAGGATGTGAAAGAAAGCAAGGTAGACCTAATGGAAGATGGGATGATGAATTGAGAAGAATTTGTGGAGTCAAGTGGATGCAGATTGCTCAAGACAGACAGGAATGGAATGAGGATTGGAGGGGCCTTCATCCAGCAGTCGATGGTGAACGGCTGAAAATGATGATAAAATATATCATAAAAAAGTTATTTAAAATGAATAGTCAACCTTTTTTTCATTTAAATTAATATCGTAATGTTCTTGTCATTTAAATGACGAATTTTTTTTATTTTTATTTTTATTTAATTGAAATAAACACAAAGCGGAAGAAAAATATTTGAAAAACTTCATGAACAATGTTTCATTGAAGTTTTAATTTGCTGAAAGCTTTTGGACTATCACAATGCACACGTTCATACAAAAGCAACAACAACTATGTATGAACTACCTATAGACACGGCGAAATCTTACAGTGAGAGAGAAACTCTTCTTCCGTAACGGAATCTCGTTAGTGGACGTTGTTATTTTGACAGTTGAACATACATGCGCTAAAGTTGAAGATAATTGAGTGCAGTACGAGTTGTTAAGGTTGCAATTCAACTGACGTCTACATTTAAACTTGCACCGTTTCAATACATAAATGTTTCAGTGATAAACCGAGTAAATCTTTCTGCACGGAAATATTATTATTTTCATCATTATTTACATGCGAAAAATTCGAGCTGAACATGAAGTACGTATCAGCATCGTATACAAATAATAATAAATGAAAAAAACGTTGCGTTAACTTAACGAATCGAATGTTAACCAGCTCCAAGCCGCGGAAAAATAATTACGTGACTGAAATTTCCAACGTGGAAAAGCCCAGTTCTAATTAACGAAGACCAAAAAAATACGTTGGTAATAATTGGATCGTGTTTACAAAAGGACGTACGGATGGACAAACAGTTCATCGATGTGTTGGAGCTTACAATGTAACATATACATAGCTAGTCTAGATTTAAATAATATATAGGGAAAATATATTTTCTTACTAATATAAAAGGGAATGGAATCTTGGTACTATCAAGCGTGTCAAGGAAAGAAAATCTATAAATAAATCATTTTTACTTATAGAAATTGATTGATTGATTGAACTTTGATGCGGATTTTTGGACTTTGACATTGATTTGCATTTCCAAATGCAAATATTTTAAAATTAGTAAAGGATAAGTGAGACACGCAAATTTTGACACTTATTTGTAAATAAAAATGTAACTACATATGTACATATGTACATAGCCTAGTGGGAAACTTTTATAATATCTTCATATAAATTTAAGAAAGATTCACGAAAGGTTATTTTGACAGCAGAAAAATTTGTGAAAATAAAATTGTCATTGATTCAACTAAAGAGGTAGTGTATTTCCGTACAAAACTTTGAACATTGTAATAAAAACAGTTATGTAAATACAAACTCTTGGAATAATCAAAATAAATTAAAATAAGAAAATTTTTTCATAATGTTCAAATTAAATTCAGAAAATATTCGCCATGCGCGTAACTTTCAACAAAAATTCACTCAAAAATTTTTTTTTCAAAAAGACTGACTGTACTCTCAATGCTACTAATTAGTAATCACACAAAAGAAGGCCTGCAGCAATATTTTATTTAATAAGAAAATACCAAATAAAAGATTATTTAATTAAAACATCAAAATAAAAATGCCGGTTTAATGTAAAATCGCCTCTTAATAAATTGTTCCAAATATAAATTAACTACCAACTATTTAATATTAGTGAGTTAAATTTATTAATCAATTATGTATGTAGGGGCATCTATCGCTCTACTCGAATACATACATATGTCTCTGCGTTTAAAATGGTAAACCGTTGTTTGCATATCCGATAGTATTTACACGATCGATCGCGAATAATCTCACCAAATTGGGTAATCTTTCTGAATCTGCTTTAATGCTCAACCACCCACTAGGCATTGGTTTCCAATTTAAGATAGGGATTTACCGTCAAATTGCATTCGTATTTGCCTGGGTAAGGGAATAAGGTCCTACTGAGATTTATTTCAATGTAGAACATTCTAAAATATCTATTCGTGCTACGATTTTTATCGTCAAACGTATGAAAATAATGGTACAATAACATTTATGTAAGCTTCATTTGAGTATTTTTCACTGTATGGAATTTTCCGGATGTGATATTTTAGTACCAAAAAAAACGTTGAAGTGTTTAAAAACGATATCGTAATTAATATACGTTTTTTGTGTTATAAAATGCTTCGATTATTATAAAATATTCATAATAATAACTGCTGGTTTTTGAAATTGTCAAGTTATTATATTTATTTGTTTAAAGAGTGCTGAAAGTGTGGAAAATAGTTTTTGATTAGATAAATTTTATTGAGTTTAAGATACAATTTCAATTAAAATCTATTAGTTATAAATAATATTATTGGGTGGATAAGGATTGGCTATTTTTATTTCAAGATGAATTGCTTAAAATATATGGACGTAGGCTTCATATGAATGCTTAAAATATAAAGCCTACGTTTCAAATATATGTATGTATGTAGGTTATTATTATTCGTTTGAAAGTTTATAAATAAAATCTTAACAAAACAACTAACGTAAAAAAAACTCTGGAAGAATATTCGATGGGGGAAAAGTGTACAAAAATATTATGGCAATTTTAAATAGCGTTGTCGACCCCTGGAAGTTATAATAAAATTTTAATAAAATTCATCATAATAAGCAAAAATAATACGCGTATACTGGAACAATCTACATAAGAATACGTGTTATAAAACCCATTTTCGCAATCAATACAAGCACTTTTTTAACAGGCGATCGTTTGATTGAGTATTTCGGACTTTGGACATATATTTTCGTTCGTAAAAATATCCTTTTTCAGCACTTCTCAAATGGATGCCAATAAATTAACTTTATCGTCGCGCGTTTTTCCTTTCGAAAGAACCGATCGATCGATACGACCAAAGCGAACGTTGCGAAACCGTACAATTTGAATTAGAAATCAATACTTTTGTTAAACTCGAGATCGGTATATCTTCTGAAACTTTGGAAACTGAACCCGTTCATTTCATAGTATTCAGCGGTTTGCATAATATGTATGCGATACGTAACGTGTTTACTTCTTTATCCCGATAAACCGCACTAATGGTTGTTGAAGTAGTTGTATCGGTTACTAAATGGCGCGTGTGTGTTCTGATAATGAGGATATTGCGAACACTTCCGGTTAGAGTTGAACCTTACTATCCACAACTGCAGTTAAGACACACAAACTAGTCTAATTGAGAAACGCTGTGAGCTATGGCATGCAAAGTAGACGCTAATTCTGCGAAAATTCAAACTTGAACCGTGGAAAATAATGCGAGCTGTTTTTATTTTCTAATACAATTTAATTGGATTGTTTACAAAATTTGCTTTCTAAAGTACATAGTTGTTTACACGAAGGAAATTCATATAAATCACTAATTGGCTCAATGCTTGCTTACTTTCAAAGCGTATCATATGATTTTCCGATGAAGGTACACTTGTCCTATATACATAAATACTATATATATATTTAGCTGCTTTGCTGTATGCTCAACGTATTCTTGAAATTGTAATACATACATATATAAGTTATTATAAATTTTAATTGCTGTTATTTTCTGCAATCGCAAGTTGCTAATAATAAATACGCATTGATTTTCAACGGGCTATTGCCCCATTACTAGTTAAAAAAACAAGCCTCAAATGAAAAACTTTAATTTTCCCACTCATACGTAAACGGGCAATATACATACTATGGTCATATCTGCTATGTGTTCTGGTTCTACAATAATCATCGTCCAATTGAATTATAAGCTTTCTATGGTAGTGTTGAATAAATTATTACCATTCAAATGTATTCAAAGGTAAATTTGCATACAAAACAACTAAAGGCAGAAAGTGAGGTTTAAAATATCATAAACTTAGTATTAATTAAATATTATTAAACATTTGATATGCAAACATACCTCTGACTTCTCATAATTATCTGTATTGATTATACGTAGAACCAACCCACCGTAAACAAGGTTATTAAAATGAAGACACGGTAATAATTCCATGCGAATCGTAATAGAGCAACAACAGTACTTTTAGTACGTATACGAGTGGAAAATCGGAAAAGCAGTATAAATTTCCCTCGCATACGAGTTTTGCGTATTGCTCACAATCGGAACCAGATTTTGCATTTTCAATTCGATGTGTTTATGCACTGTAAATAGGAACAAGCTAGGGTAAATGAAAAGAAACGTATGCGACATTTTTCATATTGTTCCACTGCACGTTTAACCCTTTCGTTCGATGCAATGGAAAGTTGTCAGAAAATTTTAGTCACAGGAACTAGTTTTCCACTGTGTGCTGAAAAATGCATACTACATTGAGAATTTTCATGTAGACAGTCAGTCATTGGGGATACTAGAACATTTAAAGACACAATTTAAACTAAATGGAAACTATGCATTTTGTTGAATGTTACAATGGAATTGTATAAACCTGTGATAGGGAACCATTTTCGAGCTAAGAGCAAAATTAGGGAAAACCTTGCAAAATTGGTAAGTTTGGGATCCGCAACATAATATTATCTTCTGATTATATATTCAAAATTAAATTAAATGTTACTCGTCAATGAAATGGATAGCTGTAAAAAATTAGTTATCTTTGTGATATTTTACTAAAAAGTATTAAAAAGTTTAATCTGACAAACGATCTTAAACCTTTTTATAGCCATCAAGTTATAGAAATAGGATTCATTTTGACTTTGTGTAAATTGAGTGTAAATGTTTTGTGTTTCACGCAAAACGTTGGATGACATACAAAGAGCCACATGCGGCTCTGGAGCCACCGGTTGCCGACCGCTAATAATATTCTTTGATTTTATATAATTATTTTTAATTCGAGTGAAAGTATTGTACTCACTTTGCTTTGTTGAATATCAACGGAGCGTTCTCATCACCCGTACTGAAAAAAATAATATTAAATTAAATAGTTGTTGCATAGATGGCGCGTTATAATACAACACGTAACAATTTAGCAAAGTCGCATGCCTATTACGATTATTATATATTGTCAAATTTTAGCAGGCCCGTTATTATCTAGTTTGGATCACAGCGTAAGCGCTAACTTCCCAAACTGGTGATACCGGATTTAAATCCCACTCGCGTGACGTTCTGGTTTTTTAATTATTTACGTCGGTGTCACACAGACACACAGTCAGACAGACGGAATAGGGCAATTATATATACGATGATAAATAGCACTTGTATCAATAAATGAAATAAATGTACGACTAAACTTTTTTGTTACTGAAAGTTCTATGAAAGTTTTCATCGAAATAATCTCAAGGGGATAAATTATTCATTCAGACTTCATAAAAATGAAAATAATTTCCACAGGCTATGAAAAGTTTACTAAGTGGCATTTATCCTCATTTAATTGAATACATTTAATTAAATATTGAGCGTAGTAAATTACCCTTTGCGAAAAACTCGTATATGAAATCTTAAATTGGTCGTTTTTCCTATACATAGATAATATGTTTTTTATGGCTACGTAGTATCTAAAGTTAAAAAAATCAAACGACTGCAAAAATGACAAGTCAAACAGTAATTAATTCAGCGTTTGCTGTGTAAAAAAATCAGTAGAGTTTTCCGGAAAAGCAGGTTTTCCGCGGTCGCCGTCGATGAGCGTTGTTATCTAACCTCTCATACCACCCCGAGCACATTTTTCCGCAAATGGAGTGCTTTCAGACAAGTAATTTATGTATGGAAACACTGCGGTGGGATGGTTGGGGGTTAACGTGACCCCAGTTTGCCTGCTAGACCCCACTCGGATGTGCAGAAAAAAATTTTTTGTTACTTTGTGAAATTATTTCGCGCGAGCGACCCTTCTGCTTTCTCTCATCGGTTATTAACTTGGCGCTCTCGCGTTTGATTGAGAACTCGAATTTTGTTTGAGCGTCCCTACTTTTTCAGCTGAAAAATAAAATCACTTTGAAGGGAAACGAAAAAAAAAATATACACGTAACCTTAAATGCCGCCATCAAATGCGTACGTAATGATTTGAATGTATTTTAATAAGATTGACTTTGATAATACTCACATATATATTTTATGCATGATTTATATAATACTAGCTGACCCGGCATGCGTTGCAATGCCCGATACCGTTCCCGTTCCCGTTCCCGATCCTGTTGCCGATGCCGATCCTGTTCCCGGTCCCGATCCCGTTCCCGTTCCTAGTACGTTATCTGACGCGTGAGCAGGCCCGTTCCCGTTTTTTCCCGATTTTTCACAGGAACCATCCCCGGCATGATCACAATAAGTCCTGAAAGTTTCATCGCGATCGGTCGAGTGGTTTAGGAGCCTATAAGAGACAGACAGACAGACAGACAGACATCACATATCATAGTATCATATCATCCTCTCATAAGGCCTCTCGAATGCTCTTTCATTCCTGTGTGTCTTGAGCAATCTGCATCCAGTTGACTCCACACATTCTTCTCAATTCATCAGCCTTTCACATCCTCTCGGATACCATTCCAGTATATATGTATGTGTTCACACGTTCCGCTATAGCTGCCACTTTGGTCATACTTATTACCCATGTATTCCTCTTACGATCTCTTCTTGTTATACCGAGCATACATCCATGCTTCTCTGTGTGCACTGGATCTTACGTAGCATCCACGTTTCACATCCATACGTCATAACCGGCAGTACGCATTGGTCGTATGCCTTCTTTTTTAAGCATTGCGGAATGTTGGATTTAAAAACTATGTTCATTCTTCCAAAATAGTAGAAGCATCTTGTACATACATAGGTGTTTTGGAGTACAATAATAGACTGCCGGATGGAATTAGAATTTCCAAAACTATTGACAAATTCCGGGCAGTCTTAAAAAAACATCTCTGTATAGGCGCTTTGTTAAGGATTATATAATTAGCTTTAGCTACTGTATTATATAAATAAATAAAAGCACTCCATTCTAGTTTCATTCATCGTTTTATTTCTTCTTCTTTACATACGGTCACATTCACCGATAAATTGTCCTAGGTATAAATAACTATTAACTATCTCTACAATATGCTTCTTACCCATGTATTCCTCTTATGATCTCTTCTCGTTACACCGAGCATACATCTTTACATGCTTCTCTGTGTGCACTGCATCTTGCGTAACATTCTTGAATTAGCATCCACGTTTCACATCCATAATATTATATAATATATTTTACAGGAAATGATATATCATTTCCTGTAAATTTTTATTGATACAGACAAAAAATGCGTCGATTTATTTATTTGTGTGTCAGGAAGTTCTATTTAAGTCTGTATTTATTGTGAATGAAATTATCAATTTTAACTTGATTTGATTTGATTATTGATTACGATTATGATTATTTATAAATAGCTCATTTGATTAACCACTATTTATTACAATAAAATGATAAACCATACTTATAAATACATATAAAAAATGTTAGAGTAAATTGGCCGTCATATACTATGTATAATTGTATATATTGCAAACTTTCCAATATAAAAGTAAATAAATTTAATGGTAATAAAGAATTGCTTTAGTTTTCAGGAAAGAATTCGATTGAAATTCGTTTGCATACCATTTTATTTTATTAATTTTTTCATAGTAACCCAACGACGCTCAAGGTTTCAGATTAATTCAGACGGAGCAAGTTCACCCATTCAAATTGGAGCTTTAGCATTTCAAATTAAAGCGGGGGAGAAACTTTTCAATTTCCTGTTTCTGAATTTCCTGAATAATCGCAAACGTGTACTATTATTATACATAGGTACAGAACAATACAATATGTATATATGGAATAGTCGACGCTTTATCACATACATATGTATGTACATATTATATGTACATACATACACACGTTGCATATAAAGCTAACGTCAACGTGAAACTATGAGTCGGATAAGCGTAATTAAATAATGCAATTATTCCGCTGATCTAGTACCATTCTTCAGGTTTCACCTGGTCGGATCAGTTGGCTTTTGTTCGTTTTCGCAATCTAATCCGACCGTCCGATCGTCGGATAATCGACACTGTTCCGTATAATAGATTATGCCGCGACCCTAATAGCCCGGATAATCTTGACAAACGATGGCTTAACCCCTTTTCCGTTTAAACAACTATTTACAATTTAATTTTTACACCCCAACACCGTGCATACACAGTGTGACAAAATAAGAACGACAGTATTGCTGAAGTTTGAATAAATAATAATTTAAACCAAAATTTCATATGTGTACACGAAAATTTGGACTAAAATCAAAGAACCTGTTTTAGACGGTAGAATGTCATACTATACATATTTTTATTTTATTCATATATTTATACATCGTATGATAATAATTCTACTTCGAGATTTTGACTGATTTGTATTAGGTATCACGTTTACATAATTTTTGGAAAATATCAGTTTTGGGTGTGTGTTAGGTGGATGTGTATAGAACCACTATAACTCAAAAACCATTGTTTGTTATATTCATAATACCTTTTTTATATAATATATTTAAAATAAACATTTTCACATAAATAATCGGTGACAGTCTCATTAAAATCAATTGTTTGAGTGACTCGATCATATATTGAACTATCATACTTAAAATTTACCACTTGGTAGGTTTACGTATTTTAAAAACGCTCATATCTCATCTTTGAGGATTTGTAGGTACATATTTATATTTAAGTTAGATAATAATATGTTACCATCATATTTTAGTAAATTTATTGTGAGAGGAATGGATGTATTTGATTATAAAAAATGTTAAAATAAATAGAAGAAGCATCTTGTACGGAGGTGTTTTGGAGTATAATAGACTGCCGGATGGAATTAGAAGTTCCAAAACTATTGAAAAATTCCTGGCAGTCTTAAAAAAACATCTCTGTACAGGTGCTTAGTTAAGGATTATATAATTAGCTTTAGCTGCTGTATTATATAAATAAATAAACGAGAGCTTACCAAAAAATTTCATTATCATATTCGGATTCAGTGGGTCAAACTTAAGATTAACTAGTCTCCGTTCAGTATTTATTTATTTAATTCAATCCAAATCATCATCATCATTTTCAGCCGTTCACCATCCACTGCTAGATGAAGGCCTCTCTAATCCTCTTCCATTCTTGTCTGTCTTGAGAAATCTGCATCCACTTCTTCTCAATTTATCAACCCATCTTCTAATCGGTCTGACATGACGGACAACAGTCTTTGACCCATTGGAGTTTTGCGTCTCCACCTCTTTCCCACCTTCGTATATAGCGACGCCTAAGGGACTACGCTCTGCCGAAGGGACTCATGAGTTTAAAACTGTACTTTAAGCTGCGCCACGCGCGAGCTCTCCCCTATGCGGAGGGGTGCTCGCTCGTCACGGTATTTAATATGTAGAGGGGGGGGCTTTGCAAATACTTCCCCAGCCTCATTGCAAAAGAGTGATTTTAATAGACTGCCCGGGAGGATTCCACCCCCGGAGAACGAGCGGGCCGATCTGCGAGGACGGAAGCCTGCCGGTCGCGGGTGTTTAGTGAACTATATTTACGGTTATAACTAGGTTAGTTTAGTCTAACTACTTATTGCTAGGTTAAGATTTATTGTTAAATTAGTCTTAAGCTAGCGTACAGTGGTGTTAGTAGTCCTGACGTCGACCGCTATAGCCGACGACCTACTCTTATTGTTTATGTTATTGTTGTGCACTTACAACACCACGCTTAAAGCTAGAATTATGGAAGAGGCGGGACGGGGAATCCTCGCCTCGCTACGTAATCGGGCTGAGCCCGGAGCGGGCGGTTTTCGGCGGAGTTCGGCGCCGGGAGGTTGGAGACTAAGTCTCCGAAGGAAGTCGCGAAGCGACGGAAGGCCCTGAAGGCCCGCGGGGAGGACACGAGGTCCTCGTGGTTGAGCGACCTCGCGCCCGCTTCAAGCTTCTCGTGCAAGACCCTCCTAGGCTCGCTCAGGAGCGGGCACACCCACAGCATGTGGTCTGCACTTTGCAGGGGTGCCCGCACTGACAGGCTTCGGAAGGCTGCAATTTGAGGCTGAAAAGCTTCGCATTGAATGCCCCGTGCCCGGTCACTAGTTGAGATACCCAGTGATCGGGCTCAAACCAGCTGGCCGACAATCGCTTCTCGACTGTTGGGAAAAAAGAGGCGGGTGTGGTGACCCGTCTCAGAGGCCAGCCACCTCGCCCCCCCCCAGCGGCGATGGCGGCCCCGTTGACTGCAGTCTTGAATTTTGCCAACGTGTATCCCGTGGGATCGCACGTGACGTCGAGGAGTTGTAGCGGGCGAGAGTTCTTATGATAGAATCTCGCCGCGACAACGGGAATTTTAGGTCTAGCGGGAGGGTACCGGCGATTATTTGAAGCGCGTTTGTAGACACACTTCTGTATGCCTTGGTCAGATTGATTAGAGCTCTCCTCTGACCGGTGGTCAGTGGGGATCTCAACCTGAAGAGGTGACAGCGGTGAGCCCAGCAGCCTGCTGCGTAGGCCACCTTGCTGATGAATATCGCCTCGTAGGCGAGTTTACGGGCTCGCCATCCGAGGCCCCAGTCAGAACCCGCCAGACGAGAGATGAAGCCAAAGCCGCGGGTCGCCGCGTCGGCCGCAATCCTCGCGTGGCGGGCAAAGCTGCCCTGTCCGTCGAGGTGGAGGCCGAGGAGTCGAACCGGGTCTTTAATTCGACACGCAGTTTGACTCCGTCGAAAAGGATAGAGGGTTTCCGCATGGTAGCGTTGCCCCCTTTGAGGTAGGTAACGAGGGTTTTGTTGGCGGCGAACTTCAGTCTCTTCCGCTCGCTCCAGTTTAGTAACGAGATTAGGGATTGGGAGGATTTCTGCTCGAGGGCCTTCCTGGTGTTGGCCTGAACGACCAGTGTCGCGTCATCGGCGTATGCATAAAGTTGGCACCCCCGGGACGTCGATTATGAAAATATCATCGAACAAGACGTTCCACAGGAGGGGCCAAGAATCGAGCCTTGCGGGCAACCCATCGTCATCGGGCGTGTTATCACCCGCTGACCGATGTCCACGCTAATCGTTCGGTCGGAAAAGTAACTCTGAAAGAGCTGATAGAGATTGTCGGGTATCCCTCGGAGCTTCAGCTCGTTCAGGACACCCAGCCACCAGGCGCTGTCAAAGGCGCCTGATATATCTAGCATAATGGCTGCTACGTATTTATATTTGCTATCCTCGACTTTGGTAAGGATAGCGGACAGAAGGTCCTCCGTGGACTTACCTGCTGTAAAACCGAATTGATTCGGGTGCAGAGGGCGGTTGTTTTTGAGGTGTAGTAGCAGCCTATTTGCCATCAGCCTCTCCAACACCTTGCCGAGGCCGGGGAGGAGGGTGATGGGTCTATAAGCCTTCGGGTCGTCCGGGGGTTTATCGGAGCCCTGCTTTGGAATGACGGTCAGGAGACCGTTCTTCCAGCAGGTGGGAAAGATGCCTCTTTCGACGCATCTTTGGAAAAGAGTGAGGAGTTCCGGTCCGGCCGCCGACCACGACCGCCTCAACGTTTCATTGTCGAGGCGGTCGGGACCAGGGGCCTTACCGAATTTTAGTCTGCATTCTAATCGGTCTACCTTGCTTTCTTTCACATCCTCTCGGATACCATTCCAGTACTTCTCGCGTCCATCTGCCATCCATTCTTCTTGCTATGTGTTCAGCCCATTGCCACTTCAACTTTTTCACCCTTACTGCTATATCTGCCACTTTGGTCATACTTCTTACCCATGTAATCATTTTGCGATCTCTTCTTGTTATACCAAGCATACATCTTTCAATACTTCTCTGTGTGCACTGGATCTTTCGTAGCATTCTTGAATTTAGCGTCCAAGTTTCACACCCATACGTCATAACTGGCAGTACGCATTGGTCGTATGCCTTCTTTTTTAAGCATAGCGGAATGTTGCATATAAAAACTATCATCCTAGTTTCATTCTTTACATCCAGTCATATTCACCAACTGCCCTAGGTATAAATAACTATCAACTATCTCTACAATATGATTATCTACTGTGACTACGTTTTGCGTGCAAAATTCATTATACATAATTTTAGTTTTATTAAAATTAATTTTTAAGCCTACTTTCCTACTTTCGTCACTTAATTCTATTAAACTATTTTGCAAATCTACTGAGTTAACAATCCAAATAAAGGTTGTAAGTTGTAATATAATTAATTTTGGAAGAAAGAGTCTTTACAGACAACGCCATTTTGAAATTCACGTTATATTGTACATATGTATGTACATACATACATACATATGTAGAGGTGATATAATGACTGTTTTATATTTTAATACATAACTCCACCTGCGAGTGTTTGATCTGTACAATGTTTTGCCATATTATAAATCAGAATCAATTTAAATTATAAATTCGGTTTTACTTAGTTATATCACTCGGGGGTGTACCTGCATTCAATGCCTAAATTGCGCCTTGCCGCTACTGCCTCAAACTCAATTTGCGTCACTTCCATCCACGTTTGAGTACTGAAATCGAACATTCACATCGACAAATGTACGTCAGAAAGTTGTGTGGTGGTAACACTCTATTTTGTACTACACAACGCGGTACAGTATTGTGTCTCCAGATGCATGCGAAACGTTTCACCGGCGCCGAATGGGTTGACGACGTTCGGTGTTGTGCGGTCGTGTTTCAGCACTTCTAGAACTACCGAACACAGCTGAAACTGATGTCGTCGAAACCCTGAAACAATCCTCTTAGCTTAGAATTTCGCATCACCGAGCGTAATTAGCGACAGGAGCTTCTGAAACCCACTCCCTCTAAACTGCCCCAACGCTTCGTTCCGTTTCCTTCGTCCTTTAGTTCCAGTGAAGTATCCAGTTTTCAATATTCTCTTTGACGCTATTCGATATATCCATTTTCGATGTGATGTTCCTTACAAGCGCACTCGAATTCGATTACTCGAGTCGTCTAAAAGTGGTGTTGTTAGGAAACGCGATATTTTCTAATAGGCGTAATTTGAAACATGCTCCTCAACGACTGTGCAATGCTCGTTAGTAATATTGTACATTTGATTGTAATAATTTAAGTGTTTCAAATGAAAATCTTAAAATTTCCAATGTACACTAATACAGCGGTCACTAAACTCAAAATCTCGAATACTGCGGACCACTACCATGATTTTTACCATAAAAATAACATTCTAAATACGAAATGGTAAGTACACTTATAGTTGCACTCCAAGTTATTTGCAAAAAGTTGGTTATCACCTTATAATGATAGAAAAATTATAAAAAAAACGATATATTCATTATACATTATGAAAACTGCCAGTTATGACGTGTGGATGTGAAACTTGGATGCTAAATTCAAGAATTCTACGTAAGATCCAGTGTACACAGAAAGATACGCATTGAAAGATGTACATACACATAGCGAGAAATACTGGAATAGTATCTGAGAGGTATGAAAGAAAGTAAGGTAGTTTGGTTGAAAACTATTAGTGACTAATAGATAACATGTATAGTTTTCAACAAAAATCGTATGATACGGTATACGTTTCAGTTAAACAATAATATATTTTAATGATGCGTCTAACTGTTCCTGCTTAATAATTGTTTCCAATCAAACAGTACTTGTTCTTCATACAGTGCCGTATTTGATGGTTGTCTTAAATCAGTGGTCGGGAGCCGGCGGCTCCGGAGCCGCATGTGGCTCTTGCGTTTTGCGTGAAACACAAAATGTTGATACACAATTTACACAAGTTCAAAATGAATCTTATTTTCACAACGCGTTGTGGCCATGACCATGACATGTGACTTTAAGATTGTTTTTAAGATTAAACTTTATAATACTTTTTTTAGTAATAAACTGTCGAACTTATATAATAACTTATTGTTTACAGCTATTATTTTCATTAATGATTAATGAGTAACATTAAATTAAATTTTGAATATACAATTAGAAAATACATAATTGTTGCAGCTGCCAAACTTACCAATTTTGCAAAGTTTTCCCTAATTTGGCTTTTAGCTCGAAAAAGGTTCCCCTCCACTGTTTTATATCATCTCAGACAACCTGAATGGAAAAATAATAAATTAGTCAAAAACCATTGATTTTAATTCAGTAGTTCTACTTATTTATTGATTTTTTAAAATGATTGCAATAAAATCATAAACCAACGTAGAGATTTGAAAACATTGAATTGTTACGTTATAAAACCAATTGAGAGTGTTGTCTCTTAAATTGTATTCAATTTTAAGCTATTATAGATTTTATTGAAATTAAAAATAACGAGCTCGATGTTGGATTAAGATAAATTAATTGAAAATTTCTTTTGCGATGTACATATGTATGTATATACATATGTAGTTGTTAATAATAATTAATAAATTTACTTTGAGATAACAACACTGTAATATAAATTACACGTACATATGTATGTACCTATATGTATGTGATTATTATTATGTTGGAAACATAATGTACAAAGCATTTATGCAAACATCACTTGCAGAATATTCAATTTCATCACAAATAGACTGACTAAAACCTATTCAGATATATCAAATACTAACGCGTAGTTTATCGATCATGTCCTATGAGTAACTAGGACGAAGCTCAGAGCTTTGAAACCTTTGGTTTTCGATATCAATTAAAATATTGAATATGCACAGTGTGCACACTGCAAAATTTCCGATCGCATGAACCGATACGCTACGTAACGAGAGAGTACTGTGGGGAACGTTGACATAATAGTTATTTACAATGCTGATAGGAGAGTGTCAACGTACGAATATCGATGTACCATTAAATTAGCACACGGACGGATGGACGGACATTTCGCGCAAATGTATGGGACGTGTGCGAATTTAAATGCATTTGTCGAATGCACGAGATTGTTAGTATTTGTACTTATGCTTGCTTTGAAAAATGGTTACGTTCCTGAAGGAAAATACTGAACGTAGATTTATCGCTGTACTTAAACGGTGGGTCGTTAGTGATCCATAATGGTAGTGAAGAAGTTGAACTGACTGTGGAATTGATCAAGCTATATATTTCCAATGGCAAAAATAGCCATTTCTCGGAAAGCTACATATCTATACGACGGGTGTATAAATTTATTGAAGTTTTAAGGTATTACGTATCCAACATTGTTTCTCTATGCTTTTAAAATGAAAATCTTTATTGAAGTGGTTGTTATTTGTCGATTGTTATCCTTGAAGTTGATACGTTATATGGTCGAGTATTGATTGATAAAATCTTTCAAGTGAAACTTTAATAGATATTACTTTTTTTTATTTTGAATGTTTTGAAATTATAATAATAAATCGAATAAATTTAAATTAGCGTAGAAAAATTAGTGCAATTTAATTTTATTAAACTTCTTTTGGGTTTTGTGTTATTATTTATTTATTTATTTAAGGTAGCTTAAAAAGCTAATTACAAAAACACATTACTTAAAACTAAAATTACAAAATAAAATTATTATCTACTAGCACTTGTACAGAGGTGCTGTTTTTAGGCTGTCAGGAATCTATCAATTTTATTTATATTTCTGAAAACTTCTCAGAGAATATTTAAAAGATAAAAGATACTTCTCCTGGATCTATGTACCTAATTTTAAATTTTTAACTATTAACTTATTCTTACCCCTAGTATGTATTATGACTGTATATATTATACCCTCTTATTAAATATTTATTAAACGGCATTCATGCATTAAAAAATGTTCATAATGTATATTTTTTTCAGCATTATGACTATGTACATACATACATACATATATTACAGTACCCTCTTATTAAATATTTTATAAATAGCATTGATGCATTAAAAAATGTTCGTAATGTATTTATTTTTTTTAAAATAGTGACAACTTGAAAGTAAAGTTCAGTACTCGAAACAAATAAAATAAAAAGGAATAACGTATGGGTTGAAAGGCTTTTAGTGTTTCTCGAGTAACGTCGCGTAGTCACAGCGTATGCAAAGTGTTTTGTTCGACATTTTTCTCAGACGCTTATTGTTTTAACGTAAGGATTCTTCTCGAAATAGTTTAAATGTCAATATATTACAATGTTTCGCTCCAGAGCATTCAATATGATTTATTTGATACGACTATTAATTTAATGTAGATTGAAAGTTCATTTGAAATGTTAAGCAATTGATTCGTTTAAGTCAATGTTTGTTCTATTCAAAAATAAGGTATTGAAGCGAACGATGTTTACAAATCAACAAATACACATTATATATCGAACGATAAACACAAGATTAAATTGAACCTTGTTATGTATACCTTCTTGTTTGTAGTGCTTGGGGTATAAGTTTTTTTATCTTGTGGCTCAAAATGATAGTCGATCAGTATGATAGGTGAAATTTCCTCTATTTATTGATAAAATCGAGAGTACAAGTAACATGGTGTACGTCTATTGGATTAGTGAGCTCAGACATGGCGTATGTCTATTGAACTAGTGAGCCTCAAGATGAGCTTTTCTATACCTTAAATACTCTTTTAAAATATTTGGAAAAGAGAGATTCTAAATCAATTGATTGCATCACAGCTGTTGCATCACTTCAATTAAAATATGCGAACAGATACGGTCGATAAAATAGCAATGAGGGAGACATTTTCTATTCCCGTTGCTCAAATTGCTCTGATGACAATTAAGTACCCACCGTTTAAGTACAGCGACAAACTAGCAGTGAGAGAGACACTTTCTAATCCTGTTATTTTAAATTATTCTTTCTTTAATCTTGTGTATATACATAAATGATCATTTTCATACTTTTGAAGGTTAGTTATGTAATCGGGGACCATCGCTTAACTTACTCTTATCTCGTATATACATACATATGTACATATAAATTATTTCAACTCGTTCAACTATTAGCTACGTGAATAGGCGTAATTTATGTGATTTTAAAATAGTAAAGATACATATGTATAACAAGGTACATATTGTAAAATTCATTTGGTCGATTCGACTCCTATTAACTTTTTGAACTCGTATGTCGACATAGCATAGCTCGACATTTACTTTGACTTCATTTTTTAGATGAAAACTGACTGAAACTACTAATTTTGTTTTTGCCAATCCAATTAGCATACCTTGGAGAACAGCTGGTCCAGTTTTGGAATTTTTGTTTCACGCCAGTGATTCTCAAACATTAGCTTTCTAAAATCGTAATTTCTTTTGAAGTAAAAATGCTTACTTGACAGAGGTTAAAAAAAATCTCAAACATTTTCTTTATTTTATAAAGCCTCTAAAATATCACTGATGCAATCATCTCGAAATTTTATCAAAAGTGAAAATATATTATTTGAAAAAAGTTTTGGAACCACTGTAAAAATAATATTTTAGAATAGCTAGTTATTTTGGCAAAAGTGTGGGGAAGATTTTTCATCATCAATGATAATATGTAAAATCATTATTTATTGAGAAAATAATTTTTTTCTCGAACGTTTTAAAGTTTTATGAAGAAAGGTAATCATGATTTTCAAACCATGTTCAGATTTTGTTTCGTATGCAAATCCTCAAATAATTTATTCAAGAAACAAATTAAAAAAAAATCAAAATCCCCGAAATTATGGTATTTTCAAGTTGGTAAACATGAAATGTATATGTTTCTGTAGAAAAATTTGAGAAGCACTGATTCGAATGATTCATCTAATGTTTATTCATCTTATACAATGCCGAGGATATGTGTTTCACGGATTTATAGCTATTTTTTGTCCGCAGGGGTTAAAAATATTTTATTTTTGTAATTGACTTTCATCAATGTCAAAATTAATTCCGACTTTAAAGTGTTTTTAACTATACAACTGATGTGAATTGAAAATGGTCAGAACCTTTAACAATATTGTGCGAAACTTTACACGCTGTTCAGACTCAATTCAATGTAATATACATATTTGGGCCAGTATTTAAATGCAATTTTCCGTATATAAACGTTTTGTCTAGAGACGCCGTGTTACCGGAAGTTCCACCAGGTGCAACGAGAAACTTCCGTTTGACAAGTGACTTCCACTTTCCCACCTTAGCTTCTGCTCTAGGGTAAAGGTATCTATAACTTAATTTCCGTACACCATTGTATGCCCAAATAAGCAAATGCTCAAAGTTATCTCAGTCGCCATATGTGCCGGAAAGTTTTCCACATTCTACATACATACATACATACATACATAGATAGCACGTTGCCGAAAAGCGTCGTAATTTGAATCCATAATGTATGCTGTGGGTGTGTATTGTTAGCGGAGGTTTTTACATTTATTTTCGGTTTGCACAAAAGAGTGTCATATCGTAATACCGAACAGTTTATTATATCCATGGTAATCTCGTGTCGACGTGTACGATTCTCTCGGTTCGGGGTTATCTTTCGCGTCCGCCTGTAAACTGTGCTAATAAACCGAAACCGAGGTCTTTTTCCAGCCGCAACAGTTTATAACGACCCTTTGTGTTCGACCCCGAGTGGGAAAACAACAACATCACAAGACCAGAAATGTTCGTCCATTCGGGGTTTAATATTGCTAACAATCCCCCCTCGTTCGCACGAACCTGGCTTTGTGCCCGAAAAAATTCCCACGTACACCAGATTTCTTAAGTTGAAAATTCGCATTTCATATTTTGATTTCTTAAAGAGCAAATGCTACAAGCAATTTACGAAATTCGAGTGTAAAAAATACAATATTAAATGACTGGGCGTTGTACAATTGTATGTACGTGTCAAAGGCTGTTGCGCTCTGACCATTTTCAATTCACATTAGTTGAATAGTACTGTGCAACAAAAAAAAAAAAAAAATTCGTCTGTGGCCAACCCATGACTTTATCCATATATTTGAGGAATACAAAGTAACAAAATTATTTTTTTAAGTATGTAACAAAACAGGGGTCAAGATTAACGGAAGACATTTGAGCCATCTAAGATTCGCTGACGACATAGTTATAGTTGCATGTAACTCATTAGATTTACAAAATAGGTTAACAGAATTAAGCAACGAGAGTATGAATGTAGGCCTAAAAATTAATTTTAATAAAACTAAAATTATGTGTGATGAATTTTGCACGCAAAACGTAGTCACAGTAGATAACCATATTGTAGAGATAGTTAGGAAATGAATGCAGGTACACCCCCGAGTGATATAACTAAGTAAAATCGCATTTATAATTTAAATTAATTCTGATTTATAATACGGAAAAACATTGTACAGATCAAACACTCGCAGGTGGAGTTATGTATTAAAATATAAAACAGTCATTATTTCACCTCTACATATGTATGTATGTATGTATGTGCAATACATATGTACAATATAACGTGAATTTCAAAATGGCGTTGTCTGTAAAGACTCTTTCTTCCAAAATTAATTATATTACCTTTATTTGGATTGTTATCTCAGTAGATTTGCAAAATAGGTTAATAGAATTAAGCAACGAGAGTATGAAAGTAGGCCTAAAAATTAATTTTAATACAATAAAATTATGTATAATGAATTTTGCACGCAAAACTTAGTCACAGTAGATAACCATATTGTAGAGATAGTTGATAGTTATTTATACCTAGGGCAGTTGGTGAATATGACTGGATGTAAAGAAGAAGAAATAAAACGAAGAATGAAACTAGGATGATAGTTTTTATATGCAACATTCCGCTATGCTTAAAAAAGAAGGCATACGACCAATGCGTACTGCCAGTTATGACGTATGGGTGTGAAACTTGGACGCTAAATTCAAGAATGCTACGAAAGATCCAGTGCACACAGAGAAGCATGGAAAGATGTATGCTTGGCATAACAAGAAGAGATCGCAAAATAAATACATGGGTAGGAAGTATGACCAAAGTGGCAGATATAGCAGTAAGGGTGAAAAGGTTGAAGTGGCAATGGGCTGGACACATAGCAAGAAGAATGGATGGCAGATGGACGCGAGAAGTACTGGAATGGTATCCGAGAGGATGTGAAAGAAAGCAAGGTAGACCGAGTGGAAGATGGGCTGATGAATTGAGAAGAATGTGTGGAGTCAAGTGGATGCAGATTGCCCAAGACAGACAAGAATGGAAGAGGATTGGAGAGGCCTTCATCCAGCAGTGGATGGTGAACGGCTGAAAATGATGATGATGAAGTAAATAAAACGCATGCACACCACCACACCAACCAATATCATGAAATTATTGTGTTGAGTGCGCGCGCGTATGTAAAATACGATCTTCGGCATATATTCAAATAGGAAAAACTACCACTTCTGGTCGGCGGATTTTGATCGAAACCTTAGGAACTCTTAAATTTTATATGGAAATTATAAATATAAATTTTTGACTTGATCAATGGGGCAGTTTCGGAAATATTCTGTGGTTAACTTTTCGACAAAAAAAAAATCCTACTTTCGGTTGACTGATTTTAATGATTTATTTTTTCGTAACTAGCAATTTCTTTCAGGATTACAAAATTTCAATTTTGTGACGATACTACATGTAACAAATCGTTCAAGAGTAAACTGCCACTTCCGCTCGTCAGATGTTGACCAAAATCACAGTATCTCTTACGGCTAACGTAAAAACTATAGATATGAAATTTCGACAAAATCGCCGGTGCAGTTTCGGAAATATTCTGTGGTAACAGAATTTTTGAATTTTCTACACGAAAAAAACCCTACTTCCGGTTGACTGATGTTGACCAAATTCCTTGTCTCTTACAACTTATGTGAAAATAATATATATGAAATTTTAATTTGATAGACTTGATTGTTTCGGAGAAAACACACATCCACACACACACACACAAAGTACACAGACATACAGACATTTTCCATACATCGTGAAAACGTGATCAGGGGATGATAAAAATGATGATTATGAAAAAAAAGCGTTTAAAAAAAATGAACATTTTTTTTGGCTGAAAAACATCTGACTTCCAATACTCATTTTGAACATAAAAGTACTAAATTTTGAGTTACAGACCGCTAAGGTTAAATAGAATGTAAAAATTGTCCAATTTTTTAAACGCTCATATCTCATAAACCAGAGCTAACCAACAAATTTCATTATCATATTCGGATTCAGTGTGTCAGAATTAGTAATAATTTTTGGGTCTCCGCTCCGGTAACTCAAAAAGGTGATTTTTTTGTCAGTCTACATAATTAAGAAGAGTCGAATCGACTAAATGAACTTTACAATATGTACCTCGTTATATTCAGTTTACATTACATGCATCTATTCGCGTAGCTAATAGTCAAAAGGATTAAAAGAATTTACGATATACAGATATGGTGAGAATAATTAAAGTAACGGTAATGGGTCACGTCTCCTTCATTGTGATTTTTCAACTACATATATCTGATCACATTGCTAAGAATCGAAAGCATAAAAATGATCATCAACGTATCGGGTTGAGATAAAATTACGCAACAGGAATTGAACAGGAATAGGAATGTCTTCCTCATTGTTATTTTATGGACCATACCTATTCACGTAGTTGAGAATCCAAACAAATTAATTGAATTTAGGAGATGTAGCTGTTATGCAAACAACTGATACAATCAATAATAGAATCTCTCCTCCAGATGTTATCCTGTCGTCTTTCTCAAACCTAAGTTTTTCATACTAGCTTTAAAGCATTAAAGTTACGATCCCTAAAATGAACTTTCAGTTCAAGTGGACAAAGATATATGTATATTACATATATAAAACGCTTAGTCAATTGATGGAGCGTTATATTCTTTACACTTTGCCTGGATTTAATACAATGCCCGTAACATATATAAAATATATAAACTAACCCTCACCTACACAAAATAAAGTTAACGCATCGTTGAAAAGCTCTCGGGGGGTTAACTCGGGGACACGCAATGACGTGTTCTCTAATACGGTGTGCTTTTTTTTTTTTACTTTATTTTTATTGGTATTAAAAATGTTCTTAAGTGAGTTATAAAAAACGTTTTATAGAGCATTTTTACAAAAAATGTGTCCTTGTTGTAAATATCGTTCTAATGTACATATATTGCAAAGGGTTTTTATTTATATGCCCCCTTTTGTGTGTCGTAATAAAACTGAATTGTAAATAACTTGGTGTAATTTAATCAAGTTCAAAATTAACTATGCCCAGAATGAGATTTTATTTTCATTAGGGGTGAATTTTATTAAGCCATTATCAGTGTATAAAATTTTACTGCAGTCTTTTATTGCTATTGTCGTGTAATTAGTTTCTACATTCACACTGTTGTAGATAATAGGTGCGTTGCGAATTCAATTCATTTAAAAGTAGTTAAATGAAATATTTCACTCAAATTAACATTGTTCGTTTAATCACATTTCAACGCTGCCTCAAATTAACCGCGCCTATTATGAAAATATTACATTTATTCAATTCTAACAATATGGTGAAGTATATGTTCACATCAAGTTACAGAACGTACTATTGAGATTGTAAAACATAAAAATAAATGTAAAATATGTTGTATTTGTAGTGAAGTAAAATATAAAGTTTGCGAGCGCTCGAATGTGAAAAGTGCCGAAACTTTGTGACAATCATTTGGCTATGCGAAAAAGTAGACTATGACCCATTTTATCGAAAAAGCGAAGCTTTGCATTGAAACGCAACGATCCGCGAGTAAACTATATATGCGAGTGAAATTATTAAAATTATTTTAAGCGTGCTAGCGAGGGGTATAATATAATTTCCGATTCTTTTATGCGGACTATTCGTTTATAAACGGCGACGTTCAAAACGATATTGTTCCCAAGATGAATGGTGGAAACCCTACCCACCATCCAGGCCGTGTATCACTTCCGGAATATAAATGCCGGAAAATGTATGCGATCCAGAGAGAAAGAGAGAAATACGCTTGACCCGAGAGCGTTAAAATTACGAGTATACCCATGTAAAAGTAAACTAATGGTGTTATTGCAGAGAGAGAGAGAGTCGAGGGGTCGAAATGTTGCAGTTGCATTTAAATTTTCGTACAATAAGCGGGAATTTGTGTAGCAAATTCCACATGACAATAATTTGTATCAATAGTTGGCATTAGCATATGCGATGATTGTGCAAGAACCGAGTTTCGGGTACGAATATATGTACATAGTGCGCAATTCTAATAAAATGTTATTATAGTGACCGTAAACCATATTTCGGTCGAATTGTGCAACGTTGACAACGCTCTGCCAAATTTCGCTCCGAATTATTCACTTGCATATTTATTAGAGGCACAGTATGTACACACTTTAGGTGTGTTTATGTGGATATTATAATAGGTTTGATTTGCGAATGCAAATTTCGGTTTGTAGCGCTGCGATTCAAACTTGGTAGGAAATTATGCAATTTCGTATTTGACTATTCAATTATTATTTGATTGATTCTCATTCATACATAGTATGAAAAGAGTTTCCTGTGATTAAGGTACAAGAGTTTATATCAATTTGCGTAAGTTTGTATGTATACCCGTAATTATGTATACACCATTTTAACATATTATGTTTCGTATTTTTAGCTGAAATTATGACTGAAAATGCTCTATCTGTTATTATTTTGAGCAATCGAAACAGAGCTATGCATAGCAGATGACTGAAAAAAAAATAAACAATGCAGGATCATTGGAACCACACCTGAAAAGTGTATTATATATATCATCATCATTTTCTGCAAAGGATAAAGGGAAAACTCAATGGTTAAAGGATTGGAATAGGTTAAATTAGCCTTGGTTTAAATAGGCTAGGCTAATTCAAAAAAGAATAAGACTTCATATTATTTTCTGTAATTTATTATTATTGTAAAAACCCTATATATATGTTCTTATTATAAATAAGATGTAAATAAATGCTCTAAATTATAAATAAGATGTAAATAAATATATCATCATTTTCAGCTGGTCACCATCCACTGCTCGATGAAGGCCTCTACAATCCTCTTCCATTCCTGTCTCTCTTGAGCAATCTGCATCCACTTGACTCCACACATTCTTCTCAATTCATCAGCACATCTTCCACTCGGTCTACCTTGCTTTCTTTCACATCATCTCGGATACCATTCCAGTATTTCTCGCGTTCATTATTCGAGCTACGTATCCACTTCAACTTTTTCACACGTACCGCTATATCTGCCACTTTGGGTCATGATTCTTATTTATTTTGCCATCTCTTCTTGTTATACCAAGCTTCTCTGTGTGCACTGGATCATACGTATAATTCTTGAATTTAGCATCCACGTTTCACATCCATACGTCATAACTAGAGACCGGTCAGAATTGGCATGAACGTAGGCTGCAGGTACAGAAACCGGTTTGCAGGGCCGTATTGGAAATTGTCGCCAAGGCTGAAATATAGGCGTGAAGTATGAAGGAGCGGGAACGGCTTGCAAAAGCTGATGTCATCGAAAAAATCACCTTTTCGAGTTTTACGACTTTCTTCACGGTCCAAATTATAATCGTTTCCAGAATTCCATCACCATGCTTAGCAACGAACTATGTACGTCTTAACAAATAAGTTCATGAAATCCAATACGGCCCTGCAAACCGGTTTCTGTACCTGCAGCCTACGTTCATGCCAATTCTGACCGGTCTCTAGCCATAACTGATAGAAAATAGCATTATAGTCTATTTTTTTTCAGTTTACTGTTTAAGTTTCGCGACCCGAAATGGGGTCGCGAACCCGTGCGTTTAGAATCAATGTAGTATATTAAACTGATAAACTAAAGTTTAATTGAATTGTCATGTACCTACTCGTGGTTGTGAGTTTACTACCATATTAACAGAATTGGCTTCAAATTTTGTAGCGATAAAACTTTGTAAGGGGAAAAGTATAAATTTAGGATTTCTTATAAGTGAGCGGGCAATATGCTGAGCATCGCTTGATAATGACATAATAAATCGTTATGCGTGCAAGGGTAGCATCTAGGGGGTTGGAAAATGGCCGAAGCACGTGCTTGGGGTTGCAACATCCTGAAGGGAGTGTTTATTATACGCTCAGAGCGCAAATTTAATTAACGTTATCATTCAGACACACTCCGAGCGCGCGCCAACAATGGCGCAAGAAAAAAAAAATGAATGCACGCTTTCAATTCTGAAAATCGCACCGGCTCAACGCGATTTTTGCAAATTTTTAAATTGAACATTGTAAAGCACATCCTCGAGAGTGTTGTGTATTTTTATGGGAATTTTCCGCGATCGTTTTCGCATTCAAATTTTATCGACGCGCGCGCTTGGATTAACGTGCGGTAAAAAATAGGTGCGGCAAATAATATCGGCCCGGTGAGGAAGTTAGAGGAATTTCTCAATTCGGCGCGGACGTACGAAAATTTCCATTCGTGGCGGTGAAGTAAGACATTACTACACAGGTATGTGAGGGGTTGTTGCTGAAAGCGTGCTGAAAAGACACCCCTTATTCAAATGCCAAGCCGGGGAAATTGGGGACGTCCCCGGATGTCGTTTCACTTGGGTAATGGTCGCACACGCATGCCAACTATTGCATTTTTTCCCTCTTTCTACATATTAAATACGTTCGAATTACAATGGAAAGGGACTCTTACCAAACTAGATAATATATAATAAAAATTCGCACAGTTTATATATGAGATAATTGATCGTTCAAGTAAAGCAATGTGAAAAATTCGGGTGTGGCCAACCCATGACTATGTATGTACATCCATATATTTGAAGAATACAAAGAGTAACGAAAACATTGTTGAAACTTGAAAAGTCAAAAATAAAATTTTCCCTCGAACGAACGCATCATAATATAAAACAAACACGAAAACCATCACTTCTATGTACTATACCGATTTTGATGAGTTTTTTTCTTAAACTAACCATTCCTATAAGAATTCGAATTTTATAATACATATTATGAAATAAAAAAAAAAAAATCGTGCAAGAGTAAACTATCACTTCCGATAGGTGGATTTTAATCAAAGCCTTATCAACCTTCTCCCTGCAAACCAGGAGGACGGTCTCGGATCTCTGCTTTGTATTTAAACTTTTAAATAATTTATTACCTACTAAGTAGGATACTTCTACATTGTCCCCCTAGGCCTGTCAGAAATCCTCCATTGTTTCATTTGAATCTTTGTTCCACAAATTATTCACTAAACTCCTTCATTTATAGATCCTGCTCGTCATTTAAAGAAATCCCGGCACATATTGATCCTTTTCTCTATTCTTTGTCCTCCTTTAAATTATCTTTGCTTAAGTTCCTTTCCAGTCCTAACTCCTAAGTTCTTTTCTTATTTTAATCTGTTGTTCGTTTGCAACTATTTTGGCTGTAGTGTATTGTGTGATATTAATATTATTTTGTATTTATATTTTATTGTACATATACTATAAGCTGTTTGTTGCATGATTAATTAAATAAATAAATAAACTACACTTAAATTTTATCCAGAAATTATTGATATAGTAATTTGCAAACAAAGTCTACATTATCCACATAATAATGCAATTTATACAAAGAAAATAAAAACACAATCAAGAAAGTGTCGTCAGTTGAATGTTATCTGTAATATTTACTACTGATGATAAACCTAAACTTATGAATAATAAAAGCTTTTTTTGAGGTTTGTTCTGTTTAAATTTTATCACCATTTTTCAGCTTGATCGGTTAAGTAGTTTCGGAAATATTCCGTGGTAACAAGATTTTTGACTTTTCTACAAGAAAAAAAAAACCAACTTCCGATTGACTGAGTTTAATGATTTATTTTTTCGTAACTAGGTATTGCTTTAAGTACATATTATGATATTATAATATTATGAAGATGCCAAATATTTAAAGAAAACCAAATTTCGTTCAAGAGTAGATATGAAATTTCAGCTTGATAAACTTGATAGTTTCGGAGAAAAAGTAACCAAGAGTAAAAGTACCTATGTACATAATACATATGTATATCTATACTACTTCTGGTAGGAAAAAAATTAGGTGACTTTCCGAGGGAAGTACCACTTTCGGTTGTCGAAATTTTGAGAGCCTTATGGATTGTAATGGCCGGCAAAAAACATGAAGTATGAAGTATGAAGTTTCAAGTTGAAGACACATTAAAAAATATGAAGTTTCGGTGTAATAGGATAAACGGTTTTTGAGTTATTAGCGATTCTACACACAAGGTACACAGACATATAGACATTTTATAAAAATCATAAAAAAACGTGATCGGTGGATGATACCTGATACTGAATTTTTGCACGTCACAATACTTTATCCGATAAGGATAAAGTAAAAAGACACGCTTTACGAAAGCCCTTACATTTTTATACGTATAATGTTGTTTGACTCGAAATATATACATATGTATGTTAGAATGTTAGATGTTTAAAATGTATGTAAAAATGTTTGTATTTATTTATTAGTTTAAAAAAAATTAACTTATAAATAAATACAAACGTAATACATACATTAAGTACAACTAAATATTTTTAAAGTGTATAAGAAATTTATTTAATTTAATTCAATCCAATCTACTTTAATACACATTTTAACGTAATCCTTAAATAAAATGTTATTTCAAAACATGCTTATTATATTTGTATGGACTAGAATCGGATGTTACGGCATAAAAAAGCCAAAAGTGCCAAATATAAAAAAAAAACACACTAAACAAAATATGCAATATATAATGTAACGATCAATTTAGACTAGCGGTCGGGAACCGGCGGCTCCGGAGCCGCATGCGTCTCTTTGTATGAAAACCTGCGGCTCTCGCTGTCATCCATTGACGCACAATTTACAGAAAATGAAAATTAATCCTATGTATTTCCCATAACTTCATTAATATAAAACACTTAAAATCGTTTTTCAGATAAACTTTATAATACTTTTTAGTAATAAACTGTCAGATATTTCTTACAGCAATCCATTTCATAAATGAGCAACATTTAATTTAATTTTGAATATCATCATCATAATTTTCAGCCATTCACCATCTACTGCTGGATGAAGGCAATCTCCAATACTTTTCCGTTTGTGTCTGTCTTGAGCATCCACTTCTTCTCAATTGGTCAGCCCATCTTCCACTCGGTCTACCTTGCTTTCTTTCACATCGTCTCGGATACCATTCCAGTATTTCTCGCGTCCATCTGCCATCCATTCTTCTCAGTATGTGTCCTTTATATGTACATATGTATCTGTCACTTTAGTCATTCTTCTTACTCTTACTTGTTATACCAAGAATACATCTTTCCATGCTTCTGACTTCATACTGGCAGTACGCATTGGTCGTATGCCTTATTTTTCAAAATATGTTCATTCTTCCAAAAGTGCTCCATCCAAGTTTCATTCTTCATAATCTGAAAATAATATGTTGCGGCTCACAAACTTAACCAATTTTGCAAGGTTTTCCCTAATTTGGCTCTTAGCTCGAAATAGGTTTCCGACCACTGATTTAGACTGTAAGAAAATCCATTTGACTTAATATAATGTGTGTACCACTGTATTTACATATGTATGTATAAAATTGATTTACATACATAATATATCGCATAAAATTTTTGTACGTCCTGAGCTTTAAAATATATTCATTCTTTAAATTTGTAGTTTAAAATACGACTATACAATCAGGTATAGAATCGAACGGTGTTATTTAACAACAATCGATGTGCACACAATTACGATCACAATATCGCCACGACCGACGCTTTATTGTGATCGCCGTGAATGGCGTCCGTCGATATCGAAAGGTCTCCAACACATGAATGGAATCGGACGACACCATAATGGGATCGCTAAGTGGCTATCGCACGTTGTGCACAACGCAAAGGTGGATGGGTGAAGCGAGTATTCTGAACATACATATGTATGTACGTACGTGTACCTCTTTCGGATAAATCAAAAAACCCAAAAATCCGAAATGGCGAGCGTCGAAAATTCAATTTGGCGAGTTGACACTTTAAAAGGTTTTATGGAAACCATTTGTTGTGGAACGAGAGAGCGTGCTGGGGCTGAAGAAGAAGAAGGAAAAAAAAAAAAGTAGCAGCAATAGAAAAATATTTGGTAGCAGATTAATGATAAGCATCGTGGGGTTAGTGCGGGTTCGCACGTCCCAATAAAAGGGTTGAGATTTGTTACTTTACTCTTTGCTGCGGCCTGGTCTCCTTTCTCGTCCTTTTTCGTCCTTTTTCCCCATCGAGATGGGGTAGGGAAAAAAAGGCTTTCTCCTCGGGGACGTTGATCGAAAGTCGAACGAACAGACGCTTTTAGGCAGTCATAACTAACTTATGGCCGGTACGCGTTGCTCAAATGTGAACATATGCTTTCAATACACGTGTATGTGATACATAAACTCGTTGAACAATAAAATATTACGCCTCTGATTGACCCGTTGAAAATTTGCGTCAAAATTTATCTAAATTTAGGTACCTACTACCATGTCAAAAAGTGTAAATATACATAGTAAACTCCTTTGTCAAAGTGGTGCCGATTTTTTTTTATATAATTTATCCAGGGGCTCAATCAGGTGTCTAATTACAAATTTGCGTTGAGGTCTATGGCTTATTTTCATTATTTTTTTTTTGTTATTGTATGTAAAACACCAGTTATGTATGTTTTGAAATTTATTGCAAAGGCTTATTTAGCCCTGACAAATAATGAATGATTTATTCCATTTAATTTATTGCACTACTTTCCTTATTGTCTGAAATAAATAAAATTATTACTGGTTATCATTAGAGACCGGCCAGAATTGGCATGAACGTAGGCTGCAGGTACAGAAAGCGGTTTGCAGGGCCGTATTGGAAATTGTCCAGGATTTCATCACCATGCTTAGCAACGAACTATGTACGTCTTAACAAATAAGTTCATGAAATCCTGGAAACGATTATAATTTGGACCGCGAAGAAAGTCGTAAAACTCGAAAAGTGGATTTTTCGGATGACATCAGCTTTTGCAAGCCGTTCCCGCTCCTTCATACTTCTCGCATATATTTCAGCCTTGACGACAATTTCCAATATGGCCCTGCAAACCGGTTGCTGTACCTGCAGCCTATGTTCATGCCAATTCTGACCGGTCTCTAGTTATCATCATTTTCAGCCGTTCACCATCCACTGCTGGATTTCTGTCTGTCTTGAGCAATATGCATCCACTTGACTTCACACATTATTCTCAATTCATCAGCCCATCTAACACTCGGTCTAGCTTGCTTTCTTTCACATCCTCTCAGATACTATTCCAGTATTTCTTGAGTCCATTTCACTTTTTCACACGTTCCGCTATATCTGCCACTTTGGTCATACATTTTTCCCCATGTATTCCTATTACGATCTCTTCTTGTTATACCAAACATACATGTTTCTATGCTTCTATGTGTGCACTAGATCTTACGTAGCATTATTCAATTTAGTATCCATGTTTCACATACATACGTCATAACCGGCAGTGCGCATTGGTCGTATGCCTTGTGGATTTAAAAACTATGTTCATTCTTTCAAAAGTTTTACTCCATCCTAGTTTCATTCTTCGTTTTATTTATTATTCTTTACATCCGTGTACATGTTATAATGTACATATACATATAAACGGCAAAAGTCTGTCATCTGCGTTTGTCTATCGATTAGGAATAGTAGAAATAAAAATTTCTTTCAGTAGTAGCCAATAACTATTGCTATTGTTAGTCAACTCTTATTTCAAAAATAAATATCTGTATATTGTTTCTAATCCAAATAGTATATAATTGTTCCAAAAATTAGTTCAGAAGTTTGTGTAAATGGAAATAAAAGCCAATTTAAATCATGCTCTAGGTGATTAAACTCCTTCGTTAAAATTTTAGCTAAGTATTAGTTGTAACTAAGTATATAGGCACAACGCAAAAATATTGAAATACATATTCAAACGAAGATTTATTCAAAATCTTAAATCTATTTAAACACGAACAGTGAAACGTAACGAGCTTTATTATTTCAGCACTTGTTTATACAGTTCGTTTAAATTTCATACCTACATAATAGAATCCTTAGAAGTGTTTGCCCGTGCTGAAATTAAATCATAACAATTTATACAATTCCTCAATTTAATTAAATTATTTTGTAATTTATATTAAAATTTTACCCCCAAAGGTCGGCCGTTTACTTTTAGTCAATAGTTAAAGTTACTTGTTGGTCTCGCACTAACAATTCCGATGAAAAAATGTGATGAATCACACCAACTACGACTCTTGCCTAATTTATGATCCATTGAACGGTAATATAATGAAGTCACGTCGTTATCTTTGAGCGTTTTATTTTCAGCTTTTATTACTGGTGGTTATACGGAAAATTTACCGTGAGAAAAACGACTGTTCCCGGTATTATTTTAAGTTAAATCTGGTTATACGTACATAGGTCTACTTCGTGCTTGAAATTCCTGATGTATGGCACTATGTAATATTCACTAAAAGGTTTACATGGAAACTAGTCCAATTTCATACACTTGCCTAAGTACGTTTTTTATTTTTTTATTTAAGTATTAGTTTTACATGGTCTAATTATTAATTACACGGATGAATCTCTTCCGATTAATTTGTTTCACTGGAAAAAAGTAATAAAATACCGATTGTTTGGTCGTGGAATCGTTTCCGGTGCTTCGGCAATATCCTGTACGGGTAAACAACGGTCGCAAGGGTCATATTTGCTAACTCGACTACGCCCACGCTAGCTGTTTTTCAGCTACACAGATTCTGGGGTTGGGGTTTTTTGCCGAGATTTAATTCTCGGACTTTAGGGGTTGGGTTGTTTAACGCACAATCTGGTCGCTATAAAGATAACCTTCGAGTTAACCCCGAGCGCGCGACGGTTAACTTTGCGCGTTACCGAAAGTTTTACGCGCTCGTCGTGTTCCCCTCACCATCTTCTAAATAATGTAATATAAATTAAATTATATTCTTATCGTACGGTTCAATATGAAACAGTAACTTTATACAGTTTCAGTTGTTTTGTTATAATTCGAAATTATTATTATTGTTTAAAAATTTATGCTTGTTTATTAATTAGCTACGTTTAATGGTTTAAACCAGTGGTCGGGAACCTGTTTCGAGCTAAGAGCCAAATTAGGGAAAACCTTGCAAAATTGGTAGGTTTGGGAGCCGTAACATATTATTTTCTAATTATATATTCAAAATTAAATTAAATGTTACTCATTAGTCATTAATAATAATAAGAATTAAGTTGTCCTCGTGATATTTCTTAACGTTCGACAGTTTATTGCTAAAAATGATTATAAAGTTTGATCTTGAAGCATTTTATAGCCACGACACGTTGTTAAAATGGGATTCATTTTAATCTTGTGTAAGCTGTGTGTCAACATTTTGCATTTTACGCAAAACGTTGGATGACAGCGAGAGCCGCAGATTTTCATAGGAAGAGCCGCATGCGGCTCCAGAGCCGCTGGTTCCCGACCACTGTTTTAAACCATACATGATTATAACAGTTAATATAACGACTATGTACACGATTATCTGCATCACAAGAATATTGATAAATAGACCTACATATGTACATATATCTGCCAGTTATGACATATGGATGTGAAACGTGGATGCTGAATTGAAGAATGTTACGTAAGATCCAGTGCACACAGAAAAGCATGGAAAGATGTATGCTTGGTATTACAAGAAGAGATCGTAAGAGAAATACATGGGTTAGAAGTCTGACCGATATGGCAGAACGTGTGAAAAAGTTGAAGTGGATACATAGCGCGAATAATGGATGGCAGATGAACGCGAGAAATACTAAAATGGTATCCGAGAGGATGTGAAAGTAAGCAAGTTATATCTAGTGGAAGATGGGCTGATGAATTGAGAAGAATTTGTAGAGTCAAGTGGATGCAGATTGCTCAAGACAAACAGGAATGGAAGAGGATTGTAGAGGCTTCATCCAGCAGTGGATGGTGAACGGCTGAAAATGATTATAATGAGTCCTACGTATGCATATAAAAAATTATATATACTTTTATGAATATAAAATGATTATGAATATAAAGCGTTGTTGAATTTTAAACGTCAATTTGTGTCAGGAAAATGTTAATCATAAGGCATAATATACATATTAACTTCAATGAGTGTATAAATTTGATAGGTTATGATAACGAAAATAAATTTTGGCATTAATAAACATTTTGAAAATTAATATTGACCTAATTAAATCTTCTTTATATATGTATATAATAATTCAAATGTTAGCACAGTGTGAGTTTTATTAGAAAAATCGTGAGCAAGCTTTGTATAGTTATTTTTGTACATATGTCAAAATTTCAGTCAGATTATACATACATACATGCTCTAATATTATAATTAATTCCAAGAATTTAACAGTGTCTTAATATGTTGATAAAGCTTGTCTAATTTCATTGAAAAAAAAATTAACATAGAATCATTGGATCTTCGTATTTTCTCTAGCAACAAAAAGCCAACGTCAAAACGATGCAGTTATTTATTTATATAATACAATAGCTTAAGTTAATTATATAATCGTTAACTAAGCATCTGTACAGAGATGTTTTTTTTAAGACTGCCGGGAATTTTTCATAGTTTTTAACTTCTAATTCCATCCGGCAGTCTATTATACTCCAAAACACCTCTGTATAAGATACTTCTTCTATTTATTTTAACATTTTTTTATAATTAATTATTTTTATTCCTTAAATTATATTCACATACATCCATTCCTCTCACAATAAATTTACTAAAATATGATGGTAACATATTATTACCTAACTTAAATATAAATACGAACATACAAATCCTCAAAGTATCATTTGCGTACATTCAACCAATCTAATTCAATCATCATTTTTTTTAAACTAGCATACCTATCCGCATTAAAATACCTCTATTTTGTAATATTTGTAATCTATCTCTAGTTGACTTATCTAACATATTTAATAATGAACTACAATACATAAAATGAGGTCTGACAATTACATTATAAATTATTATTTTAGTTTCTTTAGATAATAATTTTCTTAGCCAACATAATATTCCTACTTTTTTTTATTAAAATTGACCGTGTAACGTAAAATTTAACTTATCCAATATTATACCAAAATTTTTGAAATTATTATTTGACTAAGTTTATTATTAGTTGACTTTCAACAATGCTTAAAAATAATAAGTAGATTAATTACACGCTAGTTTCTGTAGTGAAACTTTTGCAAAGCTTCTTCGCAAGCTGCACTACAGAGAGAGGGAGGACAAGTTTGCGAATCCTTACATAAAATCATCTCTCACGGTGCAAGTTATTCCCCGTGCAAACTTCTGATGAAATAACTTCTCATTTCAAAAGGTTCACTCTTGTAAATGACAGGTCTCGAAATTAAAACGAAAAAAAATACACGTGTCATACGAGCGGTGGTTTAATTTAATATTATATAAAACGACCGCGGTGGTTTATAGACGATAGCCGGTATATATATATGTTAACGATAAATTGTCCTCTTATGAAACTTGATTCGTTATAGCGAGCGAGTTCGTTATACACTCCGGTGTATACACTGGTGTAGAATTAGAAAGTTAGCGAGCCAGCAATATTAATAGGCGGAGTCGAGAGTCCCGTCAGATGATGTATGGGGGACTCCCATGGGTTACCCCATTCCCATCCACAAGCGTGTTTACACTCGAACAAATATAATTGAATGAAGTGGAGGCTGGCGGCGAAGGGGTTAAAGCAAACCTCCCCACCCGAATCCCACTCACGTACTAATGTATTCAAATTTTTTGCCATTCTAGATAACTTCTTGCGTGGTACGACAAACTTTATGTATAGCAACGTATTATATTATAATGGCAATGTGTCATAGATGGTAATAGGTATATTATGTAACGAGACCTTTTATTGAATTGATAAAAAAAAAATACTTTTCAATTTTAAAAATCCTTCACAGAAATTACACAGTGAGGGCTTTTAAGTATTTATTTATTTAAAATTGCTTAAAAAAGCAATTACAAACAAACATTACTAAAATTACAAAATAACTTATTATCTAATAGCACTTGTACAGGGGTGCTGTTTTAAGGCTGCCAGGAATCTATGAATTTTATTTATATTTCTGAGAACTTCTGGCAGGCTATTATGTACATACATATATTCAACAATACCCCTGTACAAGATACTTCTCCAGGATCTACTTAATTTTAAATTCTTAACTATTAACTTATTCCTACCCCTAGTATTATGACTATGTATATTATACCTTCTTATTCAATACCAGTGTAAGCCCGTTGAATATTAACGGAGCGGTTTCTCATCACCCGTACTATGAGTGTTTGTGTGGGTGAGTATATTTACATATGTATGTCTAGCGTGCAGTATGTATGCGAGCGATCTGCGGCTATCCAGTCAGACAGCCAGCGCTACTATATATAGTAATGCATACTACAAACTTGACAGATGAATAATGTACTGAGCTTAGTATTTATTTCTAATAATAAAAAAAAAAACGGTATCAGCCGACAAACCGACAGACAGACAGAATTTTATCTTATGTAATTTAAAAATATATACTAACGTGCACACCTTTAAGGTTTTATTTACTTTTATCCAATTCAATTCATTCAACATCTTATACTCGTTAATTTATTGACATTTAAAATACTCCGCATAGCTCTATTTTGTAGTTTTTGCAACCTACATATATTTAATTACCTTATTTACTAAATTTAAAATGAACCACAATATAGTATGACGGATGTTTATTTGTTTGTCTGTAAATCTCTCTGTTATGAACGCTCGACACACTTTTTTTACCGCTATTGTTAGCCCACTTATACATTATGTTGTGTCAATCCGTTGAATATCAACGTATGTTTGTGTGGTGAGTATATGTGTATTTAACAGTTGTTGCATAGATGGTGAGTTATAATACAACACGTAACAATTGAGCAAAGTCGCAAGCCAATTGAGAAATTAATATTGTCTAATTGCAGCAGGCCCGCATCACCCCGTTTGGATCACAGCGTAAGCGCTCAATGTTTCGAACTGGTGATATCGGGTTCAAATCCCACTGGTTTTTTTTAAATTATTTACCTTAGCGAGCATTATCAGCAGACAGACACACACACACACAGACAGACGGAATAAGGCTATTATATACATGATACTGAGTACCTGTTGACGAGCAATACTTTAGTCTCAACATTGATAGTGCCGACAAATCGTTTCTATTATGTTTTCTAACGTCAAGCATAGTATGTGAATAATATAAAGGTGATATTTGTAAGACGATAAAGTTAGTCGTATATTTTTTTAATATCAGTAATAGTTTTTATTTTAAGCAGTTAGTTGTAAAAGGTATCAATTAGATAGAAAGACCCACGTCTATTATATTACCCTAGTATACGACAACAATACGAGAAACTATGTACATAAAAAAGCTAGTACTGAACCAATCCAGTGGCAAAAATTAGCTTAAAACAAAGATCGGCGCCGGCTTACTAGATCGTCAAACAAACAAAACCCTCTGTTATTATCCGGAAACGACTCAATTTATGGCAATTGTTCGTGAAAAACACCTGCCACAATAAATTGTACTTTGTCTGGAAATGATAAATATTAAAAGAAAGTGTCAGACGCAGGCCGGTCCACAACAGGAAAAAAATGCCTTTGTCTCGACCGGGTAGAACGAAAACGAAAAAAAAAAAAATACACACCGGAGCTTTCATCGCGATACATTTTCCAATGGAACACATTGTTTCGTGGTTTCATTTCACACGAGTAAACTTAATAATAACAAAAAAAAAGAGCAATTTAAAATATTGTGTGAACATCTTGTACGTGAACATATTGAGTATAATATAAACTTGATAATGTGAACTCTGACGGGAAAATACGAGTAGAAAAAAATTTTACATGTGTTACGACTCCACTCATCTAGAATACGTCAAAAAATCATACATCAAATAAGTCTATGTAGCTGTTACTTATTTCTAAGAAAAGAGTCATTCGATTTGAATTTACGAAAAGCAAACAATTTTCATTAAAATTGCCATTTTAATGTGCTAATCATTTAAATAAAATATTACTATAGTGTTCTATTTTCATATGGTGACATTTTTTTTTTAGATTCCCTTCACTGATAGTACTTTCAGTCTTTTTGAAAACTTATTTTTGTGAAAGTTGCGCGTACGACGAACATATTCTTGTTTAACTTTGAATTCAAGCAAAAAATGTTATCTTTATATTTATTTTCATTATTCCAAGAGGATTTTGTAATAAACTGTTTTCAAGGTAATGTCCTAAGTTTTATGATTTTTAAGATACTTGTGATTGAAATTGGCACTAAAATGTATGATTTATTCAGTTGTCAGTTACGATTTTGTTTTCTTAAAATTTCTGCTTCCAAAAAATCATATTATACCTATATATAATATAGTCCTATATATATACAGTCTGTCTGTCCATCTGCTGATAACGCTAATTCAAATTTAATCAAAAAAACACGAACATCGCGAGTGGTATTTTAACCTAACGTTGGGAAGCGCTAACGCGTTCACCCAACACCGGTGATGAGAGGCCTCCTATAATTTGAAAATATTAATCCTTAGTAGGTACGCGACATTGTTACGTAATCAATTATGTCAAACACGTCCGTTGATATTCAACGGGCTTACACGTATATAAACGTACATACTATATATAATTATGTATATTAAAAACTAGTCGAAATGTATACCAAATTTGGTGGTTCTAAATTGAAAACTGTTGATTTGCATAGAGGACAAACAAACAACTATTCAATTTTATGTTGTATATTATCCCCAAATTTGTGTAACCAGATTTTTATTTAAAACAAAAATATCAAAAACTTCTTCGAATGTTGCCTGTGACATGTGCAATGTTCCAATGTATGATTCTCAATACAAAATAATTGTAGTAAAATCAAGTATTGCTACAATGAATTCTTCAATACTGTACGATTGCATTTATTACACATAGGAAAGCACAAACGACATAAACTTTCCTATATTAGACCCTTTAATATTTGAATGACAATATCGAATTTTACTATTGTATCTATAATACAATGGCGTCTGTCAAAATCGCGTACATTTTATTTTATTTTATTTTACGGCCTCCCATAAAATATATAAATATCAAATATGACTCTCTTTCTATCTTTTTTTTGCGAACGGCTTGTGCAACCCTCGTCGTAGGCGTTTCATAAAAAGATTGTAAACTTTTGATATATCGCTCAAATATTTGTACCCTATTTCGTACTATTATTTTAGCCGTATCGTATAAATAGCAAACAACTGCAATAAATTCGGGCAAACTTGTCGCGTTTTTTGTCCTACTTAGAACGATTAAAATGAATACAATGAAACTATATTAATGTGTAGAATAATAAACGTATTAAGCATCGGGTACAGCGTGCGGTTTAAGCTCAGTTTACTAAGCACGTTTCATTAAATACAGACACGTTCAATCAGCAATTTTAATCGGACTCAGTAAGCTTAAATATACATATGTACATACCTAAAGGTTTTTGCGGTCATAGCTTTAATTGGAATCAGTACTATTATAATATAAGCATATGCTTTTCCTTTTTATTATGAAACAATCGATAACCGTATTCTAACCAACGTATAAAGAATACGATTTGATTTTGGTATTGCAAATAAGTTGAATATAGAATTTAATTAAATTTTTCATAAAATTTATATCCCCTTTGTGTATTTTCATGCATCATTATACGCGGAAAAGTGGCGCAAAGTGCATTATCTCATTTATCTAGCATTTTCCGACCCTAATTTAAATGGACGTCGTGTTTATTATCTGTCGACGTTTCCCCCTTTTCATCAGTGCACGTCATTTACAGCGAATTTTCCATCATAAACATCCCCTTTTTTAATTTTTCCAAAATGGCTATACCCCAAGGTAGCTTTCCTATTACCATATATACCTATGCTTAGATAAATATGTTCATTTTTTTTAATTCGTATAAAAATTCTCGTATATAAATATGTCTGGGCATTTGTACATACATATGTATATTTTACAAACAAATGTATAATCCCTGCATTGTATAAAATGCCAAGTCATTTTATAAAATCCCTAAGCGTCAGAGGCAAAGTATAAAATAATTAAATTTTGGTGTCCAACTCATTTTATCTCAACAATCTGACAAGCTGATTCTGGATAACATTTATTTATTTATTTAAGATTAAGCTTAAAAAGCTAATAACATTACTTATCATTATGTACATACTAGTCTAAGCCCGTTGAATATCAACGGAGTGGTTTCTCATCACCCGTACTTTACCCGAGTGTTTTTGGGTGGTTGAGTATTGTACATATGTGTATTTAATAGTTGTTGTATAGATGGCGCTTTATAATTAATTATTTAATTATATGTATATATATAATTGTTATTATAAAGCGCCATCTATACAACAACTATAAAAACTATTATATATACATATAATTTAGCAAAGTCGCGAACACTTGCGAGGGTGACGTCATAGCGTTATCAGCAGACAGACGGATTTCGGCTATTATATATGTATATATAATATTAAACAATACCCCTGTACAAGATACTTTCACCAGGATCTACATACTTAATTTTTAATTTTTAACAATTAACTTATTCTTACACCTAGTAATATGACTATGTATATTATACCCTGTTATTAAATATTTTAGTAAGAAATTCTTATCTAATTCCATTTATTCAATTCAATTCATTCAACATATGTATATCTTATACTAGTTAATCTTTTGAATTTAAAATACTCCGCATAGCTCTATTTTGCAGTTTTTGTAACCTATCTTTAATAACTCCTATTTACTAAATTTAAAAATGAACCACAATATATAAAATGCGGACGCACAATAATTGCATTATAAACGAATACTTTTTTATTTCTAGATAGTATATTTCTCAATCTACGCAATACTCCAACTTTGTTCGTTACTTTTTTTAATAAAATCATCTCACCATGCAATTTATAATTTAACTTATTATCAAGTATTACTCCTAAATATTTAAAACTAATTTTTTACTTGCAAATCTTTCTCAAACCTTAGTTGATATAACCATACGTGCTATTTTTATTTCATACATTTTGCACTTAGCTTGGCCATTGTTTCAAATTTCGAAAAAAGTGAATTTCAAAAGTTCCTCCTTACCGTTTAACTTGCAAGGATATTTCATATGATACTAAAGTTTCATATCTTTAAAAGTTGAACCACATATACATACATATGTACATATGTAGACCTGAGCTATTATTTATACATACTACTATAATATACAATTCAGCGTATTTTTTCTAAGAAAAATTGCGTTTTGTCGCCTCGGGTCACATTTTAATTAAATTCTCCCCAACTTTTTTAAAAGGCTTAAAAATTAAATGCTGCATATAAAATGCACTTTGAATAATAAAGTATTGTGATTTACGACGCGACCGTTTTACATTGTAATAATTGATGAGTTTTTCCATTAAAGGACCAACGAACCAACCCCTCGCACTTTTTCCACCAGCGGAAATAAAACAAACACACGGATAAATAGATAGATATATGTATACATATACATACACGCAGGCAATAAAAACCAGTAGGGTGACAACACGTTTCGGCTTCAATTTAACACAAACAACGATAAAACACAAGCGTATAAGAACACGTGCGATTGACTGGAAGTTACCAGGCGTCCATTATCGCCGGTCAAACAATGGAGTTGTCATAGAAAGAACGATATTTATACCCACACTATATATCTCCAAACTCTCTCCCCTCCAGTTCAATAAATTAAATAAGTGACTTATTTTCCCCTAACGCGGCCACTATTTCCAACAGGGGTGTGGGATTTAATATATCCTACGGTTATTATTCCGTTTCAACTGGACATTTATCATGTTCGTACATAGGGCAGACCCTTAAACGAGCTGTTTTCTTTATTTTTGTTTTTTTTTTCGTTTCGTTCCTTCATTACGACGACTCGTATTAATAATATCCTGCGAGAGATTTCCGTTAGAAGCCGCTAACTACCGCGTGCTTCGTAATGAATGGGGCAATTAGTATCATGACCGGAATTTTACGCAATAGCACCGAGTAATTATTAACTTTTTGACAATGTACCTACTCCCTTGTATTTATAGCCCATTTGTTGAAGAATCTTGCTTAGATAACACAACACTAGAATTTATTAACATAATGTACCATTTTTGTAGTAGTAGCCGTTCATAGCACAAATGTATACATACATACATACGTACTAGACTGCTAGATTATTCCCCGTTATTGATGAATTGGTGTTTATTATTGACGTATGAGTTGGCTATAAATAATGTATTTGCATTTTCAATGAAAATACAAGATGTACGTCGAGCGTTTCTGATAGACAGGTAGGTATGCAAACTTCGTTTCAGTGGAAATATGCCATTTTCTTAAAATTTGGCAAATGTTTGATAATGTTAACAGAAAGACAGACAAACAAAGGCGACTTTTATATTTCGTATTTTAAAAGGGTAACGTTTTTGCAATACTATGAAATAAATTACGTACGTTCAAATTGATAAATTTATGATATCAATTATATCAAAGCGCTCATCAGCTTTTGAAAAAAGCTTTAAGCAACAATTTTCTATGAATGAAAATTGTACATTATAATTCTTCCTATACTTTAAAGAAAACAAATTATGGCAATTGAACCAATCATGGGAAATAATTTTGCACGCAAAACGCAGTCACGGTAGATAATAACATTGTAGAGATAGTTGATAGTTATTTATATCTAGGACAATTGGTGAATATGGTTTTAAAGAAGAATAAATAAAACTGCATAGGATGGAGTACTTATGAAAGAATGAACATTGTTTTTAAATTGCTTAAAAAATAAGGCATACGACCAATGCATACTGCCAGTTATGACGTATGGATGTGAAACGTGGATGCTAAATACAAAAATGTTGCGCAAGATCCAGTGCACACAAAGAAGCATGGAAAGACGTATGCTTGGCATAACTAGAAGAGATCGTAAGAGGAATACATGGGTAAGAAGTATGACCAAACTGGCATATGGTGGATAAAGTGGATATGGACGCGAGAAATACTGGAATGGTATCGAAGTGGATGTGAAAGAGAGCAACGTAGAACGAGTGGACGATGGGCTGATGATTTGAGAAGAATGTGTGTAGTCAACTGTATGCAGATTGCTCAAGACAGACAGCAATGAAAGAGAATTGGAGAGGCCCTAATCCAGCAGTGAAATGATGATGATGACCTACATATGTATAAGATATCAACTAGTAGATTTTTCGTATGTATGTATGTACATCTTTAATAAGAATATGCACCACAAGAACAAACAACGATCCTTTCTATATTAACTTATGAAGGGTCAAACATTTAAGGGGCACTAATAATAAAAAAAATAGCCAAATATAATTTCAGCACAACCCTGGATAATTTTACTAGATATACACTATAGACTGAACGAGAGAGAGAGAAAGTTAAAGTGTACAAGTTATATGAGTTATAACGCGAGTCCCATCACGTTAATGATACGATCTAGAGGGGTTTTTGTGCACATATATATATATATACACATATATATATATATATAAATATATGTGTGTGTGTGTGAAGCGGAAGTGACGCCGTTTTTACGACACCGGATGATCATATTTCCGGGGAAAATATCGTCGTGCGAAAATCTCGTTAATGCGAAAAGTTTTTCGAGTACATATACACACGTGAAAATTGTCACGTGCCCACCCCGTGAAAAGCGGAAAAGCCACACTGTCCCCCATTGCTACTGCGAGACTGGGAATTTTCCGGGATTCGGAAAATTATTGCCTCGAACCGCAAATGGATTAACCGTCTCGCAGACGTGTCGAGCAAAGGCTTATTTTTGTATCGCAGTGCAAATCTTCAAAGTGACTCGCAACTTTCACTAAATACACTTTTTTCAGTAGTGAAAATATTTCTCACAATATCAAAGTATCCTTAGTTATGTTTTAACGGCTTTAAAATGAACAATTACAGACTGAGATGTACGTGAACAAATAATGATTTTCACGCAATGGCGTGTACGCCGTTCGATACTGGTTACATTCGGGTGTAATTAGTATAAAAAAATTAACACATTCAATTCAAATTGATCGTTTACAATCGTTCCGCTCAATTTAATGTTGGAAAAATATTTTTTGCAATATTTTCGGTGGCGTATACTTTTCTCCTTTCACCGCATAGTACATACGATTGATTGATTGCGTTCCACGCGAAAGTTTTCGTATTTTATTATTGAAAATTTACTTAAGTGTGGCCCTGCTTAACGAACTATAAAAATACCAATAAACTACCCGCTTACACAAGCTCAAAAGTTCATTATCGAATATCGGGTTTTTTGCGCTTGGGAAAATTTGTCTGGCAATTTGGTGCATGTCAACAGTTCATCGCGAGACGTTATACACGATTGGCACAGACATTATAAAAAGTCATTAATACTACGAATAAGTCAAATTTTCTTTCTTAAAATGATAAAATGGAGTGTTTGCTTTAAATTTATAAAATTAAGTTAAATATTTGCCATTGGGTATTGCTATGAATTCTGTTACGTCTCCACGAACTATTACGTCAGATTAAATAATTATGGCGCAATGGTATGGACGAATGTTGAGTTATACATTGTTTTCTGCGCATTCGGTACACTCCGGATATGAGCAACGCATAACCCCCCGCCTCTCTTCCCCTCAGTTTAAGTTGACGCTGACCAATCAGGTTCGGCAGTGCATCGAGCGACAACCGATGACCAATTGCAATCGACCCAGGGATCAGCTGTTTCCCTCTTGCCTTTCTAACCCCTTAAGTTTATATATAGATGTAAAGGTCGGAGACTCTCTTCCAGTCTCCTCCAGTCACAACAGAATCACACAGACGTAAATTCTTACGTCATTCAATCAATCATACATGCGATCAACCGGTATAGCGACTTGCTATGCCGTTAATTACGCAAATTTCCGAATCACACAAATCTTTATATTTTACTGTAATTGTGCCACCAAATGAACCATTGTGTGAAATCAATAAATAAACAAACGATCTTCATACCATCAAGTGCTGGTTTCTCATTTTTCTCTGTTCCTCAACCTCCAAATACATGACAATTCGAACGTTGTGCGCATTTGGCTCTTGCCGCGCTTTACGGCCGTTTAGTTCGTCCAAAAATGAAATGCAAATGTTTCTACTCCCTGTAATCCCTCGGGAAACCCGCTTTGGCCACATTTATTTTGCATCGTTTGTTTCCGCTTCCGGCCGTATTGAGAGCGCGGTTAATTATAAAGCGTCGACCCGTGTCTGGGGCGAAACACTAAACCCACCCCCAACCCCTCATTCCAATGTATCCATAAAATGATATAACACCCGTGTAGAATGCTTAAATCTTAATAAACATTTCATAGCTTATAAGTGCATACCGAAGCTTATATTTTCCATAATAAAACTTGAATAAATTACGTGAAAACAGCATGTCCGCTAAAATGTAGACAACTTTGACCATTATTCATTTAAACATTTAATAATATTTTTTACTTTTTTTTAACGCAGAAAGTTTAAAAATATACTCAACTTTATTATTCAGTTGATTAAATAATATAAATATAAATATTACAGTTAAATATATCAGAATTTCCACGACGGGCGCGTAAAGTGACGTCTTGTTGTTACCGAGCGCGTGCGCGCAAGTCGATTTAAAGCAAACGCGCTTCCAATCGCCAGGCTTTACGAAAAGTTAAATTAAGTTCTGAAAATTCATACACCATCGTTACACCATTCAAACGTCAAGCTTTTGACACGTGTAAAGTTCTCTGAAAGCTACTCGAAGTCTATTTCATTCGAGCGTGCTCGTCGATGTGAATGACTCCACGACACTTTATATGTACATATGTACGAGTATGTTACTTTATAATGTGCATATGTTATGTTGTGTATAACTATCATGGGATACATTGTAAGTTCACGTATCTTTGCCGATAGTTTGAGAATCTTCGAGTGAGAGAGACACTATCTGCGAAAGTTGTACGATTTTCGCTCAAGTTGAAAGCTGCATTGAACTTCACGGGCGAAATCGACTTTGAAAACCACTCTGAGACAATAGAATTCATAGTATTAAAGTTTTAAAATGTGAAAAAAATTGTCTGAGATGTAAAAAATTATGATTTATTATATTTATTCTAAGGCAAACTTCGTTATTATCTTACGAGGTGAACGAATCGTTCTCGTAGAAGTTATTTCACTAACTAAATGACGTCATTTGACAAAGAAAACGACCGAGACATCATTAGCGTATTATGTGTAGATAACGGAAGTAATTTAACTTTTCATCGAAAATGGCTTGTAACTGTTGAAATATGATAAAAAGAGAATTATTTTCTCAGCACACGCACGATAATGAGCCGAGTTAACGAAGCGTTTTCATTTGCGCCCATCTCCTCTTCTTCGTCGAATTTTATTTTTTTTACGATGATTACGTCAATATTTCACTCGTGGAAAATTTCAAACGACCGTTTTCGCCAAAGAAACGGACACGCCGAGATATACACGTAATACTTAGATATAATATAAGAGCCGAAAATTTTTTTTTTTCTTTCGCTCTGTGTGTTTTCAAATGAAAAAGCTAAAATATTTGCTCCGCGCCCGGGGCGCTCGCGCGCACGCAAGTGTAGTTTTTGCTAGACCGCATTTTATCTTTCAATATTATTTTATCGCTGAAATAAGCAAAGGAAAATTCGAGAAAAATCCTTAGGCCACGTCACCGGTGAAAATAATTTTTTTCCCGTTTTTTTTTTTAAATAACATTTAAATACATTTCACCGATGCGGATTCGAGCGAAAGATTCGCACGGAAAAATACTTATCGATCACGCGACTGCACGACCGCAATTTTCTTTATTTTTCCTTCATCAAGTCGACGAAAATAAACCACCTTTTTTCTACATAAAATCACAAAATTTTCTCTCGAATAAGATAGGTTGCATAAACTGTACTTATAAATGGACGAACTTACCATAAGACTATACTGGTATGTACACAGATTTTTAATGGTCGACACATTGTCTTGTCGAGATTTTTTCTTGACTTGTAGATATTTATGTACTTTATTCTAATCGGATAAAGTATTGTGATCGTGCAAAAATTCGACCCTGATCACGTTTTCATGATTGCTGAAAAATGTCTGTATTTCTGTGTGCCTGCGTGTAGAATCGCTTATAACTGAAAAACCGTTTATTCTATTACATACATTGAAACTTCATATTTATATTTTTTTTGCCGGCCATGACAATCCATAAGTACTAGTACTAAAAATTAGGTACTTCCCTTCGAAAGTCACATAATTTTTGTGTAATCTATGGAAGGTTGTTCCAGCAAAACTATGATGCACATTATTTTAAACTAGTGTAAGCCCGTTGTATATCAACATACGTGTTTGACGTAATTGATTACGTAACAATTTATTTAACAAAGTCACCAACTTACGAAGGATTAATATTTTCAAATTATAGAAGGCCTCCCATCACCGGTGTTGGGTGTCAACCTGGTGATCACGGGTTCAAATCCCACTCGCGACGTTCGTGTTTTTTCAATTAAATTTGAATTTCAGCCTGAGGTGAGCGTTATCAGCAGACAGACAGACGGAATTGGGCTATTATATATATAACTAGTGTAAGCCCGTTGAATATCAACGGATGTTTGGGTGGGTATATGTGTATTTAATAGTTTTCATAGTTATTGCATAGATGGCGCGTTATCGCCTACATTGGATGATAGTGTTTGAACTGGTGATACCGGGTTCAAATCCCACTCGCGCGATGTTCTGGTTCACTCAACCAATCGCGATGAAACTTTAAGGACTTATTGTGATCATGCCGGGGATGGTTCCTGTGAAAATCGGGAAAAAACGGGAACTGGAACGGGAACGGGCCTGCTCACGCGTCAGATAACGTACTAGGAACGGAAACGGGAACGGGGTTGGGACCGGGAACGGGAGCGGGACGGGGAACGGGATCGGAAACGGGATCGGCAACGGGGACGGGAACGGGGACGGGAACGGGAACGGAACGGGAACGGGAAAGGGACGGGATCGGGATCAGGCGGGTCAGCTAGTCTACATATATGTATGTATATATAAAAATCAATGTCTGTCTGTTTGTCTCTTATAGGCTCCTAAACCACTCAACCGATCGCAATGAAACTTTCAGGACTTATTGTGATCATGCCGGGGATGGTTCTTGTGAAAAAAAATCGGGGAAAAACGGGAACAGGAACGGGAATGGGCCTGCTTACGCGTCAGATAACGTACTAGGAACGGGAACGGGAACGGGATCGGGAACGAGCCTGCTCACGCGTCAGAAAACGTACTAGGAACGGGAACGGGAACGGGAACGGGCATCGCAACGCATGCCGGGTCAGCTAGTACTAAATAAAAATAAAAATAAAACAGCACTGTATGGTTTTCTGTTAGTGACGATTCAGATTATATGCACATTCCTTTGCTACTGCATAATTTAGACATAAACGTAGATTTTTTTCATATTCAATGAAGTACTTGTCATTATGGGCCGCAAAAAACGTCATTTCGGGTGGCATGCGGCCCGCGGGCCGCGGTTTGTGCATCACTGCACTAGACAGAGTGTTCGGTGAAAATCGTTCGCTAGCACACAAATCGTCACATACACCAGCATAGAGGCTTTGTGTAAACATCTGCATGGGAATAGCATCCTTAACGACGGCTGCAATCGGCTATCGAGACTATCCGGATGTCCTGATTTCCGCTTTCGGAATTTCGCTCCTCGTGCCGTTGAATTTGTATGCAGGATGCGAAAGGCTATATTGCGTGTCCTGCACGGCTGCATTGGCGCCCAATGGATCGCAGTAATTGTTGGGGCCTTGCAAACCCCCAAAGTCCTTTGTTACGGCTTAATAAATAACACTTTGGGGAAATGCAACCCTGCAGAGGCAGTGTTCACCGTTGGGGTTAGAACAGGGGTCGAAAACCGGCGGCTCCGGAGTCGCATGCGGCTCTTTGTATGAAAGCCTGCGGTTCTCGCTGTCATTCAACATTTTGCGTGAAACACAATTATTTGACACGATTTAAACAAAATCAAAATTAATCCGATTTCCATAACTTCATGGCTATATAAAGCTTTCAGATTGTTTTACGGATAACATTAAGAAATATCACAAAGATTACGTATTTTTTACAGCAATGCATTTCATAAAGGAGTAACGTTTAATCAACATAATTTTGAATATGTAATCCAAAAATAGTATGTTGCGGCTCCATAACTTGCAAATTTTGAAGGGCTCTGATTTGGCTCTTAGCTAGAAAAAGGTTCCCGACCACTGGGCTAGAACAAACCTTGCGTATACTAATCGCCGTTTCCCGTACGCTCCACTCGAATAAGCTTATCTTGAAATCATTATCATAAACTATATCTGTATCATCATCATCATTTTCAGCCATTCACCATCCACTGCTGGATGAAGGCCTCGTAAATCCTCTTCCATTCCTGTCTGTCTTGAGCGATCTGCATCCACTTGACGCCACACATTCTTCTCAATTCATCAGCCCATCTTCCACTTGCTTTCTTTCACATCCTCTCGGATACCATTCTAGTATTTCTCGCGTCTATCTGCCATTCATTCTTCGCGCTATGTATCCACTTCAACTTATTCACCCGTAGGTACTGTTATATCTGCCACTTTGGTCATACTTCTTACCCATGTATTTCTTCTTGTTATGCCAAGCATATGAACATATTTCCATGCTTCTCTGTGTGCACTGGATCTTTCGTAGCATTCTTTAATTTAACGTCCAAGTTTCACATCCATACGTCATAACTGGCAGTACGTATTGGTTGTACGCCTTCTTTTTTAAGCATGGCGGAATGTTGGATTTAAAAGCAATATTCATTCTTTCAAAAGTACTCCATCCTAGTTTTATTTATTTCTTCTTCTTCTTTACAACCATATTCACCAATTGTCCTAGGTATACCTATATATAACTATCAACTATCTCTACTATATGATTATCTACTGTGACTACGTTTTGCGTTCAAAATTCATTAAATATAATTTTTGTTTAATTAAAATTAATTTTTAAGCCCACTATCATACTTTCGTTACTTAATTCTGTTAATCTATTTTGTAAATCTACTGAGTTACATGCAACTATAACTATTTCTATATCTGTATATGTATACCAATATGAAATACCAGCACTTTTATACAATGCCCGAATGCTTAGGCAAAGTTTGAAATATGTATATAAATTTTGTTGTCCGAATTGTTTTTCTCTCATCAATCTGTCCAGCTGATTCTGAAGAACAATTTAAACTAGTTTTTTATCCAGTTTTCTCAAGCCTTAAGGCCCGAACACACCTAAACAAAATCGCTTGCGAAAACTTTCACGCTCTATCGTCGTTGATTCGCACGAATGCGAATTGTATCTGTGCGAATGGGACGACGATAGAGGCGAAAAGAAAACGCAAGCGATTTCGCTTCGGCGTGTTCGCGCCTTTAGTTTTTCAAACGTGCTACGTCTATTTCAATTTATGAACCGTAGTACATATGTATGTACATACATACCTACATATGTATATTACAATTTGCCTGGCCATTTTCGGCATTTATTTAAGGTAGCTTAAAAAGATAATTACAAACAAACATTACTTAAGGCTAAAATTATAAAATCAACTTATTATCTACTAACACTTGTACAGAGGTGCTGTTTTAAGGTTGCCAGGAATCTACCTATATCTATATCCAGTATATATTAAAAATATATACTAACATGCACACTTTTAAGGTTTCATTTACAATCATCCAATTCAATTCATTCAACATATACTCGTTAATCTATTATTTGATATTATTTTATAAATGCCCGGTGAGAGTATATACATACATATGTATGTACATTATCATGTATGTATATAGTGCATTTAGTAGTTGAAAATGTAGCAAAAATGTTCAAAAATTTCGAGCGATTCACGCTACCCATGCCGTAAGTGTACACGTGAGTGTGTACGTGTACGTGTCATGAGTGTATGCTAGCGTTCCACGGCTACCCAGCTAGGCAGACTTTTGCGTTATTACATATATGCAGTAATGCCGAAGGATATTTTACAAAGTGGATTTCATGCTTTGCCTGTAGCATACATATGTACATATGTATGTATGTATGTACATATACAATTTAATTTAAATTAAATTAAGACTTGTGACAAATGAGATTTGGCAGCATAAAATACTTGAAAGGCTACCTAACGGATAAACAAAGAAATAATCTACAACTCCCAAAAAGAATTAATATTTATATGAACCTCAAAGCGCTTATAAACTTTTACCTTGACCGTTTTATTTACACATTTTGTATATAAAGCAGTGGTCGGGAACCTTTTTCGAGCTAAGAGCCAAATTAGGAAAAACTTTGCAAAATTGGTTAAGTTTGGGAGCCGCAACATATTACTTTCAAATTATATATTCAAAATTTAATTAAATGTTGCTCATTTATGTATGATATGGATAAAATAAATAGATATTTCTTAATGTCCTAAAGTTTATTACATACTACAAAGTATTATAAAACTTAATCTGAAAAACGATCATAGCCATGAGGTTATGGAAATGGGATTTATTTTGATTTTGTGTATATTGTATGTCAGCGTTTTGTGTTTCACGCAAAAGCGAGAGCCGCAGGTTTTCATACAAAGAGCCGCATTCGGCTCCGGAGCCGCCGGTTCCCGACCGCTGATATAAAGCATTAAGTGCTACTTATTATGTTGGTTTTAATTCTGTTAATTTAATTGAAAATGAATTTTTATTTTTACCAAAATGGACACTAAATAAATTTAAGAACTGTCATAGTCTCCTTTTTAAGTATTTGATTAGACAGCACACATTGAACTTACGCAAGCTACAAATATTCTATCGTCGTATATAGACGATGGCAAAGTGTGGCACAGTTACGTAATAGTGTGGGGTCAAAAGTTGAAATAAATTCGATTTAATTTAAAACTCGGAGAGCACACTGAAATGTAAAACAACATTTGAATACGCGCAGCTGGAGGGTCGTTTGTGCTCGTTCGGAACAAGGAAAAACGTACCGGAAGTGCGGGGGAAAAATTCGAGAAACGTTAAGCTCGCCGTTCGCCGTTAAATATGGGCCAGCCTGTACCGTGTTTCGAGGATTATAAATCCCGCGAAAAAGGCCTCGCAACAAACGAACGAAACCTGCAGAAACTGGCTATTTGTCTGTGCCTTTAGCGGTGTCAATGAACACGCTTCAGTAATTGAAACACAAAAAGTCGAAAAATACCCAGGGAAACCTTAGAAAATACAACCTTAAGCTTGTTTAGTCTTAAAGTAAACAAAATGCACTTGCGTTTCCGTTTTGCGTAAAGGCGCTCACGTACTGCGCACACTTGGCACGACTGCAGCGCCATTCGACACAGTAAACTTCACTCAACACTCAATGGGCGAATGGCGAAATACTGCGGTGCGCACACTTGGCACGACTGCAGCGCCATTCGACACTCAACGGGCGAAACACAAAATACCATCTGTCACCTCGCTTTCGGAACTTTTGTATTTCCCTATCATTCTGACGTGGAATCCTCAAATGAAGACGAAGCTTTTATGTTGGCCGCATATTCATATGAATGGATAGTTAAATACTTTTATTGTTGAATGTAATTAATAACGGTGTGCAGTGGCGGATTTACCATTAGGCAGACTAGGCACGTGCCTAAGGTGGCAGATTTGAGAGGCGGCAATCTACTTTTGAAAGAAAATCTATCTGTGTCTGTATCAAACATGTGCAATTGATTGCGTGACAACGAGTATGACGATCTGTATCCAAATGTAGACATTGCACTTTGGATATTTAGAAGCACAGCAGCCACAAATTGTACCGCAGAACGTTCTTTTTCGTGTCTTAATAGAATAAAACAATATTTAAAATCAACAATGGTGGATGATCGGTTAAACGCCTTGTCGATTTTATCGATTGAATGTAATATTACGACTTGTTTATCTTTCGAAGACATCATCAAATTGTTTGCTGATAAAAAGGCATGGCGTCATAGAATATAAACCAACGGAAAACGTCTCTGGTAAGAAAAAAATCATTATATCATGACAATGAATTTTTAGAACGAAAGATATATTTAATGGCGTAGATAGCGTACTACATATAATAGTTCCTACTATTATATGTAGTACGCTATCTACCTACGTAACAAATTTTTTAAACAAAATTTACAATGTCTGTATGTTTAGAGTTTTGCATAAAGATAATTCAAGTGTCATCGAGGATCGGCTGACTGTTGACAAAATCGTCTGGTTTCTGTCACTCTTGACATAACCTATCAAGTCAGATCGTACATGATGCGATACTTCTTCATCGTTTCGTTTAGATTGAGCGAATCGCCGAAGAAATAGTGTACGCAGAGTTTGAGCGATTCCGTGACGGATTCCGTGGCGATTCCGCGGCGGAAACCGGTAGTGGTGTAGGCAGCGCCACTTGCGGGTATGCGATACAACTCCCCAGCACATCTAACGCGCGATATTCGCGCGTTTACTTCACTAGGCGAATACTGTTATGTATTGGAGGTTGAGGAACAGAGAAATGAGATCAACTTGGAGTGATCGAATGTATGATTTGAAGTATACGTCCGTATGGGTTAGTTGAATGACTGAAGAGTGACGTGATTCTGACCTTTACTTAAAACTTAAGATGTTTGAGGAGGTGAGGAAACTTTGAATCAATCTGAAATTGGTCGATGGGTCGCCTGATCTGCACTGTCAACTTAAACTGAGGGGAAGAGAGGCAGGGGGTTATGTGTTGCGATCTCTGACTAATATCCGGACTGTACCGAATCTAAGCCAAATGCGCAGAAAACAAAAATGTATGACTCAATACGGAGTATGCGCCATACTTACTGAATCTGATGTAATTTATTTATTTATTTGACGCCTAAAAAAGACTTTTACAATAAATAATATAAGCAAAAAAAATAAGAATACAAGAGTAATGTACATATGTACAAATAGAAACAAAAATATAAAAAAAATAACTATAAGAACAGTAAAATTTAATTGAACTGAGAAGAGAAACTTCTTAAAGAGAGCAGCTTTACCAAATGAATGCTCATGCAGAAATAATCCAAAAGATTCCCATACTCATTGCCGGTCCGAATCAACCTCGGAATAGGAAATTGTACATAATAGTTGGTGCATGAATTACCTTCATCAACAAACAATAATTGAGATCGTGTAAAACGTGCAGGAACCTTTAAACGTAAAATACAATCAATTAGAGAATTTACAATTTTATAAAAGAAGACCAAGTCATTCACAACTCTTCTATCAGATAATTTATGCATTTTCAAACTAAGTAAAAGAGAGTCATAACAGTTATTATCAATAAGATACATGAATTTATACATAATGAATCTTAAGAATTTATTTTGAACTATTTCTAGAGAATATAGACCAAACAATAGAGTTATACTCTAACTTATGTACTTCTGACAAGTGAACAGAATAATAATTTTAAGGTATTAATATTTCTAAAACATTTAGTAACTCTAAAAATTAAACCCAATAATCTATTCCCCTCTCCAGAAATATAATTAATATGCCTAGGTCCTTTATTTTAGAAACAACCTACAGATTCAATCCATTAATCGAATAAACAAAGTGAAAAGAATTAGTAATTCTTTTAAATGTAATGTATTGACATTTGTCAAGATTAAGGTACAATTTATTAAGATTATAATAAGTAATAGTTCGTGGAGACGTCACAATACTAATCCGCAGAGGTGTGCGAGCGTCTTAAATTTGTCTCATTCGCGTGGAACTACCTCGCATCGAATGCGCGATAAGTCATCGCCGCGTCCATAAAACCTAATTTTTTACGGCCATTTTCTCACTTGGACATTTGGCTTTAGTCGAGCCGGCTTTGAGCGGTTTATTACGCTTCATTACGGCCTTAATGAGCCGCAATAAAACGGCTAAACGTAACTAAAGCCTGTATTGTGAGCCGCGCCCAACCCACGGCCTGCGGGGGCTGTAAAGCGTTTATTTTAACGGCCGATCGCCGTAAAAATATTTATTTTTTAGGTATGGGGGACCTGGGAAATGCGTATCCGGCACCATTTATCAAACGGAAAACTCGTTGACAATGTTTACTGTGGGGATCGCAGCCCGTATCGGAATCGGCGTTCCGTAAAACGTGCGTTAAATCCGGATAAATTGTTTTACGCTTTCTCCGTTTGCGATGAAATTTTTTTCGCAATTCTACGCTGTGGTACACAGAGTCAGTTAATACATTCAGAAAAGAGACGACGATTTAATTATACAAATGGGCGTACTCAATTTGACAACTGGGATTTGTCATATTCATCGACACAAAAGTATGTATAGTCGTATAAATCCATAAAAGTATCATCATTATGCATATATGTACATACATGCAAGACCATAGCAAGTTCCTCTGCAATGTTTGGTTCCAATATTAGTCAAACGGCAAAAAAAAAAACATTAAATGTATGTCTGTTCATCAGTCTCTCTGTCCATCATCTTGTATCTTAATGAATATTTCTGAAATATGAGAGTTTCATTAAAATCAATTGTTTGATTGACTCAATCATATATTGAACTGTCATACTTAAAATTTACCACTTGGGAGGTTTACGTATTTTAAGTACGTTAAAGCTTTCAAATATTACAATTAATAGCAAAAACATCTGACTATTTCTTCCCATACTCATTTTGAACACGGAAGTACCAAATTTTGAATTACGGACCGCAAAAGTAAAAAAAATGGTAAAATTATCCATTATTTAAAACGCTCATATCTCATCTTTGAGGATTTGTATGTTCGTATTTATATTTAAGTTATATGTTACCATCATATTTTAGTAAATTTATTGTGAGAGGAATGTATGTGAATATAATTTAAGGAATAAAAATAATTTAATTATAAAAAATGTTAGAATAAATAGAAATAGGAGAAGCATCTTGTACAGAGGTGTTTTGGAGTATAATAGACTGCCGGATGGAATTAGAAGTTCCAAAACTATTGAAAAATTCCTGGCAGTCTTAAAAAAACATCTCTGTACAGGTGCTTAGTTAAGGATTATATATTTAGCTTAAACTACTGTATTATATAAATAAATAAATCAGTCTGTCTGTCCATCTATCTTTCTGTCCATTTGTCTTATTATCCATGTGTCTTTTTTTCTGTCCATCTGCCTTGTTGTTCACGTGTCCATCAGTTGTTCTGCCCATCTATCTTGCTGTCCATCTGTTTTTCTGTCCATCTATCTTGTTGTCCACCTGTCTTTCTGACCATTAGTCTCGTTGTCCACCTGTGTGGAAACCAAAAGAGACAATTATTTAAAATATACAGTATTTTACAGACAGTTATTGGAAATATACAATATTTTATTTATTTTATATATTTTGAAAAAATTAAATTACAATTGAAAAATCAGTAATACACATAACTCTAAATAAACTTTTTTTTTGTGTCCATCTGTTTTTCTCTCTCTCTGTTTATTTATCTATTTGTCCGTTTACCTGATTATCACTCCATTTTTCTGTCTTTCAATTCTTCTGTTTTTTGGACATCGTCTGTCTATGTATGTACATGTATCGTTCCAGGTCTGTCAATCTGCCCGTTTGTTTCTTACAGGGCACCTTACATTGTCAATATTATTGAGCCGGATGTTTGGAAATTCGAATCCATCAATGCGTCAAACAATCAATATTTCCACCTGGCACGGTCAATATTTTTATCAATATGATAAGGTATTGTCAATAGTATTGATCGTGTAAGGTGCCCATTATACAATTACCGTTTGACTAATTGACAACAAACTTTGCAAAAGTACTTCCTAAAATGTATTGCAACATGAAATTATTCCTAATAGATCATCATCTAATATATAAAACGCTCAAGTTTGTATGTACGTATGTACGTATGGGTCTTTCGTCAATTACCGGGCGTTGCTCGGGCGCGATTAATAGAAACGACGAAGTACACACGATAGTAGATGTTTTCGGCAGATTTAAGCAGATAGTGTTTCGGGAGCCCAAAAAGGGGCCGCCGGGGCAGGAGGGGGGTCTACTAAACAAACTATATTACATTATATTAATTACACCCCGGGCAAAGCCGGGTAATAAAGCTAGTAATATATAAAGTTTTATTTCAACTAGTAAAACAGTCAACGGATAGAGTATGCACTGCCAGCCGAGAGTCACAAATTCATTATCTGCATGCGATCCAAAACACTCGCGGTAAACGCTATTAAATTCATTTTAAATAAAAAATTGACGTGTTTCAGCAAGTGTACGAAATTTTTTCAGAATTTTATTATTGGTTTTTATACGTTTTAAAAATATTCAAAGTCACGTCCCCGCGCGGAATCTTCGCTATGTACATATATATGTATGTATGATGCGGTTGTCGCCGTCTTGCCAGTATTTACTGGTGCATTTTACATCGCCGACATTCTTCCAGTGTCGAGCTATCGCAGTACGACGAACTCGTTTACAACGAGCCACCGCTATAACGAGACGGTTAAAATGTGTTAAGACAATGCGTCTCCCGGTGCAATTCGGCGCACGTTCTCTCTTTCTCACTCTCGAGTGCAGCGTTTTGCCCGCAACGAGCGCTGCATAATTTGTCGGAGTGATGCCGGGTCGTGTTCAAACCCCTTTACACACATATATACCCCATAAAAGCTACCCCATAGGATAATGGGGGGGTGGGTTGGGTGTGGTGTGTTTATTTCTTGATGGGCTGCCACCACTGGAGGTTTGGGGTGGCTCGCGTGCGAACATTATTTACTGCCGTATCATAATCCTGTTGTTGTTGTTGCAGTTTACTCGACGAAATGCAGGGTCATCACAAACGGTTACGAATTAATTTTCATCATACATATAGATATATATAATATCCCTATTCCATCTGTGTGTTTGTCTGCTGATAACGATTCAGGGTGTGGCTGTGTCCAACACGGCTGAGGGGTTTCCCGTGAATACGTCTGCGTCAGCTGCTAATATTTTATTTGGAACTAGCTGACCCGGCATGCGTTGCAATGCCCGATCCCGTTCCAGATCCAGATCCCGTTCCCGATCCCCTAGTTCCGTGAGCAGGCTGCCGTTTTTCCCGTTTTTTTCGATTTTATTTCACAGAAACCATCCCCGGCATGATCAAAATAAGTCCTGAAAGTTTGATCGCGATCGGTTGAGTGGTTTAGGAGCCTATAAAAGACAAACAGACAGACATTGATTTTTATATATGTATGTACTAGCTGACCCGGCATGCGTTGCAATGCCCGTTCCCGTTCCCGGTCCCGATCCCGTTCCCGTTCCTAGTACGTTATCTGACGCGTGAGTAGGCCCGTTCCTGTTTCCGTTCCCGTTTTTTTCCGATTCCAGATCCCGGTCCCGTTCCCGATCCTGATCCCGTTCCCGATCCCGTTCCCGTTCCTAGTACGTTATCTGACGCATGAGCAAGCCCGTTCCCGTTCCCGTTTTATCCCGATTTTTTTCACAGGAACCATCCCCAGCATGATCACAATAAGTCCTGAAAGTTTCATCGCGATCGGTTGAGTGGTTTAGGAGCCTATAAGAGACAGACAAACAGACAGACATTGATTTTTATATAAATAGATGTAATAGCCCTATTCCGTCTGTGTGTGTGTGTGTCTGTCTGCTGATAACGCGTGCCTAGGTAAATAATAAAAAAAAACCAGAACGTCGCAAGAATGGGATTTGAACCCGGTATCACTGATTCGGAACAGAGCCAAACCAGATGATAATAGGCAGGCTTCAACGTGACTTTTTAATATGAAAAATAGGCTCGCGACTTTGCTTAATTGTTACGTTGTTGTTATTATAACGCGCCATTAATAGTGCATTGTTGCAACAACTATAAAAACTATTAAATTTAATATTATTTTTCAGTACGGGTGATGAGGAACCGCTCCGTTGATATTCAACGGGCTTACACTAGTCATATGTATGTACATATATATAATAGCCCTATTCCGTCTGTGTGTCTGTTTGCTGGTAACGATCGCCGAGGTTAAGGGGATTAAAAAACCAGAACGTCGCGCTATTGGGATTTGAACCCGAGATCACCAGTTTGGGACAGTGAACGCATACGCTATGATCCAAACGGAGCCTGCTACGATTTGACATGTTTCATTGTCAATAGGCTCGCGAATTTGCTAAATTGTTACGTTGTTGTATTATAACGCGCCATCTATGCAACAACTATAAAAATTATTAAATTTAATGTTATTTTTCAGTACGGGGGATGAGAACGCTCCGTTGATATTCAACGGGCTTACACTAGTACTATTATAAATTGTGTGTGTGTGCGTATTTATGCGCGTGCGTTAAAAGCTAACGAGCTATGACGTTATATTGTATGGTTGAACTATTTGTGAAATATGTATTGCTGAGTTAAATTTTGTTTCCCCAGTAAGCATTAGTACGTTAAATATGCGACCGTTGTATACTAATGTGAACTTATTACTTGTTTGAAGTACAATATTGTCAATGGACTTAATGGAATTATTTGTAGATGTGTTTTAAATAACCGAATTCAATATGTTACCATATTTATCAGTGGAAACAATTTGATATTGTTTCAATGAAGGCACAAGAAAGCATCGACTTTCAAATCAACATGGAACTTCGTAGTATTCTGAAAAATTCGCATAAGTGTACTGTTTTGAGTTAGTTTGAAGTACATAGTATCATCATCATCATCATCATTTTCAGCCGTTAACCGTCCACTGCTGGATGAAGGCCTCTTCAATCCTCTTCCATTCCTGTCTGTCTTGAGCAATCTGCATTCCAGTTGACTCAACACATTCTTCTCAATTCATCTGCCCATCTTCCACTTGCTTTCTTTCACATCCTCTCGGATACCATTCCAGTATTTCTCGCGTATATATGCCATTCATTCTTCGTGCTATGTATCCACTTCAAATTTTTCACCCGTACTGTTATATCTGCCACTTTGTTCATACTCTTCTCGTTATACATCCATACTTTCCATACCACGCTTTACATCCATACGTCATAACTGGCAGAACGCATTGGTCGTATGCCTTCTGTTTTAAACATAGCGGAATGTTTATTCTTCCAAAAGCACCCCATTCTAGTTTCATTCTTCAGTTTATTTCGAAGTAGTACACATACATAAATATATAGTTTATTTAATCACTTAAGTACGCAAAGACTGAAAGCTTTCAGCGCGTACTTTTGAATGTGTCAACATGCATTCATGGCTTGTTACATTGAATATAAGTTTACTGGAATGGAAAACGATTTGCATTCAATTAATTTTTACATTCGCAGCATGTATGTATTGAATTATTGTGACAAAAATTCGGAAGGATATAAACTGTGATACGACAAAGAAAGGGCAAAGTTCCAAATGATGACGTATGAGATTAGGTCACGCAAATGAACCATCTACATACATAAATACATAGATACATACATAAGAGAGAAACTAGAACCAGAGTCCGATTTCAAAACTAAGTTGAATCTCTTTTGCAGAAGAGAAACGAGGGATGGGCGACCCTTAAGTGGAACGCGGAACGTTGCACTTTTCTACGAAAACTTTACGTTAAAGATTTGCATTTTTATCTGCTTTGGACTCTCGGTTTAAAATGTGTACCCCGCATACACATATGTATATACTACAGGGTTTATACGGGGCTTTATATGTGTATTTCGTGACATAACAATGTGACCCCGTCGTGGTACGAGGCGCTTAAAGTCTCGGCAGTGTAATTACTTTCATACAAACTGCACCCTGGAAGTCGGAGACCCTGGGAAACCCTTCGAGAAAGACCTGAAACAGTTACTACATTGTTAATTGCTTTCAGTAAGGTGTAATTAACGCGAAAATGACGTCGGCTCGAACGCGATAAATAATACGCTTACTAGACTTGCCCGACGCTCTTTGAAAATTTAACGAGTATCATCAATGGCCGGTACATTTTGTACTACATCGATATTTTCATGAAATACGTTTCGCAATCGAGCCGAAATATCTTTCGGTATTCAAATATCGTGTTTCAGTATTAAACTAGTGTATATTTTACTATTGAACTCGTGCAATGCCGAAGTAGAGCGCGTTAGTATTGAATGCGTCTTCCTGACCTATTTTACTATAACAGGTTTTATATTATAAAAGTAAGAAATCATATCAATTGACATATCAACAATAAGCTATAGAATTTTTGTTTACATTAGTTGGGTTATTAAATTAAAAATTTCAATATCAGCCGACAAGAATATTACTATTCACGTTACTAACTCTTTCAAACATTTTTTTTCGAGTGGCTATTTTTTTCATATCACCAAAATATACAATGTCTTTTTTATTATTACATATTTCTTTAACAACACAATTAAGCAACCAAAGTAGGATTAAAAATTATTTATAATAAACGCAAAACGTAATCATATTGTAGAGATAGTTGATAATTATATGTATACCTAGGACAATTGTTGAATATGACTGGTCGTAAAGAAGAAGAAATAAGACGAAGAATGAAACTAGGATGGAGTGCTTTTGGAAGAATGAACATTGTTTTTAAATCCAACATTCCGATATGCTTAAAATATAAGGCATACGACCAATGCGTAAACTTGGATGCTAAATTCAAGAATGTTACGCAAAATCCAGTGGACACAGAGAAGCATGGAAAGATGTATGCTTGGTATAACAAGAAGAGATCGTAAAAGGAATACATGGGTAAGAAGTATGACCAAAGTGGCAGATATAGCGGAACGTGTGAAAAAGTTAAATGGCAGATAATACTGGAATGGTATCCAAGAGGATGTGAAAGAAAGCAAGGTAGACCGAATGGAATATGGGCTGATGAATTGAGACGAATGTGTAGAGTCAAGTGGATGCAGATTGCTCAAGACAGACAGGAATGGAAGAGGATTGGAGAAGCCTTCATCCAGCAGTGGATGGTGAACGGCTGAAAATGATGAATTAAGTTTTATAAACCGGAAGTAGAACTCTTTTTGCAGTCGTTTAATATTTTAAAATATTATATTGAATGCGCTATTCTATCTCAGCATCTAGGCGAGGGGCGATGCGTCAAAGTTTGCTTCAATTTTCCTTTTCTTTCCTCTCGCCCGTTATATATCACATTTTATATCGAACAAATTCATCCTCGAGCCTTTCCTGAAAGGATTTCATCTGAAAGAACACGAAAAACTGTTACATTGTCACATAGCGAGCGGCGGCAGCGTCGTCTATAAAAAGTGATGTATCGGCTGTTAGCGCGCGGATAAGTATTCATTTTATAGTTCATAAAATGTTTTACACTTGCGATTAAGACTGAAAATTACACTAAGACATTCGCGCAAAGGACAGTCTACTTTTTATCAGGATATGTCGGATTGTGTGGGTGGAAAATAAAAATAAAAATAGTACGAGGAAAGCTTTGTCCGCCATATTTAAAGCTCAAAGCGGTCTTAAACTTTCGCTTGGCACATTCGGCTTACGGTCTCGCACCACTAGGCTGTTGTGGGGGATTGTATTATTGGATTTTTGGATTTGTAAGGGTTCGCCGAAGGGCACTTGGTATTCAGAGGCCGAAGTGGCCATATCTCCGGCCATATTTCACCTTGCAGCCACACCACGACTTGCGGGTCCAGCTCCCGTTCGAACTATTCATCTCGTACCACTTTTGAGAGACTAATGCACAATTTGTGTCCACGTTTCTGCAATTTAGAGTAAAATTCAAAAGTCGAAGTTTTCAAAACGTGCGATGATGCTAGTCGTGAATAAAATCGTGACCGGCTAACGTTCAGGTTTTCACCGTGTATGTAGATGGTAATATTTTGACTATCAAAACATACTTGTAACAATAATTGTATTTAAACTAGGGTAACTTATCGAGCAAACAATATGTTATCTGTAATGGGCGTTTCACTCGTGCTATTAAAAACTAGCCTACAGCTTGATTTAACACTTTTTAAAAAATAGCAATAGCATCGCCCTATTAAACTTGTTAGGATTAAATCAGCCCATAAAAAGTGGTGAAAGCAGTGGAAAAAATTCATAATTCTATGACTTGGTTAATTACCTTAAGAAATTAACAAGCGTAAAATATAATAACTGAATGAAAAAAAACCCATCTACAGATTTCAGTATTATTTTAAACGTATAATTACACTGTACAACAAAAAAAAACTACCGGAGCGGAGACTAATCAATCTTTACTAAGTTTGACCTACTGAATCCAAATATAATAATGAAATTTGTTGGTTAGCTTTTGTTTATGAGATATGAGCGTTTAAAAAATTGACAATTTGACGTGATTTTGACCCCAAACACAAACGCGACTTCAAATCATCAACAGCTTAAATTTGCACGTTTAAACAAAAATATTAACATAGAAAACCAATCTTTATAAATGTATTAAAATAAAAATAACTAGACAATATAACGCATAATAACAAAAAATATTTTTGACTTTATAAATTTGCTAGACGATTACTTATAAGTATTTTAAAGCTATCAAATATCATAACTAATAGCAAAAACATTTGACTATTGCTTTCACTACTCATTTTAAACACAGAAGTACTAAATTTTTAGTTACAGACCGTAAAAGTCAAAAAAACGGAAAAATCTGCCATTTTTTTAAAAGCTCATATCTCATAAACAAGAGCTAACTAACAAATTTCATTATCATATTCGGATTCAATAGGTTAGTTAGACTAGTTACCGCTCCAATAGTTTTTTTTTGTTGCACAATGGCATGTATTAAAGTAATCTGCATCTTTAAATTTGCAGTAAATCATCGTATTCGTGTTTAGCGGGTCTAAATTGACAAAAATTTAAAATCTGTCGAAAATTACTCGCTGGTCTGCTCAACAATTCACAATCTTATTAATAAAATATATAATATTAAATAAAAAGGATGAGTATCTCTTTCGCCCGAAGCGAATATCCAATTTCAGAAAACCGGCTCCGATTCCCAGCTACTAAGAATTTTAATATAATTTTAAGCGTCGGAGAGCGCGGAAAAAATTCAACGCAAAAATTGAGCTTTTCCCCGACAGTAAAATTCGATTTTCTTAATATTTTTCAGCGTGTTCATACAACAACAAAAAAATATTTTTTTTGTTTGATAAGAATGTGCGTGCGTTCCTTAAGCAGTGCCGAAGTCGATCAAGTATGTAAATAAATCACGCGGAGCGTAAACGTTGACACATAATCGATCCGGCTACGAAAAAAATATAACACACACACGTTGAGTCTATATAATAGAAACATTCGTTCTTGTGGAGTCATTTAAAAATAATAACCCCGGTCTATTTGCATACGTGCCGACACGAAAGGCGTTAATGGCGATCGGGAAAAATGTTTACATAAATCCTTGACCGTCACAAGCTGAAAGAATAGCACAGAAACATCACGTTTCAGCTTCGTGGCGAATTAATTCGATTCGTGAGAAATTAATTAATGCGTTGAATTGTTTGAAAACGGAGTATTTTTTTATTATTATGATAATCAAACTGTGGCGCGCAGCAATGAATCATGTGATTTACGATCGGTTTTTGCTCGCACTGAAGAATTTTCATATCTATTATGTATGTATAAATAGGAAATTTATGAACGCGATTGAAATGTAGAATACTAAATTATGTTTTCACTTTAGATCGATATGAATCTTTGAGCTTGTTCAACTTGAACACCTAATATTTGATTCTGCATACATATATTCATAGATAGATTTCAGTTATTATATTTACAAAGGTTTGTTTTGCTCTTCAGCGTGACTTGGGAAAATTAATATCTCTGAAGCTTAAAATGGCTCTCAAGAGTCTAACCTCTAAGCTTTAGACTCTAGGCTATTCAAAGAGCCTCTAAGCACAGAGGTAAAAAGAGCACAATTTTAAAGCGCTTTCATAACATACTTGTTATATATACACATGTATGTACATATGTACATATGTAGATACATTTTCCATAAAAATATGGAAAATATACGTTGAGCTGATGCTTAAAAATAAACTTGTTTAGTCATCTTGAAAAACTTGTAATAAGTATGTACTGTAATTATAAATGAATCTCTACTTTTTGACTATAGAACCGATTGAATTCCATGAACCATTCTCTTTCTGTTATTATAACCATACCGTATATAAAAGTCTCGATTTCGTCTGTTGAATCTGTCCGTCAGGAACGCTTAACATAAATCGTAAACATTAATGATTGCGATAGTTGTATTAAAAAAGTTTGTCTATTTATGCATCAGAACACACTTATCTTACTGTTTTTTATTAGTTCAGTCATATGTTAATAATTTGGTGAATATGACCGGATATAAAGAAGAAGAAATAAAACGAAGAATGAAACTAGGATGATAGTTTTTATATGCAACATTCCGCTATGCTTAAAAAAAAAAGAATACGAACAATGCGTACTGCCATTTGTGGAATGTGAAACTTGGATGCTAAATTCAAGAAGCATGGAAAGATGTATGCTTGGTATAACAAGAAGAGATCGTAAGAGGAATACATGGGTAAGAAGTATGACCAAAGTGGCAGATATAGCGGAACGCGTGAAAAAGTTAAAGTGGACACATAACGAGAAGAATGAATGCAAGAAATACTGGTATAGATTGTGTTGAGTCAACTGCACGCAGATTGCTCAAGACATACTGGAATGGAAGAGGATTGGAGAAGCCTTCATCCAGCGGTGAATGATGAACGGCTTAAAATGATGATGATATTTACTTAATAAAAATATTGAGAATATACGTCGAGCTGATGTTTAAAAATAAGCCTGGGTAATCTTGAAAAACTTGTACCATGTACTGTAAGTATAAATGAATCTCTACTTTTTGACTATAGACCGATTGAATTCCATAAACCATGCTATTTCTTTCATTATAACCAAACCGTATATAAAAGCCTCGATTTCGTTAATGATTGCGATAGTTATATTATACCTCAAGTTTGTCTTTCTATCCATAGGGACACACTTATTTTACTGCTTTTATTAGGCCAGTCATATGTTAATAATAAACACGTATTGATTGTCAACGGAAAAATTATTATAAATGTACATTATTATATACCTACATACATATACATATGAGTCGCCTAGTTCCAAATCCCGATAAGTCCACAATATATAAAAAACGAGGATAAAATATTTTCTGGTTCTAAGAATGTTTTCAAACGATGCCTTATATCTACTTGAATTATTCCAAATACCGCCAAGTACGCCGTAAAAAAATATTGAAAATCAGTGTTAGTTCCAAAAACTGACAATTGCACTATGATAAAAGGTGATAAAAGCCATATTTAGAAATAAACAACGATAAGTCCATGTTTCTAATCTCAATATTTTGTTAAATATCAACAATATTAAGTTTAAATAAGTTTAAACCCCATCAAACAAATAAGTCTGTAAAAAACTGCGTTTAAGCGAACAAGCTGTTATCGGGATTTGGAACTAGGCGACTCATACATACATACATATATAGACGTCAGATGCGGTCAACAAAATTATTTTGTTTATACATATTGAAATTTTGAATGACACTTTTTTCCCCTTGACCTATGTACATATGTATGTATATGTAGTTAACAACTCATATGTCGGCACTGTTCTGTGTAGTTCAAATATAACATTCCATTCGCGTTTTCGGTACTGAATCTGTCAAAATACAACACACTCACAATGCCTAGTATTTTCCAGTGAATTTAATACCATACTGGGGGGGGTTGTTGCACTCTTTCTCGTGTTTCACTACTATACATACATCTTCATCCCGCGTTTTCGGCATTTATTTGATCACTTTGGCAAACGCTCCCCCTTTTGTCATTTCTCATTTCGCTTTCGGCTCCGCTCATTCTCTCTATCTCCACCCCATTCTCTTCAATATATCTGTGTTTTTTTTTTTTTTGCCTTTTGCGCGCATTGAAAAACTCTCGCGATTTTTCTTTTTCCACCCGAAACCCTTTGTATGATCCGCTCCTTTCGTCGAGAAATTTTCATTAGTTTTCCCCGCACGACACAATCGAACCGAACTCGGGGAGGCCGCGTGTGCAGGTTTAGTGTTTCTGCGACCTTTTAACATCCCTCGACCGAAATTCGATACTGCCGCGAGAGGCTTTTACCGCGTATTTCTCTCGGATGAAACGATGGGGGGGATGGGTGAGGGGTAAAGGGGGGAGAGGGAAAATCGCGGAGAATTTTCCGCCGTCCGGGAAATGCGAAACCTTTTTATTCGTCGGAGCGCTCTTTGAACGGACCATTTAAGTCATATTTAACTAGAGAGCGACGAAAGAAAACCCATCCTTTTTCATCGAAAGAATCCTTACATATTCATTTTAGCAGAATTTCTGCACATTGATATCTTGACATTTCTGTACGTATCAAATCTTGCAAATGTATCGTGTTTCAATAATTTAAAAGTCGTAAATATTTACACTTGTACCCCACGTCCCTAGTATGCTTAAACGACTTTTAATTGAGTGTAAACGTTTTTTAATTAATACAAGATCCCTTTGCAATGGTAATTGTATCTCATCTTCATTATTTGTTTTGATTTACTAATCGGCGAAAAGTTATGTTTCAAAGCTTAATTTGAATTAAATTATGTTGTTGTTTAGCCTTATAAAAGTTTCGTTGATTTTTTGGTTCCATGACAAAACAGAACAGCGAAGAACATATCGTGATATTTTATTTATTTATTTATTTATATAATACAGTAGCTTAAGCTAATTAATTATAATCCTTAACTAAGCACCTGTACAGAGATGTTTTTTTAAGACTGCCAGGAATTTTTCAATAGTTTTGAAACTTCTAATTCCATCTGGCAGTCTATTATACTCCAAAACACCTCTGCACAAGATGCTTCTCCTATTTCTATTTATTTTAACATTTTTTATAATTAAATTATATTCACATACATCCATTCCTCTCACAATAAATTGACTAAAATATGATGGTAACATATAATGATCTAACTTAAATATAAATACGAACAAGCAAATCCTCAAAGTATCATTTACGTTCAATCTAATTCAATCATCATCTTTTTTATACTAGCATACTTATCCGCATTTAAAATACATCTCATACCTCAATTTTGTAATATTTGTAATCTATCTCTAGTTGACTTATCTAACATATTTAATAATGAACCACAATATGTACATACATAAAATACGATCTACATAGAACATGACAATAATAAATATTTTATTTTTCCACTGTTCTGTTTTATTATGTTCTCTTTTGTCCGGTTACCGATTTTTTATATGTAGCTGAAATTTGGTATACGTGTCAAATTGATCATCAGACTATGTATTATGATATTCATTTCAGCTATGTAATATTTCATTACCATAGAACGAAAACGTGTTGCCTTTTAGATACAAATAACATATACAAGGTTATGATGTCTCAATATATTCAGTGGTTGTAAAATTGACAAAATATCCATAGTTTACATATATAAATAGTTTTTCATAAATTGTGACTTTAGTAAGAGGGATTATTTTCAATTAAAAATTCCACTATTTGATTGTTTCGCACTCCAATTGCAAATAGTAAAATATTGTATTTGTCTGCAGATTGAATGTTTCATACGAAAGTTCAGTCCTTTAACATTATTGACGTGGTTCATCAAACACTCAACTTTGTTCTAAATAAGCTTTAGCAAATTACTGTTGCGACACTGTAAGCTTCCCCCTTAGCAGACACATCTCATCGGTGGGGTGAAGAGGAAAAACCTACTAAGTCTTCAGGCCTTGTTTAACTTGAAACGAAAATGCTATATCTATCTCTCGAGATAAATCCTCAAAGGCAAGCCGTATAAGCGAACCGTGCAGCAGAAGGTTGCAGAATAAAAGCGAAATCTCTCTTGTCTGTGTAAATCAACTAATTGGCAACACTAATGTCCACTTTTGTTCCATCAAAGGTTGATGAAATCGATAGAAAATATTGGAATCACTATGTATGTATGTACAGTGTGACCAATGCTGGTTCACAGATGATTTACAAAACTCAAACGAAGTACACACAGAACAACGGTTTATATTATAATGTGGAAATTCATATCGAATGCACAAAGGGGAAACCACCGGTGTGCGAAACAATATTTCGAGCAAATGAAAATAAAACAGGCAAGAAGAATTCCGCAGCGAGCTTTTGCAGTGTGCCTTCATTGTTTACGATGTACTTTGAATTTATGAAGCCGCAATTTCTCCGCCGCTCTTAAATACACACTATTTTAACGGTGTATGTATAAAATGGTCGTTTATGAGAGGTCGAGCTTTGCACGACCGTACAGTCAATGGGTTAAAAAAAAACTGGCGATTTGGATATCGTACGAAATTTTAAACCCTTTACAATCGAACGTTTCATTTTATTATGAACTAGCTGAATTGCCCGGCGTTGCTCGGGCGGGTGACATTCATTCTCCAGTAGAAACAAAAATTGAAACAAATGAAAACATTTATTCTCCAGTACAAAATTTTTTTCAGATTAAAAAATTTGTATGGGGCCCCTTTGACCCCCTGATCCTACCCCTTCCAAAACCCCCCCTACGGTCTGACTTGGGGTATCATGAGATAGTACACCAAGTTTGGCGGTTCTAAGTTGAAAACTGTAGATTTGCATAGCGGAATCACAAACAAACAAACAAACATTGAATTTTATATAGTAGATATTAAGCTCATTTTGTTCAATGTATCCATTCAGGTGCACTAAACGTTATTGGAAAAAGAGTAATTTTATTGATTTATACCTATAATATATTATATTATATCAGAAACATATTATATTATATCTTTATAGATACTAACAAAATGAACAATGTGTAAAATAGATAATGGTCACTGGACCAGGAGCTATTAAAACACACTTCAGATGTATTGTGAACATAGTATATGAACAATAAAAAGCTTTTTTAAATAAAAAAATAAATTATATAGGTAATTAACTTATTGTATATGTACTTCTAGATGTAAAGAAGAAGAAATAAAACTAGGATGGAGTGTTTTTGGAAGAATGAACATATTTTTTAAATCCAACATTCCGCTTTGCTTATGTAGGCATACGACCAATGCGTACTGCCAGTTATGACGTATGGATGTGAAACTTGGACGCTAAATTCAAAAACGCTACTTAAAATCCAGTGTACACAGAGAAGCATGGAAAGATGTATTGCTTGGTATAACAAGAAGAGATCTTAAGAGGAATACATGGGTAAGAAGTATGACCAAAGTGGCAGATTTAGCGGATCGTGTGAAAAAGTTGACGCGAAAAAATACTGGAATGGTATCCGAGAGGATGTGAAAGAAAGCGAGGTAGACCGAGTGGAAGATGGGCTGATGAATTGAGAAGAATGTTTGGAGTCAATTGGATTCGGATTGATCGAGACAGACATAATTGAACTTTCAGATGGCGGTCCTCACATGAGGCCACACGGTCATATTTGACCTTGACCCTTTCTGACCATGACCCTGGGGTGGGCGTCACCCGTTATTGACTCAGTCTAACAAGTAGTGTTACATGTCACGACATGTCGATTGGGAAATAATGCCACGCCATGGCGACGACGACGTCTCACTGAAGGAGTTATAAAGCGTGGGGGCGTTAGTTATGCCGGTCGTGCTTTCTCCCCCCCCCCCCTTCCCCTCACCCCATTGCTCTGTGAAGGGGCCAGACGTCCGAAACAAACACATAACCCTCCTTTACAAACTGAACGTGATTTATTCTAGGGGCTCGGCAAATATGTGTACATTCGCATGTGCACGTGCGTACTCACCTACGTTCAATTTTGCGACACTGAGGAGCAAATTGCAAACTTTGAACGACGTATTTAACGGTTTTGCGGTTGTGCAATAGCAGCTTAATAGTGTACTTAAATTATTTGTTAGTGCCTACGGTAGTCGCTCGGCTGCAAATGTTTACACTTTTTTTTCTTTTTTGTTTTTTTTTTTTTTTTTTTACTTTCTCCATATCGGATAAAGTATTGTGATCGTGCGGAAATTCGGCTTTGAGATTTTGACTGGTGTGTGTCAGTCAAAATCTGATGACGTTTGGCGTTTGAAATAACCCTGATGACGTTTGTCTGTTTGAAATGTCTCTATTTATTTATTTATTTATTTTATATAATAATAGCTAATTAGCTAATTTAACTTACATCTATTACATATTTATAACAACTACATAAATCAAATACACATTATACACTATACTTATACATAACTACTATCTCTCACAGAGGTGTCTCCTCACACTTTTCAAGAATTCATCTATTGTCTTAGAAGACTTGATGCACTCCGGGAGGGCATTATATGTACATACATTAATACACCCCTGTGAAAAACACCACCAGCTGTCTTTGATTTCCTTACTCTACCTACAACTAGTTGGTTATTCTTTCTAGTAGAATAACTATGAATATCACTATTTCTAATTTATTTATTTATTTACAAATTATACCATAGTGACATAACAGGTTGCCCCAATTCGTCACTATGGCGAGACATGAAAAAAACATTATATAATGATATAATTATTAAAATAACTTGGCAATAACTTATGATCTAACTTATAAACAAAAGATGTCTATGTATTCCTGTGTTTTTTTTGGGGATGTGTAGAATCGCTTTAACTCAAAAACTATTCGTCCCATCTCGCTGAAATTTCGTAATTTTTATGTACAGAATGTTGAATGCTAATGTTTAAACATAACATACATATTTAGTATTGTCTAACCCACAATTCACTGTTTCAATTGACTATAGCAGTGGTCGGGAACCTTTTTTGAGCTAGGAAACAAATTAGGGAAAACCTTGCAAAATTGGTAAGTTTGGGAGCCGCAACTTCGGATTACATATATGTACATATGTATATTCAAAATTAAATTAAATGTTTAAATGTTTATTACTAAAAAGTATTATTGAAAAACGATTTAATAAAGATTTTATAGCTATGAAGTTGTATGTATAAATAAGATTCATTTTTATTTTGTGTATCAATTATGTGTCAACGTTTTGTGTTTAGCGCAAAACGTTGAATTACAGCGAGAGCCGCAGGTTATCATGCAAAGAGCCGCACGAGGCTCCGGAGCCGCCGGTTCCCGACCACTGGACTATCTATCTATGTATCTGCCATTGCTTGATGTCGACGATACAAAACTTTATATGGTAAACGAACCTAACCTTACCTAATCTTATCTAGCATTACCTAACCTTATATATACTGTTATCTAGCCTTATCAAATCTTACCAAACTTTACTTTACCAAACCTTATCGTACCGAACCTTACCAAATCTTATTTTACTAAACCTTACATTACGATACTAGTAGGGCTATGGGAAAAACCTATGTATGTATGTATATAAAATATTTTCTCAATTAGTTGTGATAAGAGAACGTGAAAAGGAATAAATAGACAGACAGATATGAAATCATTTTTTTTAAATTTAAATATGCAATCAAAAGTAGAAGAGATTCTCAATTTAATTTATTGAATAAATATACATCAATTTCAATGATTACACTTCATCAATTTTACTTTGTAATTATGTAAAGACTAGTATTGAGTTTTATACTTTTTCACATAAATGTTTTTCGTTCAGCAGTACAAATACAAACTTCGATTTAAAATTTCCAGAAATAGTCAGAAAAAAACATAAGTTTATACCGACTCTTATAAAGAGTACTTAATTATTTTGCAAATAGTCAAAATGTTGTTTGAAAATTGCAAGTTCCTTTTGCAGCATCGACTCGCCGTTTATGGACATACATACATAAACATTTTCAAACAATTTATTTTCTTTTGAATGCCTCATTTATCAAATTCTAAAGCCATCCACCGTCAACGACAAAATCCAATAGAGAATTTTGGTCGTTCGGAAATAAAAAAAAAAAAAAAAACGAACGAAAGACGAATGTACTTGCGGTTAAACGAATGTTGTGGAGATCTATCGGATGCACGATCGATGGTTAATCTTATGACGGAATCGTGCGGAAAATTCGCACACACTTTCGCCGCACATTACAACCGGCGAGCGTGTATGTATGTGGCAATTTCGGAAATGTTGTATACGTGTTATTTTTTTTTCTTCTTAGCAGCAGCAGCACAAAGGTAAAGGTTTTTGCGGTGTAATGTGGTGGAAATATATCAAAAACTCAGCACGCCCTCGGCGGCCCGAGCGAAAATTCAATTTGCCAACTTCAAATTGTAATAGCTACCCATAAAAATGTTCGAGTCCGAAAAAGGGTATTTTTTACACACACACATATACACAAATATATGTATGTAAGTACAGGTACACTCGTGTGACTAAGCACGTGTGTACACTTAGGGATAAACTAAATTTGGTCTCAGTTTCAAAAGCGATCGTGTGACGATTTTGCGCCGCGTTGTATGTCAGGCTATTTAAAGCGTGAGGAAAATCCAATTATTTAACATACATATGTACATAGATATGTAGAACGAAAAAGTCACCGATTTTAGATGAGCTTTAAAGCTTCATTCGATTAAAACTTTCCAAGTTGCTGTGCCAATTTTTTCTTTAGTCGGTCATTAGAGAGCGATTGCGAAATTTAAATTTAATTTTCGACTTAAAAAATAGAATACTTTCAATTTCAATACGTCTTAGATTAAAAATCAACTATTATGTAGGTATGAATTTTATATTCAAACGTAGACTCACCAATAGCAGCCTAATAATTTTATCTATATTTGGTTTATTCGAATATAATTGAGAGAACAATCAATATTAGAAAGGAAACAAATATAAATCAATTGCATATAAAGATTAAAACCTTTCTACAATTCTTGCGCTATATTAATTAATTATATTTAGCTAACGAGGGTATTTGACTTTGCAATTTCAATTATATACTCGTACATATAAAGAACCATTTTTGAAATAACTTATATGCTTTTTTTATAGACCTACAGGGTTGGCAAAAAAAAGATATTTATTTAAATAAAATCTTTTTCTAGTTTCCAAATTGTATGTATGTATGTACATATTATGTAAATAGTATGAAACGTTGCGGATACGAAGGGCGAACTCGACATTGGGTCATTTTTTTTTTACCATTTAGTTTTCCTGCCTTCTTAAAATACAGTAGTAGATTTTGTTTTTGAGTTAGTTCATCATAACCGTATAAAAATTAGGTTTAAATCATAGGAAATTATCGCCATCGTATTGGGCGAAAAAACTTAAAACGTGTTTTTCTCTAAATCGATGTTTGTCGAGTTCGCCCTTCGTATCCGCAATGCCTCATATGTATATTTACCGAAGTTTCAATTCAAAATTTATATAAGCAGTTTTAGGTGAGTTATAAATAGATTTAATAATAATAATTCTATAAATGTAGGGATCGCTTCTTTATTATATATGTATGGACTAGTGTAATCCCGTTGAATATCAACGGACGTGTTTAACGTAATCGATTACGTAACAATTGAGCAAAGTCGCGAACCTACTAATGATTAATATTTTCAAAATAAAGGAGGCCTCCCATCACCGGTGTTGGGTGAACGCGTTAGCGCCAACTCACCCAACCTTGTGATCACGGGTTCAAATCCCACTCGCGACGTTCGTGTTTTTTCTTTACCGGAATTGGGCTATTATATACATATACATATAACTAGTGTAAGCCCGTTGAATATCAACGTATGTTTGCGTGGGTGTGTACATATGTGTCTTTAACAGTTTTTATAGTTGTTGCATAGATGGGCGTTGTACTACAACAACGTTTGGATCATAGTTCCGAACCGGTGATCTCGGGTTCAAATCCCACTCGCGAGAATTATTTACCCAGTGAGACAGACAGAATTATATTATATTATATATATGATGTATTTGTTGTCTCGTGAAAAATTATGCTTCATGGTAACAATCTCAAATTCTTCCAGGAAAAATAAATTTTATATTATTAGCGTGAGCAATTTGCAACCAGATATGTTCAAATGAGCGTATCAAATTCACTATCGGCCATACCCTAGAAGGCTCTCGCGCTAAAATAAGATTTCACAAAGTTAACTTGCACTAACATTGTAAACGGTCCAAGAGAAAATACACAAAAAAAAAAACAAAGAAAAACTGGAACGAGTAGGGGAAAGCTTTCCACAACCCAGCCCGTAACTCTTAACAATCATCACTGTTTACTTTCAACCCCTCCTGTATGTATGTATGTATATACATACATATATGTATACTTCCTGCGTTGCCATCCCTTATCACATGTGCACGGTTCACTTTCACCCATCCCTATTCCCACGATACAAAAGAATGAGATTGTCATCGGCTAACAAGTCCTGCAGCCCTCTATCTGGCACACCATCCCCCATCCAGGATGAATATTGACTGCTGCGTCAGACTGTCTCAATATTGGCCTAAGGGTGTCGTGTTTGCATCCCCGTTTCCACCCACCCACCCACTTTAACCACCCCCTATGTGATATTGCCTCGGATCACACCCAATCCATGTACGGATGGTCTTCACCGGGGTGGTTTTTTTTTTTTTCCACCTGAAATTACACTCGAATCCGCTTGGTTCGAATCTAAAAGAACCACAGTCAAAAGATCTAATTCAGAGGAATACATAAAGCCTATATAAAATGTTGTGGTACTTAAGCTCATATCAATTTCTTAATCCTCGGAATGGCACGTACTCATAAAATCAAGGCACGGGTGTAGGACGCGCAGCCAGAGTTGAAGCTAACCACACACATACACACATATGCATTTTTAGTATACAGACTGATGCAAATTTTTTTTTTAATATTTAATTTTAACTTTACCCTTAATAATACCCCACATAGTGTTGTAAGTCGAGAATATTCGACAATTTTATTTTTTCTTCATTATAATACATCTCTAGATAGTTTAATAGCTTTTTAGAGGATTCTAGGATATTTACAGAACCTAATAGGAGTAATGGGACTTTCTAGAGTGTCTGAGAGCATTTTGAATGACATTTTTTTCATTCTGACGCCACTGAATGTGTCATTTAGTCATTTTAACATACGCACTACTAGCATGAACGTTTTCCGCGAAATTCTCACAGGAATGTAATGCTTATTAACTCTGGAAGAAATAAATTATGTATACATATTTTTATTGCTTTGGTTATGATATTCCAGTGAAATTGTTCCAACTTATGATATAATCATTCATTTAAACTTAGGACGAAAGATCGTAAAAAAATTGTCATATTCACGCCCCATCAAATTTATTTTTTGTCACGGATACTAAGCTAATATTATTCGTATAATCCGTAACACCTCTCCCAAGTATTAGCCCGGATTAGAGGGAGTTTAATCTATATTTAAACAAACATACAGAAACAGTAATTTAAAGTAAGAGTTAGTATTTATTTATTTAAAATACATGGTGGCCGATGGAGCCCAGGGTACATTGCATTATGTACTACAATTTTAAACAAAATCCTCGAAAAAAACAGAAAACCGACATCCACTGCTGGATGAAGGCCTTTCCAATCCTCGTCCATTCCTGTCTGTATTGAGCAATCTGAATCCAGTTGACTCCACACATCGTCCACTCGGTCTACCTTGCTTTCTTTTACATCCCTTTCGGATACTATTCCAGTATTTCTCGCATCCATCTGCCATTCATTCTTCGCGCTATGTATCCACTTCAACTTTTTCACACGTTCCGCTATATGTGTCACTTTGGTCAAACTTTTCACCCGTGTGTTCCTCTTACGATCTCTTCTTGTTAAACCGAGCATACATCTTTCCACGCTTCTCTGTGTGCACTGATTCTTACGTAGCATCCAAGTTTCACATCCATACGTCATAGCTGGCAGTACGCATTGGTCGTATGCCTTTTTTTAACCATAGCGGAATGTTGGATTTAAAAACTATGTTCATTCTTTCAAAAGCACTCCATCCTAGTTTAATTTCTACTTCTTTACATCCGGTCATATTCACCAATTCTCTTATGTATAAATAACTATCAACTATCTCTACAAAATGATTATCTACTGTGACTACGCCGATATATGTATGTATGTATACATAAATGATAATTGATAAATGTTCATAATTCATAAATGATAATGATACACGATATAAAACTATGACAGCGGCCGGTCACACACGCCATACACAATACAATTGATTCACGAACTGTCAAACGTGCCATCTTCATTGTTGCTGTTTTAACAACGGAAACTTTGCTAGTTTACAGTGTTAACCGAATTATAAGTAAAAAATCGAGTAGTACATAATTTTATTGTAAGGTACATATCTATATGAGCTAACCATTTGGTATATATCTATATGAGCTAACCATTTGGTATATATCTATATGAGCTAACCATTTTCTTATTTTAATTTATCGAAACTCCATATTATGACTTTGGCTCTTTAGAATTGGAATAATGGTATTATTTTGCCGATTTTACGTTAGGTGCAAATCATTTTTTACGATTTTTCCAATTTTACCGAGGACCGTTCAGGTGAGCTTAGCAAATGCCAAAAATTGCTTACATGTGTCGAAAATATCATAGCAAATTTTCGTTGGGTATATCGTCGAAAAGATTAAAAAAAAAACTTTGAAACATTTATTATTTAATATCATAATAATATAGGCAATACTACATAGAATGTAATTTACATACATACATATTACTTAATTATTTACGTTCAAATGAAATGTGAAATTGAATTATATGTACAATTGTACATACATACATATGTATGTATATGCCTTTGAAAACCTATGTATCATTATATTATACCTACTCGCATTTACAAAACTCGCAATAATAATAAATTAACGAAAAAAATCCAGACGCTTAACCGATTTGTTTATTGGCAAACAACGAAACTTTTCAATAAATATTCTCGCTCGTTTATAAAGAGTTAAATTTTCTCCATCACAAAGGATAAGAATACTTAGAATTTTTCACGTTATTAAATTTGATTTGATTTAATACTCGAATAAGTATTACTTGTTCTTCAAATACATTTTTTTTTGTATGAGAATAATTGTTACGATAAAATATTTAATACAACGTTTCTAATACATAGATGTCACTAGTAAAGATTTCTTAGAATAACTTGAAATAATTTAGAAAAAAATATTCTATTTTAACAAACAATACATGTATGTACATATGTACATACTGTCATAAAACTTAATAACCTTTCAATCAATGACAAGCTTAGCTTACAAGTTAAATTTGACTATGTTTAGCATTGAAATTCACCCTAATATAATCTAGTTTTTGCATTCAAAGCATATTTGCTCACAGATGGAGTTTTTTCGAGCAAAATTTTCGCGGATAAATCGTCTTTGTGCCGAGCTATCTGAGCGAAAGCTCGCAAACATCGCCTGAAAAAGCTTTCGGCGTGAGTTTACCGCTTTTTCAAAACGATTCGAGTCTGAAAAAAATCGATTGAACACTCGAGTCACGTAAGCAACAAGTGACGAGGTTTCTCGTCTTAATAACAAACCGCTTTTGATTTTTTTTTTCGAAAGCTTTTCAGCATAAACACTTTCACCGAAGATAGCGAAGAGCTTTCCCTCGACCCTAATTCGACAGAAAAATATTTTTCCTTCCTGAAAATGTACGTACTCGCGTCACCAATTAGGCTAATAATGTACCACAGTTTAATTTCTTGTATAGGGAAGTTCCACGTCACAAACGAAATTCTCCATAATAGATATAATTTCGTTATACGAACTAGCGCCTTTAAGACCGGAAATGTTCGCCAAATTTTCTTGGACGGGTCGTTTTCCGTTTATCCGGCGTTTAACGATATCCGACTGGTGTGTGAGTGCAAGTGCATCCATTTGTAATGAGAGCGTATATGTTCAGTTACCGTTTTCTAGAATTTCCGGTTGCATTCGCATGCATTTTGCATGTGCACAAAGCACTCACTTGTTCTCTTTCTGTTTCTCTCTCTCTCTCTCTCTCTAGAGCAAATTCGGACAATGCTCGATTGGAATAATGCAATTTTAATAACGTGCTCACTGCATATGCATATGGCAAAGTTGGGTTGATACTGTTCATACAAAGATATCCCAGGACAAGCGAACTGACAACGGAACTTTGAAACTTGGTAATTTAATAATAAATTGATAAAAATAAACCTACATCACGAATTGTATGTGTAAGTGCTCAATGAAAACGTATATAACTTGTTGATAAGTAACTTATAAAATAACGGTAAGACATATACATTTTTAATGATTATCTCAAAATTTTCACAGTACATTGAAATATTGTTGAAAAATGTGCAAGTTCAGTTTATAATCGACTCATCTATCAATAAACAAGTTCAAAATATCATTAAATATCAAAATATATGGCACTGTTTTATTGTAACTAGACCAGTGGTCGGGAACCTTTCTCGAGCTAAAAGCCAAATTAGGGAAAACCTTGCAAAATTGGTTTGGGAGCAGCGACATATTATTATCTAATTATGTATATATTCAAAATTAAGTTTAATGCTACTCATTAATCATTAATGAAATGGATGGCTGTAAGAAATAATTTATACTCGTGATATTTCTTAACGTTCGACGGTTTATTACTAAAAAGTATCTTTTTATAGCCATGACCACAACGCGTTGTGGAAATAGGATTAATTTTGATTGTGTGTAAATTTTGTGTTTCACCCAAAACGTTGGATGATAGCGCAGGTTTTCATACAAAGAGCCGCAGGTTTTCATACAAAGAGCCGCATGCGGCTCCGGAGCCGCCGTTTCCCGACCACCGAACCAGACAGTGTGATATTAGCCCTTTTAAAACCAAGTCGCACGCTTAAAGTAAGTTTGTTTTTTTTTTTATTGCAATTAAAAATTTACTGAATTGTCTCATTTTTAATATGACAAAAATGCAACAAAATATTTACAAAGCTCTCATTTTGCATTTAAGCATCGCATCTCTACAGTTAAAAAATATACCAAATTAAAACTTGAGTATTCAATTACATTTTTAAACTATTAAGAGTGTCGGAATTGGTTTATAAATAGGTAGTGACTTTGAAATCATCATCATCTTAAGCCCTTCACCATCCACTGCTGGATGAAGGCCTTTCCAATCCTCTTCCATTCTTGTCTGTCTTGAGCAATCTGCATCCAGTTTACTCCACACATTTTTCTCAATTCGTCAACACATCGTCCACTCGGTCTACTTTGCTTTCTTTCACATCCTCTCGGATACAATTCCAGTATTTCTCGCGTCCATCTGCCATCTACAATGTATCAACCTCAACTTTTTCACACGTTCAGCTATATTTGCCACCTTGGTCATGCTTCTTATCCATGTATTCCTCTTACGATCTCTTCTCGTTGTACCGAGAATACATCTTTCCATGCTACTCTGTGTGCACTGGATCTTGCGTAACATTTAGCATCAACGTTTCACATCCATACGTCATATCTGGCAGTACGCATTGGTCGTATGCCTTCTTTTTTAAGCATAGCTACTTTGAAATATGTTAAAATAATATATAATTTGAGAGTCACTACCTATTTATAGACAAGGTGTGTTTGCCATAAACTATAATTACATACACACGGCTCGTACACGTGTAAATAATTTAAATATTAATATTTTAATCGCGCACAGTAGGCAGAGTAGGTACATTCATAAGAGTTAAAACTCTTTAACGGTTTATCAAATATGGTTCACGTCAAATGTGGCCAGCGGCATGTGACGGCTTTGATAAAGGTTCAAAAGCCTTCACACTAAACACTTAACCTTATATAATATAAATAAGTACGCGACGGTGGTTGCTTAATGTATTAATAAGTAGCTTTTGCAGTTAAATTTATATAAATTGTAATTACACAACAACGCCTTGGGATTTATTGTGATAAAATCTGCGCTCGTATAATGTTCGAGTATTGATTCAGCGAGAGAAAGTTAAGTTGTATGATACGTATGAATTTTATCGCTTAATTCTTGAAAATTCATACAGTACGACGAACATTACTCTCTAGTTTGTCACTTTGAAGACTTTTTGCGCCTTTTCTCACTTTTATCATTACGACTTTATTCTTCTTCGCGCAAGTTATCGAATTCTGCAAACTAAGTGTGTCGTTGACTCTTTTTTTTTTCCGCAAGCAACTTTTGCGTGCGTTTTTTTCTCTTCCGGAAAATTTATCCGGCAAAAGTGTTTTACCTACGCGGCCGGGGTAACCGAGTAGCAAATTTAAAATTATCGCCAATCGCGATGGCTAACGGCTCTTTTGAATATTTCTCGCTCTCTCGAAAGTTAAGTAAACTGCGTATCAACTGGCGGTGGTACGAGGCGTGTTCATGAATTATTTACGCTTATTGCATACTCGTAAATTTTGATTTTTTTCATTATTCGCACGCCTCCCCAACTAACATGAGGGTAGATTAAAAAAACCTCAAATAAAATTATGGCAAAGGCAAAAAACTGATCGTGCGAATTTTTTTATGTCATATGTGATCGTAAAGTCAGCGACGCGTGATCTATCCAATCGAAACAATTACAGGTACTGAACGTACGAACGAAGTGTTTGAAATGAAAAGAAAAATCTATTCAAAAAATGTTTTTACATACTGAAGGGAAATATTTATTTCATATTCTTTATTAACATTGATTTACGGAATCAATTTCTTACCCTTACACGGTCAATATTATTAACCCCGGATGTTTGGAAATTCGAATCCGCTTCAGTTCAAACCATCAATATTTCCACCTTACACAGTCAATATGATAAGGTTAATAATATTGACCAGGATGTTTGGAAATTTTAATCCGCGTCAATTCAATCCATCAATACGTCAAACGATCAATTTTTCACCTTACACTATCAATATTATTGACCCGGATATTTGGAAATTCGAATCCGCTTCAGTTTAAACCATAAATATTTCATTGTATTGTCAATAATATTGGCCGTGTAAGGCACCTATTAGTCTTCTACGTAGTTAACGATGTTTATATAAATTTATTTATAAACCAACAACGAAATAATTTTTTTTATGATCTTCGTTTCCTCGCTTATATGTACATAAAAATTATTTAGTACTATTAATGTTAATTTTGTACTTGAAATTTAATGGTCTTTATCAGCTATATGTATGTATGTATATAAGCTGCTTTCGTAATATAAATCAATAAATACACATAATGCTTTGTATCGATAACAATGATGCTTTCCAAAGAAATATATTCAAAATTGTTTATCGAGTACCTAAAACGACGCTTGTTTAATATTTTTTACCAAGAAAACACATTTATTTTTGAACTGAAGATCCTCTCGAAATAAGCATAAACTTAGATGTAACAATACAAACACCTTACATAGGATGAGTATAACATATACATATGTACATATAACATTTCTGACAAGAGCGTGTTCGTGGTGTAACCAAGGCTAAACGATTCGATTCTCGCGGACGATTTGAGCACAATGCGATTTAATTACGCTTCGTGGATATAACGAGCGCTCGCTGTAAACGAAATTCCACGGCTACTCTAATTTATTAAAGGGTTATGATCGTCACGACGGCGAGAGAGGCGAGAGAGGGAGGGCGAGTCCTGAATCGAAATTCCGCCGAGACGCGCTCTCGAAAAGCTCAAAAGGGGACCAGGAAAGAGGCGAGGGGAAGGGGGGGGGGATTGGTGAGGGGTAGGGTGTAGGTCGAGCTTTGCAAAAGCTCTCCTTTGTATTTATTCGAGATGCCGTGGTATACTACGTTCGCACACGTGTGTGGCGCGAAACGAGCCAGGGCTGCGAGCGAATTACGAGCCGTGCAATTTGTTCAACTCTGACGTCATAATAAGCAGGCATAAATAAATAGCGCTTTAGCCCTTTAGCACAGCCCTGAAGTTACGAGGACGACCCTCGCATAAAAGCCGGATGACTGATTTGGCAACCCCTGGCCGACCGTTAAATCAGACGCGCAGCTCGCTCGATTAATATATTATACATACCCATGTACAATGTACATATGTACATATGTACATACATATATTCAACCTATATTTTAATGGCGTTAGAATTCAGTGGTCAGTAACTGGCGGCTCCGGAGCCGCATGCGGCTCCGGGTGCGAAAGTTGGCGGCTCCGTTTATAATCCAACACTTTTCGTAAAATAAAATAAATAAATTGCAAATTAGATTTTTTTGACCCCGAATTTACTCGCGTTAACCAAATTAGTTACGTTGGTTTTTTTTTTACATACTTGCCTTCCTATAATATGGATTCAGAAAAAACATAAAACAAAACTAGGACAAATTGAGTCATAAAATCGTGAAGTTTTGTTGATATGCTCTCGTTTATCAGATATTCGCGATTTAAAAAATCTAAAAAATATCCATTTTTTTGGCTTTTGCGGTCTATAACTCAAAATATAATATCGCTGTGCTCAAAGTGAGTATTGAAATCAATAGTCAGATATTTTTTCTATTGATTATGATTTTTTATTGCTTTAAAATACGTATAATTAATTATCTAGCGAATTTTTAAAGTCAAAAATATTTTTTCTCCACACATTTTTTTCCCGTAAAATTCGGTAAATAAGTATTTTAAAGCAATAAAAAATCATAATCAATAGAAAAAATATTTGACTATTGAATTCAATACTTTTTTTGAGCACAACGATATTATATTTTGAGTTATAGACCGCAAAAGCCAAAAAAAATGGATATTTTTTACATTTTTTAAATTGCAAATATCTCACAAACGAGAGCATATCAAGAAAAATTATTATCGGATTCGAATTTAGTGGGTCAAAATTAGTAAAGATTGACCAATCTCCGCTCTGGGTTTTACAAAACGTGATTTTTTGTTGCTCAGTGTATATTCGAACGTCAGGAAGCCATTTTGCGTCTCGACGCTTTTTGGTTCCACATACAATTTTATTGTGAAAAATTTTTTCTTCGATGAAATTTGTGAAAAATTCATACCGTAATCAATTAAGTGACGAAAGATTTAATGCACCGATGCAATTGAAGAACACTAAATACGTTCCGAACTTATGTAAATTGTCCGAAAATGTACCAGTTCAAAAGTCGCATTAGCTTTTAAAAATAACATTAAAATTCGTATATGCATATATATTTTTTTTATTAAATAATATGTGGCGGTCTCGAAAATTTGCCATTTTTTGGATTTTTCGCTGATTTGGCTCCGGGCTCCAAAATGGTTGCCGACCACTGCCGGTTAGATGCATCGATCAAAGTTAAATTAAGTTGGTACATATTAATTTATCGTACGAGTGTTGAGTTGTAATAATAATTAAAGAAAAAATAATTATTTTAAGTGTTTTAATTGTAAAAGATGAATGTTTATCACGAGTGACTGCGTTGAGTTCACACTGTGCATCCCAGCGTTCGTGGGAATTCAAATGGCTTTATTATATGTACGTATGTAAGTACGCTTTGAATTTTTTCATTACACTAATGGTTATAATTATTCTAGGACGTATTTTTTCGCTGTTTTATATGTAAAAAAAACATATTAAAATTCACTTAGAATTGGAATTTATTAGTGTTATTATATGCACATAGTATTGAACAGAACTGAGAAAGTGGGGTGGTTTAAAAAGAGATTGTGAAAATTGCGTGACGTGATGCCGTTCCTACGAATTGTGACGTGGGGTGGGGTGTTGCAAGTGTGTATCTACGCCATACAACACCATGGTTTTCATGCGTTTAGGATTTCGTCGGAAGTGTATGGAACCCTGGATGAAGACCTCTCCTATCCTCTTCCATTCCTGTCCGTCTTGAGCGATCTGTATCCACTTGACTCCATTCTTCTCAATTCATCAGCCCATATTCCACTCGATCTACCTGGCTTTCTTTCACATCCTCCGGATACCATTTCAGTATTTCTCGCGTCCATCTGCCATCCATTATTCTCGCTATGTGTCCACTTCGACTTTTTCACACGTTCCGCTATATTTGCACTTCTTACCCATGTATTCATTCTTCCAAAAGTACTCCATCCTAGTTTTATTTCTTCCTCTTTACATCCGGTCATATTCACAAATTGTCCTATGTATAAATGACTATCAATTATCTCTACTGTGACTACGCTTTGCGTGCAAAATTCATTAATCATAATTTTAGTATTATTAAAATTAATTTTTAATCCAATTTTCATACTTGTAATGTTATTAAAGAATTAAATTAGTTTGTAAACAACGTCAAAAACTTGCATAAAACATAAGAGCGCTCAAATGAATACTTTCTTTAGCTCACGCTGCTTACTTACAATACATAGTTGTAGGATTTTTATGTAATATATTTGAGGAATGGGTTTTATTTTTATTTAAATTATTACACAAATGTCAATAAATCCCCAAAGTGTCACCGTAACGAGTCTCGTCCCAGAAATTACGACGCAAGTTGCAACGCGCCAAAAAAAAAAACGCAAAGAATCACCAGACGGTAAAGTTTTTCAATTGAAATTTTCACACCTGCTCATTGCAAACCCTCTACGCCGTATTTTGCATACAATTTATTAAAAAAAAAACCGAGCACTTTTTCACAGTGTAACATCAAAAGGAAAACCGTACATATATTTTGCTAGTACTATATGGAACCCGTTTTACCAAGAATTAATAAGAAGTTCCATGCGTACTCCATTTCCAGGTTTCGTCTTTCCTCTTCTTCTTCAAATCCCCATGATTATGTCCCTCGGTGGTCTAGGAGGACAGTCTCGTATCTCTGCTTAGTATTTAAGCTATTAAATAGTTTATCAGATAGCCCTTACTTGCTAAGTAGGATCCTTCTCCATTGTTCCCCTAGATCTGTTAGAAATCCGCCATTGTTTCATTTGAATCTTTGTTCTACTAATTATTCGCAAAACTCCTTCATTTATAGATCCTGCTCGTCATTCAACGAAATTCCTGCACATATTGGTCCATTTCGATATTCTTTACTCGAGTTCCTTTCCAGACTTAGCTCCTTAAGTTCCTTTCTTACTATGATTTTTTCTCGGCTTGTAACTATTTTGGCTATATTGTGTTACGTCTCTGCCTGACCGGTGCGTCATAAATATGATGCAATAGTACAACAGAATGTCGAGTCGTAGCAACTGACCACGGACTTTTGGTCTTATACGCATTTAACTTGAAATTCGTCATACCTCGGACGAATTAGAGGTTACAACATATGCCCCTCCCACCGACTCCTCAAATTCCCCCTCAGTTTATCGGTACAGTCCGGAATGAGTCAGAGATCGCGACACATAACCCCCTGCCTCTCTTCCTCTCAGTCTAAGTTGACGCCGACCAATCAGGTTCGACAATGCAAATCAGGCGACCTATCGACCAATTGCAATCGACCCAGGGTCAGCTGATTTCCTCTCGCCTCTCTTACCCCTTAAGTTTATATATAGATGTAAAGGTCGGAGAACAGCTACTCCTCCAGTCACAGCAGTATCACACAGACGACTGTACCCGTCACAACAGTCACAATTAGACGTAAACTCTTACGTCATTAAATCACTCATACATTCGATCACTCCAAGTTGACCTTCATACTACTAACCGGTATAGCGACTTGCTATGCCGTTAATTACGCAATTTCGGAATCGCACTGACGCAAATCTTTATATTTTACTGTAATTGTGCCATCAAATGAACCATTGTGAAATCAATAAACAAACGATCATCAAAACATCAAGTGCTGTTTTCTCATTTTACTCTGTTCCTCAACCTTCCAATACATAACAATTGTATTGTGTGGAATTAATTTAATTTTATATTGTACTTTATGAGCTGTATGTATGTTACTTGATAAAATAAAATACATTCGTGCGTGCACACACGTTAATCATCGTCGTAATCATTTCGAGGGTTTTCACAGGCACACACTGGTGTGTCCTTATTTCGCCAGGATATATACCAGTTTATGCAGAGGTGGTAATGGGGTAGGGTCGTGGGGTATCTCAGGACCAAGGGAAATTCTTCGCACGTCGTTTGCACATCCTCATTGTCCTGAACACTTGCGGCCCCGAGTCATTGTTTCGAAACGAGGCCTCAGACAAACCGCGTCTAAGGACGAACAATGTCCAAACACTCACATCCTTGTCGCCGACGTCTCCTAGGACAACTTTCCGACACGCCAGGACCAAACACTCGACGAAAAGACCCCAACCGCAAACACTTTTCCTTAAGCGCACGGAATGTGTCCTTACGAGGCCCGCATTAAAACGACCCATACGGTGCGATGAAAATCACGATTTAGGGATGATGATGGGGGGGTGAAAAATCCCCTTTTGGTTGTGGTGTGTGACTAGGGAAAAGCCCCCGCAGGCTGGTCAGTAAAAAGGATCAGATATTGGATCGGTATTTCACGCAGCGTGGGTCTCGTATCTGCACCTTAATCTCGACGAGCCGGAAAAGCTCAGGAAAACTCACGCACGTATATACGTACGTAATCTAGGTACGACTTAATAACCGCATTAGTGTATCGTCGATGATGAGATAAAAGTTTTATGGTATTCGGTTGACTCTGTATGTTATATTGTAAGTCGAAGCTTTAATGTGTAGCTGTATTTTTGTGTAATTACATTCTGTGTATATTGTTCGAGTTGAACGTATAATGGGCAACTTACACGGTCAATGATATTGACTCGGATGTTTGGAAATTCAAATCCGCTTCAGTTCAATCCATCAATCCATATTTTCACCTTACGCGATCAATATTATTGTCAATATGATAAGGTATTGTCAATAATATTGACCGTGTAAGGCGGCCATGTGTGGTGAAAGTATTTCAACCTTAAGTTTTTTTTATACATAACTAGCTGACCTGGCATGCGTTGCAATGCCCGATCCCGTTCCCGTTCCCGTTCCCGATCCCGTTCCCGGTTCCGATCCCGTTCCCGTTCCTAGTACGTTATCTGACGCGTGAGCAGGCCCGTTCCTGTTTCCGTTCCCGTTTTTTCCCGATTCCAGATCCCGGTCCCGTTCCCGATCTTGATCCCGTTCCCGATCCCGTTCCCGTTCCCGTTCCTAGTACGTTATCTGACGCGTGAGCAGGCCCGTTCCTGTTTCCGTTCCCGTTTTTTCCCGATTCCAGATCCCGGTCCCGTTCCCGATCTTGATCCTGTTCTCGATCCCGTTCCCGTTCCCGTTCCTAGTACGTTATCTGACGCGTGAGCAGGCCCGTTCCCGTTTTTTCCCGATTTTTTTTCACAGGAACCATCCCCGGCATGATCACAATAAGTCCTGAAAGTTGCATCGCGTTCGGTCGAGTGGTTTAGGAGCCTATAAGAGACAGACAAACAAACAGACAGACAGACAGACATTGATTTTTATATATATAGATGTATATAGATTTGTGTGTTGACAAAAATTTGCATGATTTATAATAGTGACTTAATAACTTGTGCGTAAAATTTTTGTCTGTATTCTACATAATTTAATACTGGAAATAAAATAGGCACTACATAAATGCCAAAAACAGAATTTTGCTGATTTTTGCAGATTTGGATTCTATCTGCCATCGCCAATAATCTATGTGCAACAAACGATGATTTTAGTTGAAAATCGCGTTCAGTGTAAATCCATGAGCTTTGATTTTAAAATACCCAATTATATGACAGTGGCTGACAAGAGGATTCAATCTATGTGCTCTAGTGTCACTAAAAAAGCAAAACCTGGTGATAAAAGTATAAATTTTGCCGTTTAAGATCATTTTAAAAAATTAATAGGTATTCATAATGAGTTTTGATTTGATGTCAAGTCTTTGGCAATTATTTTCAGTATTCACTTATTAAAAGAAACAAATACAGAAAGAGTGGTAGAAATAGAGAAACAGACCGTCAGAAAGTCAAAAAGACAAAAATACGGTGATACACAATCATATGTAGAGGTGGATATACAGAAAGTCAGAAAAAAAGGAGACATATGTATGTATGTACATACATACAGTCAAAAACAGACGTCACGACAGATAAACAGAAAAACAGTCGGATAGACAGGGAGAAACATACACTTTTTGACGTAATTAGATTTGTTGGTTGTAATTTATTTATTTATATTTTTATTTATTTATGAACAGGTTTTTTAGCCCAAAATATAATTACATATACATACATATCAAAATTAAATACATACATATGTATATAAAAAAAAAAAGAATAAGAATATTAAAAAGATACATAAAAGTTACACAGAGTATAATATAATATAATAAAGAAAAAAAACATTAGAAAATCAAACAAAAAAAAAAAGAAATAATAACAAAATAATACTATAATTTATAAGTCTTTAGTTTGATTACAAACTGCGCCAGGCTGATGTTGAAAATGTCAACATCAGTCGACAACGAATTAAATAATTTAAATAAGTAATGTACACTTTGTATCTATAAAATGATGTGAGACAATTAGCGTGGAGTATTCGTTGTATATAAAAAAAAAATAAAATAATGCAAACTGAAAGAGCACTTAAATTTCATTTAAATTTAACGACGTCACAAAATAATCTGCTTATCGTTAAAAAATAATAACAACTACTTCATATATTTATTTATAAACAAATTTGTATACGGTCGAATAGTCCTTGGGCTTAAATCCCCATCCGATACGACCCCAATTATGTACAGATGTACGCCCCTATTGACCTTTAACAAACACGAGGGGGTACCTAGAAATTTATGCCACGTCGGTGTCTTTGTGCACGTGATATAACATTTTAATAATTTAAAAATCGATACGATTAGACAAAAATACCAACGAGTACCACTTGTTGTTTATAGTGTCGTAGAGGGATGAGGGAAAAGTGGGACTTAGGAGAGGGGCGACGCGTCCTAAGTGTTGCCAGTAAAACGCTTTGACCCTTTGACCCTTTGCGGAACGAGTAATTTAAGTTGTTTGAATTAACAAACTTCGCTAATTGCTTTGTAGGAAAGGGGGGCAGGATAGGATGGTCCAAACTCGTTGACGAACTGGCCAAAACTAGCCGAGAAACGTGAGTATTTTAATTTCGCAGACGAAAAACGTAATGGTGTCGTAAATTTGAGTAAATTTTACAGCGCGCATATAACCTTTTCCCGGCCCGGTCTATTTTTATTAACTCGTTAACATAATTCTCGCTATTTATCTAATGCGTTGAGATTGTACATAAGATATAGGGGTATTGCTTGTGTTGTCGAATTTAATTTGCACTCTCGTGTTTCACACTGTGTGGTATTTTTGTGGGTTTTCGAAATCCCCGGTTGGTCGTTTTTAAAAGCGAAAATTCCTAGCGGACCCTTAAGATTTCTCCGATTCTAAATTGAATTTTCCTTTTTTGAACCCGCACGGGGATAAGTCGTGCCATATATCATACAAGCGGTCAATCTGTGCTATACTACATATGAATGTATCGGTTTAACATAAAATAAAATACTGTAACAAATACGTAATTTAATAGGTTACCTATAGATACAATTCTTGCTTTTAAATATAACTTTTTTTTACCGTTAGGAAAAGTTTTCTACTGACGTCATTTTTGGCTTCATCTTTTGGCTTCGTGGATTGATTTGTTCAGATTTTGAACTTTTTAATGTTATCACTAGAGACCGGTCAGAATTGGCATGAACGTAAGCTGCAGGTACAGAAACTGGTTTGCAGGGCCATATTGGAAATTGTCGTCAAGGCTGAAATATAGGCGAGAAGTATGAAGGAGCGGGAACGGCTTGCAAAAGCTGATGTCATCGAAAAAATCACCTTTTCGAGTTTTACGACTTTCTTCGCGGTCCAAATTATAATCGTTTTCAGGATTTCACGAACTTATTTGTTAAGACGTATGTACATAGTTCGTTGCTAAGCATGGTGATGGAATCCTGGAAACGATTATAATTTGGACCGCAAAGAAAGTCGTAAAACTCGAAAAATCTACTTTTCGAGTTTTACGACTTTCTTCGCGGTCCAAATTATAATCGTTTCCAGGATTTCATGAACTTATTTGTTAAGACGTACATAGTTCGTTGCTAAGCATGGTGATGGAATCCTGGAAACGATTATAATTTGGACCGCGAAGAAAGTCGTAAAACTCGAAAAGGTGATTGTTTCGATGACATCAGCTTTTGCAAGCCGTTCCGCTCCTTCATACTTCTCGCCTATATTTCAGCCTTGACGACAATTTCCAATACGGCCCTGCAAACCGGTTTCTGTACCTGCAGCCTACGTTCATGCCAATTCTGACCGGTCTCTAGTTATCACTATCGTTTTCAGCCGTTCACCATCAATCCTCTTCCATTACTGTCTGTCGTGAGCAATCTGCATCCAGTTAACTCCACACATTCATCTCAATTATTCAGCCCATCGTCCACTTGGTCTACCTTGCTTTCTTTGACATCCTCTCGGATACCATTCCAGTATTTCTCGCGTCCATTTGCCATCTACAATCTATCCACTTCAACTTTTTCACACGTTCCACTATATTTGCCATGCTTCTTACCCATATTTTCCTTTTACGATCTCTTTTCGTTATACCGAGCATACATCTTTTCACGATTCTCTGTGTGCACTTGATCTTACGTAGCATTCTTGAATTTAACATCCAAGTTTGACATCCATACGTCATAACTGGCAGTACGCATTGGTCGTATGCCTTCTTTTTTAAGCATAGTGACCCAACAAAGTCAATAAACTGATGACATGTCTATAGAAAAAGTGCAAAATCACAAACAGGTTTGAAGATTGACTTACTTAAAGTACCTTTATTATACATATATGCAGGCTTTTCTGTGAATCCGATCGAAAAAAATGTGATAGAAGATTTCTCACAGAATAACTACATAAAAAAAAATATGATCAATTGTGGATAATGTCCTTTGGGAATATGGGGAAACTTCGAATTCAATTACGACGAGATCCACTTAAGACCTCCTTTGGGACAAAAAAAAAGGACGCAAAAAACATAATGACGACCTTGACTGATATTCGAATAAATTGATTGAATTCCAACCGACATGTGTACATATAATGTATAGGTAATATTTACTCGTGGGAAAATTCTTCTATACGCTATTACGACACAAAGGAGAGAGAGACGTATAAATCTAAACCAATTATTTCCAGTTCTCATAATATTATTGGTATTGTTTTGATATAATACATATAGATATATATTATATATACAATAAAAGGACCATTTAAATTGAAAATAAAATATAGAAACCGTTTCACGGTTTGCTTTGAAAATACGATTATTATTATTTGCGACATCACGTGCACTTTTGAGTCTCGTCAAAAGGGCTGATTTAAATTGAAATTTTCAAAGGCAACGGACTGCGTATTTTAATCTCACACACAAGCACATCAACGATCAGTCGTTTAATGGAAAAAGTATGTATGTATGTATGTACATTTCGTTGGTATGCGTAATACAATATTTTCGACATTGTTTTTCGGCAGGCCGTTTTCAACGAGACGTGACAAGTTGTCATCGGCACAGACCGGGTCGTTTTTATTGACCAAAAAAGGGACCTTGTTTCGTCAACAGGTTCCTTTGTTCAACCCTTTAACGCCGTAATTAATGTTTCAGCCGGAAGTGGTGACCTTGGGTGAAAATATTCAGCAAACACGTTGAAAATTGGCTGAAACGCTGCGAAGCATACTGCGTGACCGTCGATTCTGCGTTTAAAATGCGTTTTTTTTTTTTTATTTTATTTTATTGCATAAAACATGTTTACCTTTAAATTCATTTCTTCAGAAATGTTCGTATCAAATCTCGTTTATTATAATTTAGTACTAACAAAATTAGCTAATTAAACTTCTGTGCCATATATACATATATATAATAGCCCTATTCCGTCTGTCTGTGTGTGTCTGTCTGTCTGCTGATAACGCTCGCAAGTGTTTGCGACTTTGCTAAATTATTATTATAAAACACCATCTATACAACAACTATAAAAACTATTAAATTTAATATTATTTTTCAGAAACCGCTCCGTTGATTTTCAACGGGCTTACACTAGTTGTCAATATAAACTAATCAACACTTGCATACTAACACTGTTTTAAATTATATAATTAAAACATCACATGCTTAAATATGAATAAATGTGTTAATATTGTTATCAAGAGTGCCAAAATGATCTATTTAACCATAGTACATAAAATACTCAAAATTATTAATGGGCAACTAATTAATCGGTTCAGTAACCTTTCAAGAAAATGGTCAGTATTATTGTAAAGTCATCGTCATGTACATTGTACATTTTTTTCATCAAAATGTGATTACACTGTGCAACAAAAAAATCACGTTTTTGAGTTACCCGAGCGGAGACTCGAACGTTATTACTAATTCTGACCCACTAAATCCGAATGTGATAATGAAATTTGTTGGTTAGCTCTCGTTTATGAGATGTGACATTATATGACAGTTTAAAAAAATTGACAATTTTTCCGTTTTTTTTTACTTTTGCGGTCTGTAACTCAAAATTTAGTACTTTTGTGTTCAAAATGACTATTGAAAGCAATAGTCAGATGTTTTTGCTATTAATTTTGATATTTGAAAGCTTTAAAATACTGATAAGTAATCGTCTAGCAAATTTTAAAAGTCAAAAATATTTTTTGTTTATATGTATGAATACAAAGAGTACAAGTACTCGGGTGCAAAAAGTATAAGCCAATAGTCACAAACATTTTTCTAGCTAAGAGCTAAATCAATGACAAAATTGCAAAATTGGCAAGTTTGAGAGCATTAATATACTATTTTCGGATGGTAACTAATTAATCAGTCATTATTTAAATCAATAAACGATCAGTATTATATTAATTTAGAAAACGGTAAGTAAATAGCGACCGTTTATATAAATTTACTTACCGTTTAGTATTAATTCCTGACCATTTAATATATGTACTGATCACTTAAGTACTGACCAGTGTTTACTGACCCTTTATTAAACTTACCGACAATTTATTAAAATTACTTACCATTTAGTTAAAATAACTGACCAAAAATCGGAAAAGTTGTGATTTTTTCTTGTGTCATACATATGTACATTTATTTTAACAAAGTTCTTAGTCCAATTTAATATAGATAGCGTTCTCGTACTTTTACTGTAACTTGTTAAAGTTGGTATTTAGCAGTGTAAATGTCCCATAAAACCGAATCCATAAATGTGGAAGGATCTAATTATAAAGATAATAACAAAAATTTTATGTGTTCGCATACTAAAAATTTCATCCTAACAAAATAAAAAGTACGTATAACATGTCTTTCATGTTCATCGTCGAGTATGACGAACGTCCTTTTCCTATCCATCATATTGACATTATAATACATAAATAAATAATTTCAGCTCAAGTTGTCGATGACAACAGTTAATTTCACCTATTCCGAATTCGATATCGTATATCAAGAGGGAATCGAGATTAATACACCGACTGCGGAATTGTCTATTCGACGAATTTCCTGGAATTGTAATAGCAAATCTGCAGTCAGCATCCAATAACAATAATTCAGTATATATTCAATTGTATATTTAGGTATGTATGTATGTACATACACCTACCCACATTAACTTCACACATGCATACATACAAATTGAACGGGTATTAGTGTGAAACTAAGTAAATACATTATTCACAAGTAACGAATCGTTTCGTAGTCCCAATTAAGACTTATGTACATATACATACATATGTATACCGGCGTTGAAATGGTTAATGGAAAAAAAAACACAACGGTGCATTTACCGTGATGCATTGCTCATTTAAGTGCATAAATGCACAAAAGAAACCAGTCCCACTAAATTAACCGGGAAACGCATTCGAGATAAGTTATGCCTTTGAACTAAAAGGACGCTTTAATTAGTGGAGGACATAAATATTCGTAATGATAAGAGAGGAAAGGGGGAGGTGGGCTAGGAATTATACCTGTCAAGCCATATTTATGGTAACCGGTAGATAAGTACATATATATGTACATATACCCTGACTAGACCGTTATGAAACTGGCTAATTCTTTTTATTAAGAATTAATTTTAATTCCTTAGTGCAGTGGTCGGGAACCGGCGTCTCCGGAGCCTCATGCAGCTCTTTGTATGAAAACCTGCGGCTCTTTCTAATTAATAAATTAATCCTATTTCTACACTTAACCTCATGACTTTAAGAAGCTTTTCAATAATACTTTTAGTAATAAACAGTCGAACATTAAAAAAATAGCTTATTTATTACTGCTATCCATTTCACAAATGAGTAACATTTAATTTAATTTTGAATATATATTAATTTTGAAGATAATATGTCGCGGATCCTAATATTACCAATTTTGCAAGGTTTTCCCTAATTTGGCTCTTAGCTCGAAAATGGTTCCCGACTACTGCCTTAGTGTCAAAGAATATATAAAAAAGCTGTCGTTGAATTTAAATAAATGTTACGTGGTCCTAAGGCGTGTCCTTATTTATGATTCAGTCAGGAGTATTTTATTTATTAGGCAGAAATTCTAGTATGTATGTACTTGCATAATACCGTTTAAATAATACCCCTTATTTTTACTTGCTAAGGGAAATCTTAAGCCATCAATATCAATTCGGTTTGTTGCGGTAGAGATTTAAAACGTGACCGAAAGAATTGGGTCGAATGTAGTATTGTAGGTACTCGTGAATAATTTAGATAAACGATGTATTTTCAAATGCCAATATTATTTAAAAGATACAAACACGACTTTTCCATATAAAAATTAGAGTGGATTTCGGATGAAAGTGACGGATTCGTCGATTAATTTTCATCGCACGGTATTTAAACGTACTTGATACTTTTTGTTGTTGAGTATTGTGTACGTGCAGCACTTTCCTTTAATGCCAAAATCCCATTACGACAAAGGAAAGTGTATTCATTTTTCGGCAAAGCACGATGAAAATGAAAAGAGGAAAGTTTGAGTAATGGTTTCGGGCATTATTTAAAGTTTTTGTTTGCCCCATCCCCTCTTCCCCACTCTCACTCCTTTCATTCTTCTTATACGCGGTGAGAATCTTTTTCTCGGTATTAACCGACCACAGTGTAAAAGTTAGCACTCGAAGAAAGAGGAGAATTTCTCATAAAAAAAAAACCGCCACTAAACGGCATTACAACGTGTATAGCGCAGTAACTTTGAAGTTTAAAAAAATAAAGGAACTCGTCAAATTTTCAAAACTCAAATGATTCCAAAAAGTAGTAAAAGAAAGGGGAATATTGTCTAGAAAAAAATTTTGATGAAAAACTAGAAATTATGAAGATGTTGTGTATTTTGTTAATGTATTCATTAGCAGGGTGAATAATACGTGACCTACACTCGTGAGATTATATATGTATGTATATAATAGCCAAAATCCGTCTGTCTGTCTGACTGCTGATAACGCTCGCCTCGGTAAATGATTAAAAGACACGAATCGTCCGCGCGCGAGTGGGATTTGAGCCCGTGATCACCAGATTGGAATGAATGGCGATGAGGCGATGACGGGCCTGCTGCAATTTGACAACATTAATTCTTTATAGGATCGCGACTTTGCTAAATTGTTACGTATTGTATTATAACGCGCCATCTATGCAACAACTACAAAAACTTTTAAATACACATACATTTACTCACCCACACAAACATTCGTTGATATCACTGAGCAACAAAAAATCACGTTTTTTAAAACCCAGAGCGGAGATTATTAAATATTTACTAAATTTGACCCACTGAATTCGAATCTGATAATGATTTTTGTTGAAATGCTCTCGTTTATGAGATATTTGCGATTTAAAAAATGTAAAAAATATCCATTTTTTTGGCTTTTGTGGCCTATAACTCAAAATATAGTATTGCTGTGCTCAAAGTGAGTATTGAAATCAATAGTCAAATATTTTTTCTATTTATTGTGAATTTTAATTGTTTTGAAATACTTATAATTAATTATCCAACGAATTTAAAATCATTTTTCGCTCGAATTAGTACGTTAAGATAAAATAAAAAAAAAATATTGAGATAAAAAACCAATCCTTATAAACACAGTGAAATAGAAAATTCTCTAAAAAAACGCTAAATAACACGGGAAAAAAATGTGTAAAAAAAATATATATTTTTGACTTTAAAAATTCGTTAGATAATTAATTATAATTAATTATAAGTATTTCAAAACAATTAAAATTCACAATAAATAGGAAAACTATCTGACTATTGATTTCAATACTCACTTTGAGCACAGCAATACTATATTTTAAGTTATAGGCTGCAAAAGTAAAAAAAATGGATATTTTTTACATTTTTTAAATCGCGAATATCTCATAAACGAGAGCATTTCAACAAAAATCATTATCGGATTCGAATTTAATGGGTTAAATTTAGTAAAGATTTAATAATCTCCGCTCTGGGTATTTTTTTTTGTTGCTCAGTGTATTCACCGGGCTTACACTAGTTATATATGTATAATCTGTATTGGATTTTAATGAAGTGTATAGATTTCGTCGAATTGTATTGTATTGTAGTGAATCAAAGTATAAAATTATAGATGTAAAAATTTATATCATAATATAATAATACAAAAATACAATGAATAATACATGGAGCATAATGTTTGTTAATGCATGTACGGAAATGAAAACATGCGAAAGCGAAACAAACTAAATGGTGTATAACGCAAAAATTACGCAAACATAACGAGCAACAGCAGTGAAGGAAAAAGCGTTCACAGAGAAAAGTTAATGATGCCACAAAGGGAATGAAAATAACTTACATTGTCAAAATTGTTACATTATTCGCAATTACTAAATATTTCAATATGTACAGTTATATGTATGTATGTAGTAAATTTAAAATATTGGAATGTTGTGATACTTGTCCGTTATATTATACACATATGTACATATGTACATAATATGTTTGTAGATACATACGTAATAATGGACATGTCTACGCTTAGCATTTCTTTATTTCAAATAAAAATATTTATAAGTTTAGTAAAAGAACGTTTATTTATACAGATTAAGATAACTACGTTTATCTTTTATACATATTTTAGCGATTTCATTATTTTATTATAAACTAGCTGACCCGGCATGCGTTGCAATGCCCGATCCCGATCCCGTTCCTGTTCCTAGTACGTTTTCTGACGCGTGAGTAGGCCCGTTCCCGTTCTCATTGCAGATCCGTTCCCGTTCCGTTCCCGATCCGTTCCCGTTCCCGTTCCCGGTCCCAATCCCGTTCCCAATCCCGTTCCCGTTCTTCGTACGTTATCTGACGCGTGAGCAGGCCCGTTCCCGTTTTATCCCGATTTTTTTTCACAGGAACCATCCCCGGCATGATCACAATAAGTCCCGAAAGTTTCATCGCGATCGGTTGAGTGGTTTAGGAGCCTATAAGAGACAAACAAACAAACAAACAGACAGACATTGATTTTTATATATATTTACGTATAGATCATGAAAAAGCACTAATGTTATAGAAAATTTATTCTCAAAGACAATCTGAAATATTAAACAAGCATTACACATATTAAGAAAAGTACTCAAAGATTCATTAAAAAATCTACTTGAATGTTTAAAAATATACGTCGAAAAATTATATCTGCTGACAAAATATTTCAAAAGCTATTTTCATTACAAATGTGAAGTGAAAATTAACTGAAGTTCTCACACTTATTAGATGAGTAAAGGTTGAATTAAATTATTAAAATATTTAGGATATACCGTACCTTTATTAACTTTAGCAAATCTAGCATACGTATGTATGTACCTATATGTACATGGTTAGGTATATTGTGCATCGAAATGCTCATTTTGTAAGACATTCAAATGTCATACAATGTTTTTACTTGCACTGTTTTTTTTTTTTTTTGTTGTTGTTTTTTTTTTTTGTTCTTTCTTCACGCCCTGTTAATTATAATGGGGGCCAGTGGCCCTTTTGAGTGACGACGCTAATTACCATTCGGGTGAAAGTGGCCTCGGTGAAAGGTGATCCCCGGACGAGCTTTCGGCCCTGCGGAGAGCTTTAGCCCCCGAACTCGAGTGCCCGTCAAAGCCTTCTTTCATCTTAATAAAAGGCATTAAACAGAATGTCAGCCACGGGAAGGCTTTGCATAATCACGAGCCCATCGGACCTTCTAAATTTTTAACGCCATCCACTCTGCGGTAATAACTATTAAAAAAGGCGCTGCTTTTCCTCCCCCACCTCCCATCCCTCTCCATCTCTTCCCATCTGCGATTCAACAACAACCATGTCGCTAATTAACAGCAGCATCCGGCTAATTCCATTTAAATATTCTTTTTATAACAGGAACACATCAAACTATAGCCGGCTTTAGAATGGGACAATTCAGTAGAAGCGTCTGATCTTAAGATCTGAGTTTTTTTTTTTTTTTTTTTATTAAACTTTTATTTATCCATATAATGTTCATAATACTTCTTATTTACTAAAAAAACGTATCCTAATGGTTCCTGGTCAAGTGGCCATTATCCATTTTACAATAAATGTGTGTTAGTAGTAATAGGAAAATAATCTTACTTTATCGTTAGTGTTTGTTTTTTTACAGTAGGAAAATTTAAGCTAAAAACCTATTTACAAATTTTATTTTTTATTTTTTTAAATACAATACATAATAAATAGGGTATGCATGCAGATACATTAAATTCTTATTTCTAGTGACTTACTGTAAACGGAGGTTTAAAACAGATTATGTTTCGGGAGCCTATGTTTATACCTGAATGGTAATGACACACTATCGTAATCACCGAGACTTTTTTACTAATTTGTTAGCGTGGTTATTGGTAGTTTTTTGGTAAAACTTCGTGGTTAATTTGTTAGTAATATCAGTTACAAGTGGGATGTTGTTTCGCGAGTGAAGCGTTTTGAGGTTAGTATACATGGGGGGGTGTTATATATGATTTTGATGGCTTTGTTTTGCACGATTTGCAGTTTAGTATGGTTAGTGGTGGAGGCATTGTTCCAAACAGGCGCAGCGTATGTTAATATTGGTAGTATTAGGGCGCGATACATTTTGATGCGATTGGATCGTGACAAAGCGCTACGACGGTTGAACAACGGATAGACCGCTGCCATCGCGCGCATCGCCTTGCACCTCGCTGACTCTAATTGTGGGGCCCAGCGCATTCTTCTATCAAATATTATTCCTAAATATTTCAACTGAGCTTGCCATTTCAGCCTTTCTCCTGATGGGATCTTCAGTTCTGAACTCGGCCTGTGCTTTCGAACACTAAAGAATATAGCGTCCGTTTTTTGTATGGTTAATTTTTTTTTTTTCCACTTTGTAAAATGGTCGTTTAATGATTTTAAAGCTAATTCAAGATTTTTTTTACGAATTGCGTCAGGTTTGGTGCTGCTCGTAAAGCAAGCAGTATCGTCTGCATAGAGTGCTAAGTGGCACTTTTTTTGAACAGGAATATCATTTATATATATGGCAAATAGGAGTGGCCCTAGCAAACTTCCCTGTGGAACTCCGCCACGATCGGTTTCGGCATCGATGGTTCGTCTTTTACGTTAACTATTAGTTTTCTATCGGTTAGGTATGATCGGATGATATTAATAAGGTAGTTGGGTACTTTGTTATTGATTAGTTTGTGAATTAGTCCATCGTGCCAAACTGTGTCGAAGGCTTTTTCTATGTCGAGACACACCATCCCCGTACTTCTCTTCATATTAAAGTTCTTCGTCACGTGCTCAGTTAATCTGGTAAGCTGCTGGGTTGTGGAATGTCCCGAGCGGAAACCAAATTGTTCATTAATCAGATTTTTATCAACTATTTTTTAGTAAGCGCGAGTAAATGATTTTTTTTTTCTAAAATTTTAGAGAGTGCAAAGTAAACTGATGGGTCGGTAATTGACTGGGTTTTGGGTCCTTACCTGGCTTCGGCAGTGGAATGACTTTGCGACTTTCCAGTATTCTGGGAAATACCCAGTGAGTAAGCAGGCGTTAAATATTTTTTTGACAATAATACTAAGGTTCTGAACGGAAGTTGTTTTATGATTACATTATCTATTGCGTCACGGCCAGGAGCTTTTTTATTCTTTAAACTATGAATTATATTTTGAATTTCGCACGGATGGACTAGTTTCACAGAATTAGTATTGTTAGTATCAGTTTTAATATGCTTTTTGATAGAATGGTTGACTTTGTTGTATGTCGGTGTGTGATGGTAGTGATGTGTGAGTGTGTGATGCTTTTGGAATGCGTTTGCTAAGAGTTCCGCCTTGTCACTGTCTCGTGTCACCATGTTCACGCCATCACTCAATGGAGGGATCGAATTTTTTGATCTACGGATCGCTTTCGTTAATTTCAGAGGGAGCCATCTATTGCATTTAATTTTTCTAATTTTTTCTGACCAAGTGTCATTTTTTAATTCGCTTGATTCTAATTTTAATTTGATATGAAAGTTTATTAATTAAAGGTTTCAGTGTCGGATCTTTTGTTCTCTGCCAGATTTTACGTAATTTATTTTTTACTTATGATAAGATATTTAACAAAGTCTGTGATTTCTATATTTTGCGAAGTGAATTGGATGATTGGTATATGAAGGTGTTTGGATTTAGTTATGGTATCAGTCAATTGGTGATGGAGTTCTCAATGTCACTTTTATTTTTTTTTAAAGTAGATGATGTAAGAGTTGTGTGGTCGTTCACGTAAGATTTGAACGACTTCCAGTCTGCCGCTTTATAGTTCCATCCACGTTTGGGGACTTCTTCTAGTTTTCCCTCTATTGAAAACATAATTGGAAGATGGTCAGAAGATAGGGCCTGAAGGGTCACCGGTAGTGATATAGTTGGAGAGTTTCTGACGAGAACGAGGTCGAGTGTAGATGGTTGTGAGTTGTTTGTGGGGTAATGTGTATGTGTGCCTGGGTGTAGTAAGGTGGTATCCGTATGTTGAACATGTTGGAAAAGTGATGATCCTTGACGATCTGTGCTCAGGCAGTTCCATAATGGATGCTTGGCATTGAAATCTCCGGCTATTACTACCGAGTTACCCAAATTAAATATTTTGTTAAAATCAGACATCAATAACTCCTTCTGAGGAGGATTATACGCCGAAGCTATAATATGACGGGTGTTGTCAACCATTAGTTCAATAGCAGTAAGTTCTAAGTTTGTTAGTATTGGTGTTATTACGCGGGAGTGTTTGATCGACGATTTTATAAAAATGGCAACGCCGCCTCCATGCTGACGGTCTCGGTCTTCGCGATGACAGTTAAAATTCTTTAGGTTAATATGCACATGCGGTTTTAGGAATGTCTCGGAGATTAAAATAATGTCAACATTGAGCTCACCGATTACCGATTCCAGTTCGTCAATCTTATTTCTAAGCCCCGAGCATTCCATGCGAGGATGTTCAGGCCTCTCCACTTATTCGAATTCATCGAGGTATTCGACTAGTATGAGTGCCAGCTCAATTTATCGGTGCACCCGCTTGTCTTGGCACGTATCTCTTTGAGGATCTTTATCATCTTTTGCAGTGATGCAATAGACGTCAATTCAGGATTGGATTGTGGGATCTTCGTGGGAATTGTTGGTTTGGGGATTGTAGCTATAGGATTAGTCTTTATGGGTAGACTTGGGAAGGTTATGTTGTTGATTAGAGGTGCACTTCGATTGGTGGCGACCTCAGGAGTCTTCCATGGATTGGTAGCTGGTCTTCTAGTCTTCCTCGCCTCTAGGATTTTCAAGTATTCTTGCCTCTTAGGGCAGTCCTTGAAATTCGCAGGGTGTGGTCCTGAGCAACCCACACAGGTGGCTGGAGTAGTCCTGTCCTTTTTGGAACAGTCCGCTGTGAGGTGGGATCCTGTGCACTTGACGCACTTGGCAGGTCGATTGCAGTTTTTCGCTGCATGTCCATAATCTTGGCACCTGAAACATTGGGTAACATTTGGTGAACGATTTGTGTATTTAGATATACTAACCCGTGTGTGGCAGATGTACCGGATTTCTTTTATTTTCTTCGTGTTGACCGTCGGTTCGAAGAACACTAGGTACAACTCGGTTGAGTTGCTCATCGGTTCTTTAGTCTTCATGGTGAGGACTTTAGCTACGGGGAAACCTTGGGCTATGAGGTCCTCTTTGATGTCGCATTCTGGCATCTTTGGCAAGCCCCGGACGACGCTTTTTATAATTTTCTCCTCTTTCCTGGAGAAGGTATGGAAGTTTTGTCCGAGTGCTGGTGACCTCAGACCATCTCGAAGCTTCTCGAAGTCTCCAATGCTACGACATTGAATCGACACATTATTGTTACCGATGTACTTAATCGTGAAGTCCTTCGTGAACTTCTTGATGGTGTCCGTCATGGTGCCGTGAGTGCCAGTTGCAGACATTATAATTGGTGGTACCCTACCACTTTTTATTTCCTCTGATGCAAGTCCTTCAAACCGATTTTTGCTTTTGACAATTGAAGGTGGAGCATTGTCAAGCGGTCGTTTGGCAGTTTTCTTCGGGATCTGCCAGCAATCCGTCTCCATGTTCTCCCTGCTGGCTGAAGCCAGTGAGGATGCCGTCTCTAAGATAACTTTGAGCGACTTCTTTTTTTTGGAAGCAATCCTTTTCAGGACGCCGTCATGGATGTGTCCACTACGTAGACGCTTCGTCGTGGGTGTGGGTGGGGGGGGGCGTGGGCGTGGCCTTAAGGTACCTGCTGGCGAGCGGAGCGACCGTCCACCACAGTGACCAGGCACGTTCCGGTTGACATTGACACAATTTATGTACACAAAATCAAAATGAATCCTATTTCCATAACTTCATACCTATAAAAAGATATAAAATCGTTTTTCAGATTAAAGTTGTAATACTTTTTAGTAACAAACTTATTATTTTTATAGAACACCAGCTGAATTGCCCGGCGTTGCTCGGGCGGGTGACATTTATTCTCCAGTACAAAATTTTTTTCACATTAAAAAATTTGTATGGGGCCCCCTTGACCCCCTGATCCGACCCCTTCCAAAACCCACCTACGGTTTGACTTGCGGTATCATGAGATAGTATACTAAATTTGGCGGTTCTATGTTGAAAACTGTAGATTTGCATAGCGGAATCACAAACAAACAAACAAACATTTAATTTTATATAGTAGATATTTCTTACACGTATTCGTTTTTTAAAAGAGCATCATTTCGTTTAATTTTGAATATATAATCCGAAAATAACACGTTGCGGCCAAACTTACCAATTTTGCAAGGTTCTCCCTAATTTGGCTCTTAGCTCAAAAAAGGTTACCGACCACTGATTTAACACAGTTTTTCCAGTCAAAAAAAGTATTAGAAATATCGACCTATGTTCAAATAAGTTTCAATGAAAATGTATGTATATACATATGTATATATGTAATTAGAGGTAGACTTTTGTTCCAGTGTAACTCAAGCTCTCAGTAATACGTAGTAAAACACACGGAAAGGGTCATTAAACAAAAACTAAACTAAAATTCCAAAAATAGCAAATGCGTCACGACCTCTACATCCCTTGTGACATTTTGGCAATAATAAAGAATAAAATATATTATATATAAGAAAATAGTCCAAATGTCGAGCAACGCTAAAAATAATACCTAAAGCTTTCGATGGCTTAGTGTCGACCCTCGATCCTACGTTCGAGTTTTCTTACTATTTTTCCCCCTACACCCACACCAATAACAAAGAGGAAAAACTTGTCCCGCGGTCGGAAGAGAGGCGCGGCATTTTCCTCTTAAAGGAAAACACATTATTTTCAGTCGAGTTTTTCCCGGTGACGACACACCGCCGCGACTCAAGGAAAAGGCACAAGAGAAGGTTGCATTATTACAAAGGGGGGAACAAAAGAAAGTGACTGGGCATATTAGATTTTCTTCGCTCTCACCTGTTCTGCACCTACATACACATATACCAAAAGATAAAACCTCTTTCCCTTATCCTACCCTTACCCAAAGCCACCGACAACCCGCCAATCCTGTATTATTGTCTACCCCTTTTGCTGCGTCAGAAACAGTAACGTCTAAACTTTAGACACGTCGAGAAAAACTGAACGTTAGCGTAGTGAATTTACACGAATCGTACGACTGTTCTATTATTCACACGTTTTTAATACAGTTAATAGAAAAAATGCAGTTTTATACACTGTCTTATATTTAAAATTGAATGTGTACTTAAGAACGCGCGAGAAAATCAACACACAAATAGAAAATACACAAAGCACACAAATAGAAATAGGAGAAGCATCTTGTACAGAGGTGTTTTAGAGTATAATATCCTGCCGGATGGAATTAGAAATTCCAAAACTATTGAAAAATTCCTGGCAGTCTTAAAAAAACATCTCTGTACAGGTGCTTAGTTTAGGATTATAATTAATTAGCTTAAGCTATTGTATTATATAAATAAACTAGCTGACCCGGCATGCGTTGCAATGCCCGAAACCGTTCCCGTTCCAGATGCCGTTCCCGTTCCCGTTCTCGGTCCCGATCCCGTTCCCGTTCCTAGTACGTTATCTGACGCGTGAGCAGGCCCGTTCCCGTTTTATCCCGATTTTTTTTCACAGGAACCATCCCCGGCATGATCACAATAAGTCCTGAAAGTTTCATCGCGATCAGTTGAGTGGTTTAGGAGCCTATAAGGGACAGACAGACAGACAGACAGACAAACAGACATTCATTTTTTATATATATAAATAAATAAATAAATACAAGTAAAAATGTGCAATCTAATCTACAATTTTTCTAACTAGCAACATTTTTTTTTATGTGATTTGACTTATGTACGTACTATGCCATTTTTATCGTATACCTAAGGATATTGAGTTACTGAAAACATCCATACAAAAGTAACCTTTTATTATATAGGTATGCCTCCAATACTAACCAATCAAAGCTTCAAGTAGTCCAAAATAAATCATTTATAACACGCCCATTTATACTAACCTAAAAAGACTACATTCCCAGTATGACATTCCATTAGTCGTAGATGTCACTAACAGATTAAGCAGTAGACTCTTATGATATAATTACCAATAACCAAACTAACAACTTAGTGAAAGGTCACGGTGATTATAGCAAGTTGTCTTTACCCTTTAGGTATAAATACAAATTACCTAAATATAATTTTATATACATAGATCGCTGACTCTAAAAAAGTATTTAATAATGTTAAATATATTATAAACATTTGATAAGTATTGTAAATAGGTTTTTGAGCTCTTTCTCCTATTATGCTTTTAAAGTTTAAACACTAACATTAAAATAAAAGAATCTTTATACATACTAACAAAATGAACAATGTGTAAAATAGATAATGGTCACTGGACCAGTAGCTATTAAAATAGATTTAAGATGTATTGTGTAGATAGTATATGAACAATAAAAACCTTTTTTAAATAAAAAAAAAGGTAATGAACTTATTATAGTGTACTTCCGGATGTAAAGAAGAAGAAATAAAACTAGGATGGAGTGCTTTTGGAAGAATGAACATAGTTTTTAAATCCAATATTCCGCTATGCTTAAAAAACAAGCCCAACGACCAATGCGTACTGCCAGTTATGACGTATGGATGTGAAACTTGGATGCTGAATTCAAAGATGTTATGTAAGATCCAGTGCACACAGAGAAGCATGGAAAGACGTATGGTTGGCATAACTAGAAGAGATCGTAAGAGAAATACATGGGTAAGAAGTATGAGAAAACTGGCATATGGTGGATAAAGTGGATATGGACGCGAGAAATACTGGAATGGTATCGAAGAGGATGTGAAAGAGAGCAAGGTAGAACGAGTGGACGATGGGCTGATGATTTGAGAAGAATGAGTGGAGTCAACTGGATGCAGATTGCTCAAGACAGACAGGAATGGAAGAGAATTGGAGAGGCCCTCATCCAACAGTGAAATGATGATGATGATATATGTATAGGATATCAACTAGTAGATTTTTCGTATGTATGTATGTACATCTTTAATAAGAATATGCACCACAAGAACAAACAACGATCCTTTCTGTATCTTTGGTATAACAAGAAGAGATCGTAGGAGGAATACATGGATAAGAATTATGAGCAAAGTGGCAGATATAGCGGAACGTGTGAACACATACATATATACTGGAATGGTATGCGAGAGGATGTGAAAGAAAGCAAAATAGAAAGTTCAGCTAATGAATTGAGACGATTGTGCGGAATCAAGTGGATGCAGATTGCTCAAGACAGACAGGAATGGAAGACGATTGCATGATGATGGGTATTTTATCAATGAAAAAGCAATCAAAATTTTTGCAGGCTTTATATTTCAAGCACATTTTGAATGATTTTATTTATTCAAAGAAGACTCACTCAATTTTATAATAAAAATAATATATAATCTGTCTGTGAATTTTCAAAGTGGTCTTTTGAATAACGCATTTCCTTTAACGGGTACAATTTCCCAATAGCTGCCCAATATATGTACGTAATAATATATGTACTAAATAATAATGACAACGGGAGCTTTCGCTGGGGTCTTTGTTAACGTTATGGTTACTCTATATATTGTAGTTTGAGGCTTTTAATTACCGTGTCCTCTGTGAATTATGGAATTACTTTAAAATTATGAATGTTTTGTTGCCTTTGTCGGTGGAAACGGACCGATCAACATACAAAGCTTGTATTACACACCTGGATTAATTAATACGGCAACAGTCCCCTTCGCTTTTCTTCTCCACTTCCTCATCTACCCCCATGTCCTTCTCTCCCTTCATTTCGGTGCCAAAGGGAGAATTGACCCTAAGCGCGTGTGTGTTCCCTTTTGTTTTCGAAACACTGACGAAGGTTTAATTAACGCGATAACAACAACCGACCATCACACTCACAGACCACAACAGAAACTGTTTTGGTCAAATCACACAATTTTATTATTTTCAAAGGTAGAACTTTTTGCCCAGCGAAATTAATCGCTTAATATAACGAGCACATCGACTGTCAAATTTTCGATGGGTAAAATACTTCAGGATATCAAAATTTTAAATAAATTGTTTAGTCGGGAACGAAATTGATGTGACAGTACTATGTACATATATTCCTTGTTCAAAAAAATTGTATGTAAATGATAATGAACTAGACTTCTAAATGTCTAAATCAGTGGTCGGGAACCTTTTTCGAGCTTAGAGCCAAATTAGGGAAAACCTTGGTAAGTTTAGGAACCGCAACATATTATCTTTGGATTATACCTACATTCAAAATGAAATTAAATGTTACTCATTTATGAAATGGATGGCAGTAAGAAATAAGCAATATTCGTGATATTTCCTAATGTTCGACACTTTATTACTAAAAAGTATTATAGAAAAACGATTTAAAGCTTTTTATAGCCACGAATTTATATGTGGAAACAGGATTCATTTTGATTTTTGTGTAAATTTCGCGCAAAACGTTGGATGACAGGGAGAGCCGCAAGTTTTCATACAAAGAGTGGCACGAGGCTCCGGAGCCGCCGGTTCCCCACCACTGAATTATAAACGAAAACGTTATTGAATGTTTAACGTAAAATAATAATATTTTTTAATTCGAGAGAAAGTATTGTACTCAGTATGCTTTTCAATAAAATACAAACAGTTTACAAATACAAACTTTCAGTTATAGAAAGTCATTTTGAAGCTGATATTCCGATTTAATTGCTTTCAATCAATTTCAATTTGATGTTGTAAAATTATGTTTTAAAAAAAAATAAAACATTTAGTGTATGTACAGAAGAATAGATTAACTGCGCTTTTATTGTTCATTTATATTTTTTACTCTTCGACGATTTTATGTACATAATAAAATAAAACGCCCTAAGCATGTCGAAATTCGAAATTGAAATTCGAAATTCGAAATTCGAAATTGAACTTGAGGTCATTGCAATGAAGGACACGGAAACAAATAAATAAATCAGAAAAGGAGTACATGAAAAGTTTTTCTCTTTAATCTATATCTTTATACATATATATAAATGAATGTCTGTCTGTTTGTCTGTTTGTCTGTCTCTTATAGGCTCCTAAGCCACTCAACCGATCGCGATGAAACTTTCAGGACTTATTGTGATCATGCCGGGGAGGTTCCTGTGAAAAAAAAATCGGGAGAAAACGGGAACGGGAACGGGCCTGCTCACGCGTCAGATAACGTACTAGGAACGGGAACGGGAACGGGATCGGGAACGGGAACGGGATCTGGAACGGGAACGGGAACGGGATCGGGCATAGCAACGCATGCCGGGTCAGCTAGTATGTACATATATAAAAATGAATGTCTGTTTGATTGTTTGTCTCTTATAGGCTCCTAAACCACTCAACTGATCGCGATGAAACTTTCAGGACTTATTGTGATCATGCCGGGGATGGTTCCTGTGAAAAAAAAACGTGAAAAAACGGGAACGGGAACGGGAAAGGGTCTGCTCACGCGTGAGATTACGTACTAGGAACGGGAACGGGAACGGGATCGGGACCGGGATCGGGAACAGGAACGAGATCTGGAACGGGAACGGGAACGGGAACGGGCCTGCTCACGCAGGAACGGGAACGGTATCGGGCATTGCAACGTATGCCGGGTCAGCTAGTTTTAAATAAAATCAATACTGTTTATAATTTAATTTTAAATATCGAATGATTTTATTTTTTTAAATGTGGAAAGCGTAAGAAAATAAACAAATTAATTAAATTTCTTAAACGGTAATGCATTCACAACGCTTGAGCACATTTTGCGTTAGAGTGTTACACCATCGACCGGATGCTTCAACGTAATTACACTTTTTCCCATCAATATGCAAATTCAAAAGTGCACATATCCAATAATGAAAAAATACACGAAAAAGCGTACCATCAAAAGAGTGAATTTAAGCACACCGAAACGGGACAGAGAGAGATGCGGTAGATGGATGTATGTACATATAATAATTTACGCGAATTCGATGAGGGGTGCGAAAGAAAATCGAGGAGGAAAATTTTCCTGTACTACATTAGCGAAATTCATAGTTGAAATGTATTTGTTCCGTTCTGGAATGTACCACGCTTCTCTCTGTCTCTCATCCAATTACACCGGTATTCTTTGATAAAAGAGCCTCGAGGTACACGTTTTCCCTGTTCTATATGAAATTCTGTTTGCGTACGATACCGCCGCTCGGGAAAACCGAGGGAAATCTTCTTATACACCTGGCGAACAAGGGTCTACGTTGAGGAATTAGACGGGGGAATCTTCCACTACTTAGATGTAGAGACTACGTGCATAAGATACCTCATAAAAGATTGCACTGTGGAGTCTTTGACACTCTGGCGAAATAATTAGAAACGAGACACGAGTCCTTTGAAACGAAGACGCAAACGATCGTTCAATATAGTAACTAAAAATTAAACTTTCTGTTTGTTAAAAATATTGAACTGGTTCATAATTTCAAATAATTGGGTATAATATTGGATGATTAGTTAGATTTTAAATTACACGGTCAATTTTTAATAAATAAAAGTAGGAATATTATGTCGGATAAGAAGATTATTATCTAAATAAACTAAAATTATAATTTATAAATTAATTGTCAGAATACATCTTATGTATTGTGGTTCATTATTAAATATGTTATGTGTCAACTAGAGATAGATTACAAAAATTACAAAATAGTGGTATGAGATGTATTTTAAATGTTGATAGATATGCTAGTATAAAAAAAATGATGATTGAATTAGAATGATACTTTGAGAATTTGTAGGTTGGTATTTATATTTAAGTTAGATAATAATATGTTACCACCATATTTTAGTAAATTTATTGTGAGAGGAATGGATGTATGTGAATATAATTTAATTATAAAAAATGTTAGAGTAAATAGGAATAGGAGAAGCATCTTGTACAGAGGTGTTTTGGAATATAATAAAGTGCCGGATGGAATTAGAAGTTCCAAAACTATTGATAAGTTCCTGGCAGTCTTAAAAAAACATCTCTGTATATGTAGGTGCTTAGTTAAGGATTTTGTAATTAGCTTTAGCTATTATATTATATAAATAAATAAATGGTGCATAATTAATTATAATTAAAATAGCTTATTCATTTATTGTCCTGTATTATTTCGTTGTTTTGCGTTTCGTTCAGCGTGCATAGTTATTCCTCTATGTACATAGGGTTAATAACGTTAATTTTATCAAAAATTTTCAGTTTCAATGAAACCAAACGTTAGTGACTTACGTTTGGTTCATTGAATATAAACTGACGGTTAGTCGGTGAGTTTATATTGAAATAGCGCATTTACCACGAAACGTTGATTAATTTCGCACAAATTTGTAGCATTCGACGGCATACCACAATTTTCCATTTAAAAAGTCTATACGCGCGTGTGTTTAAATCCTCGACGAAAATTCCCTGTGTAAACTATACCTACTAATTTTATACACACTAGACTTTGTTTTGACTTAAGGGCCAATGTCAAAATTTCTGAGCTCTGAGAAATCAGTGTCAAAATTTGACGTGTAAGATATTTAATTAATACTTAATATCGTAATATTCTATACCTCTGCTGTAATATGGGTCGAATAGCACGTGAGCTTTCATACATATATATTTCTCAATATTTTGGTCAGTATCGGTAAACTAGATGCCATTCAAAAACAATTTCCATTTCAATTATTTATAATAACAAGTTGTGAGTATTTATTTATTCATTTTGACATAAGCATTTTCTAAGTGAGCAGTATTCAATTGGCTATAATTAATACACCATTAGCTGGAATCATCAAATCTAAACTTTATATTGTAGCTATCTGAAGGAAAAGTGTCTTAATGTTATTCTATAACTTTTAAAAGAATCTCAAATCCTATTGTTCATACTTATTCAATCGATGGAATAAATTTACATTTTTTCTCCAAAAATGAAGGATTTGGGTGTGATTTTTGACGAATGCCCTACTTTATTTAGCATATTAATCATAGATCCGAGGATGAGAACAGATTACTTGGCTTAATTATCAGAACTGTAAACCGTTTTCACAATATTAATTAATTTTAAATTATTATTCTGTTCGCTAATTCGAAGTAAACTAGAATATAATTATATAGTTTGATCAGCTCATTTTGCCATTCATTCGTATTCTATTAAAAAAATACAATATACATCAATTTTTTTTAATACAATAGAAGAATCATACTTGATGTAATTTTTTATACACATATTTACATATACATACATACATACAGTCCCGGTACGTTTTGCCCGTTCTCGATTTTTATCACATTATGAAACTACATACTTTGCGTAGTAATTACTATCTTTTCCATCCCCAGAATGATTAGATATGGTAATAAATACTCTGATTTTATTATTTATTTTTAAATATTAATCTGTCGTCCCTAAGGCAACGACTTATTATTTATTTTATCTACTCTACATAATTTATTTTTCTTTATGTTTTCTTTAATATAATATATTATGTATTTCTTTTATGTAAAAGCCCTAACAGGCGTATAATTAATAAATAAATGAGACCAGCAGATAGGAGGTACATTCATTTATATATTATTATTATCAGTGTGTAATATATGTATAATATGTACATATTTTATTATATTTTCGTTTTAAAATATACCGATGTGACTTCACAGGTATCCCTAGAACGCCACATTGGCCAGATACATATGTAATATGTGCATTTAAATATAGAATTAAAAATGACAATAATAATAAAAATATTAATAATGATAACAAAACCAAAAATAATAATAATAATATTAAACATGAAATATATATGTATGTATATGTGGATATATGCGTTAATATGTACTACCTATATATACATATATGTACAATGTATATACATATGTATGTGTTAATATGTATGTACATACATGGGATGTTTATTTTAAACTGTAATTTTATCATCTTGTAATTGTTTTATGTTTGTAAATTAATTTGGTCGTTTTGCCTGTAAATAATAAATAAATATACAAAATTTAGCTTAGATCGGTCAAACTGTGTGGGTTGCATAAGGTACAAACAAATACAGATAAGCGTGTGTTTTTTGTATACACACACAGGTGTATTTGGATATATACGAATTTAATTCCTCTAATGCACCAAAGTCGAATGCGAATCGCAAACCATTCAAAGGATCAATTAGCAAAATGAAGAGGAATTCCGTCGGATTTCTCGTGCACCAAAACACGCCAAAGGTCTACACTTCAACGGTCGATACCAAGACGAGCTTAAAAATAGCACTGTTTCTTGACTGCGAAACTCAAAGCTCCGGCAGCAGTCGAAAGCTCCACGGCATTCGCTCTAAAGCACACACCTGTACATAGCGAACGAGGCACTGTTTAACTTTGCCAACAAACTCATTCATACTCAAACACACGGCCAATGGCTTTCGAAACTATTAAGCCATGGGTCGGCTGAACCATTAAGCTAACTCTCCACCTCCTTGTACCCCGTTTTCCCAGCGAGCTTTCGGTCCGTCGTTATTGTTATCGGCGTCGTTATTGTTATTATTGCGATATGCTCGCAACGTCTTTGTGCCGAGCGCGGCCCGTGCTAATCGTCGCGTTAAATATTTACGGTCGCGGCCATTTTCCTTTTGTGTCCCTCTCGGTCGACTCTGATTGATCGAGGTTCCGTTTTGCGATTCTCGACCTTAACGACGAAATGCGAGCTTTCGACGCTGCTGTCGACGACGTTAATAAACTGCGAAGCTTTTGTCGAGGGTTATCTGTTTGTTTTCGGGGTTGGCGCAGAATTGCGTATGATTCGATAGGTTTGCGTCTGTGTCTGTATTAAACGAACTATTCTGTGAATTGATACTACAGTGTCGACTGTGTGTTACTTTTTAAATATTTTTCCATAAAGGTATAAGAAAAACGACTTGTTCAGTGAGTCGTTTTCAAATTCACGCAAATTCCAATTCCTCAAAGAATGTACATACCATAGATATAGAATAACATAGATAGACCATTGCAAGCAAATTTATCTGGAGAAAGCGTCCGAAGCAACTGATGGGTGCGGGGGGTTTAAAAGTGCGGGGAAGGGAACTTGTACAAAAAATCGCAGTGGTAAGCACACACACTTAAGTCCCACATAATTTTATTTTAAACATTGTAGACTCCGCGTCAAATCAAACTAATAAAACCATATTAAGAAAAAAAAATTTGACTATACACATTACGTATATTAAAATATGATACTATGTTACGTCTCCACGAACTATTGCATCAGATTCAGTAAGTATGGCGCAATGGTTGAGTCATACATTGTTTTATGCGTATTTTGGCTAAAGATTCGGGACAGTCCGGAGTGAATCATACATTGCAACGCATACCCCCTTGCCTCTTCCCCTCAGTCTAAGTTGACGTCAACCAATCAGTTTCTGACACTGCGAACCAATTGCAATCGACCCACGATCAGTCGATTTCCTTCCCATTCCCCCAAACTTCCTCAGCCCCTCTCAAGTATATAAATAGATGTAAAGGTCGGAAAAAGCTCACTCCTCCAGTCAACAGTCGCACATAGATGTACTCTCTTCAGTCATTCAACTAATAACAGTTGCCAACACGCAACTTTTCCGAATTATACCAACATACAAATTATTATATTTTTCTGTAATCGTGCCATCAAATGAACCATTGTGAAATCAATCAATAAACGAACGATCATCATACCATCAAGTGCTGTTTTCTCATTTTTCTCTGTTCCTCAACCTCCAATACATAACAACTATAATAAAACCATCATTAAAAATTACAATATTTAAACATTAGTAACTTCCTTAAGGTTCAACTTTTGAAGCTGACACTTCGATATTTAGTTCATTGTTTAAAATTTTTAACTTTATGCAGATTTCCGAATTTTCTTCAGTGCCAAAAAACCATTCCGCGTGCATCTAGTGGCAAAGGTTGCCAACCGCTGTGCGGTGTTAGAGTCTAGTATAGGCACATTGCGCCGACATTTGAATAATGTTAGAAATACTATTATAATTTAAGAAATAATATATATTCTTAGTATAATATGTGATGCCATCCTCCTTTTTATGTTTTCTTGAGTAAAGGTGGGCTTTTCGAAAAAATCTCAATGTCAATAAAAAATTTATAAGAAATGTGTTTTTACTTTTTAGCTAAAAGTAGATGGTTCATGTATTAAAATGCAGATAAATACATTTCTTGTCGTTTAGTTGATTTAAGACAATTCAAACAAGTAAAAACATATGTTTCAGTTACTATTTATGTACAAAAATCAAAGGAAATATCACATCAGCATCCTACAAGAAATATTTAAAAATAGTCTAAATCTTTTGTTGTGTTGAAAATGGGCATTATTTTTCGTATCTTTTTTATGTAACCATCTCGAGTTAAGGGCCTACAAATAGTAGCAGAGACTTCTGTCACTATTTTCACTGTGTAGCTTGAGTGTGGCAAGGAAAAATCTTTATTTGAGGTAAAATGACAATTTATTAATTTTTGATCGGCAATAGATTGTAAAATAGTCCGTTTTGAGGAGACTCTATTATCTTTTCCCAATTTATAATATGTAAAAAAATTTATTCATACAAGACCGCTCCACCCTAATTTATAACGAACGTACATGTACATATGTATGTACATATATGCAGCATCTTGTAATTTGAGAGTCTAAACTTGTAGTAACTGTAGACTGCTAAAAAAACAGTGGTAAATAAATCTAATAAAGTGTCATTGAACATTAATAAGTGCTCTGTTTTGTACCTAGGCCGATCAAACCCCCAAATCCATTATTCAATTAATAATATAAATATCCCAAAAAGTTGCATCATAAATTAACCTACGAGTAGGTATTGTTATTACAAAAGACCTAAAATTGTCAACTCATATAAACTCTCTAGTAAATAAGTGTTCTTCTTTGAACCTTTTCGAAATTGGATTCTAAAATTTTTAAAGACACGTTTGATAATATATACAAATGAATGCTATAATAAACTTCAATCACTACCCTATAAGGGAAGGTTGAAGAAAATGAGTCTCACCTCTTTGGAGATGAGAAGATTGAGAGGCGATCTAATAGAATTGTATAAAATAATAAATAATAAATACAAATGTCCAATAAAAAAACTCCCCAAGTTCAATAAAAACGCTTATCTCCGAGGTCATACTCTAAGACTCCTGAAAGAAAAATCAAACAAAATTGTCAGAGACTCATTATTTTCAAATAAAGTAGGGTTGTGCTCTTTATATACAATTAAATTAAAATTTGAGGTGATTTTAATTTCGTGCGTATGTTCTGATCATATGATATTACAAACAAGTTTTTAAAGATGTTTCGAGTGTTACGCCAGAAGGTATATTACGCCAGTATTTTGGCTTATTCGGGTGATATATTGCGGTGGACCAGTGTGCGGGAAACTTGGCTCAAGTTGAATCTGGACACACGGACCAGCTCGGACATATGGAGACGTCATGTGCGGCACAAAGTAATGTATTCCACGTATGCCAAAAGGGACTTCAGCCGAGTGGTGGTTTCGGTGGAAAACCACCGCCAAAAGGAAATGTTTCAACCGGCACGATTTTCCTACAGCTCAATTTTCAGACAGTTTGGGCCATAGGGGAAAATTGAGACGAGAGAAAATTATACGCCCGATGTAGAACGAAGCCCCAGTTGATGATGCAACACTGCCGTGAATGATTTTTGTTGTAAATATATAATTCATAAGTTTTTCAAGTTACTATGTTTATTATCTATATCTATATATAAAAATCAATGTCTGTCTGTCTATTTGTCTGTCTCTTATAGGCTCCTAAACCACTCAATCGATCGCAATGACACTTTCAGGACTTATTGTGATCATGCCGGGGATGGTTCCTGTGAAAAAAATCGGGATAAAACGGGAACGGGAACGGGAACGGCCCTGCTCACGCGTCAGATAACGTACTAGGAACGGGAACGGGATCGGGATCGGGATCGGGACCGGGATCGGAAACGGACCTGGATCTGGAACGGGAACGGGAACGGGATCGGGAACGGGCCTGCTCACGTGTCTGATAACGTACTAGGAACGGGAACGGGAACGGGATCGGGCATTGCAACGCATGCCGGGTCAGCTAGTTATTTTATAAAAAAAAAAAACTAAGAAATTAAGTTTTGCATAGGTGCTTACTACTTTTCCAGTATTAAATTATGTAGAATACAGACAAAAAATTTACGCACAAGTTATAAAGTCACTATTATAAATCATGCAAATTTTTGTCAACACACAAATCTATATATATGTATATATATATAAATCAATGTCTGTCTGTTTGTCAGTCTGTCTGTCTGTTTGTTTGTCTCTTATAGGCTCCTAAACCACTCAACCGATCGCGATGAAACTTTCAGGACTTATTATGATCATGCTGGGGATGGTTCTTGTGAAAAAAAATCGGGAAAAAACGGGAACGGGATCGAGACCGGAATCGGGAACGGGAACGGGATCTGGAATGGGAACTGGAACGGGATCGGGAATAGACCTGCTCACGTGTCTGATAACGTACTAGGAACGGGAACGGGAACAGGATAGGGAACGGGATCGAGACCGGGATCGGGAACGGGATCAGGAACGGGAATGGAATCTGGAACGGGAACGGGAACGGGAGCGGGATCGGGAAAGGGGCCTGCTCACGCGTCAGATAACGTACTAGGAACGGGAACGGGAACGGGATCGGGCATTGGCAACGCATGCCGGGTCAGCTAGTTAAACTATAAAAACTATTAAATTTAATATTATTTTTCAGTGCGGGTGATGAGAACGCTCCGTTGATATTCGACGGGTTTACACTAGTAATATATATTTTCCTATAATAACTGCATATAAAAGCATAGAGCATACATATTCATACATATGTTCCTTAAAAACCCCGGAACCACTTTTTTGTTGTTTTCAGTGAAAATTTTCATTATATTTACTATGTATGTATATAGTTTCCGCTAATTTTTAGACACTCGTATTTAATACACACACGTTGATTATTATTAGCGTACAACACTCTAGTTACGTTCCAGCTTTACGTCACGAATTATTCATTAACGCGCGATCTATACTATTTTACACGGAGAATTTAATATCAAAACTGAACAATCGAAATTAATTAACAGTCAAAACGGGGGAGGGCTCCGACTACTGCGATTTTCATTAAAATTGGAATCACGAACGTCTTTACGGGTGAGAATCCCCTGTCGCGTCATACGTCTCACGAACGAGCTCATCATACGCAGCCTCCGGCGGATATTGAAACGGGAAGGTGTGTGTGACCCTTTACCCCACCGCCCATCCACCGCTTTTCCCCCTCGCCCGGGATTTTCCCAGAAGGGCACCTCTGCTGACAGGGACTTTTCCGGCTTTCCACGGGTCCCGGACCTCTGTCGGTGATAAATTTCCCGCCTTCTGTTCGCACCGCTCTCACGTAAAGGGAAACTCACCCCCATTGGAGTCGAGCCTCATCATCCAACCCCTACACACTCCAAACCCCACACTCCAGCTAAAAAATGCTAATCGAAATGAATAATCTGAATGGCGATTCAGACCTCGCCCTATGTTCAAACGGGGAAAGGGGAGGAAGGGTTCGGAGAGAGGTCTGATTTAGCGCGGTGCGACCATAAATTTGCGGCCGCGTCATAATGAATAAATTGTAGTCGCATTAATGGAGATTTATAATGGGTGGGACGTGTTGAAAATGGGGTGCTGCAAACCCCCAAGTCGCTTTTCAACCCCACGCCTTTCTCCACCTCATCGGACTCACCAGGATTAAACGCCAGGATCAACGTTTTGCCTTTGTGTAATTAATTTATAGGAACTAATGTTGTATATATGTATGTAAACGCGTTCGTTTGTTCGACGATCGCGTAAATCAAAAAGTTGAGGGTTAATTAACTAGCGACACTAGTGACCCTTGGATAAAACCACCTACATATGTATGTATAAAAGGGTTGCATTGTAATACCTACCAAAAGTTTCGTTGTATCATCCGTATTCTCGTAAAAATACTGAAAAAAGTACGATCTTCGGCATATATTCAAATGGGAAAAACTGCCACTTTCGGTCGTCAGATGTTAACCAAAATCACAGTATCTCTTACAGCTAACGTGAAAACTAAAAAAAAAACCCCTACTTCCGGTTGACTGATTTATTTTTTCGTAACTATCAATTTCTCTCATGAGTACAACATTACAATATTGTGACGATACTACATATTTAAAAGGCCGAAAAATATAAAAAAAAAAACAACAAATCGTTCAAGAGTAAACTGCCATTTCTGCAAGAGGGATTTTGACCAAAATCACAGTATCTCTTACGGCTAACGTGAAAACTGTAGATATGAAATTTTGACAAAATCGCCGAAGCTCTTTCGGAAATATTTTGTGGTAAAAGAATTTTAGAATTTTCTACAAGAAAAAAACCCTACTTTCGGTTCACGGATGTTGACAAAATTCTTTATGGCTCTTACACCTTACGTGAAAATAATACATATGAAATTTTAGCTTGATAGACACACACACACAAGTACACAGACACACAGACATACAGACATTTCCCAGAAATCATGAAAACGTGATCAGGGGATGATACTTGATACAAATCAGTCAAAATCTCGAGGTCGAATTTTTGCACGATCACAATACTTTATCCGATAAAGTAAAAATTCGGGCGTGGCCAACCCATGACTTTATCCATATGTTTGAGGAATACGAAGAGTAACGAAATTAATTTTTGAAAGTACGTAAGTAAATAAAACGCATGCACACCACCACACCAACCAACATACATACATACATATCATGAAATGTTGAGTGCGCGCGCTTATGTAAAATACGATGTTCGGCATATATTCAAATAGGAAAAATTGCCACTTTCGGTCGTCAGATGTTGACCAAAATCACAGTATCTTTTACGGCTAACGTGAATATTATACATATGAAATTTTGAAAACATGTGAGACTCATTTTCTTCAACCTTTCATTATAGGATAGTGATCAAAGTTCAGATGGCATTTTTGTAAACTTTCTTTGGACCCTTTCTAAACATACAATTTTTTTTTTAAAGTTAGGGTTCCATACAAGTTATTTGAGTAATATACTCACCCTATTTCTGTAAGGTATAATTGAAATTTTTACTTTTGAACAAAGTTTTGATACAATATTGATTTCGATTTCTTTATGAATAATTCAGACTGTTTTTATTCTCTCAAAGTGCAAAAATTGAATTACAGTATGCAATTCTTCAAATAGATTTTAGATGGCTAAAATTTACTACATATGTATGTACCTATGCTTGTACGTAATTATAAATTTATCGATATTGTCTATGAATATACGTAATATTTTTTACATTGGGTGTTTGTTTTGTCAGTTTATTTTAAGTATACTTTTGCTTATCAAATATGACTACGAAGCTTTGGTAGAGTTCCTCGATTTAAAACAAACAAAAAAGTCTAAATCGTATTAGTGATAGTTTATCAGCAAATTGGGAGCTTTTCTTTGATAATACAATACGGTGGGAAATAATGCGGAAAAATGTCGTTCAATCGAATCTAAGGGATCCGTAATAGGATTTCGAAGATGATCGACCAACGTTAAGAGTATACTCGTTGTACAAGAACGGATTAGCTAACTGTCTTTATAGATCATTAACTGAATCGAAAATATTATTCAATAAAACGGTCTACTGCCATTTAATGAAAATTTCTCGTTTTTTGTATGAGATATTGTCAATGTTTAGATACTTACACCATCTTGCGGGCATCGCAATAATTTTAGCGTAATATTATTTTAAAATGTACAAGTGATACTTTTCATGTCACAAAAAAAACTTTTGAATACATACATACATACGTACATACATAATATCAAATGTAAATTTCGTACAAGTGTTTTTATTACACATGTACATATGTACACAAATGTACAATTTTCGCTTAACTTTTCCATTACGTCAACAGCTTTTAACTCTCGTGGGAAATCACACGTCTGTGCAGTTTAGACATTTTAATTCGAAGCTCGTCTTGAATGATTCGATATTTGTCAGTGAAAGACTTGACTTGACTTGAATTGACAATAAGAAGTGTCGGTAATGGGAGAAAAAGTTTGTATAGAGGGAAAAGATTGTACATACATATATGTTACGCCGAAATTGCTTATTACTTGCTTATTAATTGCTTATTATGAAATTGCTTATTACATGGAATAGGTAAAAAATTGCCTAATGCGTTGTTTTAAACCAGTTTCTCTCCGGTTGCCGTCGAGTTAACACGACAAAGTTGGTATTGTTTTGAAGTTCTGTTAATTTTCTCACTGCTTTCATCTTTTATTATTTTTTTTAACCCTTAGTGAAAATGTCAAAGCCAGATATCGATGAGACACATTTGCGATATTTTATGCTGTTTTTATTCGACGAAGGATTGAAACCAAATGAAGCTACCCAGAGCATCTGCGATACTTATGGAGACGTATTGAATATTCGAAAATGCTATACATACATAGATGGTTCAAAAAATTAAAAAATGGTGACAGGAAGTTGATGGATAAACCAAAATCAGGAAGAACTCTGATAATTGATGATTTATTTATTTATTTAATAATAACATGGAGGGGCGGCACAGCCGATAGGCCGATGGGGTTTGGTAAAAAAAATAAAAAAGATTAAAACAAAAATAAAATTAACATAAAAATAAAATGAATAATGGTCCATTTATTAAAGAATTACAAATACCCATTGTTTTTAAGAATATATCTAGTTAATTTTTATATAAATTAACATTTTTTAAAGTTACTATTGAATCCGGAAGACTATTCCAAACTCCAACCACTCTATTTGAAAAGAATGAATCTCTAACAATCTTATTTGATTTTTTTTTACGGAGTCTAAAGAGTATGACCTCTTAGATGAGGGTTCTCATTGAACAATATGAGGTTTATCATTTCACATGAATAATGATTGTTTATTATTTTGATTACTTCAATTAAATCACCTCTTAATCTCCTCGCCTCCAGTGTGGAGAGATTCAGTCTTTTCAATCTTTCATGATAGGGTAGTGCCCAAAGTTCGGATGGCATTTTTGTAATTCTTCTTTGGACCTTCTCGAGACAAAGAATATCTTTTTTTTAATGGGGATTCCAAACATTATATGCATATTCCAATTTCGGTCTGATATATGACTTATATATTTTTAACAACAAATTTTCATTCAATGATTTGAAAACACATCTAATGATATATATAAAGGAATTTACTTTTTTGACTAACTGGTTGATGTGCACAGACCATTCCTTGGTGGAATCTGATCCTCGTTAAATGACAAAGGAATTATCACAAGACATCGTCTGTCCGTGATCGACAGTAAAAGATCATTTGAAAAGACTCGGAAAAAAAAAATAGACAAGGAATTTGGGTCGGCAAGGATCACGCACGCAAACGCGGCAAGGATCACGCAGGACAAAATAAGAGAGCTGTATTTAGAAGTTTTGCAAGATCCACCATATTCATCTGATACTTGTTACGTCTCCGCCTGACCGGTGCGTCATAAATATTATGCAATACATAGTACAATTATTGAATGTCGAGCCGTAGCAACTGACCACGGACTTTTGGTCTTATATGCATTTAACTTGAAATTCGTCATACCTCGGATGAGTCATACATTGCTTTCTGCACATTTGGCTAAGATTCGGGACAGTCCGGAATGAGTCAGACATTGCAACGCATACCCCCCTGCCTCTCTTCCCCTCAGTCTAAGTTGACGTTGACCAATCAGATTCGACAATGCAAATCAGGCGACCTATTGACCAATTGCAATCGACCCAGGGATCAGTCGATTTCCTTCAATGCTCCTCTCGCCTCTCTACCCCCTTAAAGTTTATATATAGATGTAAAGATCGGAGAAAGCCCACTCCTCCAGTCACACTCTCCAGTCAAACAATTAACTCGCACGGACGTATACTCTCCTAAACTATAATAACAGTTGCCAACACGCAACTTTTTCCGAATTATACCAACACACAAATCGTTATATTTTACTGTAATTGTGCCACCAAATGAACCATTGTGAAATCAATAAATAAACAAACAATCATCATACCATCAAATGCTGTTTTCGCATTTTTCTCTGTTCCTTAACCTCCAATACATAACATGCTGCCCCTTCGGATTATCACCTGTTCAACTCATTGGAACATTCGCTTCGAGATAAAAAAATTTACATCTATTGAACAAGTTCAAAATCATTTGTAGTCACATTTTAATGAAAAACTTCCAGAATTTTACGAAAGAGGTATTAAAAAACTGCCTATTCTATGCAGGAAGATTACAGCTAATGATGGAAAATATTTAACGGTATAATATTGTACAGTTTTTGTTAAGATAAATTTTTCCAAACTTTGTAACGAACTTTTAATATATAGGAATTTTTTTTTTTTATTGGGTTCGTTTGAAGTTTTAACATGAAATTGCATAGGATTTCACATTGCACGATAGGGGTGTCGCAATCGAAATTATTGCGTGATGGTCACACCACTGCGCCGAAATACTCACATTACAATGGGGGTGGGATAGAAAATAATAAAGTAACGTTGCATCGCATGTCTCACGATAGGTACCTACTCCAGTGAAAATACGATCAAGTCGACGATAACTGGTTTTGATTTAACTATGATTCCAAAATAGACGTCGAAACGAGGGGGAGAGGGGTTCAACCTTATATACAGGGTGGCTCGTTATGCGCCCCGTACGTTCGTGATTGATGTGCTCGCTCTTCGAATAGCGTCCCTTTCAACGAAATGGCATTATCATTTCCTTTCGGTAATTCCACTTTTTTTTTTTAAAGGGAAAAAATGGGGCTTAGAGTGATTCTCGTGTACGTCTTAATGCGAGTGAATTTGTGGGTGTGTGTGTGTGATGGGGAAATTATCTAGTTAATTAATTAGCGTACTAAGTAGCGAAAAAACTTTGTCCATTACTGTCTAAGATTCGTTTTTATGTCTGTGAAAATAAATCAGATGTAATCATAAATCAACGTTTCTCCATCGGTTCAGTTTTTTTTATGTTTTTCAGAACTTGTGTAAACCAACATTTTTTGTCAAAAAAATTACTACAATTTATACGTAGCATTTCCAATATTGATTCAATGCTTAGACAGCGGAATTAATTGTGTGATCTAACACGGATAAGTTTTAATGCTTGCAATATGAACCATTGTATTTATTTTTTTATTTAATTAAGATAGTTCAAGAAGCTAATTAAAAACAAAATAAACTTATCTATCACTACTTATACAAAGGTGCTGTTTTAAAACTGCCAGGAATCTATCAATTTTGTTTATATTTTTGAGATCTTATGACAGGTCATTGTATTCAACAACACCTCTGTACAAGATACTACTTCTAGATCTACTTAATTTTAAATTATTATCCCTAGTATTATGAATATGAAAATTATACCCCCCCCTATTAAATACTTATTGAAATATCTTGGTAATAAATTCTTATCTAACTTAATTTTAATTTAATTTTTAAAAACTTTTATTTATCCATATAATGTTCATAATACTTCTTATTTACTAAAAAACGTATCCTAATGGTTCCTGGTCAAGTGGCCATTATCCATTTTACAATAAATGTGTGTTAGTAGTATGTAATAGGAAAATAATCTTACTTAATCGTTAGTGTTTGTTTTTACAGTAGGAAAGTTTAAGCTAAAAAACCTGTTTACAAATTTTATTTTATTTTTAATTTTTTTTAAATACAATACATAATAAATAGGGTATGCATGCAGATACATTAAATTCTTATTTCGGAGGTTTAAAACAGATTATGTTTCGGGAGCCTATGTTTATACCTGACACACTATCGCAATCACGTAACTTAAAAGTATATACATACATATGTACATGCACATTTTTAAGGTATACTTTCAATTCATTCAACATATTTCTTATACTAACTATTTAGTTAATCTATTTACATTTAAAATATTCCGCATAGTTCAATTTTGCAATTTTTACAACATATCTTTAATTAGCCTATTTACTAAATTTAAAATAAATAAACGTATTAATGTATGTAATCAAATAAAAACAGTGGTAATTATTATTACTTACACTAACTTAACTCCGCATTTAAAAGTCCCTTTCACTTATAACCAATGAATACTATGCGCCATGAACCACACTGTATTACTTTATCTACGTACATATATATTGAACTGTACAATTTAGCATTATCATAACCGATACGATACAACATGTATACAATTTTTTTTGTGTTACTTTTTTTTTTGTTTATAATTTCACTCGAAGCACATTAATCACGTCGGTGTGAAAACTTTTCATTAAATAAAAAAACCGTAAAACGTCACAGAATAATAATATCGCGTCCCTACAATCTCTCGCCCCGTTCGGAAAAGCTCAAACGGCGAGCTTTTCATTTAACCCCACCGTGACGCGCACGGAATAAACACACCCACAAAATGTGAAACTAGTATTTATGTATTTATTTACCGTTTGGTCCAAACCTCGTGAATCCCACCGTCTTATAGCTCGACACATGAAAGTTAACGTCCAGCCATTTGGCATCAAATCTCGGATGCCCGCGTAGCAGCTTATGGACCGCGCGAAATTGGAGCGTTTCTCATACTATGTAAGTTAACTGGTGTTATTATATGTGTGCGTGGCCGTTGAGTCGAGTTGTTTTTGACCGGCCAAATACGATATCTTTGCTAGTGCGAAAATGCTGTCTGGATGCATCGTTAAGTCTATAACACGTATACAGTGCTCGAATTCAGCGGGAGCGGCAGGGAGCGGGCGTTCCCTTTCGTGAAATTCGAAAACGTAGCGTACCCTTTCGTAAAATCTGTAAATTTAGCGCTCTCTTTCGTAAAAAACCAAAATTTCCGTGCTCTTTCAATAATTATTGCCGAAAAAATGTTAGAAGGTGAATTTTTTTTACATTTATGACTCCTTAATCATAATCTTTGACTGAAAGTTAAATTCTTTACATTTCAATTCCGACAAAGGCATCTTATCTGTAGCCAAAAGCCATTTAAAATATCATTATGTTTTGAAAAAGCTGGATGCACTTGTGTTACTTGAAGAAAACATTTAGAATTCGAGGGTTTTTATGCGCAAAAAGTTTTATTGCTTTATGGTCGGCACTATCTGTCACACTATGGTCGAACTGCAACGGGTCCCTCTCGGGGCATCGGTCATTTCGATAATTTACGATATCTGTCTTTGAATTGTCGGCTTTCTTATTTTAACAAAATTTCTAAAGCAGCTGTACCGCTACCATTATATTAAAGGAACCAAAATTTCAAAATACTTCAGTCTTGCCTGTCCCTCTGATGAGAGAACTTGAATTTACCGAACGTATTTGCAATTTCAATCTATCATCGGGAATCGCTTGATTATTTTTTTTTATTTATATTTTATTACTGCACTTCATCACTAACAAACACTTTTCTAGCAACATTTTTTTTAAGTTGTCTGAATTATAATTACTGCACGTGACTAACTAAATAGTGATATTAACAATTATTCAAATATAAAAAAAAATTAACCGTGTAAATTGTGCATGTATGTATGTATGTATGTAATACAGTTTCTATAATAATAATACTAATAACCTAATATATACAACCATAAATTCATTTATATTGGTGTATATATGTTACGTAAGTGTTTTGGTGTTATAATATATGTATGTATATAAATGTACGTACATTTTCTATACATATACATAGTTAAAAAAAAAGGTCGTTTGATATTTTTTGAAAATTATCGAGCGCTCCCATTCGTGAAAATTTCCATTTCGAGCACTGTAAGCGAATTGTAAGCATTGTAAGCGAAAGTACGCACTTTATACATTTCGGTTTGTGTGATGTGTTTGCAAAGTAACGCGATTCGTTTATAGCCATAGTTATGTGCATTTTATTAGGTCAAGTCCCAATATTATGATATACAAATGAAACAGGCTTAAAGTCAACGTTGAATGTCAAGTGTAATGTACTGTACAATAGTTTAAATGTATGGAAAATATTAGGCTGAAGTTGCACCCATCAACAATCGACAATCAACTGGTGTTTAATATTGAAAAGTGAGTGGTATAAAATTAAAATGCAATAGACTGCCAGAATGTTTTAGATAAATAAACCAAATTGATAGATTCCTTTAAATAACACCTTTGTACAAGTGCTAATAATACATAATGAAGTTTATTTTTTTGCAATTTTAGCTTTAAGTTACTTTTTTGTTTGCAATTAGCTTTTCAAGCTGTTTTAATTAAATATATTTATAATACACGCAGAGAAGCATGCAAATATGTATGCTCGGTATAACAAGAAGAGATCGTAAGAGGAATACATGGCAAATGGACTCTAGAAATACTGTAATGGTATCCGAGAGATTTCTGAAGACAGACAGGAATGGAACAGTGGATGGTGAATGCCTGAAAATGATGATGATGATGATATATACCTATGTAATTGTCCAAATTTTCAATTAATGCAAAATAAGTGTGTCGAGCGCTCCTGATTGACAGACAAAACAACACACACTTACATATATAATGCTATTCATATGCTAAATTTAGCTGAAAAATTACATTTTCAATTAAATTATTCAGAATTTATGTATCGTGGCAGAACGTGCCTACGCATTAGTTTGAATTAAATTAATGTGAGTTGCGTCATTTTTCGAACGTAGTGGAACTTCCGAGTGGGTACGAAAATTTATTTTGAGAAGCTATGTATGAGATACCAGACCTAAAAAAAAGGTTAATAATAATCACTGCTATTTATGCTAGTTTATAGTGGTTTTCGTTCGCTTTGGTTATACTCGTATTTATTAACACAGCTAATCAAAATAATAACCGTTCGTACGGTGAGAAATTTTGACTATTTAATTTAACCGATAGAGCAGTGGTCGGGAACGTTTTTCGAGCTAAGAGCCAAATTAAGGAAAAACTTTCAAAATTGGTTAAGTTTGGGAGTCGCAACATATTATTTTCAGATTATGAAGAATGAAACTGGGATGGAGCGCTTTTGGAAGAATGAACATAGTTTTTAAATCCAACATCCAGCTATGCTTAAAAAATAAGGCGTACGACCAATGCGTACTGCCAGTTATGACGTATGGATGTGAAACGTGGATTCTAAATTAAAAAATGTTACATAAGATCCAATGCACACATGGAAAGATGTATCCTTGGTATAACAAGAAGGTATCGTAAGAGGAATACATGGGTAAAAAGAATGACTAAAGTGACATATAAAGGACACATAGTGAGAAGAATGGATGGCAGACGCGAGAAATACTGGAATGGCATCCGAGAGGATGTGAAAGAAAGCAAGGTAGATCGAGTGGAAGATGGGCTGACGAATTGACAAGAATGTGTTGAGTCAAGTGGATGCAGATTGCTCAAGACAGACACAAACGGAAAAGTATTGTATGTAGATGATGATGATATTCAAAATTAAATTAAATGTTGCTCATTTATGAAATGTATAACTGACAGTATATTACTAAAAAATATTATAAAGTTTAATCTGAAAAACGATTTAAAGCTTTTTATATTCACGAAGTTATGGAAATAGGATTTATTTTGATTTTGTGTAAATTGTGTGTCTACGTTGTGATACTTTGAATGACAGCGAGTGTCGCAGGTTTTCACGCAAAGAGCCGCATGCGACTCCGGAGCCGCCGGTTCCCGACCGCTGCCGGATACAGTATACCTATGATATGAGTATTTATCTTCAATTGTGTATTTTCAGTGTGGTCATTTCTAGATACAATATATGTAGCAGTAAGTGTGCGATATACACGGTACGTTATTTACAACAATGAAGATCACGCCGATAAGGCACACTCCGCGAAAGCAAAAAGGGACAAAGAAAATTTGAATACGTTAAGCAAAGTGGCATTTTCCACTACATTTAACCCTATGTGACCGAGAGAGGGGTAGGGAGATAGAAAGAGATCTCGCTTGCCCTCTATCTTTATGAAAACCGAGCCACGATAAGAAAAAGGGTCATCCCCGTGAGCGGGTTAAACTCGGCGAAAGTTATTTACGCGAAACTGGCAGCGCAAACTGGCCAGATATGAAACCTCGAATAAATATATCGGCACGCGGGAATTGGACCGCTTTTTTCCGTCTCGAGGTGGGTGTAGTGAGTGTATCTACTATATGTGTACATAATATACCTGTGCGAATTGGGCAACGGTCGGCTGGGTTCGTTATAAGCGAAGTTTTGAGCTAACCGCTGGGAAAGCACCGAGAGAGTATCGTCGTCGTCTCGTATTTTACTTTGGAAACTAAATAAGTCCGGATGGAAGTTAAATTTAAATTGTATTCCGGATGAGGAATCCGCTTTTGGACCACAATGGCTTTGTCAAATGTGGTAGTGTTATTTATTATTAAAAATCGCACAATCACTTCGCTCTCTCTCTCTCTACGTTGAATCTCGGCGTGATGTTAATTAATTTAGTGTTGATGTTGTTTTGTTTTCATTTAAAAATATGCCGTGTTGAAATATTGTCTGTACTTGCAATTATGTACATAACAATTTCGTAATTTATTGTACTTAAATAAAAGGGAACAACAGTGTCACACTTTTGTGAATGAAAATTTAACTAAACAGTTCAGCGGAAAATATTATTATAAATATAAACAATTATTATAGCTCTACATATGTATATGAATTGTTGAAAGACTGTGATGAAAGTCTTTGAATTTATAGATTTTTGACAGCCTTAAAACAGCACCTCTGTACAAGTGCTAGTAGATAATAAGTTTATTTTGTAATTTCAGCTTTAAGTTATGTTTGTTTATTATTAACTTTTTTAGCTACCTTAAATAAATAAATAGCTACTAAAAGTAGAAAGTTTAGATAGTAAAATTGTCACTGACGCAACTGAAATATAAATATGTTTCAAATTACAAAAACTTACGACATTGTGATAAAAACAAATAAAACATAATCTTTTTTGGAATAATTAAAGTAAATAAAACGATGACAATTTTTCATTTTGTTCAAAGTAAATGCAGAATATCTTCGTCGCACGTGCAACTTTAAAATAGCTTTTCGAGAAAACTGATCGTACGTATCAGCTCTTCCAATAGATATTAGTAATCATACAAAAAACGTGATGAGCAATGTTTTAATAAAACAAAACTCCATGATTAATAAATTGATACAACATTTTTAACGAAAACGAAAGTCTCTGTTTAACGTAAAATCACTTCCTTCGTGTGGTACTACGCTTTATTAATAATACTGATTAAAATTTTATAACAAGTCAACAACTGGCTTACATAATTTATTTATAGAATTTTTGTCGGAAACAAATGCGTGTATTATTAATAACGTATAAAGAGATGTAAAAAGACAATATTTATAATTCGCAGAAAAAAAAAAACTTATATAAGCGTTCACTAAAAAAAGAATATATTCACGGTAGACGGGAGATTAAATCGAGTTCAAAAGGACTACTGCCCTATTTTTGGCACGGCTATATTTTCACAGGAAAATATGAGTAAGGCAACCTTTTTATTTTATCACCGAAATAAATCCAATTTGAAAATAGTCCATTACTTTTATTTTAATTAAATTAGGCACACTCAGTTTAATGTATAAGAATTTATTCGAAACTCGATTTACTATATTTTCTTCGTTCAAGCTAAGATTTGTTTATCATTCGTGCTACTTGCTTATATGTAGCGGAAATATTGCGCAAACAAATTTGACAAGGCCATTCGGAACTGGGTTACTTCAACGACGTACAAAGACAAAATATAAAAAAAAGTATATTATACATACATAGGTATACATTCATTCTATATAAAGTACACATAACACTCGGACGAGTAAATACTTAAATAAATTCTTCTTCTTTCCGTTGCCTAGTTTGCCTAGGCGAGTCTTCGTCTTCGCTCCGTGACCCAATTTCATTTTTTTTCGTATTAAAATTTGACGAGAGCGTTCGCCATGTCCGAGAGGGTAACGAAAAAAATATATTCTCATTTAAATGACGCTGAAAAATAGCACGAGTCATTAATTCTTGGGACGCGGCTAAACGAGACCTAGTGGGCGTACGTGTCCCGATCCCCTTTTCGAATTTCTTGCCTGGATATGGCCAAGCCACAATAAAATGAATTCTTTCGCGTCGTTCTGGTCGTCGAGATGTTGTCAAAGTGTGTTTCGCGATATCTCATTAACCCCCCGAAGACCATTTTATCATGGCACTAATTCCAATGTGAAAAATTCGTTTGATTTTTTTATACGGTGTGTTTGAAAAAAAAAATCTGGCGACTATTGAAATATTCGTATACCCATATATGTATGTATGTACATTAGGGTAGAGCGACATTGCAAAAATTAAAAATTGGCATTGTAATACCTACCAAAAGTTTCATTGTATCATCCGTATTCTAATCTACGGCCTTCTACCTGAAGGCGAAAAATGAAAATTTGCCAATTAATTTCGAAATCTGAACACAGAATACAGATTTTAAGATAACATGCTCATAAAATTTTATTGAATATTATAAATACTTTTTAAAAAAATCTAATTTTTTTACGTATTCCTTGAATTATTCAAATAAGTGTGAATTTGTGAGCGCGGTGGAGGAAGGCAGACGAGTAAATATAACTACATACATATGTATATATGAGTAAAGTAAGTATGAATAGTAAAAAGAAATACTAATTTTCAAATTAAAATTGCTATTTATAGAGATTGGAAACAATCAATTGGAAATTTTCATTTCAAAAGTGTTAAGATAAAAGTGCTGGTAGAGACCAGAAAAACTTTTTAAATTAAGCAGATTTTTTTGGACAGAAGAGGTATGATGTATGTACATATTTACATATGTAAAGGCAATTTTTTAGATCTATTTCAAAACGAATATCCCAAAAAAAGATTCCATAGATCATTGCTCCACCCTAATGGACATACATATGTAGATTCATAGATTTTATTAATTAAAACATGTAGCTTTATTTATAATTCAAATATTTCAGAAACAGCTGTTGGTAACAGGTATTGGGTTTATAATACCTCAAGTAATTTAACTTATTAAAAACTGAATTTCTTGAAATATCAATCCATCTATCATACTACAATTTACACAAAATCAAAATGTATCATATTTCTACATACAACTTCATGACTATAAAAAGTTTTTCAATAATACTTTTTTGTAATAAACTGTCGAACATTAAGAAATACCACGAAGATAGCTTAAGTTCTTACTGCTGTCCATTTCATAAATGAGTAACATTTAATTTAATTTTGAATATATAATCCGAAAATAATATGTTTAATATGTCCCAAAGTTACTAATTTTGCAAGTTTTGTATTAATTATGTTAACTTGTCTTACGAATGGTCTATATTTTTACGTACTTTAATATTTTTTTAAACAAAATAAAACGGTTTAAAGGATAGTAGGATTCTGAGGATTACATCCTCAATAAAGTGTTTACAAATTTACATGTATAATCCTATTTAAAATTGTAATTAAGTTGCTTTGGTACAATTAAATATATGTTTGGTTGCAGTATTTTTTGAATGCATACTCAATGTTAGGTTAACGACCGATAAACAATTTCCTAGTATATTTTATATTGAAAAATATTAATAAAACCCACTAAAGACCACTCCCTATATTCTTGTATACCAAAGGATGATACATAAGAGAACAAGAAGACTATTTATATTGCTTCCAAGTATACTACCCCCAACTCAACAGTGCAAAAAAGGGTTATAATACGCCCCCCGTTTACATTCTATCTTTAGCATCATGCGCAAATTGAACACATTGAAAAATTCTATTAAAGATTCGCAAAAGTTTGAGCGTTGTCAGATTTTTAAAGGACATGCGAAATTCGGTTTAATTCCGCTTCATAAACCGTCCAGGGATACCTTATGCGATGAGGGGGGATAGAAGGTTTCGCTCCATTGTACTGCAGGGCGAAAAAGGTCCCAAAAAAAAAGAAATGAGGGGGAAAATTCTGAAAAGGATATTATCAGCACACACCCACCGGTATACGTGGTATAGTGTGTGCAAACCTTGTGATGCTAATGTGATGATTCGGTTTCTGACGTGCGTGGAAAGATGCTTGAATTTATGTAAATGCGAAACCGGCGCGAATGCCTGTCTCGTTCATATCTTTTCGATATCTGAGAAATATTCCCTATCGATGGTGTGTATTAAATGTATATATCTATGCACGTGCCTTGGTTCTTAAAAGACTATGTTAAAATGTTTAGTTTAAGTTTTAAACTACGGAATTTTTTTTATAATTTGATGCTCAATCAATATTTGAGTCTTCCTTAGTAGTATTTATAGAGTATTTTTTAATGTTTTTTGCAATACCTTGGTCAAATTATGTAGATCAAGAACAGTAGTCGGGAACATTTTCCGAGCTAAGACCCAAATTAGGGAAAACCTCGCAAAATTGGTTAAGTGCCGCTACATATTATTCACAAATGTTATGAAATGTTATTTCTTAATGTGCGACAGTTTATTACTACAAAGTATTATAAAGTTTAATCTGAAAAACGATCTTAAAGCTTTTTATAGCCATGAAGTTATTTATGTATTTATTTATTTGACGCCTAAAAAGGCTTTTACAAAAAATAATATAAACAAAAAAGATAAGAATACAAGAGTAATGTACATATGTATAAATATAAACAAAAATAAAAAAAAATGACTATAAGAACAGTAAAATATAATTGAACTGAGAAGAGAAACTTCTTAAAGAAAGCAGCTTTACCGAATGAATGCTCATGCAGAAATAATCCAAAAGATTCCCATACTCATTGCCGGTCCGAATCAACCTAGGAATAGGAGATTGTACATAATAGTTGGTGCATGAATTACCTTCATCAACAAACAATAATTGAGATCGTGTAAAACGTGCAGGAACCTTTAAACGTAAAATAGACTCAACAAGAGCAGGACAATCAATTAGAGAATTTACAATTTTATAAAAGAAGACCAAGTCATTCACAACTCTTCTATCAGATAATTTATGCATTTTCAAACTAAGTTATGTACATAAATAGGTTTTCTTGCAAAGAGCCGCATAAGGCTCCGGAACCGCCAGTTCCAGCGTATCTCTTACAGGGGTGCTATTGAATACAATGAACTGCCAGAAGTTCTTAGAAATGTAAATCAAAGTGATAGATTCCTGGCAGCCTTAAAGCAACACATCTGTACGAGTGCTAATAGATAATTAAGTTTATTTTGCAATTTTAGCCTTAAGCTATTTTAATTAAATAAATACATACATGCATACAATTGTGTGAAAATTAATTTAAGTAAAATAAAAAAAATTCGCAATAGCTCTCAAGTAGCGAGATATATCTATTTTTTTGATTTTTTCAGTAAATAAATGTATGATAAAGGGTCAGTTTAAATAACAAACGCTCAGTAGAAATAATGAACGGTTAGTAATTTTTAACACAATGAAATATCTCATATATGTATGTATGTATGTAGGTACATAAATAGTGACATATGATAAAAACTAATCATTTATTTGAATAATGAACAAATAATAAATAAGGTAATTGTGATACGTGTTAGAATTTGTTATTATAACACCATCTTAGTCTTAGAATTTCACCAACATAAAAGAAAACGTACAGAGGTCATATCTATTTGACCCTTATGGAACCATACATCCAAATATATACCTATGTATTGCAAAGATTCGTTATTTATTACAGCGAATTTATCAACAATTGAAAAATTTTTCGGCACAGTTTTTAAATTACATTTTTTTTTTATGTGTGTATGTTATATTGAATTTTTGACCTCCGAACATTGTCATTGCTGTCCTCTATATATAAGGGTAGACGCACACTGGCTCACACGTGTGTGTTATTTCAATTATATTATTTTTTGTCCGATTGTGTGTGTGTGCTGCACACGAGACGAATTCCGGAAATTTTTACGCCAATAACAGACAAAACGGTCTCTTGGAACCGGAAGGTTTGTTATTCGAACCATTTCTAATATTGATCCAGTTGCTTTGATGGGTTTTCTCACTTTTTTTTTACTTCGTCTTCTTCTCGTGTACACATCGTTTTGACACACGTCTGTAACTTTTTCGTCATTCGGGTACTCAATCAAAAATAACGAGCATTTTTTCCATGAAGAAATTTCGAAATTTTCGCCCGTAAGGAAATTTAATATTTTTCAGAGTAAAATGTAAACACGAATATGTATGTATGTATACGAAATGAAATGTTATTTATTTATTTTTTTTACAAATAAACAAATTATACGAAGTATAAACTTTTACGTTTTATATAAACGAGCAGGTGCACGTCGTTTATCAAATCAGATGAATTTTATTCGCAATCATAAATAATCTGTTTTGACCAACATATAACATTTTTCAGTATAATATTGCTAATGCAAAATAAGACTGCCTATGTGGGTCACACACTTTTATGAACTTCACTTCCTGTTTACTGACTTGGATACATTAAATTATGATTAATATTCAGGTTCATAAACGTATTATTTGCATATGAAAATAAAAATAGCAATTTAATAATTTGATTTGGTCAATTTGTTAGAGCTTTAATTATAATTATGAACCTTCAGTTAAATTGGCATCGTTATAACAATATACTGTACAATAGATGAGTCTTAATTAAAAGCCATACTATCTAAAGCAATAACTAATTCAAAGAAAACCTTATTTTACGGTACATTTGTATGGTACATATATTTCAATTCGATATAAATTTAATCACTAAAAATAAAATTTCAGACAAAAGAGTTTAACGTATAAACTATATTCTCTAAAAAAGCAACTGATTGAAAATTTAATAAAAACTGTCACTTTCGGTAGATGGCATATTGATATTTATATCTACATATGTATGTATGTATGTATATCACATACATTTCCTGAGAGATTCCAACAAAACAATACACAATGATAAGCTTATTTACAGTCAATTTCAATAATTTCCATAATAAATCACTGCTACAGCATATTGATTAGTTACGTCGAATAATATAATCAAAACTAAGCACACACTAGTCCAGTGGTCAAAAACCGGCGGCTCTTTGTATAAAAACCTGTGACCCTCGCTTCATCCAACGTTGTTCGTGAAACAGAAAATGTTGATACACAATTTACACAAGATCAAAATGAACAACGTCATGTCTTTGAAAAGCTTTAAGATCCTTTTTCAGATTAAACTTCGTAATACTGTTTAATAATAAACTGTCGAACATTAAGAAATATCACGAGGATAATTTATTTTTTACATTTCATTAATGATAAGGTTGACCACTGTTCTAAATCGACTTAATTTTAAATTTTTAACTATTAACTTATTGTTAACCCTAGTATTATGACAATGTACATATATCATATCCCAGTTTTAAATACTTATTAAAATATATTGGTAATAAATTTTTATCTCACTTAAAAATACATATTTACATGTATACTAATATGCACACTTTTAGGGGTTTCCTTTGCATTCATCCAATTCAATTCATTCAACATATTTCTCATACTAGTTTATCTATTTACATTAAAGATACTCCGCATAGCTCAATTTTGCAATTTTTGAAACATACATAGATATCTTTAATTACCCTATTTACTTAATTTAAAATAAATAAACGATTAAACCTTAAATATAAACAGTGGTAAGAGTGGTAATTATAATTCGGGATATGTATTTGAGTCATATTTAAACGTATGTATATACATATGTACATACATATGTATATACATATATATTTCTAAGCTTACATTAACTTTCCATCTTTAAATGTCCTTTGACTTTTATCATAAGTGTATACCAGCGGTTGGGAACCGGCGGCTCCGGAGCCGCATGCGGCTCTCGCATCATTCTACTGCTGGATGAAGGCGTCTTGAGCAATCTGCATCCACTTGAATCCACATATTCTTCTCAATTCATCAGCCCATCTTCCTCTTGGTCTACCTTGCTTTCTTTCACATCCTCTCGGATACCAATCCAGCATTTCTCGCATCCATCTGCCATCCATTCTTCTCGCTATTTGTCCAGCCCATTGCCACATTAACTTTTTCAATCAACCTACTATATCTGCCACTTGAGTCATTCTTCTTTCCACGCTTCTCCGTGTGCACTGGATCTTATGTAACATTTTTGAATTTAGCATACACGTTTCACATCCGTACATCATAACTGGCATTGGTCGTATGCCTTATTTTTCAAGCACAGCGGAATGTTGAACTTAAAAACTACGTTCATTCTCCCAAAAGCGCTCCAACCCAGTTTCATTCTTCGTTTTATAATCTGAATATAATGTGTGCAAACTTAAACAATTTTGCATGGTCAGCTCGAAAAAGGTTCCCGACCACTGGTGTATACTATGAGCCATCAACCACACATTTCTCATATTTCATTAATGATTAACATTTAATTTAATTTTGAATGTTGCGGCTCCCATGCTTACCAATTAATGCAAAGTTTTCCCTAATTTGCCTCCTAGCTCGAGAAAGGTTCCCGACCACTGCCCTAGTCAATGATACTGTTTTGACAATGTTATCATCCCGACTTTGAAGCACAACAATAATATTATTCAGACTTGGAAGCACAATTATTTTCTCTGCACAGCTTCGAACAGCGCGCGGTGGAAAAATCGATTCAACACATTTTAATAAAGGCAAAAATCCCATATTAGGATGGCGACTGACATTTTCCTACGAAATTTGATGTTATTAATATATATATTTTTTTTTTCTCCCGTTGTGCCACCAACAATGCTGATGGCATGCGAAAATTGGATGCGAACGTAATAACGAGCGTTGCAGAGATACGGGAATTAATAAAGTGTGGTTCGTGAGGCCACTCTATGTATGTACAACGTTTCCCCTCACCTCGTACCCCCCCCCCCTGCCCCTTGCCGATTCTCGTTTATCCGGAAAAAAGCCTTTGTAAGGATGTTGATGAAGGCTTTAGCGTAAAAAGCGGACTCGGCAGTGTATGCGGGCCCGACAAGCCCTACGGCTCTGTAATAAGCGTTGAAGCTACTAAATATTGTATACTTTCATTTGCATATTCAAACAAAAATGGTCCCGCTGCGGACCGGACCGATGATGTCACCTTTTCGGGGCACACTTTCACTATCTCGCTCTTTGCCCTCAAAAGTGTGCTCGTCTCGTTTTGGTGCTCGAATGTGGCAAATCTGCCCGTCCCTATCTGACGCTCTTCATTGTCTGCGCGCGACATCTGCTGAACTTTCAAAATGTAAAAAAAAAATATATATATATGTATATGCACACACAGCTCCCGGACAAAATCGGTATAGTCTCGTTGTTTATATTTGCATTAATTAATTTGAAATTGTTTCGCCCCCCCTTTCGTTACGCTCTAGGTCGGCGATTTGGCGTGATTGGAATTTTCGTTTGCAGTTTTCCGACGCGATTTTGGCGAAATTTTCCTACGTGCGACATACACTGCAAAAGGTAACTGCACAATTTGCGGTTGGCCGCTATACTTTCGGTCAACGAACTCGATATAATGTGTATTATTATATATATCAGTGGTTGGAGACCAGCGGCTCCGGAGCCGCGTGCGGCTCTTTGTATGAAAACCTGCGACTCTCGCTGTCATCCAACGTTTTGCGTGAAATACAATGTGTTGACGCACAATTTAAAAAAAATCAAAATTAATCCTTTTTCCATAACTTGTTGATCTTTAGAATACTTTTTAGTAGTTAACTGTCGAACGTTAAGAAATATCACGAGGACAACTTAATTCTTATTATTAATGACACTGAGCAACAAAAAATCACATTTTTTACTAAATTTGACCCATTAAACTTGAATCCGATAATGATTTTTGTTAATATGCTCTCGTTTATGAGATATTTGCGGTCTATAGCTCAAAATATAGTATCACTCTGCTCAAAGTAAGTATCGAAATCAATAGTCAGATATTTTTCCTATTGATTGTAATTTTTGATTGCTTTGAAATACTTATAATTAATTATCTAGCGAATTTTTAAAGTCAAAATGATATTTTTTTTACACATTTTTTCCTGTGTTATGTGGCAAGTTTTTTTTTTTTCACCACGTTTATAAAGATTAGTTTTATATTTCGATATTTTTTATTTTATCCTAACGTAATCTTTCGAGCGGTAAATTATTTTAAACTACGTTATGAGATGTTACCGGTGGCGCGCTTATCGGTAATATCGGTCAGAGATTCGGAACAGAGCGCTTACGCGGTGAGCCAAACCAGATGATAATGGACAGTCTTCAACGTGACTATTTAACATGAAAAATAGGCTCATATAGGTTGCATAAATGCAACAATTATAAAAAACTATTAAATTTAATATTATTTTCCAGTGCGGGTGATGCGAACGTTCCGTTGATATTCAACGGGCTTACACTAGTTATATATACATACATATAATATCCGAAATCCGTCTGTCTGACTGTCTGCTGATAATGCTCGCCGAGGTAAATGATACACAAATACCCTATAAATAAAAGCCCAGGAAGTTCTACATACATAACCTTACTAACGTACAGTAACGTAACTACCCAGTGACACTGTACTAGTTCTTGAAATGTATGACCAATAACTTTTGTATAATCATTGACAATTTAATTTTAGTTGGTGTATTCTAAAGGTGTCGCATTTGATATTATGCGTTTCTTCTTCACTATTTGGCAAATTTTATTTATTTATTTATTTAGAGTCGAAAGCCCAAAAAATATACAATGAATAGGTACAAAAAACAAAAAAAATACTAATATGCAACCCCCTCTCGGTTGAGTATTCTTCCTAAATATAATTATTGGGCGCAAGCGGTTTGAATAAGGATTCCACACATCTCTGTAAATTAGGAACATGTGTCGCAATAGTAACATGATCCTACGCATTCCTTTCACAGTTCAAACACTAACTGCTATAACTAGAAATAGAAATAGATAGATCTGGATTTAGAAATATTAACAACTTACCAATCACGATATTTAAGGTCGAAAGCTGCCGAAAAAACCTTTCAACATTTTTATTTCAAACCTTTACGATAGTCGAACCTCAGACCTTCACTTCTAACAGTCTAACCACTAAGCTATTGCCTGGCTGTAATATATCAAATTAGTTAATGAAAGTTATCCGAATAAATTTAATTATTATAATAAATTTAAAAAAAATATGTGTTACGCCGAATCCGTGAAATTGTTTATTACATGAAATCGTCAAAAAATTGCCTAATTCATGAAAAGTGCAAGCCCGTTGCTTAATTCATGAATTAGACAAATTATCTGCCGAGTGCGTGAATTGGACAGCGTATGGAATTCTTAAATTGTCAACATGACAGTTGAAAAAGTAGTTTTGATACGGATGTATTATTATCGTGAACTTGTACATATTTAAATTTCAATATGGAAATTAAAGTGAAATTTTTTTATTTATTTATTTATATGTATAATACAGTAGCTAAAGCTAATTATATAATCCTTAACTAAACATCTCTGTATATGTATACAGAGATGTTTTTTTAAGACTGCCAGGAATTTTTCAACAGTTTTGGAACTTGTAATTCCATCCGGCAGTCTATTATACTTCAAAACACCTCTGTACAAGATGCTTCTCCTATTTCTATTCATTCTAACATATTTTTTTTAGTTAAATTATTTTTATTCCTTCAATTATATTCACATACATCCATTCCTCTAACAATAAATTTACTAAAATATGATGATAACATAATATTATCATCTAACTTGAATATAAATACCAACATACAAATCCTCAAAGTATCATTCACATTCAACCAATCTACATAATTGAATCATCATCTTTTTACTTACTAAGTATTGTGAACGTGCGAAAATTTGACCTCGAGATTTTGACTGATTTGTATCGAGTATCATCCCCTGATCACGTTTTCACGATTTCTAAAAAATGTTTGTATGCCTGTGTGTCTGTGTGTCTGTGTGTCTGTATGTCTGTATGTCTGTGTACTTATGCGTGTGTGTGTGTGTATGTGTTTTTTCTCCGAAACTATCAAGGCTATCAAGCTGAAATTTCATATCTTTTATTTTAACGTAAGGTGTAAGAGCCATAAGGAATTTGGTCAACATCGGTCAACCGGAAGTAGGGTTTTTTTCTTGTAGAAAATTCTAAAATTTCCACAGAATATTTCCGAATAAAATTTCCACAGAATATTCCACAGAATATTTCCGAAACGGCTCCGGGAATTTTGTCAAAATTTCATATCTATCGTTTTCACGTAAGCCGTAAGAGATACTGTGATTTTAGTCAACTTCTGACTAGCGAAAATGGCAGTTTACTCTTGAACGATTTTTTTTTTTTTTTTTTTTTGACCTTTTAAATATGTAGTATCGTCACAATATTGTAATGTTGTAATTTTGAGAGAAAATGATATTTAAAAAAAAAAAGTCATTAAAATTAGTCAACCGGAAGTAGGTTTTTTTTTTTTCGTCGAAAAGTTTACGACAGAATATTTCCGAAATGGCTCCGGGAATTTTGTCGAAATTTCATATCTATAGTTTTCACGTTAGCCTTAAGAGATACTGTGATTTTAGTCAACTTCTGACGAGCGAAAGTGGCAGTTTACTCTTGAACGATTTTTTGTTTTTTATTTTTTTCGGCCTTTTAAATATGTAGTATCGTCACAATATTGTAATGTTGAGAGAAATTGCTAGTTACGAAAAAATAAATCATTAAAATCAGTCAACCGGAAGTAGAGTTTTTTTTTTTGTCGAAAAGTTTACCACAGAATATTTCCGAAACTGCCGTAGCGATCAAGTCGAAAATTCATATCTATAATTTTTACGTTAGTTGTAAGAGATACTGTAATTTTGGTCAACATCTGACGACCGAAAGTGGCAGTTTTTCTAATTTGAATATATGCCGAAGATCGTATTTTACATACGCGCGCGCACTCAACACAGTGATTTCATGATATGTATGTGTGTATGTATGTTGGTTGGTGTGGTGCTGTGCATGCGTTTTATTTACTTGCGTACTTAAAAAATTAATTTCGTTACTGTTTGTATTCCTCAAATATATGGATAAAGTCATGGGTTGGCCACACCCGAATTTTTTATACTAGCATTTAAAATACATCACATACCTCTATTTTGTAATATTTGTAATCTTTCTCTAGTTGACATATCCAACATATTTAATAATGAACCACAATACACAAGATGTGGTCTGACAATTACATTATAAATTATTATTTTAGTTTCTTTAGATAATAATTTTCTTAGCCGACATAATATTCCTACTTTTTTTTTATTAAAATTGACCGTGTAACTTAAAATCTACCTAATCATCCAATATTATACCCAAATATTTGAAATTATTAACTAGTTCAATATTACTTTCACCAACTTTTAACATAAAATCAGTTTTATTAATCTTATTATAATTAATCACCGTTGTTTTGGTTTTTTCTACATTTAATTTTAATCTGTTGTTATTCGGCCAACTTATTAAATTACCTAATTCAAAATTTAATGTTTCAATTATAAAATTAATATACTATAATCTATTATATAAATTAATGTGTCATCGGCAAATAAATACATCTTACATTTATTTACAATATCATGAATATATGAAATATTAAAAAAAAAAAATCACTCTATCTAAGCTTTACCTCACGTTCCCTCACGCATCGCAAAGCTAACAGCATCAAAGAATACCAACCGCGCGAGTTAATCGTCGAGCTTTTGGACAATTTAATAATATAAACTTCGTCAAACGTTCAACAGCGACCCACTAATAGACTTTCGAAATTCGCGCTTTTGCCAATTAATTCCGCCGACAGACAAAGAAGTCGCACGCAGGAAAAACTTCAAGCTCCGCGTCGATTATTATTGGAACGCAAACTTTCACCGGAAAAGCGAGCTTCCAAAGCTAGACCCCAACCATTCGGTTTTTCCCATCTCAACCCCTTCGCCACCACCCTTCGGGGGATTCGGCAAGAGAGCACATTATTATTATTAGTTTACACGCGGAATTCGGGGCGAAAGTTGTATCTGTTTTGCGGGGAAAACACAGAAAGGGGAAATTTTCACATGGGAGCAACATCTGGCCTGGGAGCCTATTTTTTTTTTTTTTCCACCCCAACTCTCTCACTCCTTGGGTATAATGAAGGAACAAAAACTGCTATTAGTACGCGTTCGCTAGGTGAAAAACCCGGGAAAAAGAGGCGAACGTAAAAAATTACCACGCCACAGCGAGAGAGCCCACCGAGTAATGGAAATGACCGTTTTTCCGAATTTTTCCACACCGCATTTTCACTTCTCGCACGCTGTAAAAATGCCCAACGAGATGGTGGTACTGGTGGTAATGTAAAAACGTGTTAACATTTCAACATTTCGTGTCTCTTTGAACGGTTTCAACAAATGACAAAATTGTTTTATTGCGTTGTGGACTTCGACAAAAAAAATCATTTTTTTTGGGTTACCGGAGAGCGGAGACTCAAAAATTAATACTACTTCTGACCCACTGAATCCGAATATGATAATGAAATTTATCGGTTAACTTTCGTCTGTGAGATATGAGCGTTTAAAAAAATGGACAATTTTACCTTTGCGGTCTGTAACTCAAAATTTTGTACTTTTGTGTTCAAAATGAGTATTGGAAGCAATAGTCAGATGTTTTTGCTATTAATTGTAATATTTGAAAGCTTTAAAATACTTCATATCTCATATGAACAAGAGCTAACCAACAAATTTCATTTTCACATTCAGATTCAGCGGGTCAAACTTAATAAAAATTTAGTTTTATTTTGTTGCACAGTATTATTTTTGACCCTTAAGCGAATCTTTGAAATTAATCTATAGCAGAATAATGACTTGACTTAATAACTATATATATATACCCAAACTACTTCATTTTACAAAAAATTGTCTTTTTAATATAAAACAAATCATTTTGTGAACAAACAAAATGTATATTGTAAAATTGATAGATTCGTGACAGCTTTAAAACAGCACCTCTGTATAAGTGCTAGTTGATAATAAGTTTATTTTGTAATTTTAGCTTTAAGTAATGTTTGTTTGTAATTAACTTTTTTTTCTACCTTAAATAAATAAATAAAATGACTTAAATTTTGGTTCGAAATAGCCTAAAATTAGTTTTATAAATTCTTAAACTTTGATATACAACGTGTGAGATACCTCAATTTCTCATTGATTACAATTAAATTTGAAAGGTATCTTTGTAAGAAAGCGGTTATTAAAAATAATAGACGGTTACAATAAATAATAAACGGCACTGATAATGTAAAAAATATTTAAATACAATGACCATTATTTAAAGTTACATATTATGTGGTAGAAAAGTATTCAATAAAAATTTAATTATAAGTTCAATTACTATAAATATAAGTATCATCGACATTGACATTATATACACAATTTAATTAAAATTTCATAACGTGGACTTGTTTAACTGGTCGAACTATTTATACATAGGATTTCTTAAGATTTTCCTTTCGTTTGATGCCGTCTTTCGACAAAGCTCTAATTAGCGTTCGGCAATAAAACGTCGACGAAACGTTTGAAAAACGTCGGTCTACCTAATAGCGTATTGGCAAAAAGCTTGATTAAGTAAACCAGAACGGACTTAATCTACGACCCGAAGAGGTCGTCATTAAAACGACTTTCGACTCGAGTTTATTCGTGGGGTAAAACGACAAAACTTTCCGCCGGCAAAAACTATAATTTATATCGGAAATTATGGCGAGGGTTTTCGCTGTCGACATAATTCGAGCGCGTCGAATTTCCCGACGTCGGAAAAACTCTCGAGGAGAATTTCCGCCTTTTAAATTATTTTATTTTGAGCGGAGTGCGCGCAAAAAAAAATATATAAAAAGCGAACACGTTGAAAAGTGACGGATACGAGTATAATTTTTCTCGGTCTTGTACACGTCGCGCTCCACACTAATAAAGACCTCCAAGAAGAGGAAACGCGAAATGAAAAATAAAAATTCCGCCAAAGGATGCTTTTAGATGCTTCTCTCCCATTTTCAGACCGAGACAAATTATGCAATGAATATACAAATGTACCTACATATATCGAACATGTGAAAAAGTTAAAGTGGCAATGGCCTGGACACAATGCGTACTGCCAGTTATGACGTATGGATGTGAAACGTGGATAGTAATTTCAAGAATGTTGCGCAAGATCCAGTGCACACAGAGAAGGATGGAAAGATGTACATATGTACATATGCACGGTATAACAAGAAGAGATCGTAAGAGGAGTACATGGGTGAGAAGTATGACCAAAGTGGCAGATATTGTAAAACGTGTGAAAGAGTTGGGATGGACGCAAGAAATACTGGAATGGTATCCGAGAGGATGTGAAAGAAAGCAAGGTAAACTAAAATTATGTTTGGTATAACGAGAAGAGATCGTAAGAGGAATACATGGGTTAGAACTATGACTAAAAGGGAACGTGTGAAAAAGTTGAAGTGGACACGTAGCGAGAAGAATGGATGGTAGATGGACGCAAGAAATAATGGAATTGTATCCGAGAGGATGTGAAAGAAAGCAAGGTAGACCGAGTGGACGATGGGCTGATGAATTGAGAAGAATGTGTGAACTGGATGCAGATTGCTCAAGACAGACAGGAATGGAAGAGGATTGGGGAAGCTTTCATTCAGCAGTGGATGGTGCACAATGATGATGATTGGTATATTGCTTTAAATATGTTCTATCGTTTTTGATTTATTACATTACTAGCTGACCCGGCATGCGTTGCTATGCCCGATCCCGATCCCGTTCCCGTTCCCGTTCCTAGTACGTTTTCTGTTGCGTGAGCAGGCCCGTTCCCGATATCGTTCCCGTTCCCGTTCCAGATCCCGTTCCGTTCCCTTTCCCGTTCCCATTCCGATCCTGTTCCTATCCGTTTTATGACGGTCCCGATCCCGATCCCCCTTTCCGATCCCGTTTCCCATTCCAGATCCCGTTCCCGATCCCGGTCCCGATCCCGATCCCGTTCCTCCCGTTCTCGATCCCGTTCCTAGTACGTTATCTGACGCGTGAGTAGGCCCGTTCCCGTTCCCGTTTTATCCAGATTTTTTTTCACAGGAACCATCCCCGGCATGATCACAATAAGTCCTGGAAGTTTCATCGCGATCGGTTGAGTGGTTTAGGAGCCTATAAGAGACAGACAGACAGACATTGATTTTTATATATATACATAGATATATAGATGAACATGTTTTACTTTAAATTAGTTTCAATGTGTGTGTAAAATTTTTAAATATTCTTCATACTTATAAAATGATATATACATTTATTACACGCGAGTCTACTTATCTACCAAATTTTACATCAACTTAAAGGTCATTTTACGTTAAACGGACATTTATCAGTATTTTTGTGAAAGTTGCGTGTGCTATGAATATTCATCTACTTTTGTGTATTTTATTTTCAAGAGAATTTTGTACGTCACTGTTTTTATGACAATGTATTTTTTTGCAAATTGAAAAACATTTGTGAATGAAATTGGTGCTAAAATGTAAGACTTCTTTAGCTGTTGTAGCAGTGACGATTTTATTTTCTTAAATTTGGTGACTTCAAAACAACCTTTCGTAACAGTCTTTATACAATTTATATACAGCTATTAAAAGTGTTTATGATTATAATAAAATCTATCCAATTATGTGTCTAGTGAAACTTTCATCATAATCAGTTAGTGTCAAAAATTTTCATTAAATGTTGCTTACGTGAACTTATCCTTGATTGTTTATCGCATTTAATTTGTATTCATACACGTCACTTTGAATATGGATGAATACGTGTGTCAATTTTGACACTTCATCAATTAAATTCATATTGTTTATACATCACTGCGTCATAAACAATACTTTATCCGATTAGGATAAAGTAAAAAAAAAGTAAATAACATTCGCATAGTTAGATGTATCGAAAAATTCATCTGGTGAATTTTTCAATATTTTACGCGGTCGCATATATACACACATACAAACATGCGTAATTTAACAGTGATAATTATCTATAATCCGGCAAAACCTTTGTTACATTCCGGATAATCCGTGCGACACGTATAACGAAGGTCTGGATTATTCATTTGCTCTAGTATGAAATGATTCCTAAATTAGTATTTGCACATACACGTTTCTGCACACGCACACACACACGCCTATAAATATCCTCTGCTCACGTACATAAATTGCCAGTTAAGGGATTTTGCTTAATTACGATCATACAGACATAGTGTATATGTACACATGATGTACGCTGAATCTATTCAAATGTGACGTATTATCAATTTTTTCGCACGTGGATTATTTTATCTTAACTAAAATATTTTAACGCGATATTATCTAAACCTCGGTAGAGAAAGGGGGGGATATAAATCACGTTTAAAATACACCGGCGGATTTAAAGGCGTTATTTTATCTCGTGCCGGAAAATGCAAAAGTATCGGAATAAGTTTGGAAGAAACCTTCACAGTTTTCCACTCCGGATAAGTTAAGGAGCTTTAAAGCCCCTCGCCGACAATTAAGATAACAAGTATAAGATACGGCGCTTGTTGCGTTTCCGCTCCCTTTTATTTATTTTTCGCTTTCATTCGGCAACTTTCTATTTATCCTTTGAGATTGTGGTGATGCGTGGGAGATTTTCGGCGTCGGAGACTGTGTGCGAAATAATTTTTTGCGATTAAATAAATTGATATTTTCCCCCGGCCAAAAAAACACGTGTTTTCATCCCCCATTACCGGGGCGGGCCAACAAGATGTAGCGCGAAATTTTTCCCATCTGAAATTAGCATACTTTGGGCGTAGTTGGTCGTCTGGAAGGCTCCCATCCCCCTATCCTATACCACCCCTACCCCGTGGGGGAGACAGGGTTGATTATTCATGGAACAAGAAAGCACCACCCATTTTCCCCCATCTCAAAAGGAGAAGGTCTGTTCGAAGAGAGTTAGAGGTTATCGGGCAGGAGAACCCGCCCATTCGCACAGGACTGAGGCTCTTCCCCGAGGCGTTTAAGCCCTTTGAGACTTGAGGAACGTGAGGGCCACATTAGGGACGATACCTGACAGGTCTCGGTTATACCTACATATATAAATGTGTGTGTAAATGTGTGTGTGTGTGTGTGTGTGTAACTTTTCTATCCCCCGGAGGCTATTAAAGCCTCGCGCCACGAATCAAAATTTCCACGTTGGATAGTGACCTGGAAAACGGCACTGGATTAGGTGTATGGGAAAAGCTCATATAAAGCTCGTTCGAAACACAACCTTCAACGAGGCAGATCATTGCTTGTATTTTTCAATGGTGAAATATTCGAAACTAGCGAAAGCCCCTCCGATAGTATCAACGGATGGTTCAAACGAGCCCACGCTCGTGTGTACAGTGATTTGACAGCCCACTTGTGCGGGTATAACGCATAGTTTAGTCGCTAGTAAACTAGCACGTGTTATAGGCGAAGCTAGTAAACTATCTGGCTTTTTCGGCAGCTTATAGTATACAATAAAATATAAATACAAAATAATATTAATATCACACAATACACTACAGCCAAAATGCAAGCGAACAACAGATCAACATAAGAAAGGAACTTAGGAGTTAGGACTGGAAAGGAACTTAAGCAAAGATAATTTAAAGGAGGGCAAAGAATAGAGAAAAGGATCAATATGTGCCGGGATTTCGTTAAACGACGAGCAGGATCTATAAATGAAGGAGTTTCGTGAATAATTTGTGGAACAAAGATTCAATGTTAGGGGGACAATGTAGAAGGATCCTACTTAGTAGGTAAGGGCTATCTAATAAATTATTAAAAAGTTTAAATACAAAGCAGAGATCCGAGACCGTCCTCCTGGTTTGCAGGGAGACGTAATCACGGGAATTTACAGAAGAAAGACGAAACCTGGAAATGGAGTACGTATGGAACTTCGTATTAATTTTTTCCAATTTATTAATGAAATCTTGGTAAAACGGGTTCCGTATAGTACTAGCAAATTCCAGGTGACTTCTCACAAATACATTATATAGTAAAGATACTGTGTCAAAGGAATTAAAGGGTCTGGATACTCTCATTATGAATCCCAAATTCCTATAAGCCTTATTGACAGCCGCATCAATGTGGGAATTAAAAGACAATTTACTATCTAATAAGACACCTACATAGGTCTCTCACACAGTCAACTCTCAATACTCGCGTCTGCCCAATAAAGAAATCAAACAATACAGGGCAAGCAAGTCTGGAGAAAGTGATATGAAAACATTTATCTATATTAACGAGCAACTGATTAATATCACAGTAGTTCGAAAACGAGTCAAGATCGTTTTGAAGCTTAAGGCAGTCTTCAAGGGAAGAAATTTTACTATAAATTTTTATATCATCAAGGTTTAGTCAAAATTGTATTATTAAAAAAAACGCATATTTATTATTAAAAATGTATAAAAAATGAAGTAAAACAAGTACTGTACATACATAGACTGTGTACAAATACTGTAAAACAAGTTGAAGACAGCGCCACTAGCAGCAGCGAGTGGCGCCACTGCACTGGCGAGTACACTAAACACTTGTAACAGAATTACTAGCTACTCGCTACTAGATCTACTTGTCGGCTAGTAAACTAGCGAGATAGTAGTGAGTAAACTATCCCTGTATAATACCCGCTTTAGGCCTTAATAGGCGGCTCGACATGATGATTTTTTTATCGTGTATAATTGTTATGGTTTGTTTTTGTATCGTGTAAGGCTGGCTGTTGAGATGGCAACGCTTCGTCAGTTGGTTGTCAGGCGCATATTGATCCAACAACTTAATTGCTAGATTATAAAACACACACACACACACAAAAAAATACACACCGATATAAGTTTTAATGCACGAATGAAGTTGTTTATCCGCTATAATGGTATTAGTTTCACTATGCATAATTTCGCTATTCTATACACGGGTATTATAGAAACACGATGGTGATTTACAAAACTTGAGGCTCTCAAACATTGGCCATGAATCAAATCTAATCGTTTTCCCGAAGTAAGCTTAAAATATGATAGTGTCAGTCAAACTGTATTAGGCTCAGTTTAAGTTTGAATAATTTTTACCAGTAATTAATTCTTCAGAAAGTCAGAGAGGTAAAAGCCCGACAATTGAAAGAACCGGCTAATGTTAAGGCAAAGCATTGTGGCAATATTATAAATTGGAAAGAGGTAATAGAGTCTCCTCACAGCAAATTCACAGATGAAGAGACTATTTTACAAGCTATGTATTGCTGATCAAAAAATAATAAACAGTCATTTTACCTCAGATAATGATTTTTCCTTACCACACTCAAGCTACACAGTGAAAATAGTGACAAAAGTCTCTGCTACTGTTTTTGGACCCTTAATGTGAGATGGTTTCATAAAAACGACACTCTAATAATGCCTATTTTCAACGCAAAAAAAGATTACTATTTAGGTTATTTTTAAGTATTTCTTGTGGGATGCTGGTATGACATTTCCTTTGATTTTTGTATTTAATTAGTAACCGAAACATGCATGTATTACTTTTTTTGCATTGTCTTAAATCAAATAAACGACAAGAAATGTATTTATCTGCGTTTTAATACCGCTACATGAACCTTCACTCTTGGCTAAAAACACACTTATTCTAAATTTTTGACTCCATTTAGGCCAGTGGTCGGGAACCTTTTTCGAGCTAAGAGCCAAATAAAGGAAAACCTTGCAAAATTGGTAAGTTTGGGAGCCACAATATATTATTTTCGAATTATATATTCAAAAAAACTGCCAGATATGACGTATGGATGTGAAACTTGGATGCTAAATTCAAGAATGCTACGTAAGATCCAGTGCACACAGAGAAGCATGGTAGACCGAGTGGAAGATGGGCTGATGAACTGAGAAGAATGTGTGGAGTCACGCGGATCCCGATTGCCCAAGATAGACAGGAATGGAAGAGGATTTGAGAGGCCATCATCCAGCAGTGGATGGTGAACGGCTGAAAATAATGATGTACATACATTGTGGAAATGGGATTCATTTTGATCTTGTGATATTGTGTGTCAACATTTTGTATTTCATGCAAAACGTTGGATGAGAACGAGAGCCGCAGGTTTTCATACAAAGAGCCGCATGCGGCTCCGGAGCCGCCAGTTCCCGACCACTGATTTAGGCAGTATAAAGAATTAAAATATCAAAAAAAAAATTACACCGTTTATTTTGTATATCCATGGAGCAACTTTCTCAAGCTCATTTTGATTTTCAAAACAAAAAAAATTCTCCATATAAAGTGATGCAAAAACGGAAATTCAAAACAAAAAAAATTCTCCATATAAAGTGATGCAAAAACGGAAATTCAAAACTGAAAGAGTAGTAGTGTAGCAGTGGCGCACGACGTGCATAATTTAATTTATTTTTTAACCCTTTGCGAGCCACTTTTGTGAGAGGAAAAAATCTTTAATTCCGGACGCGCTAATTGGATATGCACTTTACCTCGGGCGCGTCACTCGACGCTTCTGTTTTTCTGCTGTCGCATTTTTATATATGAATATACATTTTCTCCTTTACATTTTCGGCTTGAACATTCCACAGTGGGTCGTTAACGGGTCACGTGGGGTGGGGGTGTTAGGAAAGTGGCAGTCGGTCGCCGGAGGGTTAAGTTGCATTAAAAAGCTCCACACGGATCGTAATGAATTTTGCAGCACGCAATGCACATAGCAAAATACTAATTGGAATGCTTTGCCGCACCAAACGAGAGAAAGCTGCAGTACGTGTCACATCGTGTAATATTTTCGTACTTGGTATTCAAATTAACAATTTTTGAAACACTATTGAAAAGTACATACATATGTGACGAGAAAAGTTTCGTAGTCGTATACGGGAAGATAATCTACAGCAGGGTTTTTCAAACTGTGGGTGGGTCGCAAAATAAATAAAATGGGTCGCGAGAAACGGAATAAAATTGGTTCTGTCAAACGTTGCAAATATTGAGAATTTTTATTTAAAAAGCTTTTTATTGTTCATATACACAATACATCTTAAATCTATTTTAATAGCTACTGGTCCAGTGACCATTATCTATTTTACACATTGCTCATTTTGTAAGTATTTATAAGGATTATTTTATTTTAATGTTAGTGTTTAAAGCGTAAAATAGGAGAAAGAGCTCAAAAGCCTATTTACAATTCTAAAAAATATTGAGAATGGAACGAGTCGTTTCTACCTAGATTTTATGACTTCATCGAATTTGCGACACCAGAATGGTCAGTTTCTCTATCATTGTTTAACATTGTAAATTTTAAAAGAATTAAAACTCGAAATATTGTCACATTTCACTTCTCAATCCCAAAGCTTTGATAACTATTTTCAAGTGCAGAAATTTTAAACAGTAAAGAAAAAAGTCTTTGGATAAAAATTCATTTGAATTTGAAAGCTCTGAATCAATAATTGAGTTAAACTTTGATCCTGAAGAGGAGGCTGAATTTCTGCACCTTATTAGTTCATTTACACTGAAGAATAATTTTCAGCAAATAAATTTGTCATCATTTTGGATTAAGGTTAAAGGAAAACTTTCACTTTTACTTCAACTTATTCGTGTGAACTAGGATTTTCCACTTTATCTCAATTAAAAACAAAATTTCTACTTGAAATTATGTAGTTTAATCCATAAATATGCATATATCAATGTGTCAATAGTGAATAAAGGAATATAATGGACAGAGTTTGTGTTTGATATATTATTATACTAGCTGAATTGCCCGGCGTTGCTCGGGCGGGTGAAACTTTATTGAAACAAATGAAAACATTTATTGTCCAGTTAAAAAAAAAATGATTAAAAATTTTGTATATGGGTATGAGTTAGGGTATCATGAGATAGTATACCAAGTTTGGCGGTTCCAAGTTGAAAACTGTAGATTTGCATAGCGGATCGACAAACACAGAAAGAAACAAACAAAGTAACATTGAATTTTACATAGTAGATAAGCATACTGGCTCGCAATACAAAATGCGGTACTTGCAGTGGGTCGTGGTAAAAAAAGTTTGAAAAACGCTGATCTACAGGGTGGGCGTTAAAAAACAATGATACCTTCGTAACTCATAACTAGAGACCGGTCAGAATTGGCACGAACGTAGGCTGCAGGTACAGAAACCGGTTTGCAGGGCCGTATTGGAAATTGTCGTCAAGGCTGAAATATAGGCGAGAAGTATGAAGGAGCGATTATAATTTGGACCGCGAAGAAAGTCGTAAAACTCGAAAAGGTGATTTTTTCGATGACATCAGCTTTTGCAAGCCGTTCCCACTCCTTCATACTTCTCGCCTATATTTCAGCCTTGATGACGATTTCCAATACGGCCCTGCAAACCGGTTTCTGTACCTGCAGCCTACGTTCATGCCAATTCTGACCGGTCTCTACTCATAACACATGACATGATCCTTCAATACTAAAATTTTAATCCAAAAGCTTAATTTGTAACGATAGCTTCACGTACCGAGTATGATGGTAATAGTAGTAGTGAGCTTATTAATGGTCGATAATACTAGTTGGTTTTAACATTGGCGCCACGAGGCGACTTTTAGTTTCGGTTAATTACAGATGGGGCCTCATGTCAATGCGCCCCACCGCGACAAACGTTAATTACCCAACGATAGAGAGGGGGGGGGATGTGATGCTGAAGGGAGTGAGAGATTGAGGGAGGTATAGGCTACCCACAAAGTAGTAATTACTTAGATGAGAGACCTCGCACTAGCGTCACCCTCACATAGGAATAAAAAGAGGGGGTTAAGGTGTTAGTTTTGCGTCACAGGATTGTATTGGATAGGGGGGTGAGAAGGGGATGAAGAGATATCCAACTTCGGGAAAACCGATCGACATACCGTACGCAGAAGTAATGAGAATTTCTGGCCTATCAATGTTCGAATTGACGTAGACCGTATTGTATGATACCGTTTGATTTGAAATAAGGCAATATTTACACCTGACACTAACGGCATAATTAAAGTAGTATATTATTTTCATTTAAATCAGGTTTTGTTAAAAAAGTTTTATCCCGAATATGAGTCTATGTATTTACGCTTTCGTTAGTATACTAGAGTGGTCGGGATACTTTTTTGAGCTAAGAGCCAAATTAGGGAAAACCTTGCAACATTGGTAAAAATTGGTAAGCCGCAACATATTACCTTCGAATTTTACATACATACATACATACAATATATTCAAAATGAAAGCATTGATAAATTAGCTATCGTCGTGATATTTCTTCGTGATACAATGAAAATTTCTGGGCTTTCAATGTTCGAATTATTGACGTATGTAAACCGTATTGTATGATACCGTTTGATTTGAAATAAAGCAATATTTATACCTGACACTAACGGCAGTATTGAAGTAGTATATTATGTTCATTTAAATCAGGTTTTGTTAAAAAAGTTTTAGCCCGAATATGGTCGGGAACCTTGTTTGAGCTATGAGCCAATTTGGGGAAAACCTTGCAAAATTGGTAAGTTTGGTAGCCGCAACATATTATCCTCAGATTATACATACATAGATACATATATTAAAAATTAAATAAAATGTTACTCATTTATGAAATGGATAAGCTTATCTTCATAATATTTCTTAACATTCGACAGTTTATTACTAAAAAGTATTATTGAAAAACGATTTAATGCTTTTTATAGCCATGAAGTTATATGTATGTACGTAATAGGATTCATTTTGATTTTGTGTAAATTTTGTGTTTCACGCAAAACGTTGAATGACCGGGAGAGCCGCAGGTTTTCATACAAAGAGCCGTATGAGGCCCCGGAGCCGCCGGTTCACGACCACTGGTATAGTATAAATCGATAATAAGATGATTGATGTCATATACATTCTATAGTTATAGTAATTTATATGAAGTAGCTTATGAATAGCTTATGTAAACAGCCCAAGGCTGTTTATGTATATTACTGTTCAAATTAATTGTATGTACCTATACAATCAATGTACATATTATTACACTGCGATTAAGTGTAGCGGATACACCTTAAAATTTGTAATGAACCGATTATTGGATCTATTAATTAATCAACAATAACGCAATAAAATCAAATTAATATAATGAGTAAAGTTAATATATTATCTGGATGTTTTATACAACGCTCAAAATGGCCAAGGAAAGTGTAAAATGTTCCACGCTTCATACATTTAAATATAGCACACGTGAAAACCTTAAGTTTGATAAAGACTATGGAAAAAAAAACTGGTTCAAATTGTGCTTCAAGATAAGCTGGTCAGATTGGTGAGATGAAAAATGATTCAGCATTATATAAAACTAGTGTAGGCCCGTTGAATATCAACGGATATGAATATCAAGTATATGTGTACGTGCAGTATGTATGTACATATGCGAACGATCCGCGGCTATCCAGCCAGACAGCTGGCCAGGCAGACCCTGGCGCTACTATACATATATAGTATTGCATACTTCAAACTTGACTAATGAAAAAAGTACTGAGCTTAGTATTTATTTCTAATTTAATAGTTTTTATAGTTTTTGCATAGATGGCGCGTTGTAATACAACACGTAAAAATTTAGCAAAGTTGCGAGCCTATTATTATAAATATAATAGCCGAAATCCGTCTGTCTGTCTGTCTGCTGATAACGCTCGCTGAGGAAAAATAATTAAAAAACCACCAGCACGACTGGGGTTCGAACCCACGACCTCAGGCTCGGGAAGAACGTTGTAAGACCAATCTGCTAAAACCAGTTGTCGGTCGGGTCCTTTTTTTTTTAACATATCGTAGCTCGGATTTACCTACAAAATGGATCGTGATTCTGCTAATTATACATAGATGACACTATAGAAACTATTTTTTGTTTTTGTTTTTTGATTTTTACGAAATCACTTACAAAATTATAATTATTATATAAATATTAAAGTAAAAAATATTTTTTTTTTTTTTTTGGGTATCGATAGCATTCAATTAGTGGGGATTGCTATAATACATGGATGGCGCGATAAAAACTATTTTTTTTTTTTTTTTTCGATTAATTAGTGGGGATCTCTATTAAAAAAAAGCTTTACGATATTTAAAATTCAGCGGGCGTTGATATTCAACGGGCTTACACTAGTATATATATAATAGCCGAAATGCGTCTGTCTGTCCGTCTGTCCAACTGTCTGCTGATAATGCTCACCGAGGTAAATAATTAAAAAACCAGAACGTCGCGCGAGTGGGATTCGAACCCGAGATCACCGGTTCGTGACGGTGACCGCTTACGCTATGATCCAAACGGAGATGATGACGGGCCTGCTGCAATTTGAAAATATAAGTTCCCAATAGGCTCACTTATTACGTCGTTGTATTATAACGCGCCATCTATGCAACAATTATAAAAAACTATTAAATTTAATATTATTTTTCAGTAAGGGTGATGAGAACGCTATGTTGATATTCAAGGGGCCGACACTAGTATTATATATGTACATAGTCAAATTGAAACAGGCCCCCGCTGGATGATAGTGTTAGCACGACTCTTCCAACCGGGTTCAAATCCACTCGCGCGACGTTCTGGTTTTATAATTATTTACCAAGGCGAGCGTCATCAACAGACAGACAGACGGATTTCGGCTATTATACGTATAATAACTAAGCATTTTATACAATTAAAATACAATAAGTTGTGTGGAATATTTAGAATTCAACCTAACCAAAGGTGTGTTGAATAGTACAATTGTAAAATTAAATTTTTACATTAGTTATTTACGACAAGACCTTTTAGAACTAAACCATACATACATATGTACATACATATATTGAAATACATTTCATACTTTATCGTTACACAGTGTTGTGTTAAAGCACTTTGGCCACAGGCGAAGGTGTACAATGCACACACCTCTTTGCACATATTCCCAAAGCGGCGCGTTCCAACACACAACTTGGCACGTTTGAATACCAAAGGATCGTTGTTTCAGTGATTTTGAGCGCAAAACAATCGCACAAGAAGACATTTAAACTCCGACTGGTGAAGTCTTAGCGTAGGCAATTTCTGGCTACGACTTTGGTAACGAGGTGCATTGTTGCAGTCAAAATGCAAACCGAAAACCATACTGTAGGAGACCTATGCCCAAATGCAACATTCATCCCCCCAATCCCCCTCACACCCTTCTTGCACTCTGGGGTTTTTTCCCCAGATTCGGGAAAAGTGGGTCGCTCGAGCAGTTTATTCGCAAAGGCAATCTGCAAAAAGGCACGAAGAGCGTTTCGGCGACAATGCGGCGCTCGTTGTAGAGACGATAGCTGGTTCAGATAAGCCACTGCGTACAACAATTTTCAACAGTGCATTTTTATTGGATTAATGTTCCGCGTAATGGAGATTGCTTTGCGTGAAAAAAAATATCAAACGAGTTTTCCATCCAAATTGATGTAAGTTTTGACTTTTTCAAAGGCCATTGACTTCCATCACCCAAATTAGATAAACAATAACACTGTGCAACAAAAAAAAAAAAAATACCGCAGCGGAGACTAGTCATAATCTTCACTAAGTTTGACCCACTGAATTCGAATATGATAATGAAATTTGTTTGTTAACTTTTGAGCGATTAAAAAAATGGACAATTTTTTTAGTCTTGCGGTCTGTCACTCAAAATTTAGCACTTTTGTGTTCAAAATGAGTATAGTCATTAATTGTGATTAATGACTATTGTGTCTATTAATTTTGATGTTTGAAATATTTTAAAGCTTTCAAATATCATAACTAATTGTAAAAATATTTGACTATTGCTTTCAATACTCATTTTTAACACAAAAGTACTAAATTTTGTGTTGCAGACTGCAAAAGACAAAAAAATTGTACATTTTTTTAAACGCTCACATATCATAAACAAGAGCTAACGAACATACTTCATTATCATATTTGCATTCAGTTGGTCAGAATTAGTAATAACTTTTGGGTCTCCGCTCGGGTAAGTCAAAAACATGATTTTATTTTGTTGCACAGTGTAATTGTAAAAATATACATATTTCTCATCAAAACGATTCAATGCAAATCTTACAGATGAGTTTTACGGGTGCAAAAATTGCATATATCAAAGACAAATTGTGTATGTAATTACATTTACAATAACGAAAGGTTTCCTGCCAAAATCTTATTAATATTGATTATTGAAAGTGTATTTCTATTTGTACATACATATAACCAGTTGACAATCAACGCTTATTTAATTTGTTGCCGAAAAAAATAACTACAATGACATCAAAATCAAAGGGAATTGTATTATTTGCATAAATAACTAATAGCATAACTAAGGTTACGATTTTAACAAAGTGTTACTTTGGTCAAACAAACAAATAACAAATTAGTGTATTATTTGGTTCATTTAAAAGAAATTATGTTCATCGAGTGAATCAAATGCTAAAGATGATTTATATAAGTCGATATTAACACACTCTTATATTGATTCCAAGCAAAGCGCATATGTTATAGAAGTTTTAATGTTCAATTTGAAAGTTATTAAGTATAAGAAGAAAAAAAATAGATAGAAGTCGTATAAAATGTCTATGCAATTTATCAACACATCAAAACTTGTGTTGAAAGCGAATTTTTTCACTTTTCAAAGTTTCCACAAGTATGCCTTTTATTTTATTGTATTTTTTTTTCAACCCCCCCCCCTCCCTTTCCCCTTCATCTCTTCGTCCTACTATTCGCGAATTCTCTCACACACTTCTTCGCGGTCGGATTCATAGCGAGAGTCATAAATCATGAAAGCTTCCCGGACAAGAAATACAACTTTGCTCGCAAAAGAACCCTTGTTCGTGCCCGATAATGCCGAGACCAAACCAACTTTGGCCAAAAACATCGACCTTTAGCTCATTTAGCTCGAGATCAAGCCATTTTCCTCTCTTACCTATCCGTTGTTCGAGAGATTAGCGCGAAATGCGATACTGTCGAATTTTCCCAGTCGTACCTATCTCTACAATAATCTACGTCAAAACAAAAACACCTTTCGACCGAGTCACAAAAAATACACTAAACTTATCATCACAGTACTACAAATACATATACGTAGACAAGAGAGTTTAAATTATTATTTTAATGTATTAAATAAATAATCGATCGATATTCTCGTTGAGATAATTCGCCTTTTAGTCGAGAAAATGTTTGGCTTACGTGTGTAAGGTCTGCAGATGGCGACTTGCAAAAACTTGATTCTTGGCTCGAATATAAAGATAAAAACGAGTCATCTGGAGGGCTGGGCATGTTGAAAAGGTCCTCAGAGTCCCGTGTAATTGGTTCTGCCCTACTTCTTGCATTTGATAAGGGAAGATTTCACGTAATGGGGATGAAGATAACGCGCTAAGCGTTCGCCTCTATATACCGAAAATTTTCTTTGTATATAAGTGGGGTATATACGGTTGCTTAAACTTGAACTTGAATTTTTTATACATTTAAATTTAAACAGATACGACTAATTTGATTATGCAAAAAGGACTGTTTAAAAAAGCTTGTCATTTAAATAAAATAATATAGGTAGAATTTAATTTTAAATAAAGAATAAGATGCGATTTTTCATACGACAACAACAACTAGTTTAAGCCCATTGAATATCAAAGGAGCGGTTTCTAATCGCCCATACTGGAAAATAATATTAAATTTATTAGTTTTTATAGTTGTTGCATCTATGCAACAATGCGCCATCTATGGCGCGTTATAACACAACAACGTAACAATTTAGAAAAGTCGCGAGCCTATTTTTTATTATAAACAGTCAAGTTGAAGCCTGCCTATTATCATCTGGTTTGGCTCACCGCGTAAACGCTCTGTTCTGAATCAGTGATACCGGGTTCAAATTTATTTACCAAGGCGAGCGTTATCAGCAGACAGACACACAGACGGAATAGGGCTATTATAAGCCCGTTGAATATCAACGGAGCGTTCTCATCACCCGTACTGGAAAATTATATATTAAATTTAATAGTTTTTATAGCGCCATCTATGGTGCGTTATAATACAACAAAAAAAAACAATAGTTTTTATAGTGTCATCTATGCATTATTAGCAGAGCCACGATCCCTTTTATAGGTAAAGCAGAGTCACGACCTCATTCGTAGGTAATGTTTAAAAAAAAAAAGACCAAATCGACAACTGGTTTTGGCAGTTAGCGTAAGCGCGTTCTTCCCGAGCTTGGGGTCCTGGGTTCGATCCTCCACTCATTCTGGTTTTTTAATTATTTTTCCTCAGCGAGCGTTATCAGCAGACAAACAGGCGGATTTCGGCTATTATATAATATATATAATAAATAATACATAACTCGCCATTCAAATTTTATCAAAGTAGTTTTAATGGATTAAAACTATTATATGTACATATGTAATGTAAGCCTTAATTTTTATTCTGTTTCATAAGATTTATGATAATTTTTCCATTGCTAACAATTCAGATTAGCATAGTTTTTGTACCTGTACGACAATTTGACGTAATTCAACATTAAAAATACAATTGTACTGTAAAGTGTTTAATTATGATACCGCTAATTTCATTTCGTATTATTCTACTGCTACTTTTAACAAAGCATCAATACTCGTAAATAATATTTTGATGTTCTATTCATAAAATATTTACAACACAACATAATATAATGTTGTTTATTAATCAAACTCCGAAAATCTTTGTGTGTATTTTGTATTCAATTTCGTAACAAACAAATAACATTATTTTCAATACAGTATTATATTTCAATCTCGTGCTTTGACATTTGCGAATTTTTACTTTATCCTAATCGGATAAAGTATTGTGATCGTGCGAAAATTCGACCTCGAGATTTTGACTGATTTGGATCAAGTATCATCCCGTGATCACGTTTTCATGATTTCTCGAAAACTTCTGTATGTCTGCGTACTTTGTGTGTGTGTGTGTGTTTTGTCTGTGTGTTTTCTCCAAAACTGTAAGACCGTAAGACTAAAAAAATTGTCCATTTTTTTAATCGCTCATATCTCATCAACATAAGCTAACCTACAAATTTCATTATCATATTCGAATTCAGTGGGTCAAACTTAGTAAAGATTATGACTAGTTTTTTACTTTATCCTAATCGGATAAAGTATTGTGACCGTGTTCGACTTGTATCGAGTATCATCCTGATCACGTTTTCATGATTTCTAAAAAAAGTCTGTGTGTCTGTGTACTAATGCGTGTGTGTGTCTGTATGTGTGTTTTCTCCGAAACTATCAAGTCTATCAAGCTGAAATTTCATATCAATTATTTTTACGTAAGGTGTAAGAGTCATAAGGAATTTGGTCAACATCAGGCAACCGAAAGTAGGGTTTTTTTCTTGTAGAAAATTCTAAAATTCTTTTACCATAGAATATTTCCGAGACTGTTGGTCAACATCTGACGACCGATATTTGAATATATGCCGAAGATCGTATTTTACACATGCGCGTGCACTCAACACAGTGATTTCATGATATGTATGTATGTATGTTGGTTGGTGTGGTGGTGTGCATGCGTTTTATTTACTTACCTATGTACATAAAAAAATAATTTCGTTACTCTTTGTATCCCTCAAATATATGGATAAAGTCATGGGAAAGCCACACCCGAATTTTTAATACGGCATAAAATTCAAACAATACCACTATTAACTTCAATATACAATACGGATGAAAATTTAACTATCCTCTCTCATTCTCGTTTTCTCTCTTTTTCAAATGGAATTAATTTAGGCGCGAAAGCTCACCCCCCAACGACATCGCCTCAAACAAATTAAGCCGTGGCCGCGTGGAATAAAAGCTCGAAAAGGCGAAAGCTCTGAGGCCGAAAGCTCCTCTAGCCGTTAAGGATCACATTTACTTTTACGGCGTTACTTTATTTCCGCTCCGTTGCACGTATTAAAACAACATCTCAAAAGAAGCTCCAATAAAAATAACATTAATTTACACAGTTCGAACGCGTAAACTTCGCCAGGCGAATCTAACCCATTTGTAAACGGACTTTTCGCATAGTATTTCAACCGTTTATTGTACAGCTACTACAGTGTAAATATATTAATGCAAACGACAGCTCTCGATAAATAAGCGACTTTGATTAAACCGTAACCGTGTTACAATAATTAAGCGTACGTAATAAACCTTTACGCATACAGCAATGAGCAGTTATATCCGTGTGTACTGCCGTCCTAAGCCCACTTGACGTAACTGACAAAAATTACGAAAATGAGTTAGATGTGTATAGGGGTGTATTCTTGCGATTTTTCATATCAAAATTAATGTATCTTCATCCGAAAGTGACTTTTTTAAGCTATAAAATCTAACGTATCTGCATGCGCTGAGAAATAGTATCACCAATACTTTACTTCGGTCACTACCTTATCATGAAAGATTGAAAAGACTGAATCACTCCACATTGGAGACGAGGAGATTAAGAGGTGATTTAATTGAAGTATTCAAAATAATAAATAATCATTATTCATGTGAAATGACCAACCTCATTATGTTCAATGAAAACCCTCATCTAAGAGTTCATACTCTTATACTCCGAAAAAAAAAATCAAATAAGATTGTTAGAGATTCATTCTTTTCAAATAGAGTGGTTGAAGTTTGGAATAGTCGTATGTATACATTTTTTATAATTTTTTTTTTTATTTATTTATAAACAGGTTTTTAGCCCAAAATATAATTACATATGCATACATATCAAAATTAAATACATACATATATAAAAACAAAAAAAAAAAGAGTATTAAAAAGATACATAAAAGTTACACAGAGTATAATATAATATAATAAAGAAAAAAAAAACATTAGAAAATCAAACAACAAAAAAAAAAAAAAAAAATAATAACAAAATAATTGTTTGATTACAAACTGCGCCAGGCTGATGTTGAAATGTCAACATCAGTCGACAACGAATTAAATAATTTGAGAGCAGTAATCACCGGGCTGGACCCAATAAGCATTGTTCTGTACCCCGGCACCACAAATAGCTCGTGACCCCGTGCACGACAATAAACATCCGGAGTGTAAAGTTGGAGACGCTCTAGTATTTCCCCATTGAACAGATGTCCATTTATAATCATGAACATATGTTTCAACAGAGATACTTTCCTCCTCCACTCCAAAGACCTCATAATGCATAATGAAGTGACGTAACTACTAAAGTATTCATTTTTTTTTTATTTTTTTCTTAGAATTATCAAAACACGATAGAAAATAACCTCATGCACTAAAAAAAAAGTTTAAATAAATCAGTAATATATGAAGAAAAAAACAAACTTAGAACAAAACTCTCATGTCCAATTATCTCGATATTGTTGTTTTGTCAGTTACGTTAAGTGGGCTTAGGACGGTAGTATAATACATATAAACTGTAACGAAAAATACACACGGAATGATACATTTATGTTTCACAAAATTCGATGGATTATTTAGTCGTAAATTTTCCACACGTTTTCCGTATGTGAAATATAATGCGAGATTTATTCGGATAAGGTTCGACTTTTTTTTTATATTTAGATTTTTTGCGGACAAATTTTTTTTTTCCGCCAAAATGTGTTTCGCTTTCGCTCCGTATTACCCATAACAATGACATTATTATTTTTCGGGGCAGATTGTATATGGTCCAACGAACGGTTCTATCCGCAAAGGTTTCGAAGTGCAACATAAATCTTCGATCGGTAACATATTTTGCACATTTTTCACTGGGAAAATCCCCTATGGCACGAGAGAGGGACGCTATAGTAATAAAGTTATACTTAAAAACTGTATTATACATCTGGGAATCGGTTCTAAAAGGGACAACCTCGTATGCTGTACAAATTGAAAGCCATTTATAATATAAATCAAATATGCTTAAAGGTGAAATGTCATTTTAAACTAAAAACACAACATTGTATAAAACGGGCAGCTCTAGATTTCTGAATGATTCAAACATACAGAATACTCGGATTTTATTTTATTTATTTATATAATATAACAGCTAAAGCTAATTACATTCAACTTAACTAAGCACCTATACAGAGATGTCAATTTATCAATAGTTTTGGAATTTCTAATTCCATCCGACAGACTATTATATGTATTCCAAAACACCTCTGTACAAGATGCTTCTCCTATTTCTATTTACTCTAACATTTTTTATAATTAAATTATTTTTATTCCTTAAATTATATTCACATACATCCATTCCTCTCAGAATAAATCTACTGAAATATGACGGTAACATATTATTATCTAACTTAAATATAAATACCAACATACAAATCCTCAAAGTATCATTCACATTCAACCAATCTAATTCAATCATCATCTTTTTAATACTACCATACCTATCAACATTTAAAATGTATCTCATACCTCTATTTTGAAATATTTGTAACCTATCTTGCGCGCGCACTCAACACGGTAATTTCATGATATGTATGTTGGTTGGTGTGGTGGTGTGCATGCGTTTTATTTACTTGCGTTCTTAAAAAAATAATTTCGTTACTCTTTGTATTCCTCAAATATATATGGATAAAGTCATAGGTGGGCCACACCCGAATTTTTACTTTATCCTGATCGGATAAAGTATTGTGTTTTATTAAAAATTGACCGTGTAAAATCTTACTTCTATCATACAGTAAATTATACCCAAATATTTTAAATTATTAACTAGTTCAATATTACTTTCACCAACTTTTAACCTAAAATCAGCTTTATTAATCTTATTATAATTAACCACCATTGCTTTGGTTTTTTGTACACTTAATTTTAATTTGTTGTTATTCAATTAACTTATTAAATTACCTAATTCAAAATTTAATTATTATGTACGTGTCATAGGTATACTAATTTTTTAAATTGTCAAATTTGTACTGACGAATTGTTCAACTCTATATGTGGCCTTTTTTAAGATTGATTTTCTCGTTTCGGGTCTATTTTAGACGACTTGTTTGAACGCGAAAAGCAATCAGTTGCAATGAAAATGAATCTTTTCACGGCACTCAATGCCACGCGCACCCAATTAATTTGGGCATTCAATAAGAATTTAAATGAAAAACCTTTTAATTTAGTCATTCAGATAAAATAACGTTGCGGCTCTTCTTTCGAGCCGATGTGCGATCGAATCTCGAAGAACAATCGGACACCGAACCCACTCTGAACGAAGGGTATGAGTTTAAAAGGGGGATCGCCGTGTCGTAGGAAGACAGAGCAAGTATATTTCTTTTCAGGGGGAAAATTCGATTTTCCAGCAACGTTTCAAAAGAGTGCCACTGAAAAGGTTTCAGCCCGAGCATTTATATTAATTTACTCAAAATGGCGCCGGCACCAAAGATGTGCTTTTCTCATCCGATTTGACGCGCGCTTTTCACAGGCGAAATTCCCTCAAAAATACATTAACAAGAAGGGAACGCTCAGGGGTGACCAAAAGGCGAAAGGGAAAAAGGAGAGGATAGCTGTATAATTTTTCAGTTTTTTCTCCAGCAGCCCCTTCAGTTTATGAATAAATGTATAAATATGTTTTTTTTTCTTAACAAATAAAAAGCCGAATACAATTTAGTCCTTCTTCTTACTCTCCGCCACGCGGAATCTAATCGTCGAATCTTTATTCGCGTTATTCGCTTTTGAGGCTTGTGTTTTTTTACCACGGCCGTTTCTTTTCGTTTTTTTTTTTTTTTTTTTAGAGACGTTTCTTTCGACGTCAAAACATCGCATAATCAAATGCTTAACATAAATTTTAATACGAGTCCGCAAATAAAGTGAACGAAAGACAATAATTCGGTGCGTGTACCTATATAATTCAATTTCTTTGATGTATTTTGCGAAAATGTTTTCCAATGATAATATTACGCAGTAGTGACAAACTGCAGTATGATTCCTCCACTATTTTATTTGAATTGCATAATTTCTTATATGATGATAAATAAAATACTAGACACAATTCAATTTCGTTCACTAATCGAATACTTTGGTTTTTTTCACAATAAAAATAATAAATAAACAAAATTTGCACTATTGATTTTATGACAACGATGCTGAATAAGAAAAAAAAAGTGACACTTTTTCAGCATCATAGCTTTTCCAGACGAACGGAATCGTATTTCGTCGTCAGATGTCTTTTAACGGCGCACTTACTACAAATTGTACTTTGACAATAGTCTTTGTTTTTTTTTAACGATACTCTTTCTCGCATGAATAAAATACGAAAATGTACAGTACATAGAGCAATTCTTGTCTTAATCTACGTACTTAAGTTTGAAAACGATCTTTTTATCATACATTGTATGTCATCATCATTTTCAGCCGTTCACCATCCATCCCTGTCTGTCTTGAGCAAACTGCATCCAGTTGACTCAACACATTCTTCTCAATTCATCAGCCCATCGTCCACTCGGTCCACCTTGCTTTCTTTCACATCCTCTCGGATACCATTCCAGTATTTCTCGCGTCCATCTGCCATTCATTTATGTACATCTGCCACCTTGGTCATGCTTCTTACCCATGTACTCCTCTTACGATCTCTTCTCATTATACCGAGCATACATCTTTTCACGATTCTCTGTGTGCACTCGATCTTACGTAGCATTCTTGAATTTAACATCCAAGTTTGACATCCATACGTCATAACTGGCAGTACGCATTGGTCGTATGCCTTATTTTTTAAGCATAGCGGAATGTTGGATTTAAAAACAATGTTTTCTCTTCCTTACATCCAGTTATTTTCTTAAATTGTTCTAAGTAATTATCTACAATGTGACTATTTACGCCACAGTATACATATGTACTCCACTTCATTCTAGTTTCATTCTTCGTTTTATTTCTTCTTCTTTACAACCAGTCATATTCACCAATTCTTTCACATCCATACGTCATAACTGGCAGTACGCATTGGTCGTATGCCTTCATTTTTAAGCATAGCGGAATGTTGGATTAAAAACAATGTTCATTCTTCCAAAAGCACTCCATCCTAATTTTATTCTTCTTCATATATGTATGTACATATGAGTCGCCTAGTTCCAAATCCCGATAAGTCCATAAAACTCACTTGTTCGCAAACGCGGTTTTTCTGCTACATACATACTTATTTGCTTGATGGCGTTTAAACTCATTCAAACATAATTTTGTTGATATTTAACAAAATATTGAGATTAGAAACCATGGACTTATCGTTGTTTGTTTCTAAATATGGCTTTTATCAGCTTTTATCATAGTGCAATTGTCAGTTTTTGGAACTAACACTGATTTTCAATATTTTTTTACGGCGCACTTGGCGGTATTTGGAATAATTCAAGTATAAGGCATCGTTTAAAACATTTCTTAGAACCAGAAAATATTTTATCCTCGTTTTTTTTATATTGTGGACTTATCGGGATTTGGAACTAGGCGACTCATATGTATGTACATATGTATATAAAATATTTGTATACAATCTTCGATGTGAATGAATTTTCATATTATTTTTAATTTAAATATACATTTTTATTACAACGGGATTAACGGACATAATCCGAGCAATTTAATCATTCGAAACGCGAGCAGTTAACCGTGCGGTTATTAATCCGCGGCGAACGAATTAGTCCAGATTACCACACTAGAAGGGCAAGGGCTATTTTTTAATTACACACAGAGCACGGCCGTGGCACGGGTCCCTTTCTCTGTTCGAAAATCTCATTAGAAAGTTATTAAAATTCGACTAATCCGACAGGACGCAGGTACAAGTCCAAAAATTGCCATACAAGCATTTAAAACGCCACCGGTTAAATGGATATTACGCGCGTCCGTTTAACTCCAGTACGCAGTACGTTTATTTAATCCGTAATGCGAATGTAAAATGATTGTTTCGGTGCATTTTCAGTTGAAAAATTTTCACGAGAGGCAATTCGACGGATTAAACTTCAATGAATCAGACGTTAAAGTCAACATTGGCGAAAGGTCGTTTTCGGTTGAAAAGTGTCAGTGGCTTGACACGGGTTGGCAGTGTCTCTGGCTGAATGTCTTCAAAGCACATACGGTTTTCCGAAGAGAAGACCTTTACGACGTGTCGTGCCCTGAAAAAAAAGACCTTTCAGGTGTTCATGTGTGTGTGTGTGTTTTTGCTCTGAAAAGACCTTCGAAGTATGAAAATAGATAATATAATCCTAAAAAAATCGACTCACTCACCTACTTACTTATATGTACCTACTGATTTTCAATATCTAAAATTTAAATACTGGTTCTTTTGTATGAGTTTAATATACCTATGTACTATACATACATAGTTTACTATTCTTATCATAAAAATAAATTGAATGTGAAATTTTAATTTCCTTTTATCAAAAGGGAACCTTGAACTATAAGTACCTTTGCATATTTAACCGATAGCTTTTGAATTGATAAGGTTATGTTATGCAAAGATATTGATTAGTATGTATGTATGTATGTTCCAAGCTTAATTTTAAGTTTAATTTGAGCTTTTACAATATTTATGAGATTTTATGTAAATTTGTATTTTTCTTTCATTGACATGTGTTTATTTGAAACCAAAAAATTTTATTAAATTAAAATCTTGATTTAAATAAAATGAAATATTAAACGATCAGTAAATAGTAATAATAATATTATAATTCAATAGACATCTGTCGCTCAAAGTTTTTATTTCTGTTCAAATAAATAAAAATTAGTTTCAAATTAAACACAGGTATGTGTGTATAAATTTGAATGTATTGTATTTAATAAATAATATTGTAACAGGTGCGACTTTACAAGTATTAAAATCAAATCAATATGTACATAAATCCGTTTCGATAATTGTTATTTAAAAGGGTTGCGTGCGTGTACCTTTGTATTATTAATATTATTTATTATCGTTGAAATTGTGCGCGAGAGTAATTCTTGCAAGATTAATTACGTGCCGGCTCGACTTTTTTTTCAATTACGCACATTAAATGTTCAGCTGAAAAAGGGCGAAGAGATATTATTACTTTGTTTTAATCCAATTTCACCGAGTATGAAATTTTATATGAGAGAGAACAAACAAAACAAAGACTGGTTGCCCTTTTTTTTGTATTATTTTTTTTCTACGAAAAAATTTGATAATAAATTCAAATTAAACTTAAAAGGTTTTCTTTTCCATACATTTAAATTTGTGAGTGCGTTCGCTTTTTTTTTTTTTAATTAAATTTAATATTTTAATTTATTATCTATATGTTATATAAAAGTATGTACGATTTTGTAAAATACGTTCCAATATACAAGTGAGCCGAATGGGTTTTCGTAGCGAGTTAAAATTTTAAAACAAAAGACCCGACCGAAAGTGAGGCGCCAAGTTCAAAAACAATATAATTAAAGACGCAGCAAGGGATATATGGTAATTTATCTTTTTAGCTAAGTACTTGAGAGACGCTTCAGCTTTGTCACTCAAAACGCTGAAATGTCATTACTCATTTTCACGGTTGACAGTGGCGCTCAAACTGTGCGAGTCTGTCTGTCTGTGGAGCGAAACTTATACTCTCTTCAACCGTTGTCGTCTCGCTGTAGTTTATTAACATTGAAAATTCACTAATTTAAGTGAAATGTGTTCATTGTAGCATTATAGCAAATGTCACATTTTATATTGTAGCTTTCCTTCACATAATGTACATACATACATATGTATATGCTATTGAACTAATTTAGTAACCTAGTAAATTAGTCGAAAAGTACCTGTACATACATATGTATGTATGTAAATTTGAATAAACTTTTTCTGTAATATGTGTACTTAGATGTAAACATATACATACATACTCGTAAATCAAAACTTGCTAATTGCCACACATTCCCAGTAATGACGGACGTGTAATTAACAAGTTTTGAACATTGCTAAAAGTTTTGCGCATCGTTGACTTTTAAAGCGATGCAAGCGTGCTCTAAATTCGAAATTTTTTTTTAAAAATCATTCAACCAACGCACTGTGGGGCGCAGTGACTGGAAATACATGGTATACGAGAAGAACAAAAACGTTGAAGCGCAGGGTATGGTGTGCGAATAAGTGCAATGAGATTCAATATTTTTGTCCTAGAAAAAAACGACTAGAAAAAACAACAAAACCTAAGCCAACTTATTCTAACATAAATATCTTATAATAATGTCAAGTAAACTGCTTACAACGAAAACTTTAGCTTAGCCAACCTAACCTCAGATATATGTAAAAATATTTACAAAAATATACAGTAATAGACGGACAAACCGAAAACTTAAAAGCAAACCGTAACTAATAAGGCCTCACCTAATTTAGACATTTACAAAATATTTATAGAAAAACCACAAAATCAAACATTATTCAAAAATACAGACAACAAAAATGAGTTAATCGAAAACATAATTCAGGCCAACATAATCATACTTAATGGCACAAAAAGTAGAAATTTAAAAAAAAAATGCAATAATCGAAAAATTAATTTAGGCCAAACTGTAGGTCACGAAAACTAGATATTTTTAATAAATATAAACCAACGAACGGTTCTTGAAAATTCAACCTAACCTGACCCAACTTCGCAAAAAGTAGATATTTTTATTAAAAATTGACAAAAAAAAACTATTCTTGAAAACATAATTCAGGTTAAACCTGAACGGAAACTAAATTCGAAAAAAGTAGACATTTTTCAAAAATATACCCTAAACAATTTGTCAATCGAAAAACCAATTTCAGGCCACCTGTACCTGACTAAAAACGTTAATTTATCCAAAATAAAAATGGAAAAATCGTTAAAAAAATTCATTTAAACCAACCCAACCTAACCCAAACTTTACGTAAAGTACATTTTTTTTCAAAAATATGACAAAAAAATGCGCTAATCGAAAACTCAATTCATGCCAACCTAACCTGACCTAACTTTACGAAAAACGCTCATTTTTCCAAAATACATATAGACGGAAAAAAGCGTTAAAAAAAATTATTTTAGCCAACTCAATTCATGCTACTCTAACCTGAGATTTTTTTTTTGACAAAAAATTATTTCTACCCGCCGTTTATTTAATTTGAGTTTTCATTTTCATTTCACTTTTATTAACGATATTTAAAATTAAATTAACCAGTTAAAAATTAGCTGAAAATAATAATTGATAAAAATCACGGAAAAATAAATATTCTTCTGATTATTTTAACAATATGAAAACATATGTGTACATACATTTGTTGTTACTTAAATTATTGCCAAAATGAAATTCGCTTTTATAATTTGGAGTAAATTTTGTATAAAATTAAGTTGTGATTTTTTAAGCCGTTTATTTCGCCACATACTATTAGAACCGTGCAAATCATACAATTATCAAAAAAAACTGATGAAAATTCCCTGTGAAAAAAATTTATTATCCATGGGAATTGTTTCGCCTTTGAAATATGCATGCGAAAAATGCAAATTGCGCGATATGTCCGGTGGCACGCTGAAAACAACACGTGCTGAACACGTGAAATATGCAAATTTTCACGTTTTCTTTTTCTTTCTCGCACAGACCGGAATTGAACTGTGAATAATAAACGAGTATAGGACGTATATCGAAACGTACACACACACACAAACACATAAATATCATGTACTCACATTCTGAACACAAACGAAATTGCCATAAAATGTCATCGTGTCTGAAAATCTCGTTATTCGAGCATCTCCGTCGAACTGTCCACGTGTATAATGTGTGTGCATCTCGTCTGTAAAGAGAACCCGGTGCACCTCCTGAATAAACCGAGATCTTTCAGCTGAATAATGCATGAAACGGTAGAATTGAATCGTAAATAGCAGTGTGTTTGTATGCGCGCTCGTACATTGCGGACACTACCAGCAGAGCAAACGTTTATCTTGTTTGGTGTTATTTCTTTTTTAAATGAATAAATAAAAATAAAAGTAAATTGGAAAACAATACCTTTACAATTTCTGAAAAATTTCTATTTCGCTAGGAGAACGTTTCGTTTATGTGTGATGTTATTTTTTTTTCTTATTCCTTTCTCTCTTTCAGTTTGTTCAACTTGTTGCTACCGCGCGGGCAATTTATCTTCGCTAAATGTTCTTCGTTTCGATCTTACGCTGGGTTTTAATCTTGCAACAACGTAATATTCAACTGTATATGGTGATATTGTTCTTTGCATTGTTTTTTTTCTCATTTCCATCCGTTGGAGATGTCGGCAAAATTGATATCGCACCAAAAGTTTAAAGTACGCAGTGTGAAAAGCGAGCATCGAAAATATCAACGAACGCTTTGCCATAAATATAACTGCTGTATAATATTTACATTTATTTTTCAATTTCTTTCTATTGTCTACAGATGGCTTACCCTTGTGAACGTATAAGACATATTTTTTCATTTAAAGTCCTCTTGAATTACACAACATACTTTCAACATATCTTTGATCTTAATATTTCTTCAGAATCTTCGTCCAGTCGCATTCAATTTATGAAATAACGTGAAATAACAATTTTTCCACATTCATTTTCTCATTTCAGTTGTGAATAATTTAAATTGTGATTATTATATGGGAACTCCGGATCAATAAGCGTTTTAGGCCAACGCCCGTTGTACCAAAGCGAACCACATATCTACGATCGATGACGTAGCGTGACTGAAGCTGTTTATCGTCGAAAGCGTCAGGTCATTGGATGAGGCACACCTCAAACATATTACTATAAATATTAGTGCATGAGTCTGTCTGGTTTGCTGGGTATACACTCGCATACACTCACGTAACGGCACGTACACATACACAAGTGAATGCAGATTGCTCAAGACAGACAAGAATGGAAGAGGATTGGAGAGGCCTTCGTCCAGCCGTGGATGGTGAACGGCTGAAAATGATGATGATAATGAAAAGTTATAAAAGTTCGATGCGGTAATGTGAAGATCAATGTTCAAGCTTGATCATATCCTTTGTCTTTGAATCGGTCACTATCATAATAGAATCCATTAAAAAATTAACAACGTATATCAGCGGTTTGGGGTCAAAAGTGTCTAATTGTTTTTGGAATGTTCTATAAAATATACACGAAAAACACGTTTATATGAAAAAAAAATTTGCCTACGGTGCATTATACGCATGTTTCTCCATATGACTGAAATTTTCGTCAAAACTAAGGAGCTAACATTGTTGTAGGTTGTAACCAAAGGTTGTAGGTTGTAACCAAAAATATTTTTTAAAAACATTCTCATTTTTTTTTAAAGCCTCTAAAATACCCCTGATACAATTTTTCATCTCCAAATTTCATCAAAAGTGAAAATATATTATTTGAAAAAAAGTTTTGGAACCACAGGAAGATTTTTTTTTTTAAATAGCTGGTTATTTTGACAACAGTGTGGAGAAGATTTTTTAACATCAATGTTAATATGTAAAGTCATTATTTATTGAGAAAATAATTTTTTTGTCGAACGTTTTAAAATTTTATTAAGAAAGGTAATCATAATTTTCAAATCAAGTTTAACCCATGTTCAGATTTTGTCTCGTAAAGTTGCTTACCCTTGTCAAATGGTCCGAATCCTTAAATAATTTCATCAAGAAACAAATTAAAAAAATAATCTAAATCCCCGAAATTATGGTATTTTCAAGTTGGTAAAGATGAAATGGATATGTTTCTGTAGAAAAATTTGAGAAGCACTGGTTCGAAAGATTCATGTAATGGTTATTCATCTTAAAAAATGCCGAGAATATGTGTTTCACGGATTTATAGTTATTTTTTGTCCCAAGAGGTTAAAAATATTTTATTATTGTAATTGACTTGCATTGTTTGGAAATTGAAAAATGTCAAAATTAATTCCGAGTTCAAAGAGTTTTAATTTAGAACATAATAAAATAAAGTCGACTGTAAATTTATAATATTTACGCGAGTATTTCAAGTCGTACTTTTTATGGAGATTGTCAACGATTGAAAGTCTTAAGGATTCAGTTGCCTTGTCGAATTTCAATTGTCATTCAACTGTGCAGCCGTTAACAGCTCGCAAAACATTGAACCGGAAAGGGGTTGCTAGGAGTTATCAGGTCGTCTTAATTGCCACAACCTCAACTTCTCGCCAGGGCATTTTTCTTTCGAGATTGGCCCTGTGGATCGTTTGAATTAATTATGTCGTTAAGAACCGAAGCTGAAACCCTCCACCATGGCGGTAATGAGCTTCCAGTCGCAACTTTCAATCGGTTTCCTTCCCCATCCTCATCCCCATAGCATAGGATTTCTACCACCATCTCCTTCAGAGTGTTCCCAGTTGCCATAAATAAAAGAAGTCACCCCCCCACCCACTCTGTATTAACTTTGTCACTCCATTACTGTCGGTGGATAACGCTAGTTTCAGTCCATCCCTGGCACACTTAAGGCACTGCGAAGATGAAGAGGAAAAAAAAAGGTTCCCCGGAAAATTGAACAGGTTCGGATCGAGCTCGAAAAAAAAGTTCAACGACAGCATGAATAAATTTATACGAATGAAAAGCGATTAGAGAATGAATTTTGTCTATAACGTTCACTGTTGATTGCATTGCGGAAATTTTAAAACGAAACCTTTAAGTGAACTTTTTTTAACATGGGAATTTCGAACGTTTTATAAAAAGTCAAATGTTCGATTGTGTTTGCATTTTACAGAGTTTCCCCTGTACATTTTTAAATCAAGGACATTTGTACATACATATGTACATAAAATATCATCACTTTTGAACGGACTTTACGTATACGGTAGCGGTACATTAATATTGAAATCAATGTATTTATGATATTTTAAAGTGATTCAAACTTAAGTATAATTATATATATTTTTTATTTATTTAAAAAAGCTTTTTATTGTTCATATACTATGTTCACAATACATCTTAAATCGATTTTAATAGCTACTGGTTCAGTAACCATTATCTATTTTACACATTTTCTTAGTATTTATAAAGATTCTTTTATTTTAATGTTAGCGTTTAAAACATAATAGGAGAAAGAGCTCAAAAACCTATTTACAATTCTTATCAAATTTTTACAATATATTTTTCATAATTACATATTTTTTAGAGTCAGCGATCTAAAGAAAATTATGTTTAGGTAATTTGTGTTTGTACCTAAAGGGTAAAGACATCTTGCTATAATCACCGAGACCTTTCACTAAGTTGTTAGTAATTATACATATATATTGAAATTATCATCTTTCTTGTAAAGCAGTGATTCTGGAAAAAAAATTCGTAGTAGGTACAGTAAAAAATGTTTTTATTTATCTAAAAACTTTAACTTAAATTATATTAACAATTACATACAAAAGCTATACAAAATATTAAATTTAATATCTTGTTGGGCCTCCATTATTTTCTACACGTTCGTTTTCCAGACTTGAATGCAGTTCTTGTTTGCTACATACATACATATGTACAGTAAGTAAAATATCATTAAAAAAACCCGAAATCAAATTTTAGCATGATCATAATACTTTATATATGTATGTAATAAATACTTCATGCATGAATATTAATATGTACTAAAATAAGTATAATACACAATATTCAAAGTAACATAAAGTAATAAAATGGGCAAAATATATTAAATTATAGCAATGAAAAGAATGAAAATTAGTATGTAAGCGTAAGTCACCTTTTCACTTTCATTTAAGATATTTGGAATTTCAATCAATTTTAAATTTATAATAATTATGCAATAGAAAACTTAGCCGCACTATTTTCAATGAACATACATATGTGTATCGAATATTTCTATACAATTTCAAACTTACACACAGCAATCATAATTTGCTTACATTAAACGCACGTCGTTTAAAATTTGATAAAAATATTGACCGTATAACAAGATTAGATCCCATCAACAAGCAAACAAAGTCAAATTTAAAAATACGAAAAAGCTCTACAATATACAATAGTCACAACTTATAAAATAAGCATAGTACCACATTGAATTATTTACATTACACTAAACACAACAATTATCACGGCCACGTTGCGTTTCAATTGCGTCACAGTGTAGTAACGCGACAACGAAAACGACACGTGCAATTTTCCGCGCGATTTTCCCACCGACGCGATACAATTCATTTCAGAATGCAATGTAGATAAGCTTGTTTTCGCACATAATAAAATTACTCGGGCGACCACATTTAACAGCGTGTTGGCTTTACGTGCCGGCGAATATCTTAAAGTGAAAACTTCACACGCCTCTGAAACATCCGTCTGAAACGTGTACGAGCGATAAGCAAACTCACACGTATACATACCAAGATACTAGGTACCCACAACTCGTGTGTGTATAATTTTTAAACGTATTGTGTACATATATCTTATATATAATTTTCTTCGTCTTCTGTTCGGACATACGTACATACATATTATATTACACAATGTGGAACTCGGTGAAGTTTCTATCCCGGGGTTTGAAACGCGATCGATCGTTACGTTTGCGGCTCACGTAAAAAGGCTAACAATGAAATTTAAAGTTAATACACGAAACGCGGCAACATATTGAAAAGTTCGTATTTTCTCCAAGTTTTCCATTATGTGCTACGCGCGAATGGAAAGCGTACATTTTTAACAACGAACAAGTCGATACATAATTTATTATTATTCCGCACGTACATATGTATGTTGCGAATTTCCACCCACTCTCACTCCGCATTTCGTTTCAGTGTGAAATTCTTTTAAATATGCGAAAAATATTTCGGCATAATAATAAGTGTGCGTTATACAATTTAGCTATATTGGTGATGTGTGTAATTTGATTTGAATTCTATTGCGCTTAGATTTATGTACGTACATTTGATTTAATTGCATTAATTGTGGTGGTTTTCAGTCTTAAGATTATAATATGTAAAGTGAGTTTAATTCAACAATGTGTGTGAGTGTGTATGTATTTTGTGGTAGTAAATTTCAATTAAAATTAATTAAACAGAATTTGCATTAAGGTTTAAAATTCAAAAATTAGGTTCGGTTTTTGATCAGATCCTATTGAGTGACGTTAAGTGATTAATTGAATTCTCTTCAAAATTTCAGATACACAGAATGGACACAAAAAATGATACCTACTTAAGTGTCCGTCTTGTATTTATTTAGCTAGATTTTGTCACTGTCTTAATTACTTAATTCTCTGGATAAACGTTTGGCATATTTCGCACCTAAGCACAGGTCATGTTGTAAGTTCAGAATATTCATAACGTAGCTTAAAATCATTTCCCGCTCAAACTAGTGCGTTTAGTTAAAATAAAAAAAATATTGAAAACCAATCCTTATAAACGTGGTAAAATAAAAAAAACTCGCCAATAGCACGGGAAAAAAATGTGTAAAAAAAATATATTTTTTACTTTAAAAATTCAGTAGATAATTAATTATAAGTATTTAAAAAAAAAAAAAAATCACAATCAATAGGAAAATTATCTGACTATTGATTTCAATACTTACTTTGAGCACAGCAATACTATATTTTGAGTTATAGACCGCTAAAGCCAAAAAAATGGATAATTTTTTACTTTTTTTAAATCGCGAATATCTCATAAACGAGAGCATATCAACAAAAATCATTAGCGGATTCGAATTCAGTGGGTTAAGCTTAGTAAAGATTGACTAGTGATTTTTTGTTGCTCAATGTAGTTTAGTAGCTTTTTAGAGGATTCTAGGATATTTTCAGAACCTAATAGGAGTAATAGAACTTTCTAGAATGTATGATAGGCTTTTGAATGACATTTTTTTCATTCTGAAGACACTGAATGTGTCATTTCGTCATGTTAACATACGCACTACCAGCATGAACGTTTTCCGCGAAATTCTCAAAAGAATACAATGCTTATTATTGTTATTGCTTTGGTTAAGATACTCCAGTGATACTCGTAAACCGATCGAAATATGCAAGCGGTTTATTGGATTATATTAGCCTTATTTTCTACAATATTTAATACAATATTTTACTATTAAAAAAATTCTTATTTTATGGTTTCGTTCAAATGATTACAATCAACCTATACAACAAAGAAGGTGCACATATATATATTTTGTATTAAGTAAGCTTACATTGAAAGTTATTTCAATCAAGCTTTATTTATTGAATAAGATCCACACACACACACACACACCTATACTATGTAATATAGGTGTATTCATAAGGATTACGTTGAAGTTCTATAAAGCGATTTTCGCCTGGATTATTTTCACCGGAGCTTTCTACAAAAAGGCTAAGGGGGAGATCGAAAGAAAAAGAGTGGAACGAAGGGGAGGGGGTTGGGGGAATTCGACGCGTTAAAAATTAAGCTTTTAACGTCGCGCGAATAAAAAAGCGATAATGTAACGAAACTTTTTTTTTTTTTTTATTATTCGAAAACCGAAACCGCAAGTCCAAGTACTCGACAAACTTTCGCAGACTTTTGAATAATGCACACAAAAGTCCCACTTAACGCTCGCCTTACTTTGCTTCGGATAAGTCGCGAGCCACACTTTCGGAGACACTGGGGAGCCCGGCTTAAGCGAAAGTCAACCACTTCCGGATTCACCGCAGTGGATAATGTCGTCTTAAAAAATAATATAAAATGAATGCAATGGAATAAGACGAAGTTGATAAATTTTTAATGTAATCAACACCCAATACTTGCACCTGCATATCATCATTATCATTTTCAGCCGTTCACCATCCAGTGCTGGACGAAGGCCTCTCCAATCCTCTTCCATTCCTGTCTGTCTTGAGCAATCTGCATCCAGTTGATTGCACACATTCATCTCAATTCATCAGCCCATTGTCCACTCGGTGTACATTGCTTTCTTTCACATCCTCTTGGATACCATTCAAGTATTTTTCGCGTCCATCTACCATCCATTCTATGTGTCCACTTCAACTTTATCACACGTTTCGCTATATCTGCCACCTTGGTCATACTTCTTACCCATGTATTCCACTTACAATCTCTTCTCGTTATACCGAGCGTACATCCTTCTCTGTGTGCACTGGATTTTGCGTAAAATTATTGAATTTAGCATCCACGTTTCACATCCATACGTCATAACTGGCAGTACGCATTGGTCGTATGCCTTCTATTTTAAGCATAGCGGAATGTCTGATTTAAAAACAATGTTCATTCTTCCAAAAGCACTCCATCCTAGTTCTATCTTTCCATCTTTTTTTCAACCAGTCATATTCACCAATTGTCCTAGGTTTAAATAACTATCAACTATCTCTACATTATGCTTATCTACAGTGCTACGTTTTTGTGTGCAATATTCATTAAACATAATTTTAGTTTTATTAAAATTAATTTTTAATCCTATTCCCATATTTTCGTCCTATGTACATATATATTCATATAGCGGAATGTTGAATTTAAAAACAATGTTCATTCTTCCAAAAGCACTCCTTCCTAGTTTCATTCTTCGTTTTATTTCTTCTACATATACAACAGCAAAATGCTTAACGTTACTACGATGACCAATTAACAATGTCTGTAACGTGACGTCATCGGTAACGAGCTAATAGTCATTACAAAAAAATTTTTCACCCGTACAAACAGCTTTGTGACACGGCCATATACGAGTGCAACGAGAAGACTAAAAAATTAGACAGTCCTTTTGACGTCCGTACAAATGTTATTTAATTGTTCAAATGAATTTAATTTACCTTCTAAGTACGATGTATGTATGTATATGTAAAGTGGAGGTCTAATTATAGTGAAACTATATACATACATACATAGTTTTGCGCTGTCAGAGTATTGTATGACACTTCGCACTTACATATTATATTTGATCGAATTTTGCGCATATTTCGAGCGAAATTCACAGCCAACCTGTATATGAATAGCAGACAGACGTTTGGAAAAGGTATTTCACAATAAATTTCGTCGTTATTTACTCCCCTTTGAGCAATGTGGAACGCATCAGCATAAAAAGATGAAATATTAAGCAACACGCCCCCTCAGACCAGACATCCCCAGACGAGTACCTAAAGGGCAATCTTTCCAGTCTGTGAAAAATATAGAAGGAAAATTTTAACGACATACACCACTTTTGAAAAATGTATACGTAATAAAATTTCGCAGTGTTATTCGATATTTTATGTATCGAATTGCGTTCGTTTAGCTTTAATGTAAATTTTTTATACGGGATATACTTTGATCGGGTCTTTTGCGTCCATACAAACACACACACATGCGAATACAGGCGATCGTTTCATAAAATATTGAAAGCCCATCAATCTCCTATTTACAATATAAAGGGAAAGGACCCTTTATGAGACCTTAGGTCGGCCAGGAAGGCCATATACTGAATGGGTAAGCAGCTGTTGGCGAAAAACGATCGCAAGGTATATAATACACCTACACACATAGTTTTTAAAATATAAAATCAATATAAAATACATAACACGTAGCGAATTTAGGAAATGTAGAAAGTCGTGCCTGATTGTATTTCGGCGTTCAAACGATTTCGATCGACGCTTAAATATATTTTGTTTTTTTTTTTTGAGGCAAGAGAGGGAAAAAAAAAAATGCTAGGCGAACTCATTTGAGACTTGATTTCTTCCCCTTGATTTTTCCTCTCATATTTATATTATATTTTTCCGCCACATCTAGCAATTTTTCTCGTAGATTAACGTCACGTCTAGTGCGAAATTCGTTCGACGTTATTTTGATTTAACATCGTTTATTTTCCGCACGGCGATAAATCAATTTTATAATTCCTTCACCTTTTTTTTTACGCGTTTTCTGTTTTAAGCTAAGGCGCACTATTTCACGGAAAGTATTTTCGCCTTTTGATAATCAATGGGGGTAATTTCCTATAGGAAACGGACAGAAACGCTCATGACTTACTCTTCCTCCTCCCCTTGAGTCAGAATAAATATTCGCTAACGTTTATTTTCTATTTTTGCTCTCAAAGCAATTTTTGTTTTAATGATTGTTGATTTTGTTCACGGCTTAAACGACACGAAAATATTTCATCTATTTACATTAAATGTAAAGAGACGTACAAGCATTTGATTTCGACAAAATAATTCGCCGAATTTAATCAAGACTATTTATTATAAAATTTTATACATACATACATATGTACATATATTTATTATATAATCATATTGTAGGGATAGTTTAGAATTATGGATTATATGCGCGAAATTCGCTCGAATATAAGTGCGAAGTGTCATACAATACCTTGACAGCGCAAAACTATGTATGTATGTATATAGTTTCACTATAATTAGACTTCCACTTTGTATATATGTACATACATACATGGTACTTAGAAAGTAAATTAATTTCATTTGAACAATTCAATAACATTTGTATAGACGTCTAAAGGACTGTCTAATTTTTTAGTCTTCTCATTGCACTCGTATATGGCCGTGTCACAAAGTGTTTAAATACATACATCTCTATATAGAAATACGTTACAGAAATACATCTCTATACGTCACGTTACAGAAATTGTTTATTGGTCAGCATAGTAACGTTAAGCATTTTGCTGTTGTACATATGTACATATGTAAATAGAAGAAATTAAACGAACATTGTTTCTAAATCCAACATTCCGCTATGCTTATTAAAAAATAAGGCATACCACCAATGCGTACTGCCAGTTACGACGTATGAGTGTGAAACGTGGATGCTAAATTCAAGAATGTTATGCAAGATCCAGTGCATAACGAGAAGATATTGTAAGTGGAATACATGGGTAAGAAGTATGACCAAAGTGACAGATATAGCAGAACGTGTGAAAGAGTTAAAGTGGCAATGGGCTGGACACATTGCGAGAGGAATGAATGGCATCCGAGAGGATGTGAAAGAAAGCAAGGTAGACCGAGTGGACGATGGGCTGATGAATAGAGAAGAATTTGTGGACATATATGTATTTATATTTATAATTTACGCGTTTGCCTTTTGTTTGTAGTATAATTCAATTGAACTTGTCGCAGTACATACATATGTATATGTATTTCAATGAAAGTGCATATTATTATATAGGTATTTATAACTTTTTATATTTATTTTGTAGCCTTAAAATCGTCAATTTTATAACAATTTTTTTTTTCATTATTTTTTCCAGTCTAAAGAGACCGTTAGAGTAAATTAAATATGTCTGCGATTACGGGAGTGAGTGTGGCGCGATTCGGTTTAGTGCGACCATAATTCAACCGTCCCTCTCCGGGACACCGGGCACACCTTCCGCATGCAATTTAAACGTCAAAACTGCTTGAATAATGGACATATTATATTATCTGTGCAGTCGGGAGAGCTGTGTCTTCATTCTGGAACAATTTTTCTGTAATGGCCCCTCCATGAACGTGTCTACCACAGAAACCGGAAACGATACGAATTGCACAATAGTGAAATTCACTACTATATCACTGATTTAAAACTTTTGAAGTATCTCAGAATACATTCATACATATGTACATATATCTAACTGTACGTCTACGAATTTGTTGCTAACTGTACCAGAAATATCTATTTTTAAAAATTAGTCCTTGGATGTGTCTTGTTTTTGTGTGTCTTGGTTGTGTGCTTGTTTCTCCGAAATCTCCGAGATTTTCTATTTCCGTGTCTGTTTGTATCCGTATCCTTGTTTTATTATGACTGTTGGTGTGTCTGAATGTCTGTCTCCATATGTGTTTTCGTATCTGCCTGCCTTTTGTCTATCTGTCTCCATGTCTATTTTATACTGTGTCTATCACTCTCTTTGAACCTTCCTATAACTGTCTGTCTATCTATCTGAATCCGTCTCTGTCTTATTTTGTGTCCTACTGTATATGTGTCTATGTATATCTATAGTCTACATATATATGTATGTACATCTAACTCAATGTCTATTTATCTCTATGTCTATCTTACTTGAAGTTTCTCTTTATACATATGTCTATCTATTACTATATACTCTATCCAACTTAAGAAGCGCCTTGTTTTCGCCCAACTAAAAAACCGAGATTTACGACTTTGTTTGGATGATGGTGATGAAGCTCATTGGTTTAGACCCAAAATCGCTCAAGACTAGGATGTTTCTTAAGTTGGACAGAATATATCTCTATGTCTATTTATGTATGTATGTATGTATATGTGTCTCTGTTCTTATCTCAACATATCGCACGTCATATTGACATCTTTAGTGCCAATTATGATGAGATTGAAAAATTTATTATGTTTTTTTTATACCTAGATATATAATCTTTTAATTATTTATGGAATTATTAAAATTAATATAATTTGATTATATTAAATATTAATATCAATTTAATATTTGTTAATGTTATGTTATTGTATTTTTTATTTGATTTCATTATATTTTGCTAATAATGTATTAAATACTTTTTCTCATGTCTAGCCATAGTGACGAATTGGGGTAACCTGTCATGTCATTGTGGTATAATTTGTGAAATAAAATCTGTATTAAATTGCACCTTCTGGAATGTGCTGTTCAGAGACTTTTTTAAAAATAGCCCCCGTCTATTGAAATTTTGCTTAATCGTGTTTGACATAATTTAGCAAAGTGGCGAACCTACTGAGGATTAATATTTTCAACTTATGTATAGTGTTGGGTGAACGCGTTAGCGCTAACTCACCCAACCTGGTGATCACCGGTTCAAATCCCACTCGCGACGTTCGTGTTTTTTATTCCTTTACCGAGGCGAGCGTTATCAGCAGACGGACAGACAGACGGAATTGGGCTATTATATATATACTAGTGTAAGCCCGTTGAATATCAACACCCGCTGAATTTTAAATATCGTAAAGCGTAAAACGAATCGATTTTTTTATTTTACTAAAATAATAATAGTAAAAAAAAAAAAGTTTATAAAGCGCCATCTAATTGATCAAAGGGAAACGATAATTTCAATAATTTAATTAATACCCAGTTTTTATATTATAATTATTAATTATTATATACAATATATAATAATTATAATTTTGTAAGTAAAAAACAAAAAAAATAATTATAGTTTTTATAGGTAGGTAGGTAGCAGGTAGCATTCCAGATCGCTTATATGGGTAAAAAAGGTCTCTCTCACCAAGCCGCCGTAGCCGATACGTTAGCATGCTCGACTAACAACTTTGTCGTCGTGGTTTCAAATCCCGCTCAATCTGGTATTTTTATTATTTTTCCTCATTTCCTATTTATTGTAACTATAGGTAATGTAACTAAAGGACAAACTCATGGCCGGGCGATAGTGTATAGCATTAGTGCGATGACTCTTGAGCCTAGGGTCGTGGGTTCGATCCCCCGCTCGTTCTAGTGGTTTTTTAATAATTTTTCCTGAGCGAGCGTTATCAGCAGACAGACAGACAGACAGACGGATTTCGGCTATTATATATATAATAATTCGGCTATAATTGTAATAAACGAATTTCCAATTACGTAATCATATTTGTTAACTGCTTTACAAATTTAAACCATATTGCACGTGATGAGCTTCTCAAGCTTTCTCGCACAAATTGGCCAATATTTTTCGTACCACAGCGATCAAGAGTTACAAAGTACACAGGATTAATTATCAAATTATCTAATCTCTCATTTCACACAGCAAATGCATCTACGTATGTAGAATCTAGACAATACGACTCGATTAATTTACGACGATTCGTCCTCACCACATGTGTTTATGACGTGCTGGTTTTTGGTGCCACTTTCGCCCCTAGCATAAATTCACCCGCGAATATTTTCAAATCCCCCACCTCTTATATCACAGCGGGTCGTCATTTTTACACTTTTTTTTTTAAACACACCATACCTGGATTTAACTGGCAGTAAAAATATTTTAGTGTCACATTCGGTGCGGAATCGGGCAGTAATTGAAACGCGCGCGCAGTAAACCGGAGCGAGCTCGGCTCTTGTAACGAAATTTTATGATTTTATGAAAACGGGAACACGTTATATTAATAATAATGACAAATTTGTATCGGAAAAGTGAGCGCATAAAGTACAAACATTGAACACTCTGACACGGTAATTATGCGACGTGCATGTGCAACGAGTTTCAATTAAAATACTGCAACTTGTTACATATACAATTTAGTAACACGAGTGTTGGGATTATATGAAGCTTTGATAATGTTTTCAAAGTACATACTAAATTATATTTCCAAATGATACACAGGTATACATACGTACACAAATGCTTGACTTTTGTTGTTTAAATATAATAATTAAAACAATACGATTCCGAAAATACAATATACACAATAGATACATAAATCGTCTGTTGAAATTTCGTTTACGAGAGGAGGCCCGACCGAATCGTCCGAATTCTAGTTTACATTAATTCCGACCAAAGTGATTACAGAAGGAATTTTCCTTTTCGTTTTCGCCAAGAGAGAGAGAGAATGAATTTAATAAAATCAAACGAGCATCCGAATTTTCCACAGCGAGCCGCACTAAGATGATTGTCTATCTATCTATCTATGTATCTGCTATACAATATTGAATCCTTTTGATCTGTTCGCGTCTGTACGAATTAATTAATGCGAGCTTTGTTCTTAAATAGCTCGCAATAATATAACACTAATGGGATTTACGTTATTATTAATACCTACCTTTACACATATACATAATATAAATCGACGGAGATTTGAACCCCTCGGGAGCACAATAAAGGACGCTAATTGAACTCGGAATTACGCATTATCAAAACGTGTACTTTTCGAGAGTGCAAATATACGAGTGAGAGATTATTATACCATTCAAATACAGATATAAAAAAAAAACAACCCTACAATATTTAGTACAACGGCGTACCCGACAGAATAGATTGAGAGATAAATATATAAACAAAGCGATAGATAGAGATATATACTGCCGTCCTAAGCCCACTTAACGTAACTGACGAAAATTACGAAAATGAGTTACATGTGTTTTAGCGGTTATGGGGGTGTTATTCTTGCAATTTTTCATATCAAAATTAATGTATCTTCATCCAAAAGTGACTTTTTTAAGCTATTAAATCTAACGTATCTGCATGCGCAGAAAAATAGTATCACCAATACGTAGCGAAAATAACGTATCCAAAATTTACATAGCAAATTCAACGTATCTGCGTGCAGATACGTTTTTTCGTCCAAGGACAATGCAGTTACGTTAGTTTAGCTAAGGAGCTACGCAAAGCTACCGAAGCATTTTGCTTAACTAAAATAACGCAACTATTAAAATACATATAGAGTTGCGTTAAACTAACAGGAATTTATTTGCCGGTGTACCCCATTTACACTAAAATAATGAATCTAAGAACGGCAGCATAGTGAAGTTATATGATTTCCTAAGCAAATTTCACGTATAGCACTTACGTTAATCAAATTAAGTAGATTTCCTTAGCAAATTTAACGTAAGTGTAAAAAAGTCACGTAACTACTAAAGTATTCATTTATTTTTTAATTTTTCGTTAGAATTATCAAAACACAATAGAAAATAACCTCATGCACTAAAAAAAAGTTTAAATAGATCAGTAATATATGAAAAAAAACACAAATTTAGAATAAAACTTTCAAGTCCATTTATCTCGATATTGTTGTTTTGTCAGTTACGTTATGTGGGCTTAGGACGGCAGTATAGACAGATGAATAGATATCCATAAATAGATAGACAGACAGATAAATAGCAGGTCAGATCGATAGACTGAAAGATTGATAGATAAATAAAAATACATGCACACATACACTGATAAATACATTGATGAAATTCAAATTTAAGGCTTAGTTACATAGATCTTTGTTCTAAGGGGATCAATAGCAAAACATCTAGTTCCAAAATTTGGTCTATAGGTATAATATATCATCAAATTTCAACTATTCATATTTGAATACTTGTTCTTCGTCTTCTCACAATCTTTGTACATAAATGTACTCTTGCACACATACACACAATCCTTCATCAGCAGATGAAGTCGTTGAATACTCGCAACGGGGGTGCACTACAGTTTTCCCAGGTACCGTTTATTCTCTCGTAACTTGAGCAGGGATTGTCAATGGCAGGCCTCGAAACGACTGCAACCGACAACAAACCTTCTTACGAAGGTTATATACCTGTATAATGTGAGTATGGGTGTGAAAAATTGTCTTTTGCATATTAGATTCGATTTCAGACGCCGAAATCACCGATAAAAATAAATATTTCGTACGTAGAAACATTGTCATTAAAGTGAAACAGCAAGAATGTACGGTGTTGTGCAGCGTTTTTTTAGCACTTCCGTTCTTTGTGACCCGGAAAACTCGTCTTGCGAAAAGCGTACCTTTCTAGCTTTTCCAGACCTCGTAGTCGTACGTGTATTTAACCCATTGAATGTGTCCACAGTAACTCTTACGCCGATGGGGAGATGAAAATGTGAGACGAGTAGTATTATTTTTTTTTTCAGAGTTTGATTGAAGTCGAGTATGCGAGTTTCGCTACAAACGAAAATTTCCGATTCGAGCTGATTGCTTTGTACCGTTTCGCATAAATGTTTCATTACACGAAACTGTTGATATTTACCGTGAGCAAAAATATGTATTTGGAAACTTGTATATACGTTCATTTCCATTAACCGGAAGTGGCGTTCATATTGACAGTTGCAAACCGAACGTTTATTTGTTGGAATAAGTTTTCAAAATTGATGAGCTTTAGATTGATTTCTATAAACGGGAAGGAGTAGTTTGCTTTCATATACCATATCATTCGCTCATGTATAAATACAGTGCAAAATTCATCACAGTTTAAATATTGTAAAATTATGTGATTTTTCTGTATCAAAATATATATATATTTAGGTGATTGTGTAAGACGTAGGTGTTTTATTATATAGTAAATTATCTTTTAATTCTCACATTAATGCGGTTGTCAATAAAGCTTAGGATTCATAATGAGAGTATCTAAACCCTTTAAGTCCTGTGATACTGTGTCTCTGCTATAGCAGTACAATGCATTTGTGAGAAGTCACCTGGAATTTGCTAGTACTATATTGAACCGGTTTTACCAATATTCCAATACTAAACTGGAAAAAATTAATAAGAAGTTCCATGCGTACTCCATTTCCAAGTTTCGTCTTTCATTTTCTTCTTAAAATTCCTATGATTATATCCCTGTGCGGTCTAGAAAGACAGTCTCGGATCTCTGCTTTGCATTTAAGCTATTAAATAATTCATCAGATAGCCCTTACTTGCTAAGTAGGATCCTTCTCCATTGTTCCATTGTTTCATTTGAAACTTTGTTCTACTAATTATTAGCAAAACTGCACATATTAATCCTTTTCGATATTCTTTGCCCTCCTTTATTCAAGTTCCTCTGCAGATCTAACTCCTAAAGTTTTTTTCTTTGCTTGCAACTATTTTGGCTGTATTGTATTATGTTGAATTAATTTTATTTTATATTTTACTTTACGAGCTGTATGTCACTTGATAAATAAATAAAATATACATACATATTTACATAGATATGCCCATAAAACGATAGTGCGTGATTTTTTAAATCTATTCATTGAATCATTTGATATTTGCCAACGTTTGAATGAATTTTACAAAATTTCAAACATACCCTTACGCACCGACATATTATCTACACACTCAAGATACGGTATGCGCAAAGACACTCGGAATGAATTATAAGCTTCATAACATTCACAATATAACGTTCCGAGAATATCTCACATCTCCAGGGTCCTACATACATACATACATACATACACATACAGATATATTATATACACGGGGTGAGAGGAGAATAAAGGTCGTGCGCCATACACATGTTGGCAAGGTGTATGCGCTTTGCCTTACAAATGCGCGAAAGCCTTCTTTTTCTGGGTTGTTCCTCTGCTATTTATTTTTTTCTCAACCCCCTCATACCCCATTCCAAAAAACCCCAACCTACCCTCTCAAGGGTACGGTCAGACGTGATGTGGTTCATTATTAGGCAGAAATTTTCCGTGTTCAGTGCGAATAGCCTCGCCGTCCGAACCGACCGATCTTATCAACGACCTGTCTTTAAGAAGCTGGAAGTAAAAGATGTTGGAGTGGATGGAATGCCAGGTTATTAACAGCCCACTTAGCTGTTGTAGTGCCGGACATGCCAATATTCGAAGTTCTTTCTGATGTTTTCGTGTTCGGAATTGACTTGGCAAATAAGTGAAGCGCCCCAAAAGAGCGTAAACGTTCACGATTTTTCCGTATTATTATATACATACATATGTAGTTATAAAGTTATTCTTTAATTGGAGCATACATAATTTAAATCGAAATAGCTGTCCACTATCGTGTCAATCATGTTCGATCGTTTTCACTAAGACGAAACATTAAACGACTGAACATTTTCAAATTGGTCTTAAATTGTTGACAGTGATTCAAAAGGTAGAATTTTGAATTTTGAATAATTATTTGAATTTTGGAATGGCACAAAACAGGGGTCAAGATTAACGGAAAGCACTTGAGCCATCTATGTAAGATTCGCTGACGACATAGTCATAGTTGCATGCGACCAAGTAGATTTACAAAAACGATTGACACAATAGTGCAACGAAAATATGAAAGTATGTAGGATTAAAAATTAATTTTCATAAAACTAAAATTATGTTTAATTAATATTGCACACAAAAACGTAGTCAATGTAGAGATAGTTGATAGTTATTTAGACCTAGGACAATTGGTGAATATGACTGGTTGAAAAAAATATGGAAAGATGGAACAAGGATGGAGTGCTTTTGGATGAATGAACATTGTTTTTAAATCCAACATTCCGCTATGCTTAAAAAAGGAGGCATACGACCAATGCGTACTGTCAGTTATGACGTATGGATGTGAAACGTGGATGCTAAATTCATGCATGGAAAGATGTACATATGCTCGGTATAATGAGAAGAGATCGTAAGAGGAATACATGGATAAGAAGCATGACCAAGGTGGTAGATAGAAGCATGACCAAGTGGATGTAAAAGAAAGCAATGTACATAGATATGTAGAGTATATGAAGATCTGATGAATTGAGAAAAATGTGTTGAGTCAAGTGGATGCAGATTGCCCAAGACAGACAGGAATGGAAGAGGATTGGAGAGGCTTTCATCCAGCAGTGGATGGTGAACGACTGAAAATGATGATTTTAATTTATTTCTATAATAAAAATATTCATCCTCTAATAAGGTTTTGTTTACAACGTCTGAGAAAATGTAATCTCAAAGACGTACAACAAAAGAAGTGTACATAACATTATAACTAATTGGAAGTATGTACATACGTATGTACGTATGTACATAAGTATATCATTAGCGTGCTTTTGGAATTTTCTTCATATTTTATATAGGCTGTATAATATTCCGTATTGAAATATCAATATTGAGATCGAAACAATAAACGAACTGAGCCATTTTCCAGCCTCGAAGAAGTTAGCTCGATTCCAAGTGTAATATGCGCGCATGCAAACACCCTCGTGCATATAATAAATCTGTCTGGATGGTTATTGACAAAACCGAGATTGGAAAGTTTCATCCATCCCACTCGTTGACGGTTGAGGGATAGATAGACATAGTCGTCGACATCCAGAAAATATCCCTAGGGAACTCCAGGGGACGTAGGAAGAGTTGAAAGTCATTACGCGACCGCGACGATGTTATAATGTGAAAAGCTCCGTTATCGGAAACTGCACCAATATGAGATTCGTTCGTATGAAATATGATATTATGAGACACAAGGGAAAATCTGAATAGTATGACCTAACTCACTGTTTTTCGTACAAGTATTTTACATATATGTACATACTAGTGTTACTTAACTTGTCAAATGTCAAAGTACTCTTCCGTCGAAGAAACGCTGCTCTACGTATGCGATAGTTTAAATTATGAGCGAAAGCTCGCTCATGTACATACATACATACATAAGTATGTATTTTTGTAGACGTATTTTCATATGGTTATCTTCCGGTTTCGGTCTATCTCAATGCGGAAACATCTCGCGCGACACGCGACAAAAAGAAATGCAAAAAAAAAAAAGGATAGCGAAACACTGAATGAAAACTTTCAAAGAAGTCATATAACAGTCAGAGGAAACACAAAGGAGAGATGAAAGACGTTTTCAATCCCCGCATTTTGTTCGCACCTGCGGGTTGAGAGTGGAATCATGTTGCAACTCTGCTGGAAATAAATTCTTCGCTGAAAAATATACGGGAAATATATGAAAAATTTTCGCCCGACAACGAAGACGACTCTATTAAGTCGAATCGTTCTTATGTACATACATATGTATGTATATATGTACAATTCTACGATTGGATTATTGCAAGGATGCTGCACTGATACGGGTAATCGTATAATCTCAATAGATCCCATGTTTCTTTATTTGAATTGTAAACATAAAAACGTAAAGCTACATACAATCTTATTTAAAACTTTTCAGTAATAAACGCAACCAAAGTAGGAATGTTAGCATACTAAAAACCGTCATACATTGAGTGGATAATACACAACATAGTATGACTAATCTATACTATATAAATGTTTATTTTATAATACAATATTATTCATAGTGCAAAATATGACATTTGAATATTATTTTGAAATGTCATAAACGACTAGCACTGGATTAAAACGGTTGACGTTTAAATGGTGGCTTCAGTATATGATTTTGCTACAACCATTATTTTTTTGTATGTTAAATAATATAATATATCTATAGTACCTACATATTTGTATAACGGTGAAAATAGCTGCTATTATTTTGAAACAAAATATTATTATAGTCGCACGTTTTTCTGCCCGTCGAATACGAAGTGGTTTGTCATTTTTACTGCACCGTTTTAGAAAACATTATCGAACATTCGTAAAAGGAATCCTATTTCCTTTGTACGCTAGGAAATGTGAACTGCTCTTAGAAGGACATCTCAAGAATCCCTCCAGGATGCGATTGTGTGCAAAATATGCGGTCTTACAAGAGATGCATATCGTATGAGAGAGCGAATGCAGCAAAAATCGATATTTCTCATGTATAAATTTATCCTCCAATACGAGAAAGCTCCCGTCTGAAAAGAATACGTCGAATTTTGAATAAATGTTATACAAAAACATATAATATTTAGAATGAAAATATTACTTAGATTTGCGGAACTGTATGCGTTAAAATTCTATCAACTCGTTGTTATTATAAACCGTACAATATTTCTCTTCATTTGCGAAATCTCAAAACGAGGGTAGGCCGTACTAAAAATGTATGCACATACACATATGTACGTATACAGTTAAAATGTCCATTTAATAGACGTTGTTGATATAGAGCCACAAATCATATATAACATGCCGCATAATTTGTTATAAATTGCTACTGCGACTACTACGGCAGTTTGCCAATTCGATGATCCTCATAATATTCTTGTGTGTATGTGTTTTAGCCTTGTATGTGTTGTTATGTGTAATTCGGTTTGCGAAAACTCTCGTTCGTGTGTTTGCATAATAAAATATTTAGTTACAGTTATATTAAAACCATCACGCAACGGTCGTATAAGAATGTGTTGCTTTTTCGTTATGCAAAACGCATGTTTATAATATTGAACGTCGTTGAGTTTCGTCATGTTTTTACTTGTTTTATTTTTCATACTAAAAATCGCATGTTTGTACAGGCGTATGGAAAAAGTCAAAATCTATATTTTACATGGTGATTTGAGTTTTTGTGTTTTTTTTTCGTGTACGTAATCCCAAAGCTTGTATGTTTTTAATAAGGATTCATTATTTTTTGTTATTCGAGCATAAAATATACATATAACATTCGCGCATAAAAGTTTGCAACATTAAAAGTGTATCGTCTTTGTTATCTTTAGTAGGCAATATTAATTCGTATTCATAAGTTTTCCAATAAAACTTTCAATTACCTACGGCAATTTCGTTTTCAGACACTGAAATATACTCTTTGGTTAGGTTCTAAATTGGCCATTGTCAAAATATCTAGATTGCCTCTTTAAGAACCAAGCCACAGACACAATATATTAAATTTTGAGTAGTTACATCTGTAAAAAAAAAATGAAATAATTTATACTACATATTTTGCGTACATACAAAGGTTATCTTAGTGTAATACAAAATATCTCAATTGATGATAATTTCTCAATAAAAAACTATCAGCTAAGCGCGCAAGAAAGACGTAGTCATATTAGTTATACTAAATACGAAATGTAAAATTTTTAAATACGTTTCATGTGTTAATATTACAGATCTTTTGAAGTTGAAACACAAAGCAATTAATCTAAAACGGAAAGCCGATAATTTAAAACAAACTCCATGAAAACACAAGGCTTGCAATCGTAGAAACTTGAATTCCGAAATCCCGCTCAATATTTTGATTACAAAACCTCCGAATTAATTATGAGACAAAACAACTAAGTAGTGTATAATTACGGTGACCATACGTCGTTTATTATAGGGAACAGTCTTATTTTAGAGGGTTGTCCTTAAGATTTATTTTTTTTCAAAAACTCACTTTTGTCCTTCTTTATTTGTTTTACTATTTAAAGTATAGTATATGTGATAATATCGATGTCCAGTATAAAAAACTACTAGGCTACAGCAAAACTAGATAGATAACTCTTCTGCCAGCTTTAGAAAGAATTTTAAAACTATTTAAGTCGCTAAAATTGTACTTTTTGGAACAGGAAAAATATCCCACAATTCGCAAAAACTTTTTAATGATCCGTTATCTGAATCATAGTTATTTTTCGTTCACAGCCAAGCTTCAACTTTTCAAAAACATATTCTTCCAATTGTATCACAAGATATGTATGTATGTGTGAAGCCTCTATCAGTTTATGTAAATGAGTTTTTAAAAATAAAATAATAAACACAAACTGTTTTTTTTTTTTTACATTATCCTAATCGGATAAAGTATCGTGGGAAAATTCGACCTTGAGATTTTGACTGATTCGTATCGGGTATCGTCCCCTGATCACGTTTTTGTGATTTCTGGAAAATGTCTTTGTTTTGGGTGGATGTACATACATATGTACATGTGTAAAATATACATATGTACATAACTCAAAAACCGTTTATCCTATCACACTGAAACTTCATATTTATAAGTTTTTTGCTAGCCATTACAATCCATCAGGCTTTGAAAATTTTATGTTATCTTTGAGAGGCTTTTCCAGCAAAACTGTCATATGTATTAAACAGAAATTTTGCATATACAGAAGCCTCCCGTATAACACGATTAATACGTTACGCGTTTTATGAAATGTTGTATGTAGTGTTGATGCACTTTTTGAACAATAACTTAGGCGCGTTGTAGGAAATCGCGTTGTAGGAACTCGCGTTATACGGGAGTCTACTGTATAGTATGTGTAAAAATTTCCTGCCGGAAGTAGTACTTTTACTTCTAGTTTTCGATGTTTTTTTAACTTTTTTCTCGAAACTATTACTTGTATCAAGCTGAAATTTCATATCTATAATTTGTAACACGTAATATGTATGAGACAATATGATTTTAGTCAAAATCCACCAACTGGTTTTTTCTCATGAACCATTTTCAGATTTGTCCTTTATTTTTTCCAAGAAACTATGCTCACCGTGCGTACGATTGACAGATGGCGACAAAAAGTTTCGCTTAAATCTCAAAATTTTGGAATAATTGGAGTTTGCATATACATAATGTTTGGAATCCTCACTTTAAAAAATATATTTTATGTCTTGAAAGGCTCCAAAGAAGAATTACAACAATGCCATCTGAACGTCGATCACTACATTATCATGAAAGATTGAAGGGACTGAATCTCTAGAGCAACATTGGAGACGAGGAGATTAAGAGGTGATTTAATTGAAGTATTCAAAATAATAAATAATCATTATTCATGTAAAATGACCAACCTCATTATGTTCAATGAGAACCCTCATCTTAGACAGCGGTCGCCAACAGGTGGTCCGCGGACCACTGGTGGTCCGTGAGAGAATTTTGGTGGTCCGAATTTTTCATAATCATCAAGCTTATCTTATCTACATTGTATATGTACATATATATGCAGTATCGTCATCATATTCAGCCGTTCACCATCCACTGCTGGATAAAGGCCTCTCCAATCCTCTTCAATTCCTGTTTGTCTTGAGCAATCTGCATCCAATTGACCCATTCTTCTCAATTCATCAGCCCATCTACCACTCGGTCTAACTTGCTTTCTTTCACATCCTCTCGGATACCATTCCAGTATTTCTCGCGTCCATCTGCCATCCATTCGACTTCGACTTTTTCACACGTTCTGCTATATCTGCCACTTTGGTCATACTTATTACCCATGTATTCCTCTTACGATCTCTTTTTGTTATACCGAGTATACATCTTTCAATGCTACTCTGTGTGCACTGGATCTTACGTAGCATTCTTGAATTTAGCATCCAAGTTTCACATCCATACGTCATAACTGGCGGTAAGCATTGGTCGTATGCCCTCTTTTTCAGCATAGCGGAATGTTGGATTTAAAAACAATGTTCATTTATCCTAGTTCTTTGGTGAATACCCAAACATGTATGTAATTGAAAACTTAAAAATTAACAGAAAACACTTTTTCAAAACATAAAATCAGTTTTTGGCAGTTTTCTGTATATGGCAAACTGGCAGTTTTCACAATGAATTATGAATATATCGTTTATTTATTATAATTTTTCTATCACTATAAGGTGATATCCAACTTTTTGCAAATAACTTGGAGTGCACATACAAGTGTAATTACCATTTCATATTTAGAATGATATTTTTATGGAAAAAAATCATGGTAGTGGTCCGCGGTATTCGAGATTTTGAGTTTAGTGGTCTGCGAGGTCCGAAAGGTTGGGTAAAAAATAGTGGGTGTTTGTAACTCTTTAATATATGGACCATTATTCATTTTAATTTTGGTATTATTTTTATTTTAATTTTGTTCAATTTTGGCAATACTGTCCCCCCTTCCTTTTTTTTCATTTATAATATTTATTTATTTATTTAATAATTACATGGAGAGGCGGCATAGCCGATAGGCCCATGGGGTTTGGTTTTAGTTAAAAATCAAAAAAAAAAAAAAAAACAGTATTATAAATGAAAAAAGAAAGAATGAGAGGACAGTATTGCCAAATTTGAACAGTAAAAAAAAAAATAAAAATAAAATAAAAAAAAAAAAAAAAAAAAAAAATAGTAACAAAAAAAAAAAAATAAAAAAAAAATAGAGATAAAAAAAATAAAAGAATAAGAAAAACAAACAAAATAAAAAAATAAAAACAAAAAAAAAAAATAAATAAAAACAAAAATAAAATGAATAATGGTCCATTTATTAAAGAATTACAAATATCCATTGTTTTTTTAAGAATAAATCTAGCTGATTTTTTATATAAATTAACATTTTTTTGAAGTGACTATTGAATGTGGAAGACTATTCCAAACTTGAACCACTCTATTTGAAAAGAATGAATCTCTAACAATCTTATTTGATTTTTTTTTTTGGAGTCTAAGAGTATGACCTCTTAGATGAGGGTTCTCATTGAACATAATGAGGTTGGTCATATTGTTTTTTATTTTTTTTCTTGTTAACTGATACCAAACCCCACGGGCCTATCGGCTATACCGCCTTTCCGTGTAATTATTAAATAAATAAATTAATTAAAAAATGGACAATACAACATCCCAAAATTGACCAGTGTGTATACAAACACTGTAATCAGCACACGGCACGATCGAAACCACACACATTCCTAACAATAATTTTCCGAACCAGCATCCGACGAAGCGTCGCGACGCTCTACGTATTTCGCACATTTCCCGTAACGTCAATAAGTCGCCACCGTCGTCGGGCAAATTCGCACAAACTCGGCTAAAATCGGCCATACTCGTGCGCCGTCGCCAAATCGAGCCATCGTAGAACACTTCGACCTCCCAGTCATCTACGAGCCGTAGAACCGGAAACACCATGTTCGAACTAACTGTGACCGGAAGTGGCACAAAACGTACACAAACATACATCAGGATAAGCCAAGGTGCACCCAAGTGACACGGTCGCAACTAAAAATCAAACGACACGCTTATAAACACACCACAGACAAAAGTGAACGTTTTACCATATAAAATAAAGTTAAAAAAAAAACAAAACCAATTAACCGGTGTGTACAATACAACTACGAGTGGTAACTCGACGAGAGAATAGTTGCTCTTACGTTGTAACAACAGTGTCGTGAATACGTAATGCTGGCGGGCTTAAGCCGTCGTGTCTTATATATATATATATATATATGTATTTTGTGACCGTCTCTAGCCCTTAAAAGAAGCCCTAAAAACCCTCACACTTTTCAGGGTGATTTGTGTACGTACATAGAGTAGACACTTGAAGTGAAACGATAAGTGCTTTTAATGGGTCGTCGGCAAATACGACCTGTAACGCGACGTTTGCTCTCGTAAAAGTGTTTGTTGCCCGGTAGTGTCGTGCGTTTATATGTAAATGTATTCGGCAGTTTAAAAGGGAATAAAGTTTAAAAAAGTAATAAAATGTATACGAATACAGGACGCTTTTGATCGTCGGTGTGTTTCGTTTTTTTGTGTTTGTTTATATGTGTCGGAATAGTATGCAAGATTGCCACAGCGAGCCGTTCGATCGTTCGAGATGTTGGAAATGAGGTATATTATTGTTTGTTTTTAATGCCTGTTGGTTTTATGCAAAATTACTGTCATACAAATTGTTATCTCCGAATTCGCTATAATACGCTGTTTATCTATAATTTTCTTTCACATGCTAATATCGACTTGTTATTTCCGAATTCAATATGAAACGCTGTTTATCTATAATTTTATTTCGCATGCTCTAATATCGACATAAAAAAATGATCCATTTGTCAAAAAACACCATATCAATAGAAAGAAGATGGAATATAAACTTAAAAAATTATTTTATTCTTATAAATGTACCTCGCTGACGATATAGTTATAGTTGCATGTAACTCAGTAGATTTACAAAATAGGTTAACAGAATTAAGCAACGAGAGTATGAAAGTAGGCCTAAAAATTCATTTTAATAAAACTAAAATTATGTATCATGAATTTTGCACGCAAAACGTAGTCACAGTAGATAACCATATTGTAGAGATAATTGATAGTTATTTATACCTAGGGCAGTTGGTGAATATGACTGGATGTAAAGAAGAAGAAATAAAACGAAGAATGAAACTAGGATGGAGTGCTTTTGGAAGAATGAACATAGTTTTTAAATCCAAAATTCCGCTATGCTTAAAAAATAAGGCATACGACCAACGCGTACTGCCAGTTATGACGTATGGGTGTGAAACTTGGACGCTAAATTCAAGAATGCTACGAAAGATCCAGTGCACACAGAGAAGCATGGAAAGATGTATGCTTGGCATTACAAGAAGAGATCGCAAAAGGAATACATGGGTAAGAAGTATGACCAAAGTGGCAGATATAGCAGTAAGGGTGAAAAAGTTGAAGTGGCAATGGGCTGAACACATAGCAAGAAGAATGGATGGCAGATGGACGCGGGAAGTACTGGAATGGTATCCGAGAGGATGTGAGAGAAAGCAAGGTAGACCGAGTGGAAGATGGGTTGATGAATTGAGAAGAATGTGTGGAGTCAAGTGGATGCAGATTGCCCAAGACAGACAAGAATGGAAGAGGATTGGAGAGGCCTTCATCCAGCAGTGGATGGTGAACGGCTGAAAATGATGATGATGATGATGAAATGTACCATATCAGTTGCGGAGATATAATTTTTTAAGCAAACAGGACCGTTATTTTTAACAATACTGCATTTATGTACATATGTGTATATGTAAGTTGTGGTATAAAATAGTTGAAAAATCTGTATTTTTTCAACGATGCAGTCTACATATGTACATACATTAAAATTGATTATTGTCGTATGCACGTTTTAAAAAAAAAATATATTCTCAAAGCACGTGCATACTTTAAAGTGACGCAATTTTATTATTCTTTGAGAGACTGGAAAATTGCGACAATGCTCATTCATTATTTCGCTAATACCTTAAAACTCCCGAAAGTAAGTATCGCAGAGTTTCTTTTGAATACATTCTGCCTTATTTCGCTTCTGCGTTCATAATTAAATAGCTTCGTACGTGAGCGCTTGAATTTTTACACATTTTCCGATGCAAAATCACACATTTGATGATATAAGCTGCCGCATAAAATAATACGATTCAAAAGTACATTATTTTTATCGTCGATGAAAATCGCGCGTACGTACATACATACCTATATATGTATGTATACAAGTACATGCTACATACATACAAGGCACGCTGAGTAAAATCGATTGGAAAAAGTCTCACCAGAACGTTGTTGGCATTCAAAAGCTCGCTCGTTTCTGAAAAAAAAAGCTCTTCCAGATCGGTCTGCGAAATAAATAAAAAACAGAACAAATAAAAGTTGGCGTTATCGCAGGCCCGATTGTTGTTTAATTGCTGCGTAACGCACACTCGCAGGACATCAATCTATTTAATGTCCTGCGAAGCCGAGTCCTCACGCGAAATTCGCAGAGCCAAATAAAGCAAGTAAAGCCCACGTTCCAGAGGCTCTCAAAGGGTACGTAAAAAGGACGAAAGAAAGAGTGGCTTTCGTCCCTTTTTCGCATGTTACGGTTTCGCGAATCGAGCGCTCCTTTTTCCATCCCCGTATCCGGTTTTTAAAGCTCTCATAGTCGCCATATCGAAAGAGTTATGACCTTTCTTATCGTTTATTTATATATATATTTCTTTCTTATTTCGCTCATTCCATTCTAAAGGGGCGTTTTTTTTTTTTTTTTATTATTTCGTAGTAGACAAACTTACGTAAGAACGTTTCAAATTTAAATCCACTATAATATTGAAATTTCTACACTCCGACATCAAATTGTATTATAAAACGAAGCCAGAATTATTTTAATGTAATTTTTATCAAACAATGCCGGTTCGTACAAATATGTATAATAGAAGACGCTTCATTGCAATTAATTGTAAATTCATTTTATTTAGCATCTTCAAGGTCATTTAATTGAAATTTATCGTTTAGTACAGTGGTCGGGAACCTTTTTCGAGCTAAGAACCAAATTAGGAAAAAGCGTGCAAAGCTTGGAAGCCGCAAGATATTATTTTCGGATTATATAATACAGTCGTCGGAAACTGTACAAAATGTTGACACACAGTTTACACAACATCAAAATGAATCCTATTTCTACAACCTCATGGATATAATTGATCTTTATAATACTTTTAAGTTTTACACTGTCGTACGTTAATAAATATCACGAGGATAACGTATTTCTTACATTTCATGAATAATTAATGAATTTAATTTAATTTTGAATGTATAATTCGAAAATAATACGTTACGGCTCCCGAGCCTACCAATTTTGCAAGATCTTCCCTAATTTGGCTCGAAAAAGGTTCCCGACCACTGATATAATATATTCCAAATTTAATTGTTACTCATTTATGAAATGGCTAGCTGTAAGAGATAAGCTATCTTCGTGATGTTTCTTAATGTTCGACAGTTTATTACTAAAAACTATTATTATTTTATAGCTATGAAGTTATGGAAATGGGATTCATTTTGATTTCGTGTAAAATGTGCGTCAACGTTTTGTGTTTCACGCAAAACGTTGGATGACAGGCAGGCAGAGACCCGCAGGCTTTCACACAAAGAGCCGCATGCGGCTCCGGAGCCGCTGGCTTAGTATATAACTATTTCATATACACCTTTAACATATTTTAGGCAAAGTGTGAAATTCCTGGACATTTTAAACAATGACCCAAAGGGGCCAGAAAGAGTACAAGATTTACTCCAGTAACAGTACCTACATACATACATATGTATGTATTTTATGTATTAGTAGGATTAGCTGGTCAGACTTGGTGAGATAAAAAATGATGCGCACGGCAAAATTAATCAATTTAATACTTTGTACACTGCGAGGGTTTCGCACAATACCTGTAACGTATCTACATAAAATATACGAACCGTATACTAGTGTACATACATATGTACATACAAGAAAAAATACATTTTTTCGAACTTGTATAAATGAGTTGCCTAGTTCCAAATCCCGATAAGTCCACAATATATAAAAAAAAAAAGGATAAAATATTTTCTGGTTCTAAGAATGTTTTCAAACGATGTCTTATACTTGAATTATTCCAAATACCGCCAAGTGCGCCGTAAAAAAATATTGAAAATCAGTATTAGTTCCAAAAACCGACAATTGCACTATGATTAAAGCTGATAAAAGTCATATTTAGAAACAAACAACGATAAGTCCATGTTTCTAAATTCAATATTTTTACTTTATCCTAATCGGATAAAGTATTGTGATCGTGCGAAAATTCGACCTCGAGATTTTGACTGATTTGTATCAGGTATCATCCCCTGATCACGTTTTCATGATTTCTAAAAAATGTTTGTATGTCTGTATTGTGTACTTATGTGTGTGTGTGTCTGTATGCGTGTTTTCTCCGAAACTGTCAAGTCTATCAAGCTGAAATTTCATATCTATTATTTCTACGTAAGGTGTAAGAGCCATAACGAATTTGGTCAACATCAGTGAACCGGAAGTAGGGTTTTTTTCTTGTAGTGTAGAAAATTCTAAAATTCTTTTACCGCAGAATATTTCCGAATCTGCCCCATCGATCAAGTTGAAATTTCATATCTATAGTTTTCACGTTAGCCTTAAGAGATACTGTGATTTTGGTCAAAATCCGTCTGACAGAAGTGGCAGTTTACTCTTGAACGATTTTTTTTTTTTTTTTATTTTTCGGCCTTTTAAATATGTACTATCGTCACAATATTATAATCTTGTACTCCTGAGTAAAATTGCTAGTTACGAAAAAATAAATCATTAAAATCAGTCAACCGGAAGTAGGGTTTTTTTTTTGTCGAAAAGTTTACCACAGAATATTTCAGAAACTGCCCTATTGATCAAGTGGAAAATTTATATTTATAATTATCATATAAAATTTAAGAGTTGATAAAGTTTTGATTAAAATCCGCCGACCGGAAGTGGTAGTTTTTCTTATTTGAATATATGCCGAAGATCGTATTTTATATACGCGCGCGCACTCAACACAGTCATTTCATGATATGTACATATGTATGTATTTTGATTGGTGTGGTGGTGGTGTATGCGTTTTATTTACTTACGTACTTAAATTAATTTCGTTACTCTTTGTATTCCTCAAATATATGGATAAAGTCATGGGTTGGCTACACCCGAATTTTTTTTAATATCAACAAAATTAAGTTTAAATCAGTTTAAACGCCATCAAGCAAATAAGTCTGTAGCAGAAAAACCGCGTTTGCGAACAAGTGTGAGTGTTATGGACTTATCGGGATTTGGAACTAGGCGACTCAAATATATGTAGGTATACTTATACAATGACGACATAACGTATCCTGGGAAAATTCTAAAAATGAACAGACATTATTTTACAAAATCAACACATTCTTATGTCTATGTACATACAAAATAATAAAAAAAAAAAACAGCTTTTTCCAGTAAACACAGTGTTTTTTAAGAGAGCTTTGCTCGAAGGCAAACTACAATTCAATGGCGCGCGTGTTTACGCGAGTAATCATCGCCGACGATTTTCCGATAGTTTACGACCAGGTAGGTGGGTAACTACGCTACCGGTCGAACCGGTTAACTTTAACCGATCGTACGGTTAGCTTAACGACATTTGTTTCCGTAATTACACACGCCGAGCCCATAGTGCGTTTCGGGGTAGCTGGCTGGCCGTTTACAAGCCGATAGTTTGGGTCGCGATCGGGTCGTGATCGGGGTCGTAGCAGATGTCAACCTTTGGCATGGGTCGCTGCATGCGAAACGCGAAAAGGTTCCGCAAAATTGAGCAAAATCTCTTTATATATATACATATGTATATCTCTTTCGCAATCGAATTAATGTAAATTGAATAACACGCGAATTAACCCGAGCTGAACTATCCTCGGGGCTATAATAGTTCACCCATCTGTATAATGTGTTACAGGCAAAGTGTGAAATCCTCACATTGTATAAAATGTATTTGAGATAGAACGAGTATTTCCCAAAAAAAAAAATCTATATTACAGTCAAAGCGCAAAATCTTCGCATTGAACGAAATTTCCATCCATTTTATTATATGCACAGTGCGTTTAAGGTAAATTATGAAATAATAAATCAATTTTTCTGTCCAATTCATTTTTTACTACGCTAATCTTATCCACTTGATTCTGATGAACGATTATTTCAATCAGTTTTTGCCATGCAGTTTTTATTAAACGTGAGGTTTTCATTTTCCGAAAAAAATATACTTATATTTCATTTCCGTTTTACAAATTGGGCATTGTATACAACATGAAATTTCACACTTGTCAAATAAACAATATAAACATAACATATCAAATTGTTTAGATCGGCGGTCGGGAACCGGCGGCTCCGGAGCCGCATGCGGCTCTTTGTATGAAAATCTGCGGCTCTCATGCGGATCTCGGCGGATTCATGGTTATAAAAACTTTCAGATTAAACTTTATAATACATTTTAGTAATAAACTATCATGAAGATAACTCATTTTCTTAGCAATGAATGTAATAAATGAGCAACGTTTAATTTAATTTTGCATATATGTATGTATAATTTGAAAGTGATATGTTGCGGCTCCCAAATTTTATCAATTTTGCAAGGTTTTCCCTAATATGGCTCTTAGCTCGAAAAAGGTTCCCAACCACTGGTTTAGATCCTATTTCATTGTGACTATTGACTCTTACGAATTGAGTTATACAATAAAATATTAACAGTTGAATGATTAAATTATATAACAATTTATTCATTTAATTTAATTGAAATTGTCTTGTTTTATAGCCCCAAAGATAGTGTCGGAAAACATGTAACAAATTTGATCCTATGTATAATAATGCGTAATAGAGTTTTATTATAAATATTTTATTGGTATAAATTAGTTAAATCCTTTACTCAATTGTACAACATATTGTTCGCAATGATAAAATCTCATTTTACAAATCGTAAAATAGCGTCGTAAATTGATTTTAACGTCTCGTCGTTAACTTTTTAAAGTTTTATTACGCTGCGATTGCGATCGCTTAAATTTAACGACGAATTTTCCATTATAAGGATAATAGTCTAATACCCATAAAGTCCGTGCGAAATTTTCATATGTTGTTAGTCGTTTGGTTTATTTATGCATGTGTGTTGGCAAAAGTTAATAGCATAATGGTCGCGGTTAACACGCGCATGGGTGTACTATCATAGACATCATCAATCGTGTGTATGTAATTGATGATATCATCCGTGTGATATCATTCTGTATATTATTTTAGTACACGTGTAAATATAAAAATGTCATAATACATGAGTCATCGTCCGCTTTACATACGACACTAACTTATTCAACAACATGATATGTACTCATCGTTTTTTAACGGTGAATTTAAATAATACATTACATGGTAAATTTAAATATTTATACTCAATAATATTTTCATCCATTGGTGTTGTTTTCAAAAGTATATATTACCGAAACGGAAAAAAAACAGAAAGATTTTAAAGTACACATTATCGTCTTTTTAACGATATGATGATTTTTTGCAAACAAATTCTAATGTTGCCAAAATTAGTACTGAAAAAATGTACAGAAAAACGATTTTCACAAGGGAATTTCAAACTTTTTTTTTGTTTCAAAGTTTTAGAGCACATATCGTACCCTAGCTTAAAAAGTACACAACTCAAAAAACGTGATTTTCGAGTTATTACCATGAATGAGCTAAGTAAACACTACTCTATCAATCATCAAACGTGAATTAACATAATTTTATCGTCTGATTGGTCAATAACACTGTTCGACACGAGAAATGTTTCCGAGACGAGATATGACTTTTCTTATAGATCTATGCCCAGTGAACACGAATCTGGTAATAAGAAAATGTTGATTGGCTCGAGATTCGGAGATATATGTGTTTTTTAAATCACGCGATTTTTCTATTTCTTGGTGTTGTTCGTTCGATGTCTCAAAATCGGTAAATTTTTTGTTCAAAATGAATATTGAAATCTATAGTCGGGTATTTTATCTTTCATTTTTAGTACTTTTCAGCTTTCAGATCTTTCTAAGTAGTCAAAAGTCAAAAGTATGTATTTTCACTTGGGATTTTTTCCCACTGTTAATACTATTTTATATTGAGTATTTTCTATTGAAACACGTTTATTTGGGATAGTGTTCTGGCCCCACTATTTTTTGTTTTCGTGTTCACTGGGCATATGTAGATCTATAAGAAAAGTCATATCTCGTCTCGGAAACATTTTAAAAGTCGTCATTTGTCGAACAGTGTAATTTTTAGCAAAGTTGAAAAATTGAAAAATTTCTATGTTTTACAACATTGTTGAAATGGTTTGTTCCATTTATTGAAAGAAAAACTTAATTTTTTGAGTAGTGTCACTTTTGAAGCAAGGGCGCGATATGTTTCAAATTAAACAATTTATAATTAATTGTAATCATCTAATACTCTTCTACTGTTTAAAAAAGTTCGAAAATTCCCTTTATTTAATTCGTTTTTCCAGTATTTTGTTTTCACGCACAAATTTTTGCAGTAGTAATCATCCGTCTGGCAAAAACTACCATATTATTAAAAATAAGACGATATAAACTGTAAAATGTAATTTTTTTATGACCTCAGCCTAATTAGTTATGACATTGTCAACAAAACCTATTTTTTTAATTTGAAACTCCGCACATCATAACCATGTGTTCTGAATGAACATAATTTCATCGCATATGTTCGAGTATTAAAACAAACTCTAAATACAAATATGTATCAAAAACTAACCACAAGGTGAATATTCTATTACGGCCGCCATTGTGAACGAGCCACGATGGAAATCAGGTGAAAATCAAGTGAGAATAATAAACCGAAATTGGCTAATGAAGTTGAACGTGAATTGAACGTCGGCCGATGATGGAAAATTCAGTTTGGAAAATCGACGTCGGAAAATTGATTGTTATTCGGTTGCGTCGCTTTTGTGCAGAATTCCACACAACCAACGTCAAAATGGCACAAAACACGACCACGGTTATCTTTATGGCCACCGCTATGCGGTATCTAAATCATTATTTGGGAATATATTACCGCCAGCTAAATAGGTATATGTCGTAGATATGTGACGTTGTGGACAAACCGCTCTACGTGTGTAAAATTTTCAACGAAGCGTATAAAACTAAATTAGAAATTCATACCACATACATAAACTACATATATGTATATTACGGAGCATGGAGCTTTTGGAACATTTTTCATCTTATCCTTTGATATTCATCTTGCAATACTAGTCAATTTTACGACTTTCAAAGTATGTATATCTATATTCCAGTGGTCGGGAACCTTTTTCGAGCTAAGAGCCAAATCAGGGAAAACCCTTCAAAATTTGCAAGTAATGGAGACGCAACATACTATTTTCGGATGACATATTCAAAATTAAATTAAACGTTACTACTTTATGAAATTGATTACTGTAAGAAATAAGTTATCTTAGTGATATTTCTTAATGTTAGACAGTTTATTACTAAAGTATTTTATCTGAAAAACAATCTGAAAGCTTTTTATAGCCAGGAAGTTGTAGAAATCGGATTGGCCAAACGAGAGCCGCAGGTTTTCATACAAAGAGCCGCATGCGGATCCAGAGCCGCTGGTTCCCGGTCGCTGCTATATTCTATATACATATATCCCGGACAAATTAACTAATATCGCCTGATCTTGTGTAACTATTCGTTAAAAGTGTAAAAGTCTTTTTCTTCATGAATCTAATAATTTTTTTTTGTTTATACCAAATTCGATAAAAATTTTAATTCACTTAAAAGCTGAAAAATATTGTCGAAATTTTTGTGTATAGCTCGTCTTACCTTATATGTACATATGTACATACATAATTATTTTGTTTTTCATTTCTAGATTAAATCTAAACAAATTTTAAAGAAATTTTGTTTACTGATGTACATACATAGAATTAGCTTCTATATAATATTTTTGCGTTTCATATTAGTTTAAGATTATTTATAAATCGGAATTGACTCTCAAGGTCACCATGTTTTCAAGGTTTTCCATGTTTGAGATGTCTTAATAAAAATAAGCTCAAAATACATAAGTTTTATAACATTTTCTATAAATATGTATGTAAATTATTCCTAAATAAATGTAGCTAATATTTTGCTTGATTTTTAAATTCTATTATTCAAGCTCAGCTTTGGTATTTTTAATACCAAAAAAAATGTCTATTTTGATTACAAACAATGCCCTGGAAAAATAACAGGAAATTTCACTTGCAAATGTTGAACGAGCTTTTTCCGAGAAACTGGGTCGGGTTTGTTTACGCTTTTACGATCGTCCTAATAACAATAATAAGACGATTTTCTTTTTTGAAATTGCTCGATGCAAAATCCTCTGCTTCATATACGTCGTGATAATTAGCAGTTCAATTAATCAATATTGTCATACTTTTTTTTCTAGTGCGACATTAAGTAATTAAGTCACGTTCGTTTAATTTAATGAGAAAAATATCCACGTTAATAAATTTACAATGTATTTTAATAAAAGTTTTAATCTCAATAAAAACTTGTATCGTTTAGTGCGAATCTTCGAGATTACACAGTATCGAGTTTAAGTTGGCTTAATAGCACACGCAAAAGTTTTAGTTTTTAAGCGTAATTTGTAAAGGTTAATGAGGCACAATTTCTATCGTAAACTTGTGAATGGATCAACTCAATCTATCCTGAGGGTTTGCCAAGTTTTGAAACAATTATCTATTTGATCAAAATTGTCAAATAAAAATAATAAACTTTCAAAAGTGTTGAGAGTGATTACAAATGTTCATGTACAGTGTGTTCGAACAGACGCAATTTGGGTAATTTAATTCGTTTCTTTGTACTTTTTTCGTCGTAGAGCGAACCATTGAATAAAGGAAATTTCGAATAATTACACAATGAAGCTTTTGTTATTGCGCCAATCACACAATCTCGATTTCAATCGCAAAAAATACGGCCGTAAGTAAATTGGGCCAACGTAATACTGGTCTGCTAAACGTATTTCTTTTGCATTGGACTTTTGTAAAATGTAATCGAATATAAACACAAATCACAATACTTTATCCGATGTGGATAAAGTAAAAATTCATATACCTACTATGTACGTGTATAATTTCATAGCGATTTGTTACAATATATTGAAGAGAAATTACATTATATATTTCCCGAAGTACATTTGATATTCATATAGATAATATTTACATATGTACATACATACGTCTAGATCTCCTAATGATACGAATCAATTTAAAAACACAAAATTTACTACATATAATGTTTTTTGACACTTTTTATAAAAATTGCATAGAAATATTACCACAAGAAATTTTTAAATTATATTAGTCTTGTGTTTATTCGATCAGTTAAAAAAACTGTCAGTATTTTGAATGTATGGTTAGTATTAAGCATAAATGGTCAGTATTTATATAAAATTATCTGAATTATAGATCTACATATATATGTATGTATAGTCAGTATTTTTAATAAATGGTAAGTATCCGTTGTAAAAGTATTGACCGTTCACTATCAATGCTGAAGGTGAATTAATTAAACCTTTTATTATTTTTATGACAGTTTGCTTAAAAAAATACTGACCATTTATTGATAAAATAATCTCCTTACTATTAACAGTCAAGAACGACCGACATTCATTGAAAATTTGAACTGTAACTGTAACTCATAGTTATCACTATTATTACGCCACTCATACATATATGAACAATAAACACTCGTTCATTTTCAACTAGCAATTACTAAAGTTATAATATAAATCAGTGGTCGGGAACCTTTTTCAAGCTAAGGACCAAATTAAGGATAACCTTGCAAAATTGGTAAGCTAAATTTATTCAAAATTAAATTAAAGAGATAGCTGTAAGAAAAAAAGTATCTTCATGAAATTTTTTTATGTTCGACAGTTTATTACTAAAAAGCATTACAAACTTTTACCTGAAAAACGATCTTATAGCTATTTTATAGCCGTGAAGTTATGGAAATATGTAGGATTTATTTTGATTTTGTCTAAATTGTGTGTCAATGTTTTGTGTTTCGCGCAAAACGTTGGATGACAGGAGAGCTGCAGGTTTCCATACAAAGAGCCGCATGCGGCTCCGGAGCCGCCGGTCCCCGACCGCTGATATATAGGTAGATCGTCAAAACATTTACAAAGACGTCTCTACACAGTTTACTTACTTATATATACGACAGAGTTTTTTTTTAATATTTATTATTTACTCGGAAACAGAATATTTAGTATTTAAATTCTCAGTTAAATAACAAAACCTTTCTTTGACGGATCAAATTCATTCTAAGGAAATTTTATACTTACCATTTAAATACATATCTATACATATAAAACTCTATGTACTATGTAAAAGCTCTATGTTTAAAAAAAATGACTAAATTGACCAAGGGCGATAGAGTATAGCGTTAGCGTGATTACTCTCGAGCTTGCGGTCCTGGGTTCGATCCCCCACTCTTTCTGGTTTTTTAATTATTTTTCCTCAACGAGTGTTATCAGCAGACAGACGGATTTCGGCTAATATATATATAATATATAATACATGACTCGCCATTCAAATTTTATCCAAGTAGTTTTAATGGATTAAAACTATTACATAAATGTACATATGTAATGTAAGCCTTAATTTTTATTCTGTTTCATAAGATTTATGATAATTTTTCCATTGCTAACAATTCAGATTAGCATAGTTTTTGTACCTGTACGAAAATTTTACGTAATTCAACATTAAAAATACAATTGTACTGTAAAGTGTTTAATTATGATACCGCTAATTTCATTTCGTATTATTCTACTGCTACTTTTTACAAAGCATCAATACTCGTAAATAATATTTTGATGTTCTATTCATAAAATATTTACAACACAACATAATATAATGTTGTTTATTAATCAAACCCCGAAAATCTTTGTGTGTATTTTGTATTCAAATTGGTATCAAACAAATAACATTATTTTCAATACAGTATTATATTTCAATCTCGTGCTTTAACATTTTTGAATTTTTACTTTATCCTATTCGGATAAAGTATTGTGATCGTGCGACAATTCGATCTCGAGATTTTGACTGATTTGGATCAAGTATCATCCCGTGATCACGTTTTCATGATTTCTGGAAAATTTCTGTATGTCTGCGTACTTTGTCTGTGTGTTTTCTCCGAAACTGTCAAGTCTATCAAGCTGAAATTTCATATCAATTATTTTCACGGCTATTGTACATATACATATATAATGCTGGACTATTTAGCGTCTAAACACCAAACCGTTTTAGACATGACTTAGTTTTGACAGCACCGAGTCAAGTTCAAAAACACTTTCGATGGTCAGACGAAGACGTTCGTTTTTGATTTTGCACGGATCCTTAACAAACATATCGCGACACGTTCCGCCACTTATCTCGTCCTTGTCTCTTAGGGCCACGTCATCCCTCGTCAGGACACGTCCTTCCCAGAAGACAAAGCACGTCCACCAGGAGACAGACCTTTGATGTCACGAATCGCTTTGATCAAGACATCCCCAAATTAGTTGGCTCGGGGACTTTGAGCCAAATCCTCGAGCTTCTGAATGCCCGCAGACTTCCTTGATAATTTTCCTAGCGGCCGGTTCGGTTTCCTTTTGTGTGCGGGATAATCTAATTTCAAACCGCATCCGCCGCGAACGGCTACCGAAATATACCAAATTTTAATATCATATTGTGTATGTCATAGTTTAAATTTACAAATACCGCAAAATTATACACCCGAATGCGAATTAACTGGAATAGAACGCGCCGTTTAATTAGTTCTAAAAGGTTATTCGGTATTATTGAGGTTGTAATCGTTGTACGACTACAAATTGAGGTCGCCATAATTAGTATTATAAAACCACAATGATTACTAGGAGAATGTATTAAATTGTATTTAGAAACGAAACAAAACTTAACGCATGAGAATTGACAGCTTGGTACCATACATATACATTCTATATATAATAGCCGAAATCCGTCTATCTGTCTGTATGTCTGTCTATCTGCTGATAACGCTCGCTGAGGAAAAATTGGGAAAAAACTTGGCAGCACGAGTGGGTGGGGTTTGAACCCACGACCTCAGGCTCAAGAGGTATCGCGCTAACGCTCAATCTATCGCCCTTCCATGATTTTGTCCTTTTAAACATTACCTATAGTTAAAATAAATAGGAAATGAGGAAAAATAATTAAAATACCAGAATGAGTGGGGTTCGAACTCGGAACGACAAGTCGGTAGCTGAGAACGCTGACGCCATCAGCTACGGCCAATTGCTAAAAGGGTCCTTTTTTTTTTAAATATTACCTATATTACCTACATACCTACCTACTTACCTATTATTATATACATATGTATATATAATAAATAATAATTATAATATAATAAAAATAAAACTGGGTATTAATTAAATTATCGAAATTGTCGTTACCGTTGGATCAATCAGATGGCGCTTTATAAACTATTATTTTTTTTTATTACAACTCACTTACAAAATCACTTACAAAATAGCAGAATATAAAATAATTAATAATTATAATATAAATAGTAAAGTAAAAAATTTTTTTTGAGTGGCGTTCATCGATAGCGTTCAATTAGTGGGGATTGCTATAATACATAGATGGAGCGATAAAACTTTTTTTTTTTGTTTTTTCGATCAATTAGCGAGGATCTCTATTAAAAATGCGCTTTACGTAATTTAAAATTCAGCGGGCGTTGATATTCAACGGGCTTACACTAGTATATGTATAATAGCCCTATTCCGTCTGTGTGTATGTGTCTGTCTGTCTGCTGATAACGCTCGCCGACGTAAATAATTTAAAAAAAAAACCAGAATGTCGCGTGAGTGGGATTTGAACCCGGGGTATCACTGATTCTGAACTGAGCGCTTACGCGGTGAGCCAAACCAGATGCTAAACTAGATGCTAAAACTTTGTTAAATTGTTACGTTTTTGTTATTTCAAAGCATATACAAAAATTATAAAAACTATTAAATAATAGCTGAAATCCGTCTGTCTGCTGATAACGCTCGTCTCGGTAAATAATTAAAAACCAGAACGTCATGCAAGTGGAATTTGAACCCGGTATCACCAGTTCGGGACAGTGAGCGCTTACGCTGTGATCCAAACTAGATAATAACGGGCCTGCTTCAATTTGACTATATAATATCTTAATAGGCTCGCGACTTTGCTAAATTGTTACGTTGTTATTATAACGCGCCATCTATGAAACAACTAAAAAAGCTATTAAATTTAATATTATTTTTCAGTACGGGTGATGAGAAAACGCTCCGTTGATATTCAACGGTTTTACACTAGTTATATATAGAATAGCCGAAATCCGTCTGTCTGTCTGCTGATAACGCTCGTCTCGGTAAATAATTAAAAACCAGAGCGTCGCGCGAGTGAGATATAAACCCAGTATTACTGGTTCAGAACATTGAGCGCTTACGCTGTGATCCAAACAGAGGTGATGACGGGCCTGCCGCAATTTGACAATATAAATTATTAATAGGCTCGCGACTTTGCTAAATTGTTACGTTGTTTTATCATAACGCGCCATCTATGCAACAACTATAAAAGCTATTAAATTTAATATTATTCTTCAGTACGGGTGATGAGAAAGCGCTCCGTTGATGTTCAACGGGCTTACACTTGTATTTTTAATATTAACGTGTAAATAGTGTGTGTAAAAAATTGATTTGATATTTTTCTTTTCATTTTTGATTGAAAGCAAATATATTTTTAGATGCTTTGAAAGTGTTTCTGAAGAAATTGGAATTTCATGTTAAATAAAAAGCAAAGTCAGACTTTATATCGAAGAGAAATTTATCAAATGTTATTAACATCTCATTTTACGATTTGTACGAAAAGTATATGGAATTTTAATTGTATAAATTAATTTCAAACGCTTTGCACGCGTGAGTTCGTGATGTTTTTATTATTTTTAATCCTTCAATGCTTTATTAAGTTAATTAATTTATTTCTCGGAAATCTTGTATGAAAAATTTCCTTTTGGAATTGGTGTGGTCTTTTTTGCATTAACTTGAAATTTCATTACGTATATTACGTGTCGATTTTTTTTTTTTATTCAAGACCTCTAACAATGTTACGTTTTGACATTGAACGGCACGCAATGCTGTGTGCGCGCGCGAGGCAAAGTGGCATTTTATTAATTAATTTTGAAATATTACAATTTCGTATTAACGAGAAATTACGAGTGCGATAAATTAGCAATGCGTTGTTGAATTTATTAAAATTTTACTACGTGGAAATTAGGGTAAAATTAACGACTAGTTGGCGTGAGTTTGTGCGAGACAAGATTCACTTACAGTTTTATACGTTAGTTTTGCAACTGCGTGTTGAATATTTTAACTGTTTATTTGTGTTAGAGATTGTGATGCATAATTTATAGAAATATAATAAGGTAAACACGTCAGAATGGAGTAATTTCGAATGTTGTTATATCGACTTGCGAGTTGATACAATTTATTTCCATACAGACTATCATAATGGCCGAGACATCAACGCTTCCCTTTCGAGGTGTACATTCGTTACCATAACGAAACAATTCCACAAGTCGATTAACCTACTTACAAAGATCACGTCAACGGCTAATTATTGCAAATTTACCCATTTGCATAATTAACTTTGACGGAGTTGTCGACGAGAAAAATTATCCCACTCCGCTCTATGTACAGCGTTGCCAAAAAAATCACAATACTTTATCCGATTAGGATAAAGTAAAAACGGTACCGCTATTAAAAATCTACATCTCCAGAACCAATAACGATACGACGATGAAAATAATAACATTTTAAGTACTATTAATATACTAATAAAATTGTGAAAATTATTTTGAAAATCTACGCTTTAAAACTAATAGAAAAAACGCATTTTAAAGGGGAATTTTATACAATTATATTCAAATTTTTCCGTTGTTTTTTTTTAACACAGTATTTAATAATAACAACTATTGAGAGTTATACATATTCCTATTTACTCTCCGTTTGTATTTTATTACTTAAAAGTAATAAAATAAAAGGAAAATATTATTAAATTTGTACGAAATTCTTTTGTAATGGGTTTTTCTGTATTTTTTTTAAAAAGTTCTAGGTTTGACATTTTGCAAAAATTACCATACAATTAAAAAGAAGACAGTGTAACATTAAAACAATTATATTTTCATTGGTTTTGGCTATGCAATTTTTTTAATGTAGCGCTGGTTTTTAATAAATCTTTTTAAAAATCATCACGACAAGTTTTTGAATATAAATGGATTTTTTTAATCCTTCAAATTAATATAAATGACCAAATAAATAAAAATTCTACGTACAAATTGTTATGCCCCCCATTCCATGTCTTTTTAAATAAATACTTGAAACAAAAAGGGTGCTATCACACTTTCGGCGAGAGAAACCGAATTTTTTTCAATTAATATTTTAAAAGCAGCACTTCTTGAATATTCAGAATGTTTTCGTTCTCGATAACAAAGCGTTTTTAGGGTCGATTTTTGCGTTTAATTTTTCTGCTCTAGATATGTGGCGTGTCGCGAGTGCGTGTCACTTTGAATTTCGCTTCGGTGAAAATGTGTATTTTTTTCCCACACACACACACACACTAATACATTCAAAGTTTAAGTATGCCTACTTAAGAGTATATATGTATGTATGTACGTACGGAATATTAATAACGTGCCGTTGGAAAATATTTCGAAGAAAACTTACGGCATGAAAGCTTTCATATTATGAAAGCCTCTTTGCGTTGCGCGCTCTGTGAAATATGAGCGAACATTTTCGTTTTCAATCAATCACCCCTCTAGACCTCAACCCAGACTCTCCCCCTTCTCTAAAGGTAGAAAAACTATACGACATTGCCTCCATATTATATATACTTCGTATTTGTGTGTGTGTGAGAAAGTGAAGATTTTCTTGTGTTTTTCTTGAGCTTTTGTGCGTGTGAATGAGTGGAAATTGGGTACGCGTAAAACGAGCTTTGTCGCAAATGAAATCGTAACACTTTGACATTTGAAAATTCGCCTTCGAGTGATTTGTTCGATGACAAACGTACTTAAGCCATTTTTTTCTATGATTGAAAATGAAATTGCAGGTCAAAATGTGATGTATAGATTTATTTTTTAATATGAAAGAAATATTTTTAATTTCACCATTCCATTTAACTCTACTTTCTTTACCTTCTATAAATTAACAGAAAATCACACAATTTTGTAAATACTGATCTAGTCACTTTAAGAATTTCAATTAACTTTGATTGTACCGAATGTATGTCGGTAATAAAATTAGCATAATGTTTCTTAACAAATTTAATTAGCTAAGATAATGTTAGGTAAATTGAATTAAAATCATGTGAACTTGAAACTTGAATAAAATAACATTCATGTTGTATCTACGAACTAAGCTCCACTTCAATCTTCCTTGACACGTTTAATATCTATGAATTATAAACCAAACATTCAAAAAAACTTTTGCATATCTAATTAATTCAAATTTATAACGAGGTCATCCAAAATGCCATTTCTCTAGTATTTCGTTTAAATACATGTAATCGTGACAAACGTAAAAGTTTCTATCCGGACATGACCCTATTTATTTCCAGGCCCGCTCCAAAGCCTCAAATAACGTTCAACTTCCTGCCTTAAGCTGCCTAATTCTAAAGTTCTCAAATAGTTGCCGGTTATTAATAACGTTGTCACACTGATTGATCGAAACTATCCGACCTACATACACATACATATATGTATGTACCAAATTCTAATGTATATACAAATGAAAACGTAAATATAACGTAGGTAATATTTTGCAACTGGATATTAATTATAATGTGTATCTTCTACGAAGGAAAGCAGGTCGATTAGCCTCGAAAAATGTTAAGGCTGTGTATTATAGAATAGGCCTAAAGGCAAATACTGGCTTTCTACGTTGTACCGTGTGATTTTTCATACAAGATAACGGTGTTTATTTGCGCGCGTAGTCGTAAAGTTATATTTGAACTAACTTATACTCAAACAACATTCAAAGTCTGAAAACTTTGCGGAAACACACGCAAGCGTGTTTAAGGTAAAATGACAAGTGTAAGTACGGAAAATGTTCAAAGTCGTCGCTCGAGTAGTACATTCTACAAGAAAGATTTTCATTTGAATTTACGCATCATACGCATTTTTTTTTTCGTTTAAAAAAAATAGCCAAGAATTAGTGTCGACGATTATAAAAATGCTAATCGACTTTTGAAGAACGAAATACAAAGCGGTAAAAATATCAACACTGTTCAATAAATACGTAATATTTGATTAAGTGTTACGTTCAATCGATTGGTTGAATCAATTGATAATCTGTCTTAATTTTTTTTTATTTGATTTGGAAAAAGTATAATGTGTATCAAATTTGATTATCTATGCAGATTTAATCAGATGAATCAACATCGATTCATTATCGTTGTTTTACATATATTTAAATGAGTGCAAATATGATCAAATGAATCAATAGAGAACTACGTACATACATACGTACATACATAGTACGAGCCATGTTTGAAAATTTCATACAATTTGATTTGCCTATAATTTCATATCAGTTTGTAATTATTCTAAATAATATGAGTACTTGTTTTCCTTCATTGCTTTTGCGTATTCAAAATTATATATTTTTTTCATTTAAAGCACCTTTTCATTGTAATACCTTGATGATAAAATAGTAAATTATGAACATAAGGAGATTAAGAACATTAAGATTTAAAAATAATGTTCATAAAGAATGAACATTTTTTTTAAGTCATGCTTAAAAAATATTACTACCAGTTATGACGTATGGATGTGAAACGTGGATGCTAAATTCAAGGATGTTACGCAAGATCCAGTGCACATAGAGAAGCATGGAAAGATGTATGCTCGGTATAACGAGAAGATAATGTAAGAGGAATACATGGGTAAAAAGTGGCAATGCGCTGGACACAGCGATAAGAATGGATGGCATAAGGACGCGAGAAATACTGGAATGGTATCCGAGAGGATGTGAAAGAAAGCAAAGCAGACCGAGTGGATGATGGGCTGATAAATTGAGAAGAATGTGAGGAGTCAAGAGGATTGGAGAGGCTTTCTTGATGATGATATAAATATGTACTCAATATTTTAAAAGATTTTATAATTTCGCTTTTGAATCATTGTAAAATTTAGAACTCAAAACAGTATGCTTATGCGAATTTTTCAGTATACTATGAATTTACTTGATGTATGAAATAGGTCCAGATTGCTCAAGACATACAGGAATGGAAGAGGATTGGAGAGGCCTTCATCCAGCAGTAGATGGTGAACGACTGAAAATCATGATGATGATGATCATTTTTGAACATGGTTGAAATAACAATTACCTTAAATAGTCATTTTATTAGAACACAATACATATGCATATGTACACATCAAATATTATACAAGTATATTACGTGTTGTTTGAAAATATCACGTTCATATAAAAAATTTCAACCCTTTCACCATTTGAATAAAATTATCAAAATATTAATTTCAAATTTCACAAAATAGCATTTTCAATCTGTAGCCCAACTTTGGATACCTTTATATAAATAATAAAATTCCATGTCGAAACGGTGAAATAACAATTACCTAAAATAGTCATTTTATTAGAACACAATACATATACATATGTACACATCAAATATTATACAAGTATATTACGTGTTGTTTGAAAATATCACGTTCATATAAAAAAATTCAACCCTTTCACCATTTGAATAAAATTATCAAAATATTAATTTCAAATTTCACAAAATAGCATTTTCAATCTGTAGCCCAACTTTGGCTACCTTTATATAAATAATAAAATTCCATGTCGAAACGGTGCCCACGCTCTCACAATGACTAGGATGATCACATTAAAATTTATACGACAACCTTTCGAACGCGCCCAGTTCGTGATAGAATTTAACGTGATCGTCGGCCGTCACAATGAAAATATTTATTCAGAGATCGTTTCATCCCATTCGCAAATATTCGTCTGTTGATCGACGCTCTCTCGAAAGTTTACAAAAGGTCCAGATCCGTAAAGGGCGTCGAGACAACGGTTGCGGATGACCGGAACTCGTTACGTTCGGCCGCAGGGTTTCGACAGCGTTTTGTTTCTGGGATCGTTTCGACCTCAAAATGGAGAATGCCCGGGGTCGATAAGACCCTATATTCAAGGGGATCCATCGTCGAGTGGAAAATAGGGGAGGAAAATGGAAAATGGGGAGGGAAACGGTATTTGCAGCCATCGCAACCAATTGAACCTAACGCTTCGTCGATCAAACGGGGAAAAATATGAGTGTTTTTTTTTTTAATGAAAGCTCTCTATCTCTCGTTCCAATAATGTACGTATGATTTTCTTTTGAATATCGAACGCTAGAACCTTTCATTCGTTGATGCGCTTCGTTGTACTTAAGCTCGAAAGCTTACGTAGGTACTTACGTTATATGTATTAGTCGATGAGTTTACGCTACTTACTTGTACTTACATTGTAAGTAGCTGCTTCAAAGAGACCCAATTTAGAATACTTGGATAATATGAAATGTTCATTTTTGGTAAACATTCCGATAAATATACAAGTAAGTATCTACTTTTGAGTAATCAAAAAGTTAATTGGATTAATTTTATATTTAAGTTGAGGAATCTGTTACATTTTGCTCGATTTTTTTTATGATAGCAAAATACTTATCTCGCTCAATTACAGTTCAAATTAACGAATGTAATACGTCGTTATATATTTTGTAGCAAATGTTATGGAAAAAAGCTCGATCGTTACATTGCAAAGCGTGTTGATTTATCAGCGAAAAAATTTGCAACGATGCTGTAAGCCCTCATAAAAAATGTGTATATTTTACAAAGCAAAAAGAGAAAATTTTTCATTCATATATATATTTTCTTAAGACATTATTTTTGTAAAAATATACGATACGATGAGAAAAAAATATTGTCTCGACTTTTTTCTTAGAAAAGTCCTTTGTTCCTTTATTAGATTTCAAATCAGAGATAATGGGAGGACCACCCTCACTCATCTTACTGCAATTGTTTTCATTTTTTTTTTTTTTCCTTTTTCGAGCACCTTTTTTGTTCCACTTGATATAAAGCAGGTTTCTCGAGACTTTTAATGAAATTTATTTCGTTTAATTAATTCTAAGGTGTTTCGCTTATCTAGCTTTAATTGAAAATACTTTACCCCTCCACCTTCCGTAGTGAAATAAATCTACTACATATGTATGTATGTATATTCAACATCAAAAAATACTTAAAATGTACAACGTGTTTTACTCAATATGTCTATATATTTTATTCAACTTTTGAGCGTCTGATCGATTTGACGAAATCGTACTACAAGCCAAATACAAAAAAAAAGCCTTTGGCGCTCAAATCACTCGTTCGCTAATGTTTTTCCTCTGTTCTTTCCGATGTAATACGCCGACAGAGAATATTGTATATTTTTAAATAATTCGCCAAAATGGAACGAATAAAAGAGTAAAGAAAAAAAACGTCGAATCGAAAGAATAAAAAAAAAAAAAAAGTTTCGACAAAAGAGTGTGCGCGTCGAAAGCGGCCGGAATTCGCGAACAAGTTTACATAAATCCGAAATAAATGAATTCGCTTTAGCGAAGAAAGCTCTGAAAGCTCCTCGGGTAGGTATGTTTGCCAAGTTTTCGGCCGAAACCTTAAAAATCAATAAAAGCAATGGAAAAGCAGTTTTTTTACGAAGCGTGCGACATTACGTTTCTCGTTTTTTGAGTGCTTCGATAGAAATTGCAAATCTTTCAAATATTTATTGATAGATTAACATTTTATATTTAATTAGCTTTAATATTACATTACGTGTATATAAACCGAACTTAAAATGCGGAAAAATAATTGAATACACCCAAGAAGGCATACAAAAGTCCATTCAATTATCAAACAATGAGCTAATAATTCCACCTCAACAATCAAAGTAAGTGAACCTATACAAATCCCAATTTTTTTTACAAGCTTAAATCTTTGTTAATTTAAATTTTAAATTACCCACAAGCGATATCCGTTGGTATAAAATGTAACGAAAAAACTGTATACATACGATTTCGGTCATAATGACCCCATTGGTTAACAAATCACGTTTTATTACCAACTCTCTCTATTACGCATGTACATAAATACAGCCACTCGTTATTTCACTTAATCGACGTGCAATCAATTCGATGAACGCATTAACGATTCGTTAATTACCACGATTATGCGAAATAATTTTATTCACCTATCGGAAAAATCGATCACGGCTAATTTTAGCGCGCCCTCATTGAAAATATTCAACGCTCATCGAAATTCGCACACACACACATTTTTCATACTAATTAATTAATTGGAAAATATTTATTTTGACTACGTCTAATTTGCGTCGAGCTTTATCGTGTATACAAACCTTTTTTCAATGTTGATTCAATTGTGAGTGTAAAATTATATCAAACGTGTTACTGTTGGAAAGTGTGGTTTCGCATACTTTTTTTTATACCTTTTGAACGATCAATTGATAATCGGAGATTTTCAGAGTCGTAAAAAAAATCCGTACACACACTTAAGCTATCCGATGCCAAGTTTTCAGCGGAAAATTTTACGCGTTCGAAACAAAAACTTGGATCGTTAGCCGCTCATGAAAATTCATCGAGCGATGAGTTACGGTGGGAAAATTGGCGCTATAAATCAACGTGCCCCCATTTAATGAAAGTATTTCAATTTATTTCCAAGTACCCAGGCCCAGTTTCATTCCAAGGAACGTCTTGAACCACCCCTCTCGTTTCCCCCCACCCTGCGGTGAGTTATGGTAATAATTACAACATTTTTTTCGCCGCTCATATAATGCGATAATTATGTTCTTGTGACCTCTCCTGCGAAAGTGGGCCGGACAGTACTTTATCTACCGGCGTTATATGTATATTTATTATGCCCATTCTTTCATTATACACTTCCATTGTTTACTGAGACGTTTTTCTTTGTTTTTCCAGGGTCGCAAGCCGACTGGAAATGTCGGCGAGTTCGAGAAAAGCGATGGCCTCCGTGCTGCTATTACTCCTGTGTCTTCCACCGACGCTGATAGCCCTAGATTTCCCCAAAAGAATAGGTGAATAATTTTCGTATTTGATTCGGTGATTAATTCAGTCGGTTTGGTTGTTAAATTTTGCGTGTCAGTCGCCGCTCTTATCTCGCGAAAACTTTAAGGTCGACGATATTGAAAGCTGCGCGATGCTTTTCACGAGTTTTCACAAGTGGCAATAGAATTCTGAAAAGGAGGGCACGAAAAATTTTCAAGTGGCCCTCGAAGGTGACAACCCTTTCATACCATGCTTCAATGGGATGTAAATTTAGCATGAAGATAATCTCAACAAAAATATACGAGTATATCGCATATAACAAAATCAAATTTAAATATCTACCATGTAGTATTGTTACATGAACAATTGACATTGCACCAATTACATAATTATTGGGGTCGTTGATGTACAATGATGATAAAAATTCTATCAATACACAATTTGAACAAGTGTGTTTTATTTTACTCTATACTGCCACTGCAGTATAGAGTAAAATAAAACATCATTTAAAGGTCGGGAACCTTTTTCGAGCTAAGAGCCAAATTATGTAAAACATTGGTAAGTGTGGGAGCCGCAACATATTACATATGTATGTATACATATCTTCGGATTATATGTATGTATATTAAAAATGAAATTAAATGTTACTCATTTATGAAGTGGATAGCATTAAGAAATAAGCTATCTTCGTGATATTTCTTAAAGTTCGGCAGTTTACTACTAAAAAGTATTATTGAAAAGCGATTTAAAGCGATGTAGATTTTGATTTTGTGTAAATTGTATGTCAACTTTTTGTGTTTCGTGCAAAACTGTTCACTGTTTAAAGCTTTCAAATATCACAATTTATAGGAAAAATATCTGACTGTTGCTTCCAATATTCATTTTAAACACAAAAGCACTACATTTTGAGTTACAGACCGCAAAAGTCAAAAAAAAATGGTAAAACGGTCCATTTTTTTCATTCAACGGTCATATCTCACAAACAGGAGCTAACCAACAAATTTCATTATCATATTCAAAATTAAATTAAATGTTACTCATTTATGAAGTGGACAGCAGTAAGAAATAACAGTTCGACAGTTTATTACTACAAAGTATTATTGAAAAACGACTTAAAGCTTTTTATAGCCATGAAGTTATAATGCAAATGTAGAAATAGGATTTATTTTGATTTTGTGTAAATTGTGTCAACGTTTTGTGTTTCGCGCAAAACATTGGATGACAGCGAAAACCGTAGGCTTTCATACAAAGAGCCGCATGCGGCTCCGGAGCCGCCGGTTCCCGACCACTACAGTGCTTATAAAAAATACTCATTGAACCGTTTATTGAAGTAAAACAAAAATAAAAACACTTTCGGTGTACAATTTGCAGAAGCGTATTTTATTACACTTTAGTGTTTAGTGTTGTCATTTTTGGAAACTTACATATAAACGTTTGGTGATACTTTAGCAGTACATTTGGCAAATATTTGACCTTGAAAATACAACGCGAGTACTGCAAAACTGCACCGTGTAAAAATATCGAAACGTACAATCCTCTTTTATGCTACAACTCACAAACTAGATCAAATTTAATATATGTAAGTCGCGAATTTTTAAGTTTGAAGTACGTAGAGTGCTTGTACGATGAAAATTTTTATAACAGTGAGTTTTATAAGCGCTTTGACACATCCGAGTTTATGTAAGTGTATGGAAAAAATAAATTCTCGCGAGCTTTCTCCGTGGTTTATATATGTATGTATGCCTCAACCGAATCATAATATTTAGGAAGTGAATAAAATACTTTACACACACGTAAGCTGGGTTTCGCCCTAGCGGTGAGCGGATTCTGAAAAATGATAAATTGTCGCAAAACTGACAAGGTCGCCGAAAAATCCAGAAAAATTTGCATATTTAAATTATTGTTTCGCAGAACGGAGAGACGTGGGCAGGAGTGGCAATGGCGAATGGAAACAACTCTGGTACAATGGATTTACAGACTATCAGAGGTTGGATCAAACCTTGGACAACAACACAATGACCAATGTGACCTCACAACTTGGCTCAACAGCATTCCTGAACTGTCCCGGGAAAAATATAGGGGATAGAGGGGTAAATAGTTGACTTTGCTCGTACTTATGTAATGTAACGTATGGTAATGTTTGATCTAACCGTTTGTTTGTATTGTTGCAGCAAATTTCCTGGATTAGACGGAGGGATTGGCACATATTATCATCGGGCATGTTCACGTACACAAACGACGAACGATTCCAGGTACTACTTTTTATTTATTTATAATATTGCACGCACACTGTTTGCGCACGTGTGTGCGAAACTAAATACGAGAGAAAATGAAGGCGTACAAGCAGAAACAAGGATAATGAAAAAAGTTTTTTCGTGTATCAAAGAACCCCCGAATTTCACCATTTCACCCCCAGAACTTTTCTTTTTTTGCCCGGTGCAAAAACGAAACAAACCCGAATTGGCCGACGGATTCTGCCAAGTGAAAAATGGACCGAAGTGATTCGAGCCTACACTTTTGCGTTCTTACTAGAAAATTGATCCCATTCGAACGCGGTTGCCAAACTTATATAAATAGAAAAGTGTAACACTGTTTTTGTACCATTTTTTTTTTCTCCAGTTTGTCGGCCCAAAGTTGTTCAAATCATATCTTAAGATAAAACTCATACAAAAACATTTGATTTTTAGTACATACGTATATTATACATATATGTAATACTACATAGTTGAATATCAACGGAGCGTTCTGATCACCCGTACTGAAAAATAATATTAAATTTAATAGTTTTTATAGTTGTTGCATGGATGGCGCGTCACAATACAACAACGTAACAATTTAGCAAAGTCGCGAGCCTATTGATAAAATTAATATTGTCAAATTGTAGCACGTACGTCATCGTCTCGGTGCACGATTTATTCCAACCTGGTGATCACGAGTTAAAATCCCACTCGCGCGCTGACGGTTCGTGTCTTTTAATCATTTACCGAGGCAAGCGTTATCGGCAGACAGACGGATTTCGGCTATTATATACATATATAACTAGTGTAAGCCCGTTGAATATCAACGGAGAGGTTTCACATCACCCGTACTGAAAACTAATATTAAATTTAATAGTTTTTTATAGTGGTTGCATCTATGCAACCAAGCGCCGTCTATGGCATGTTATAATAATATCAATGTAGCAATTTAGCAGTCGCGAACCCTTTAAGAAAAAAATATTGGCCAATTATAATACGTCCGTCATCGCCTCCGTTTGGAAGATGGTGTAAGCACGATACCTCCCAACCTGGTGATCTCGAGTTCAAATCCCACTCGTTCTGCTTTTTTTAATTATTAACCGAGGCGAGCGTTATCAGCAGACAGACACAGACAGACGGATTTCGGCTATTATATAATATACTAGTGTAAGCCCGTTGAATATCAACGCCCGCTGAATTTTAAATATCGTAAAGCGCTTTTTTAATAGAGATCCCCACTAATTGATCGAAAAAACAAAAAAAAATAATAGTTTCTATAGTGTCATCTATGTATTATTAGCAGAATCACGATCCAATTTGTAGGTAAATCCGTGTTACGATATGTTTAAAAAAAAAAGCACCCAACCGACAACTGGTTTTAGCAGCTTGGTCTAACAACGTTCTTCCCGAGCCTGAGGTCATGGGTTCGAACCCCACTCGTGCTGCCAAGTTTTTTCCCAATTTTTCCTCAGCGAGCGTTATCAGCAGACAGGCAGACAGACAGACAGACAGACAGACAGACGGATTTCGGCTATTATATATATAATATGTCACTAAATACGGTCGATAATGCAATATAAAGAGAGGTCCTTTGAAAATACGCCCCGGTTCAAATCCATGAGATTGTGGTCAAATAATTAAATTTGCGAGTAAAGGGTTTTTGGCGGAAAATCTCAAATTGTCCTGGCGCTTAGAAGGAAGACTTTCCACATGACTTATTCGATTACTTTTTACCTCGTTTATTCATATACATGAAAATGTACATAGTTCGATTTGAGTGCTAAATATTCTTGGAAGTATTGTTATTGAGTTTTTATCATAAAATTTTTACATAAAAATGTTTATTCAAAATATAAATTTATCCTTTGTTATGTAAATAGGTAAAATAAAATACCCACTCGAATACAGAAATAAAATAATAGTTTTTAAACGTTGCTTGAGAAAAATAAATAAATAAAAAGCGGTCGAGGAAAAGTCTAAGCACAGAGAGAGCTTTCAGGGAAAAATTCGTACCCCGCAAAAAGCTCGAATGCGACCGCGTCGCTCGACGACCAACTTTTTTGAGCTTTTTTCCCGAACTAACTGTAAAATATGGCCTACGGGAAATAATAGAATTTGCGAGCTTTATCGAGTCGTGACAGGCACTGACCACCGGTGAACTTTTATTTAATAAAAGTCCACGGCTTATATCGCGATAAAGCCCTATGTATGTATGTACATACATACGTCTGCTCGCACTTCCTCTTTTTGCAAATATTATAAAATGGAGCGATTACCTAGAAAATTTGACGAAACTCAAATATCCAACATACTTAATCTGCATACATTGAGACGAGAGCACGCTTTGTGCGAAAAGTAGCAGGGATATGAAACTAGGATAAGTTGGCGCGACAGAGGGTGAAGAATTTCCACGGTTTTTCCAATACATGGAGTCTCAACTTGTGTTGTGTATCAAGTGTGCAATCTAGCCAGTTGCCACTGCACACCATTGTTCGTCCACTTTGCATACTAGAGAATTCACTTTGGGTGTGTAGCACAAGCTCGAAATAGCTTGCTCGCACAATACCAGTACCCAGTCTGCAGCACAGCCTCCTCCTTTAACCCCTTGCCTGTCTATGAATGCCGTATATATCCGGAAGGAGGAGGAAAACCACCCGTCTTGTACCCGTTTCTGCAATCTGAATAATTTCTCTGGTTTGTGCGCTCTTTTAACTCGAACATTGTACAATGCAACTCAAACACTCCATCGACCTGTTACCATCAACGAAGCTTGAGGTAATTCGATAAAATACTCTCAAATTAATTTTTCCAGTTTGAGGTTATTATAGTTGAGCATTTTTTCAGCTTATTAGCACTTACGAGTAGTATCAATCTTTACAAAGTCATTTTTTGTGAACGTTACGTGTGCGATGGAGATAATCTGCAACTACTTCAAACATAGGGAAATATGTTTATCGTTTGATTTATTTAAATAATTGTTCCAAGAGAGTTTCCATTTTTTTTTTTTTGTATTTTCAATAACAAAAGTTTTGTTATTGAAATTGGTACTGATTTAGTTTTATGTAGTGACGATTTGGTTTTCTTAAATTTTCTGCTATATATCATAATATATTTAGATGATGGTATATCTGTCTGTCTTTGTGTGTGTCTGTCCGCTGATAACGCTCGCCTTGGTATATAATTAAAAATTAGGTGGTTTTACAAGGGAAGTACCACTTCCGGTTAACGAAAAAATGACGGTAAAAAAAATATAAATATGAAGTTTCAGTTTAATACACAGACTTACAGACACACAGCCATACAGACATACAGACATTTTCTAGAAATCATAAAAACGTGAGGATAAAGTAAAACCAGAACGTCGTGCGAATGGGATTTGAACCCGTTATCACCAGTTCGGGACAGTGAGCGCTTACGCTGTGATCCAAACTAGATAATAACGGGCCTGCTTCAATTTGACTATATAATATCTTAATAGGCTCGCGACTTTGCTAAATTGTTACGTGTTGTATTATAACGCGCCATTTATGCAACAACTATAAAAACATTACACCAGTGTATACATAAATACCAAAAGTTGTCTTAAAACGTGGAATGTGTGACGTGAAACTTCACTACATATTATCACGATACAAATTCAATCCATATAATTAAAGGCATAGCTTAAATATCACGAGTATTGAGTTGCAAACATTCACTCTAATATCTCAGAATCAAAAAATTCGACAATGAACATTTCAGTACCAATGCTAAGTATTCAAATTTCACGTTATATTCAGACAGTTAAATGTATGTACATAGCCTATGTATGTATGTATGTATTGATAGCTTGAGATATTCCAAATACTAATAGATAGATTGACTGAATTTCACTGTACAATAAAACAACGTTTTCGACTGTCTAAATTGAACGTTTCCAATAATATAATGGATGTGTCGTGAAAATACATACATATATTGACACTTTTCAATGTTGAGCGAAATATTCCGTTGATACAAAAGTCTCACCTTTGCTTTTTTTACTGTCCTTTTAATAGAAAAACTTTCTAACTTTTTAACAATACAAAAAAGTGTCACAAACTCCACCACTGTTTATCAAATTTAACGATTCTTTTAAAGGACTCATTAAAATAGTAAACTTTTGTACAATGACACACATAATATTTGTACCTGCTGCAAACGTTGTTTATTATTGAATTTACATATAATTTTAACGATCTCACATTTTATAACTTACGATTTAGTAAACAAATATTAGTCATTTATGTTAAGTTATTCTGTTTACATATCGCGTTTTCGAATTGACCTTATCTAAATATACCAAAATTTGACCTTTACATACAGATCCCTCTTTTTAAAAAATAATCTCGCGTTGAAAATCCCCTGTCGTCGACAAGAGCGAATCGAGCTTACGTACACATATTCATTTCATTTTTTATTGTTTCAGATCCTCCACGGTGAAAGCTCGGACGATTGGACCCTTCAAATAAAATACGTCCAGAAAAGGGACAACGGCACCTACGAGTGTCAGGTTAGGAGAAAATCCTTGATTTTGTTTCTCTACCTATATTCATTCGTCCCTCGTGTCTGAATTTATTCAAAACGCAATGTTATAATTTGACAGATCTCAACCGGAACTGGACTGATATCACACTATGTCAACTTGAACATAGTTGTGCCCGAAGCTTTGATTCTGGGTTCTGGAGAACATCACGTCGACACAGGAAGTGTCATAAGTCTCGTCTGCATCATTGAAAAGGTATATTTCTAACATTAAAAACAAATACATGTACATATTAGCTTGAAAGTCGTATTTTCCTATCGTGAGTGTTCGTTTTTTTTTTTTTATTCTGTTAACTTGTTCGATATACAAAAGAAAGTTTTTTCACTTGCCGTACAATATATCTACGTTATTTTTTTTTTTCGAAAAAACTTTTTGAAAGGTTTCGAAATGTTCGTATACATTATTTTTATTTTTACATTCTCGATCCGATTCAATTTCGTAATACGTTTACAATCGTGTTTGTGCAAAATATCAATAACTTTTTTTTTTTGTTTTGTTTTCGCGTTGAATGTTTATCGCTTAATGTTTGCTTTTTATACGCTTACATTGAAAGTTTATAAATTTCTCATATAATCGTATGCTTATTTTGTTTTCGAGACTTTGTTTTAATATATTATTAAAAGTTAAAGTTATTTTCAAATACCATTTTCTATTCGATCAATTAATTGTTGTTATGTACTACATTTCGACTGTTGAATAATGATCATTATTGAAGTTTTTTTAAATTCACAATTTAATAAGTAAAACTTGAGCATTAATATGTCTAACTACATATATTTACGATACGCCAAATTATTATAAATGGCTCTTAGACGAAAAAAGTTAAATATTTTACTGAATTCGTGAAATAGACAATGAAAAAATTCCTAGAAAACACTGTATTATAGAATAGACATTAAAAATCATGTCATCCCAACCATAATTTGATGAACCGACCGTCATTTTGAAAGATACGGCAACTGTCAAAATGAAAGTTCCAATAGCCATTTGCATATATGTATGTATAATTAAATCTGTAGTTGTTGACTCTATGTATATTTGATAGTTGCATTTACACGTTATTTACAGGTATTTTACTGATTTAATAAAAATTAACTCATAGCTAGCGTTTATTTATAAGTTAGACAATAAGTTGTTACCTAAATATTTTGATAGTTTTTAAATTAGAGCAATTGATGTAAATAGTTATAACACTAGGATTAAAAACAAGTCAGTTGTTAAAGGAATATTGTATAGAGGTGTCCAAGAATACAATAGGCTGCCAGATAACACTTTTTTTAGCTTCAGAGACGAGGTATAAATTTTCTTATAGATTTATGCCCAGTGAACACGAATCTGGTAATTAAAAATGTTGATTGGCTCGAGATCCTTAGATATATGTATGTGTTTTTTTAATCGCGCGATTTTTCTATTTCTTGGTGTTGTTCGACTGATGTCTCAAAATCTGTCAATTTCTTGTTCAAAATGAATATTGGAATCTTTAGTCGGGTATTTTATCATGCATTTGTAAAATAGTATTAACAGTGGGAAAAAATGCCAAGTAAAAATACGTAATCTGATATCAATAATCAATAATCTGAAACCTGAAAAGTACTACAAATGAAAGATAAAATACCTTGTAACTATAGATTCCAATATTCATTTAAATGCGCGATTCAAAAAAAAACACATCTCAGAATCTCGAGCCAATCGACATTTTTTATTACCAGATTCGTATTTACTAGGTATAAGAAATATATATACATATATCTATGTATAAGAAAAGTCATATCTCGTCATTGAAGCATTTTTCGTGTCGAATAGTGTAATTTGACTAACATCAAATCGTTGGCAAAATTCTTGGTGGCCTTAAAACAACACCTCTATACAACTAGATTAAATCTATATATATATATATATATAAATCAATGTCTGTCTGTCTGTTTGTTTGTCTGTCTCTTATAGGCTCCTAAACCACTCAACCGATCGCGATGAAACTTTTAGGACTTATTGTGATCATGCCGGGGATGGTTCCTGTGAAAAAAAATCGGGAAAAAACGGGAACGGGAACGGGCCTGCTCACGCGGAACGGGCCTGCTCACGCGTCAGATAACGTACTAGGAACAGGAACGGGAACGGGATCGGGACCGGGATCAAAAACGGGATCTGGAACAGGATCGGGAACGGTATTGGGAACGGCCTGCTCACGCGTCAGAAAACGTACTAGGAACGGGAACGAGACCGGGCATTGCAACGCATGCTGGGTCAGCTAGTATATATGTATATATAGTTTTAAGTATGATTAATGTATTAAATTAGCTATAAGCTAAAGATTAATTAATAAAATAAAATAAATACAAACGCAATAATAAAAAGCTAAAGATACCAAATCGAATCCAATCCACACTTTTTACGTCCAACTTGGAGCCGCACACACATCCCCTATAGAAATTCGCTCAATACGGCAAACATTGCCGATCGTAAAAAAGGAGAAAAACCAACGCAACCGCAACCGAATCCGGAAAATCCGGAATCGACCGAACTGCCGCGAATAAATTTCGCAAACCGCGAACCGAGCTCAACCCTTTGTTCGGTCTTGGGCGCCTTTTTGAAATTATGAAGACATAAAAATCACAAGACGAGCACGCTGAGTGAATGTCATTATCCTACAGGCGGTCGTAAATACGATCCTGCAGGATAATCCGACCCATCCGTCTCCGGTTTGGACCGGTACGTGAGCAGCCTGCTATTATCGAAATACCCCTCCAGAGTTGCAGTCTGGCTCTGCATACAAATTGGAACCCCTTTTTAGTATGAAACGAGTAGATGGGGGCACGGTCCATGTTTCAACTTAATGAACATCCTTCGATGCCGTAAAATTTCACCGTATAAATAATATGTGTGTGTTGAATGTTTAGAGTCCTACGCCACCGCAGTACGTGTTTTGGTACCACAACGAGCGCATGATCAACTATGACACGGCCAGGGGTGGTATAACAGTGGAGACCGAGCCTGGGACCAAGACTCAGTCGAGGCTTACTATCAGAGGTGCCAGAGATACCGATTCTGGCAATTATACTTGCAGTGCTAGCAACACTGAAGCTGCCAGCATCTTCGTCTTCGTCACTGAAGGTATGTCGGGTTCATTTTTTTTTTTTTTATATAGGCCCTCACAAACCTGAGCGAAATCGCTGCGTCATTGATTCGCACCGATGCGAATAATGTACATAGGTGCGAATGGGAGCGAAACTGTTCAAGTTTGTTGTTAGGGCTCAGTATTGCTTAGTTCCCACTGAACGCAATAACCAAATTAAACCATTTATGTATGTATGTATGTATATACGGTCGAAAATCAATTAAAGATATTGATATCGTCCCACTCGGTCTACCTTCCTTTCTTTCACATCCTCTCGGATACCATTCCAGTATTTCTCGCGTCTCTCTGCCATCCATTCTTATCGCTATGTTCAGCCCATTGCCACTTTTTACCCATGTATTCCTCTTACATTATCATCTCGTTATACCGAGCATACATCTTTCCATGCTTCTCTGTGTGCACTGGATCTTGCGTAACATCCTTGAATTTAGCATCCACGTTTCACATCCATACGTCATAACTGGTAGTACGCATCGGTCGTGTGCCTTCTTCAGACATTCTTCTCAATTCATCAGCCCATCTTCCACTCGGTCTACCTTGCTTTCTTTCACATCCTCTCGGATACCATTCCAGTATTTCTCGCGTCCATCTACCATCCATTGTTCTCGTTATGTGTCCCAGGCACGTTTTTCACACGTTCCGCTATATCTGCCACTTTGGTCGCGCTTCTTACCCATGTATTCCTCTTACGATCTCTTCTTGTTATACCAAGCATACATCTTTCCATGCTTCTCTGTGTGATTTATTTACATACATTCATCATTTTCAGCCGTTCACCATCCACTGCTGATCCAATCCTCTTCCATTCCTGTCTGTCTTGAGCACTCTGCATCCACTTGACTCCACACATTCTTCTCAATTCATTAGCCCATCGTCCACTCGGTCTACCTTGCTTTCTTTCACATCCTCTCGGAAATCATTCTAGTATTTATTGCGTCCATCTACCATCCATTCTTCTTGTTATGTGTCCCAGGCACGTTTTTCACACGTTCCGCTATATCTGCCACTTTGGTCACACGTTTTACCCATATATTCTTCTTACGATCTCTTCTCATTGTACCAAGCATACATCTTTTCATGTTTTACGAAAATTTGAATATAACGTGCCTTAAATGTATTCCGAAGTGGCTACCTGTCGTCACCACTGAAAATCGAAACCCATTTTGCTTATTGCTTGTGTAAATTGACCGTCAATTTAAGCCATTTATTTATATTGAAATATAAAATTAACTTTCTTTCTTACGTACAAATGTATGTAGTCAAATGGAATAGTGTCATTTCTATATACATATAATGCGGAAAAATGATTCCAAAATGGCTATTTGTCTTCATTGTTCATTTGATCATTTTAAAGGGCAACCCATTTTGCGTAAGTGCGTCCCAATTTGAGGCAATATTTGAATGAATAATTTTACATAACATACTTACATAGAATGTACTTCAAAATGATCAGAATACTAGGCTTTGTCTTTGTCAATGTTTCATTTTATAAGGCAGCCCGTTTTGATACGATGGCTGTAGTATAAAGCTCGTACCATTTTAAGCTACTTGTGTACAGTAGAATTATAGCCTTAGTTTCTGTTGTATAACATTTCAACGAAAAATTTAATGTAATACGCTTAAATTATACGAAATTACTGGGTATTGTATCGTGTAACATAGACGAAATCGTTAGATTTTCTCGCTGTGACGCAAATTTCACAGCTCACACACATTAAGTACGTCTCAGTTTTCAATTTGAAGATCTTCAGATCTCCAAACGTAAATAAATTCTTCAAATCGCACAAAACTCATCGTACTATCCACTATATACGTACGTACATACAATGTACAATTATCGATAATTCGTACGACGCAAATTCACGACACATCTCAAGACAATGTAGTATTTAGTAACCATGATCCTGCTTGAAACAGAACCGTTTATCCGGCACGTGAGCTCGTTAGGACCACTTGTATCCGATATACATAATACGATACATATTTGCCATAAGCCGCACACGCTAATGTTTGCACAGTAGTGCTAAATTTAAATCGAAGAGCTCCATTCTGACGTGGCGACAACGGCTGACATTTCAATCAAATTGTTATTAAGAACACGATCTTATGTAGATGTGTGTAAATGTAGTCCAATGTCAAATATAACGAGAAATGAAATTGAACGCTTGTAACTCAATATCTTCACAGTAAGATGTTCAATCACATAAAATGTAACATACTACTTGATTCGTTCAAATTTTGACATTGGCCCACCAATGTAGAATTGGGACATTCATGTACATACATATGTATATTTATATAATAATTTGCATAATTATGTCTCGAAGATCATCGGGTTTCAATGACCAATTTATGTTATTTATTTAACATAGCTGAAGCTAATTACACAATATAATATTACAATATAAACTTATTATCTACTAGCACTTATACATTAGGGTGTATGGAACTTTTGTTGTATGGGATATTCGTTTTGAAATGGTTATAAAAAGATGACTCTACATCATACCTGTTTATAAAAAAATCTGTTTAATTAAAAAAGTTTTTCTGGCCTCTACCAGCACTTTTATCTTAATGCTTTTACTTGTATGAAAATTTCCAATTGATTGTTTCCAATCTCTATAAATAGCACTTTTAATTGGAAAATTAGTATTTATTTTTACTATACATACTTAATTTACTCGTAGCCTCCCTCCACCGCGCTCACAAATTCACACTTTGAATAATTCAAGGAATACGTAAATAATTTAGACTTTTATAAAAAGTACTTATTATATTCAATAAAGTTAGGGTAATTTTATCAGCATGTTATCTATGTGTTCAGATTTTAAAATTAATTGGCAAATTTTCATTTTTCGACTTCAGGTAGAGGGCTGAAGACACATTCACAGATTTTTTTCGGTATTTTTACGAGAATACAGTTGATACAACGAAACTTTTACGCCCACGGTATTACAATGCCGATTTTTAATTTTTGCAATGTCGCTCCACCCTATTGTATGTACATACATATGTATGTAGGTGCTGTTTTAAGGCTGCCTTGAATCAATAAGTTTTATATATATTTCTGAGAACTTCTGGCAGGCCATTATATTCAACAATACCCCTATAAAAAAATACTTTTCCTGGATCTACTTAATTTAAAATTCGTAACTGTTAACTTATTCTTACCCCTAGTATTATGACTATGTATATTAAAAACCTCTCATTAAATATTTTGGTAATAAATTTTTGTCTAATTTAAAAATATTGTATACTAACATGCACACTTTTAAGATTTCATTTACATTCATTCAAGCTTGTCCCAATTCATGTTTAAGATTTCGTACTTTTGCCGTATGTATATATGTATGTTTAATTCAAAGCGTTTTTAATAAGTCCGCATTTGAAAGTACACTCTTGACTTGTCAAAGACCGTTGCTGCCGCTAAGGTTTTTCATATTTTCCGGAAGACTGGATGAAAATTTGATTCAAAACCAAGATTGGCGTATAAAATAGGTTAATCTACCGACAAACGGAAGATCATCGAGCTCCATTTTGAGACTAGGGGTTGGTTCTTTTAAAAATACGAGGAAGGGGGTGGATTTCAATTTTGCCAACGGATAAATTTTCCACCCTACCACGCTTGTTGGCTCGATTATTTTTTGCTTTTCTGTTTTTCAGCCTACCTCTTTCGACGATTTAATTAAGGTTTTGCGTTTTACTTTTTGGCCATTATCTCGTTTAACCGTTTTGTATTTTTCGCAGGTGATAAAATGGCCGCCATACTCAGAAGGAAGAACTCGGCAATTAGCGTCTCATCAACGTGCGATTCAATTAAAATTTTCGCTTTCGTGCTCATCATTTTGATACGATGAAACGTGAACAATTTATCAAAAAAAAAAAAAACGAATATTTAATTATACAAAAAATTCTACGTTATATTTTTCAAAATGAACGTGATGTTGCGCAATTATCATAGTTTATACGTTTGGTCAAAATACATTCATATATGTAATATATGTATACGATCAGTTCGTTTCTCCTTCAGAATGTAATGTTTTTATTGTCAAAATGAAAAATTTTATGTAACTCGTTGTGTATACTTCAAAATTATATTTGAGGCAAAAAGTGATTTTATTATATTTACATTATATTATAATATATTAAATTTAAACAAATACAAATATATACATATATGAAATAAATTTGTAAATATGTACATAAATACTGATTGTATCAATTCTCATAATTTAATTTTTTCCAAAAATATTACTTATACAATAATATAAACATGTCAAATTTAAACACATCAATCGTGATTTAATTTTTTTACAATACTGAAATTCAGATTTAAATATTATACACTTTGAACTATGTATATTATTATATAATATAATTACAGACACAATTTTGTACATACATACATACATAAAAAAAAAAGTTAAATACTCATAGATAATTAATTGATTTATGTATTTAATTAAAGACAAGAATAAAATAAAATACACGTTAGTGGAATTTCTATAAAGGTGTCCAAAAATATGTACAAATAATTTGCATTGCTCTGAAAAATTGATTATTAAAACACGGTAATGCCTGAATTTGTACATATTTTAAATCTTTCACTTTGTAGATTTTACAAAAATACATATTTGAAACCCCCTGCTCACAAAATATACATGATATTGTGAATTCTTGTCGTTTTATTTCATTTTCTTTAGCTACCCAAGTGTATGTAATATTTATAAGTGCATGTTTAAAACAACGCTATAATATAAAACTTTTTTCATTTCGTTTCTTCTACAAGCATGGGGTGTTTAAATTTTTGTTTCAAATCATGAAAAATTAATTACATTAACAGTTAAAAATATTCGAAAATTTGCGTTGTATATTCGCATTTGCCTCATTTTTCGCCCCGTAATTGGGTTTAATTCTAATATATTATATAATTACAATTGTGTGAATGCTAAAAAATCGTCAAAGCACAGCTTGATGATATTTTCCGTTTTTAATTCGAGTCTTAACAAGGTTTTCACGAGCGTTTTGCGAATAATCAGCGAAAATATTATACGCTAAGGGGATGTTTGTTTTTGACCTTTTCGCTCGTCGGGCGTAAATATTGCTTAGCGGCCGCGAAATTCGTTAATATTTAATTTCAATGCGAAGGCAAGCAAGGGGTTAAAGCGGAGGCTGGTGAAAATCCGGAAAAAACCCGGACTCACCGGTTCGCTGAATGTACACATATCATCGCACGCGTGAAAATTAACTGTATGTACATACATACATACATACAGGGGAGTGGAAAAGTAACGTGCACGTCCCAACTGACACACACACGGCTCGTGAAAATTATTTAAGCGAGTTTTCTCATTCAGAAACGTGCGTTTTCCGGGCTCGAAGCACCAAATTAAATAGTTTTTCACTGGTGTTTCATCAAACTCGGTTCAAAGCTCAATTATTATATAATTTTTCATAATGAATTTAGTATATTTATTTATAGTATACCATATGAGTATGTATATGCCAGTGGTCGGGTACCTTTTTCGAGCTATGAGCCAAATTAGGTGAAAACCATGCAAAATTGATAAGTTTGGGAGCCGCAATATTTTATTTATTTTTTTATTTAAATTATACATAGTAAGTATAAGATTTTTGCACATACATACATAGAATTGAATCAAAGTAGAGAACATTTACAGAGCCTGAACTAGATTAATCAATATGAAGCTAAAATAAAGATATGTATATCACAAGCGAAACTTTCTTCACAAAAATCATCATAGATAGATTTTTGAGCTAAGATCCAAATTAGGGAAAACCTTGCAAAATTTGTAAGTTTGATAGCCGCAACATATTATCTTTGGATTATACATATGTATATTCAAAATGAAATCAGTAAGAAATAAGCTATATTGTGATATTTCTCAATGTTCTAAAAAGTATTATTGAAAAGCGATTTAATGTTTTTTATAGCCATGAAATTATATGTAGATTTTGATTTCGTGTAAATTATATGTCAACGTTATGTGTTTCGCGCAAAACTATTCACTGTTTAAAGCTTTCAAATATCACAATTAATAGGAAACATATCTGACTATTGCTTCCAATACTCATTTTGAACACAAATAGCACTACATTATGAGTTACAGACAGCAAAATTAAAAAAAAATGCTTAAATTGTCAATTTTTTTTCATTCAACGCTCATATCTCATAAACAAGAGCTAACCAACATATTTCATTATCATATTCGGATTCAGTGGGTTAAACTTAGTAAAGATTAACTAGTCTCCGCTCCAGTAGTTTTTTTGTTGCACACGTTATTAGCATGAGAGTTGACTAACAATAGCGGTAAGAGTTACGAAAAAAATAACCCCTGAAAATGTTGAAATCAAAATTTTTAATGAAAGAGTGATCCCGACTGACAAACAGAAATGCTTTTACATTATACATGTACATATGCATATGTAGATAGTATTCACTATAATAAACTTGAGTAAAGGTTGTGCATTCAATACAAATTACACTAACGACTACTACATACATAATACGCCCTATACATAATACACATATGTACATATGTGCAATACTCACATTTGAGTAAGGAATATTTAACAATTTTCTTACATTGTTTTGAGTAAGCGATAGAATAATTGAAACAATAATGTATAGTTGAATTTATTTCGATAAAAACACTTATAAATTACATCCAAAGTATCAATGGCACTCAACTATGACGCGTCAATCGATAATTTTCGTCATGACTTTGAGCGTTTTCGCCCAATCGGGAAACTTGAGCTTGAGCTTTTTCGCCAGCTCGTCGTATTTAATTTCGATCAAAGTTTCAAATCCGGCTTTCGAAGCCAAAACTTGAGAACCCACTGCTGAGAAGATAGTCTCTGTCACTCGGATGCCGATCGCCTTACACAAAGGCGTCCTGAAAACGAAAGACTTTTCAATAATAATTAATGCCAAAATTGATACCCCGCCATTGATCTGACGGGAAATTTATTCAAAAAGGTTAAAACAATGTACAGAACCTTGCGTGCAACATTTCAGCGCCAATATTCATCCCTCTGTAGTCTTTGTTGACAGCCAAACCAGCAGCCGTCAAGTATTCTTTGACTTTGTGCAAATTGTAAATGCTGAATCTCGAATCTACCTCGTTTAATATTCTCGATATCTCTGGTGGTTCAGCAGTTTTCATCTAAAGTAAGTATAATCCAACATTAACGTCATTTATCAATATATCTACACAGATAAGAATGCAATACTTTAAGTGATTGTGACATGAAATCGAGTGTAAATGATTAAATGATAAGATTCCGCAACTAACTGGTGTAAAAAAATTATTATCAAACGTTGATCGCAAGCAGGTTATTTTAACCTAAACGCAAGACAAAGTCAAAGTTTGAAATCTCACATTGTATATAATTATAATACCTAGGCATTTAAGCAATGTCCAAAATGGCTAGGCAAAGTGTACAATGTACAACGCTTTGTAAATTGAAATAAAAAAAAAAACAGTATGAAAAGTTTACGTTTGAAAATGACGAGATGAAGTTTCAGTTTAATAGGATAATTGAGTTACTAATGATTATACACTCAAGAACACAGACTTACAGACACACAGATATTTTACAGAAATTATGAAAACATTAGGGGACGATACCTGATACAAATCAGTCAAAATATCAAGGTCAAATTTTGGCACGATCACAATACTTTATCCGATCAGGATAAAGTAAAAATACATCATTATTCACGTTCAGCTGGTCAAATTCAATTGGTGATATAAAAAATGATTCATTCTGCAAAATTCATTAATTTTATACTGTGCGCATTCAATAAAATTAATAGGCATTCACTTTTTCTGTAATATATACAATATTTTCTTTTTTTGAACTGGCAATACTGTTTCTATTTCGACTGGAAATGCTACATACATATATCTAACTAATGATAGAAACAAAACTGTATATGGCAAGCACCCGAAAGAGAAATGTCACCAAATAAGTTTCCTATAAGGCCCGCAGGATCATAAGAAGTACTTCTCCAAAGTTTAATCTTGATAATTCAAACAGTGTGGGAATCTACGTAAAATGAAGAAATAATTTGTTTTAAAGGTAATAATTACATCTTTTTTTTGGCCTTTGACTGCGTGTATGAGAAAGTTGACAGCAACAATATTCGGTTTCATAAAAGTTAGATTTCTTTCTTTGTCTTCTAAACATATTATACTTAATCTCATAGGAAGCACACCATTCCTCCAAAAATTATACATTTGTTCATGTGATTTTTGATTCTCGGATAAACCTAAAATTAATTAATTAATTGTAGTTTAATGCTTAAAATACATTATACAAAATAAAATATTAACAGTCGGATCATATTTTACATTGTTTGTATTAAAAATGCTTACAGGATAGCATAGAAAATTTTGACCGTTTTCTAAGATAAAATATTCGTCAAAGCAATATTAGAATCACAATACTGTTTACCTGTAGCCAAACTGAAAGGTTCTTCTTTCAGAAAATTTTCATCCATGAAAGCCACAACGTCTTCGTACATATCTTCAGTTACGTCTTGAATTTTGAACCTTTTCACAGTGCCATCGGCCAAAGTCCTCTCAAATCGTCTCCAAACCTGTGGAAATTCCACAGAATCAGGTCTTCCAACCATATTTGTACGTTTGTATAATAAAATAGAGGTGTAAACGATCGAATCGTGCAAGCAAAACTGTTTATAATTCAACACTAAAAAAAATATCAAACGCTTATCAGTAAACGTTTCAATGACATGATAAGATCGTCACACGTACCTACGTGTCAATTCCAATGATAAAAATTTCATAAATAGTACTGATGTTTGAATTACAACAATCGATCAAACATATTTGAAAGTACGGACGTTTCTATTTGTTAAGTGAACTTCATGTACCCAACTTATCAATTATGCAATGAGTAAATATGCATATCGAGTATGTATATGTATTAAAAATAATACATATTATAATACATTTTAAGGCTATAATTGATTCAAGCGTTATTTTAGGTTCATTAAAAAGACTGAAGTATGCCAGTTAACTATAATTCGTCTCAGTTATCTTTTCTGATTTTTATTTAAGGTTGTGATGTTTCAAAAATAATTTGAGCAGCCCTGCACTTCATTGATAACTTTTTCACACGTTCTATGTACTATATCTGCCACTTTGCTCATACTTCTTACCCATGTATTCCTCTTACGATCTATTCTTGTTATACCGAACATACATCTTTCCATGCTTCTCTGTGTGCACTGGATCTTACGTAACATTCTTGAATTTAGCATCCACGTTTTACATACATACGTCATAACTGGCAGTACACATTGGTCGTAATGTTGGATTTAAAAACAACGTTCACTCTTCCAAAAGCACTCCATCCTAGTTTCATTCTTCGTTTTATTTTTCAATTTTCCTAGGTATAAATACTATATTTCCAATATGATTATCTATTGCCTTATATATGTACCTAAATATAAACATAAACAATTCAAATCATTGCTTGTAAATGATTATTATAGAATATAATATGCCGAAATACATAGTTATATTTTTCAGTATGATCAACTTTGCAGTTTTAAAAAGTAGTTTTAATTTTTTTTCCTCTTCAAATCATTGTCCACGTCTTGATAGTGTATTTGAATGTTTATTTCTGTATATATTTATTTAATAACGATACGTTGTAAGGCAAATATTGATTAGAATGCGCACGTTGCAGTACTAGCAGCATCTTGCCTCATGCAGAATTCGTGTCCCATTTTGCGTACCACTATTATTATTATCAAAACATGCAATTTGAAAATTACGCCAAAATAAATAACGCAAACAGCAAACTCTCCTCATTCGCGAGAAATTTGCATTCGCCTAATGCGGTTTAACCGTTTCGGATCCCCGACCAACGAGCGGAAATGCAAACTATGCAACACAACCGCATATTGTTTTTCTTTGCGAGTCGCGAAAGAAAAATAAACCGACTTTCCGGTTTTATAAACTAGTTTTTGTCCGGCGGTCCAACAACAATGGCGCAGCATCTGCATACGTACTAAATAATTAACTAGAAACTTAAAAAAGTACGGTAAAAACTCCTCGGTGTACGTTTTTCACGAGTTCAACGTATCAGTGTTGTAATATTACATATGAGTTTATACAAACCTGCGAAGAATTTTAAGCATTTGTGCTGCCTTTTAATCCGGTGGGTAAACACGCGAATGTAAATTATTGAAAATGTCGCATAAACGGCGAGCGTAAAAGTCTCGGCGATTTTAATTGAATTAATTTTCCATTTCTAGTGCTATTTCGAGGCTTTTCCTTTTCCGGAAATCGATGGAAAATCTAATGGGCAAACTTTGCACAAAGGGCACAGCGTTTCGATTTGTGAAAAAAAGAAGCCAACGCGGCGCTTTATTAGAACGTTGGATAATTAATATATTCCGCAATCGTTGTATAAGTATTTTCAAGTATCGTTTAAAAGTGAATGTAATTCTGTGATTTGTTATGTATTGGAGGTGGGATAACAGAGAAAAATGAGAACACAGTACTTGGTGGTGATGAAGAATGTTTGTTTATTTCACATTTTAATTGGTAGGACGATCACAACAATTTATAATAAGATTTGAGTATTTAACTCGTGTGAGTGAAGTAGAATGTAATAGAAGTGTCTGGAGAAGTACGAAGAAGGAGTGAGAGTGACTGAAGTAGTACGAAGAAGGAGTGAGAGTCACTGAAGAAGTGAGGTAAACCTGTCCCTTGCATCGATATATAGTTTTTTGAGGGACGAGGGGTTAGGAAGGATTTTCGTATTTGAGAAAGGGGAACAGCTGAGTGTGAACTTAATCTTGATTGGCTGACAGTGTCGTCATCCGACCCATTGTCGAACCCGATTGGTCGATGCCAATTCGGACAGAGGGGAAAGAGGTAGGGGCTGTGCATTTCGTTGGCAAGGTCGAAAAATACACTTTGAACAACGAGTCGTTAAATTGGCCCAGACAAAATACTCTCGAATCGTGAGAAGGTACTTGGTTGGGAGGAAGTGGTACAAGTTTACTTTGTATCATTCGAAAATACGTGTTGAACAATGAATCGTTAAATTTGTCTTCTAGACTAAATGCATTTATACGAGAAAAGGTCGTCCAAGGAGAGGAAAAGACAGGCTAGATGACTCATTTCAAGTTCGGTACAATATGCACGTATTGTTTATATTCGGCTCGAATATTAACGACCTTTGGACAGCCAGATATAACAGATTTAAAAAGACTTTATGTAATTTTGTTCTTATAATATCTACTTTTGAAAATTTGAGGCTACAAAATGTACATACGCATGTTGATAAAACTTTGACATTGACCTTTGTAAAAATGAGTAACGGATTTATGTGTTTAGTATTTTCGTACGTACGAGTACACGTAAAAGCTTTCGGATTAAGAATTAATATGAAAAATTTCACATTCATTTTAGCGTCACTTAATAAAAATCTCTCAAATAAGCCGCCGATAGGTACCATTGTTACACACGTCTAAAAAAAAAAAAAAAAAAAAAAAAGTACTGCCATATAATAAATGTGTGTGAGTTTGCAATTTCATTAAAGTGTACGAGTGACGCATATTGCGCCGTAACAAATTACTTTTGCGCGCAAAAGTACAGGTTGATTCAATAAAGCGAACGGTCGCGAAATTGGCACGACACGTGCAATATCAAAAAAAAAATTAATTTCCACGTCGCATGTTGGACGTTGATGAAAATTGCAAAATTGTCACTCGATATCGTGCACCCAATGGCAAATGCCAGAAAGTTCAAATGTTACTCACAGATAGACGAAGATTAAACAAGCATTTTCAACGATTTCTAATAAATACATATATTCGTAAGAATAAAAGTGTATTATATTCAATTTCAACTTATAATATTTTGCATTAAGAATTATAATTTTTTTTTATATACATATATCTAGTTTAAACTTATTCCGAAAGTTTTCATACGAAATTTCAAAGGTTTCGTTAAAATTCGGCGCTGTTTTAAAAAATTATATCTCAGAAACTAACTAATATATACTATAACATACTATAGTTTTTCCTAAACAGATTATTATTAATGCCAAAATTAGCACTTGAAAAAAAAAATGCATAGGAGTTTCATACAATAATATTTTTATTTTTCTTTTGTTTCGTATTAAATTCGAATATATGTAATTGAATGAAATGTTAAGTTGTTTGTGTGAGTTAATTTATTATTGAATTGTCAAAAAGCATTATAAAATATAAATATGAAGTTTCAGTGTAATAGGATAAACGGTTTTTGAGTTATTAGCGATTCTACACATACATATGTATATGTATGTACAGAGCCATGCATTGAAATCGCGACACCCCTAAATATTACGAATTCTTGGAATTTATCAGTAGAATGATCCCTAACCTTCTAAAATACTCTTTTATTATCAAAAGGGTAGTGTTTCGAATGTTTCGAGAGCTTTTATTTAGTTCGTGTACGGCTTTCGAGTGAATAACTACGATCTTTAAAAACATGCCAAATTGTTCGAAACTTGACGTGTCGAAAAAATGGCAAACAGACAGACAGACAAATATATAGACATTTTCCAGAAACGATACAGGGATTATACCTGATACAAATCAGTCAAAAATCTCAAGGTCGAAGTTTTGCACGATCACAATACTTTATCCGATTAGGATAAAGTAAAAATTTCCTAGCGGAAGTAGTACTTTTACTTGCCACAACTATTATTTATTTGTATCGAGTTAAATTTCATATCTATAATTTTCATGTAAGATGTATGAGATTTATTTATTTATTTATTATTTATCAATGCAACAAACAGCTTATAGTATACAATAAAATATAAATATAAAATAATATTAATATCACACAATACACTACAGCCAAAATAGTTACAAACGAACAACAGATCAAAATAAGAAAGGAACTTAGGAGTTAGGACTGGAAAGGAACTTAAACAAAGATAATTTAAAGGAGGGCAAAGAATAGAGAAAAGGATCAATATGTGCCGGGATTTCGTTAAATGACGAGCAGGATCTATGAATGAAGGAGTTTAGTGAATAATTTGTGGAACAAAGATTCAAATGAAACAATGGAGGATTTCTGACAGGCCTAGGGGGACAATGTAGAAGGATCCTACTTAGTAGGTAAGGGCTATCTAATAAATTATTTAAATGTTTAAATACAAAGCAGAGATCCGAGACCGTCCTCCTGGTTTGCAGGGAGACGTAATCACGGGAATTTGCAGAAGAAAGACAAAACCTGGAAATGGAGTACGTATGGAACTTCTTATTATTTTTTTCCAATTTATTAATGGAATCTTGGTAAAACGGGTTCCATATACATAGTACTAGCAAATTCCAGGTGACTTCTCACAAACATATATACATATATTGGTCGTTTTTTTTTATACAAAAATATACACACAAATCTCAGCTATTTGTCAGTTTGATTCGATTTGTCGATCGTCAGTAACAACCCCCCCCCCCCCCTTCCAGCATTATTTGTACGTCGTTTGAAAATAGTTTGTTAAATATATCTTTCGCTGAGTCGGCCTCAACTTTATGCCCGTCACATATTTTTTTTTCGTCTCCCCCCAGCTTCGGTTCGGAATATATGCGGCACACTCTCTCGCCGGGGAGAAAGAAACTTGTATCGCAAATATACTACACGTCGATATACGACTAAGGATATTATTTAAGGACGTGACCCACATTCGGAAAATTCGCAGAGGAAACGCCGGGGACTCGCTTGCTAGACGGTGGGGAATCGGTCAATTCGGCAGATTTCCACACGAGATTTACAAAGCGAACGCTACAATGCAACGATTCCATTCACCCACGACGAAATAAGACATTGATATATACATATGTATATACGGAGCGATATTGCAATATGATACACATGGGTGTATATTTCGAAAACGGATGCTACATACGATCGTCGAAACGCTCGCGAAAATGTACCACAGTATATGTATACATATATGTATGTACATACGTGCATATGTCAGTTAATGTGTGAAATGTACCAGAGTATGTGTATACATATATGTATGTATGTACATACGTGCGTATGGCAGTTAATGTGTAAAATGTGAGCCAAAATATGTACATACATACTGTTGTGGTATTATATATTGTTTACAATCTTTTTATACTCGCAGGTAATATTAGGAAGTTATAATATCACTATAGTATTACATGGTTGATGATCAATGGGTTTTCATTGTTGACACGTGAGTGGGCTTCTTTTCCCTTATATTTTTGTATATACATACATATGTACATACATAAAGAATGCAAGACGATGGGCTGATGCATTGAGAAGAATGTGTGGAGTCAAGTGGATTGCAGATTGTTCAAGACAGACAGGAATTATTGGAAAGGCAGTGGATGGTGCACGGCTGAAAATGATGATGATATTAGGTACATACATATGCATGTATGGTTTTTACTTAAAAATTACGTACAATTAATAATAAATGCATATAAACATGGTCATATAACATTACTAATTCACTGCAAAATAATTGGTATTAAAATTTTGTACCTACAATTTTAATAAAACTAAAATTATGTTTAATGAATTCTGCACGCAAAACGTAGTCACAGTAGATGATCATATTGTAGAGATAGTTGATATGTAGTTATTTATACCTAGGGCAATTGGTGAATATGACTGGATGTAAAGAAGAAGAAATAAAACGAAGAATGAACATATGTAGTTTTTAATTCCAACATTCCGCTATGCTTAAAAAAGAAGGCGTACGACCAATGCGTACTGCCAGTTATGACGTATGGATGTGAAACTTGGACGCTAAATTCAAGAATGCTACGCAAGATCTAGTGCACACAGAGAAGCATGGAAAGATGTATGCTTGGTATAACAAGAAGAGATCGCAAAAGAAATACATGGGTAAGAAGTATGACCAAAGTGGCAGATATAGCAGTGCGGGTGAAAAAGTTGAAGTGGCAATGGACTGGACACATAGCGAGAAGAATGGATGGCAGATGGACGCGAGAAGTACTGGAATGGTATCCGAGAGGATGTGAAAGAAAGCAAGGTAGACCGAGTGGAAGATGGGCTGATGAATTGAGAAGAATGTGTGGAGTCAAGTGGATGCAGATTGCTCAAGACAGACAGGAATGGAAGAGGATTGGAGAGGCCTTCATCCAGCAGTGGATGGTGAACGACTGAAAATGATGATGGTACGTACGTACATACGTACATTTTTCATAGAATTCAATAATTTAACATGTATTCAGCTTTTTAAGCATAACGAATAATTTTGTAAAAAGTTTTCATTAATTCTGAATATATTATACTAGTGTAAGCCCGTTGAATATCAACGGACGTGTTTGACGTAATTTATTACGTAACAATTTAGCAAAGTCGCGAACCTGGAAGGGCGAACCTCGGATTTGCACATTACACATACATATGTACATACATATGTAGGTATAATAATTTTATTTTATTATTTCCTGTTGTTATTATTATTATTATTGGTATTTTATTTCTTATTATTCTTATTATTTTAATTCTTGCTATTCTTATTACTGTTCTATGTATTATAAATTTTACTATTATTTTTATCAATATTATTATTATTATTGTTACTATCACTATCATGATAATTACTATGATCGCCATTGCTACTCTTATTATTATCTCTTTCTCATTATTGTTTATTTATCTATCTGTCTGTCTGTCTGTCGGTTTGTCTGTCTGTCGGTTTGTTTGTCTCTTATAAGCTCCTAAACCACTCAACCGATCGCGATGAAACTTTCAGGACTTATTGTGATCATGCCGGGGATGGTTTCTGTGAAAAAAAATCAGGATAAAACGGGAACGGGGACGGGAACGGGCCTGCTCACGCGTCAGATAACGTACTAGGAATGGGAACGGGATCGGGACCGGGAACGGGATTGGCAACGGGAACGGGAACGGTATCGGGCATTGCAACGCATGCCGGGTCAGCTAGTATTTAATAAAATTTCTATAGACTGCAGAGAATAACATGTTAAATCTTCCACATTATCTGAAATAAATTGAATTATTATTATATTTCAACGGGTGGTGAATTGGCTGAATTGAATGAATTGGCAACCTTTAACAGACGTGTATGTGAATTGGCTGACAGCCAAGTATATGTATGTCAACTTTACGTTTTGGAAGGACCAGCAGACAAACCAACAAACAAGGTCCTTATGCAGATCAATATTAAATTTTTTTTGTAAAATCAAATCGGGCGATTAATATATGTACGCTATGTGAAATCTTATTCCTCGTTAATGCTATAGACACGACAGCAACACAATAAGGACTCTAGATTTTTATCCTAGTGCAAACATTATGACAGTATTAATTCATCGTCGAAGATTTGTTGTCTGTGAATTTTCCGAGACGATTTAATTGGATAGTGAAAGTGATGTACTGTGCGAGAAAAGCGACCGGAGCTTTCCGCGTTGCGAGATTTCGCGCAAATAAACCCCTTGAGCCGCGTAAGCTGGCGAAGCTCTTTAATTCCCGGGCCAAAACTCTTTCCCTCAGGGGTCCTCCTTTTGTCTTTTTTATATCGGCCATTAATTTCTAAGACCGACGGCGAAAGAAAAGAAATAGCATATTGCCAAAGTTTGCCATCGGCGCGAAAATTGACATTTCGCGTCGAGGAATGCCAAAGCGAAAGATCATCTCTTCCCCCCCCCCCCCCCCCAATGGCTGAAGGGAAAAAATCTAATATTTTTATATGGACCGTTAAATTTAACGGTCGATCTAAATATCCCCAGTCTTAGGCAGATTTATATATTATTATTTTCTCTGCCTACTCGCGAGCGGAACCTATAATGAAATATTTTTAATATACACAGTACTTTACCGCTCTGGAATATTGCCTTTTCGACATTTAATACAATATAAAGCGACGAACCGTCTATATTTATTATTATTCGTAAATATATGCTCACCGTTGAGCTTCGTAAAATTAAAATTACATTCTGAAATGTAAAACTATACTTCATAAAATAGCTCTATTTAAACTAGTACACAATACAAAACTTTACAGGTAACTTACGTTGCTATTTAACATTTTATAGTTTGAGAAACTACTACAGGCACATCAATTTCACACGAAAAGTGTTGCTGAAGACTGTTGTAAACTAACTTGCTTGAAATTTGATATTCCATTGTTGCAGGTCACTAGTTCCACGAATATCAAAATTTTGAAAGCTTAACTTATATGTAGTAAGGGTTAAGAACAGCGTGAAAGTTTGAGGACTTATGTGGCAAGCTAGTTATTTATATGTACATATGTGTATGTTATAGGTAATGTGTGAAATGTACTACGCTTCGTGAATTGAAATGAAAATTTAAGTTTGAGATTTAAAATATTGGTTCAAATTGTTCTTCATAATCAGCTCGTCAAATTGGTGATATATAAAAATTATTCGGATACCATAATTCATCCATTTCATACTTTGTCCAAAACTTTAAGGCATTATATTTTACTATTGTAAACCCGTTGAATATCAACGGACGTGTTTGACGTAATCGATTACGTAACAAATTAGCAAAGTCGCGAACCTACTAATGATCAATATTTTCAATCACCGGTGTCGGGTGAAATCCCACTCGCGACGTTCGCGTTTTTCCTTAACCGAAGCGAGCGTTATCAGCAGACAGACAGACAGACGGAATTGGGCTATTATATATGTTTATTTAATATTAGGTAACAAACAGCTCATAGAGTACATACAATATAAGATACAAAATAATATTAATTTCACATAATACACTACAGCCAAAATAGTTACAAACAAACAACAGATCATAACAAGAAAGGATCAATATGTGCCGGAATTTCGTTGAATGATGAGCAGAATCTATAAATGAAGGAGTTTTGCGAATATTTAGTGGAACAAAGATTCAAATGAAACAATGAAGGATTTCTGACAGATCTAGGGGAACAACGCAGAAGGATCCTACTTAGTAGGTAAGGGCTATCTGATAAATTATTTAAAAGCTTAAATACAAAGCAGAGATCCGAGACCGTCCTCCTGGATTCCAGAGATACGTAATCACGGGAATTTGCAGAAAAAGAAGAAAGACGAAACCTGGAAATGGAGTACGTATGGAAATTCTTATTAACTTTTTCCAATTTAGTAATGGAATCATGTTAAAACGGGTTCCATAAATAGTACTAGCAAATTCCATAATACAATGCGGGGATTTCACAGTTTGCTGCAACGTATTACATTATATTTTAGTATTTTTTATTCCATCTACATACTTATTTAGTATTGAAAGCAGGTGGATAAAATAATAAAAAAAAAAGTGAAATTGTGGTTCAAGTGTGAAAACTGTAGTTAAGCGTGCAGTTAATAGCACGCTTAAACCGCCCCATTTGCTTTCATCCCTTTTTGGGCGCATCGAGCACACACATAACCACCCCTCAGTTTTGAAAGTCAAATTCAAAAGGGGTTTACCCTATCTATTTTGCGCGAATCGAATGGCTTCGGGGTTGGTTTTCGATCGATGGAGACCACCGCCAATGGAAAACGGATGCGTTAGGTTTTCGCAATTAATTAAATTTTCTCCGTACATCCAAAGTTTACCGCTTTATTTTTTGCCCTCACTTCCTCTTCCCACTTTCTCTTTAGCCATTCACTCTCTCTCTTACTTATTATAGGCCCCAGGGCTTTCCCCGGGAAAGTTGGCGACCGCGAAACGCGCGAGTGAAACCCCTGCCGTCCGCAAACGAACGTCGGACTCTCTGTAACAACGGAATTAATACGATTTATAGCTATGGAATTCAATAGATTCATACCATGTGACCTTTGACTGTATATACCAGTTATATTCGAAGAAGAAAATCCAAACAAAAGAATATAAAACATACAAAATTTCAACACAAAAAGACATCCGTCTGTTCATTAACGTTGAAGAGCACTGCTTCTGTTAACAAAAATATACCTTTGAACCATTTATTTTGATTAACGTAAAACCCCAATTTATACGAGCTTTTGTGGCACCTGTATACTGCGTAAATCGGGGGATAAGTCTACTCATCGAAAAGCATTGAAAATCAATATATTGATTATACACCCCATAATTATATAAATAATTTAACAACACCCACAAAAACGGTTATTTATTTTTGTCGATGGATGCTTGATATTTTTTAACGTCCATAAGATTAGTATTTATAGATACTGACTAGAGAATTTAAGTCAACAAACAAAACTTAATCCAACCTAAGCATCAATTACAAACGCTGACCAAAAACTTTTCATTTGATTGTTGTTACTTTCTGTATGTATATTTTATACGTTTCTGCGTATGTGTGTGTGTGTGTGTGTGTGTGTGTGTGTGTGTGTGTGTGTGATTGAAGTTACGACATTTCGATCTGCAAACAAAAATAATAAACACCGGTTAAAAGTCATTAAACTTTGGTGCCCCGCTTCGAATACCAAACACTCGGTTATTTGAACTGGGACTGGGAGAACTGGGAATCTCTCTCTCTCACCAGAAGAAGAAGAAAATCTCTTAATATGCGAGAAGACTGCAACGTTACACGCTGAATTTTCTCCGCGAGTCACGAGACGACTTTTCCGAGCTACATTGTAATTTTCCCCGCGGTGCCACGAGAGTAAATGGGCAAAGTTTTTTATTAACCATTTCTCATCTGAACTCGAGACTGCTACTATAACAATAATAGAAATATTCCGAATAGTAGCTCACGTGCACGCGCGATGGCCACGCGAATTTTCCGGCAATTTTCCGATACTACATTCCATCCACAATCAAAATCAATTACAATAACTAAAATCAAGTGTATGTATATGGAACATAAATGGAAGTAAAAAATCAAATGCAATACTTGCTACTACATATATATGTCATCATTCAGCCATCTTTTTCCATTCCTTTCTTTCTTGAGCAATTTTCATTCATTTAACTCCACACATTCTTCTTAATTCATCAACCCATCATCCATTTGAACTACCTTGCTTTCTTTCACATCCTCTCGGATACCATTCCAGTGTTTTTTGCATCCATCTGCCATCCATTCTTTTTCACACGTTCCGCTATATCTGCTACCTTAGTCATGCTTCTTACCCATGTATTCCGCTCGTTATACCGAGCATACACCTTTTCATGTTATTCTGAATGCACTAGATCTTGCGTAACATTCTTGAATTAAGCATCCACGTTTCACATCCATTTTAATATTAAATGAAAATCCCACACAATTCTACGAGTACATGTCGTTTATATTTAAATCGAGACGAGCACCGGCAACGCCAGGTACTTGCACAAACACCAAGTCATCATCATCATCATTTTCAGCCGTTTACCATTCACTGCTGGATGAAGGCCTCTCCAATCCTCTTCCATTCCTGTCTGCCTTGAGCAATCTGCATCCAGTTGACTCCACACATTCTAATCAATTCATAAGCACATCGTCCACTCGGTCTCAATTGCTTTCTTTCACATCCTCTCGTATACCATTCCAGTATTTCTCGCATCCATTCTTCTCGCTATGTGTCCAGTTCAACTTTTTCACACGTTCCGCTATATCTGCTACCTCAGTCATGTTTCTTACCCATGTATTACTCTTACCATTTTTTCTCGTTATACCAAGCGTACATTTTCTGCATGTGTGCACTAGATCTTGCGTAACATTCTTGAATTTAGTCATAACTGGCAGTACGCATTGGTCGTATGCCTTCTATTTAAAGCATAGCGCAATGTTTGATTGAAAAACAAGGTGCATTCTTCCAAATGCACTCAATTCTAGTTTCATTATTTTTATTCCTAAATAACGATCAACTATTTCTACAATATGATTATATACAGTGACTACGTTGTGCGTGCAAAATTTCTTTCATACTTTCGTTGCTTAATTGTATTAATCTATTTTGTAAATCTACTATGTCGTCAGCGAATCACTATATATGTATGTATATACATAGGTACAATAAATTCACACTAAACCGGGATATTTTTATTACCTCGCACAAACTTAGGTAAAAAATCCATTTTCACTTAGGCAACACTGGGCTAGTTTTTATGTATTGTGAACCTATATACTAAGAGCAAATGTGGTGGTTTTCCCAGTAGGATGCGAGACATCCTGACAGATGTCCTGGGCCAATTAAACAAGAGCGTGGTCTGTCCGAGTGGTGATATTAAACCGGGCACGGCTCTCCTTATGAGCAATGTCGTTCATTCCCAACCCCATCCCTGTTTACTGTCACCCCTAATGGGCAGGTGGTGACAACCCTGGCTTTGTCACAACCCTAACAAGACACTGGGGATTACTCCCCTAGGGCTTTAGCTGGACCACTGTGCGCCAACTTGCAAACGCACTACTACGACTAAACTAAACGTCCCTTTCCACTTAATCCGCAACGCTTTCAAGCTCTCAAAGAAAATGCAATGAATATTTTACAGAACGTAAGCTGGAGTACAATTTCATTATTTCCACTTGAAACAAGCTGACAATCTGCACTGCTGCCTTATTGAAACTGCATTCGAGCTCGTTAATGATTCAAAGCGATGATAATCTTTAGCGGAGCCATTATTGGAACGGTGCCGTTAAATACAACTTGACCCTATTTCATCGAAGGAATACAGACGGCAAGGTGTGTGCATTTAGAATATGACCTGAAAATAAATAGCTCTGAGCTAATGAAGACTTGACCCTTAGTTGATTCAAATTGCTCCTCTAATACAGTCGTAAAATTTAACGTATCTGGCCAATATCGATTAGTTTCATGATCTATTAAAAGCTTTGCATATAAATAGTTAAAGTTCATATTTCGTAAAGTATGAGCAATTATCAAATTTATGGAATCGTTAGTGTCGACTGGGTGCACGAAATCAAACTAGAATAGTATCAATTTGATTTCATTTAAATTTATATCACATTAACGTAAGCATTGCTTACGTTATTTATGTATGTACCTAGATATGATCGCAAAGTATAATTTTACTTTATAGTGTTAAAATAATTACATAAAATACACTTTTATGCATTATGTGAAATATACCAATCCAAACGATAGCCGAGTGCTTAATGAATTGGTCTCTTGAGCGAAACATTCAAAGATCAATCCCCGTATAAAGAAATATCTAAGATACAATTTTCGACTTTAAATATCGCCAATCCAATGATTAGTTTCCTGTTACAATTTGTCAATTTATCTGACATACAAAATCATTGTCCATTAATACTCTTCAAGAGTAAACCATTGCAGAGTATTTTTCCCAAGAGACAAGAGTGAAAAAACTCATATATATGCATGTTGTTATGTATTGGAGGTTGAGGAACAGAGAAAATTGAAAAAACAGCACTTGATGTTATGAAGATCGTTTGTTTATTGATTTCACAATGGTTCATTTGGTGGCACAATTACAGTAAAATATAAAGATTAGTGTGTTGGTATAATTCGGAAAAGTTGCGTGTTGGCCACTGTTATTATAGTTAAGGAGAGTATACGTCCGTGTGGGTTAATTGTTTGACTGGAAGAGTAGCTGTTCTCCGACCTTTACATATATATATAAACTTAAGGGGGCAGAGGGGTTTGGGGGATGTGAGAAGGAAACAGCTGATCGTTGAGTCGATTGCAATTGGTCAATAGATTGCCTGATTTGCACTGTCGCATCTGATTGGTCAATGTCAACTTAGACTGAGGGGAAGAGAGGCAGGGGGTTATGTGTCGCGATCTCCGACTCATATCCGGGCTGTACCGAATCTTAGCTAAATGTGCAGAAAATACTATTGCTGCAATACTATTGCATCATATTTATGACGCACCGGTCAGACAGCGACGTAAAAATGTGCATGATTTGTATGAAAAAAGTAATATATAGGTTATATTTATATATGTAATGTATCAATTATCAATAAGTCTGTGTATGTAAACGTGATTAAATTGATGAGTCAAAACGTTAGTTAGCGTTGACTTCGCAACGTATACGCGCGTAACGAAGCGGAGCACCGCAAATAGAGCTTTTAAGCTTGCGCGAATCGCGCCGACGCCGACGCATAATTAATTGTTGAGTCGTAAACTTTTAATTAAAATATGAATGTGTATTCGGGAGTTTTTGGAGAGCGAGAGAGTGAGAGAACACTCCCATATCCGTCCCAAAGATAAATGGGAAGGCGTTATTGGGCCCTGAAACTGAAACTGGAGTTGCAAGAATCTGCTGCTAGCAGATGACACAAATACTGACACTTCATTAATCAACCGGTTGGAAGTTTAAAATTCTGTCAGGTGTCAGATGAGATGGTTCAGAGTGGAGATGGGGGGAGGACTAACAGAGTGTTAGAGGATGGGGGAATGGATTCGGTAAGACGAGCAACTTTTATTAATTAGATCGAGGAGGTGTTTCGACCGGTGTTTTATTAGGCGAATAAAATTGAATTGTCGATTGGAGGCGTATACGTGATGATTTTAATCAATAGCTTGGTAACGTTAATTGTTTTGAGGTCGTAGCATAATTGGGGACCATTATTGGGATCACATTTATAAACATTTTACTTCTAACAATCGAATGTACCTAGCGGAATTTTAATGTTGAACATTCAGTATCAACATAAAAATGTATTGAAATACCGGTCACAGACTATATAAGCAAAAATTAATCACTATTGAAAGCTTTCTTTATTCGTTACAAAGATACTATATATGATATGATGCATATTCTTTATATCGATGGGCTAGTGCACAAATATTGTATGTATGTTCAGTGTTTACCAAAATTGAGTTATCATACACAAAACGTCCATCTGCAGCAAACCTTCGTGTTTGAAAAGTATTGTATGTCAAAATAGTATATTTGAGAAGAATTGCCTTATTTAAATATATAATATGTCCATTTCGTCCATAGTTTTCATTAAAAAGAGATATAATTATGTCACTTACAATATTTTAAAACAAAACTGGACATACAAAATCTGTGCACTAACCTATCGATATAAATATTTGTCAAATAACGCCTTATATTAAATACGCCATTTACAGAAGTACATGTATGTTATGCATATAGGAAATGTTATGTGCAAGGAAACAAATTACAAACAGTGCTACTTCTGGTTATCAAAATACTTTCAAAAAAACTATAAATTTTCAACTTTGCGTACTTTATCGTTCCCAGGAGAACGCTCATTCAAAATAAAGACAAAAACGGAAGCTTGAAACGTTGGGTACAAATTCGGTGTGAGGTAACTGTAATGAAACTTTAGAAGTAACTTTCAAATGGTACTTATTTTATATGTATACAGTTATAGACGACCAAATCATAATAATTTAATACAGTTCGATAAATCTCTTATACTTAGAAGAATGTAAAGTTAATAGAGAAAAATATATTTATTTATTTATTTAATCATGCAACAAACAGCTTATAGTATATGTACAATAAAATATAAATACAAAATAATATTAATATCACACAATACACTATAGCCAAAATAGTTGCAAACGAACAACAGATCAAATAAGAAAGAAGAAGAGTTAGGACTGGAAAGGAACTTAAGCAAAGATAATTTAAAGGAGGGCAAAGAATAGAGAAAAGGATCAATATGTGCCGGGATTTCGTTAAATGGCGAGCAGGATCTATAAATGAAGAGTTTAGTGAATAATTTGTGGAACAAAGATTCAAATGAAACAATGGAGGATTTCTGACAGGCCTAGGGGGACAATGTAGAAGGATCCTACTTAGTAGGTAAGGGCTATCTAATAAATTATTTAAATGTTTAAATACAAAGCAGAGATCCGAGACCGTCCTCCTGGTTTGCAGGGAGACGTAATCACGGGAATTTGCAGAAGAAAGACAAAACCTGGAAATGGAGTACGTATGGAACTTCTTATTAATTTTTTCCAATTTATTAATGGGATCTTGGTAAAACGGGTTCCATATAGTACTAGCAAATTCCAGGTGACTTCTCACAAATACATTATATATGTAGTAAAGACACTGTATCAAAGGACTTAAAGGGTTTGGATACTCTCATTATGAATCCCAAATACATACATGAAGAGATTCATTTAAACAATGGCTGAAACTAAACACGATACTAAGGTCCAGCATCGTAATAACTTATCAAAAGCGCTTGTGCAAATTTCAAAAGTTCAACCATTCATCTCGGAAGAGTGCGAGCGTTTTGAAATCACGAATGCCACAAGTGACGTCAACTTCTCTCAAAAGTCACCCCGGAACGTTCGCGAGGAAAACCAGGTCATTTCGAGGGGTAGTAGCTGTATGTGTGTATATTATAGGGGTAAGTTTTCAACGAGGGGGTGTCCGCAAAGTCGCTATCTTTCAGCTATAAAATTTCTGAAATGCTGAAACTCCTGGCTACTCGTCTGTGATGAGATACGATAAGACCCGCCCAACCGTCCCGGAAAAGCTCATAATCTTCGACCTGTGTGAGCTTCGACTTGCATTGTATGTAGTTGTGCGAAATAAAGTGCAAAGTGGGTGACAGGGCTATTGGCGAATTTTCGAACGAACGTCCATCATTGATATTTGATTATTATATTGTATATATGTATATTATTGGGTCACTTTGAATTGGATTATTGATTTCGCGTCACAAAAATACATGTTGCGCACACGGTTGATTGCACGTTAAACTTAACACATTGTCGGTTGTTTCATTCGATTCTATTACGCTCGCCTGAAAATGAAGTGGAAATGAAAATAATTGAAAACATTGATTCAGCCACTCGAAACGTACACAACGTCGTCCATTGTACTCTAAACGTACATGAAATACATTCAGTATATGAATTGGAAAATTGCAATTGACAGATTAAATTTTTTGGGTTAGTAAAAAAAGTGATTGATTGGATGCAATCATTTTCCAAACTATTCACAATTCTATCGTTCGCACGATTTATAATTCACACACACCTTGAATTAACAAATCCATACAAGATCACAATCCTATTATGTGTGTTCAGATACAAAATTGTAACAAGAGTGTAAAAAACACATATGTTCAACTTTTCTTCTGAATTGGACAATTACTTGGATATGTAACAATTGAAAGATAAATACGTGATTATTGAATATTATATTAATTTTTAACAAATTTGTACTATTTTTTGTAATAAAAACAGTTGTCCTACGATCATGCAGTCAAAATCATTAATTTAATAAGCAGGGCTGTGGAGTCGTTAAAAAAACGCGACTTCAACTCTGACTCCGACTCCGATTTAATAAATTTAAAAGTGTCAAATTGAATTTTTGTTCTTATATGTGTAAGACCATTTCCAGGTACATTAATATAGTCGTAATTTCATCAACGAATGAAACGAATAGGCTAATTTTCGAATTGCCATTTTTAGCTTCAACCTGTCAGGCTCATTTGAACGCATTTTCCATCACTTTTATAAGGATTTCAGATCTTAACGCTTGTCAGTCTCTTCTCTAATGTCAGCTTTCAGCTGCTGGATGGTTATTGGTTTATTTACATTCACCCTAGACTTTGAGAAGTCCCACAGAAAGGAGTCGACAGTCAAATCAGGTAAACGCTACGGCCATTAGACATCGAAAAATCACGATTTTATTCATCATAATTTCCTCCATAGAGCCATACTTTGACGGGCTACGTAATCAGTGCACTTACTATGATTCATGATCCTATCCTAATTGGAACCACATCTCTGGATTGTGTTTGTTGAACCTTCCAAATGTTGACATTGTGGAGATTTTGTGGTTTTTTTCAACGTTCTCTTTTGCACAAGAGCAATATTCTCTTCGATCGATTCGAACCGAACGAAACGTCTTTGCTTAAGTCAAAATTTCATTATAATTGACACCTTCTGGATTTCTCTTGAAAATGATTATCCTGCAATTACATAAGAGGCATTGAACAATTTACTTTCGTTTTCTACATAATGCTTGTGTGAATCAACTTTTTCATCCTTAAGGGCAACCAAGTCAAAATATCAGTCGAGACTTATTTACATACATAATAGATATGTATGTATATCGATTTTTTACCGATTTTTTAATTTGTCTACCATCATAAATTATGTGAATTTCATCAGACTCAGGTTTCCCATTAATGACAGATATTAATACATACGTACAAGAACGTGGAAGGAGAATTATGTTAAGAAAACGATTACCGTAAAAATGATTGTTACTCAATGTTATAATATTTTTCTAAGCTCGCAATTTTTATCAATAAAATCCGACATTCGTTGTTTTGTTTTATGTTAAGAAACTTATGTAAGTGTGTCGCAATGGTAGACATCACATCGGTGTGTGTCGCTATTAGAAAAAGGTTGAGTGCTTCTGCAATAAAGAATAGATGTAATGTAATGTTTACCCTGCATGTCATGCAAGGTTCTGTGTACAACAAATAAATAAAATAATCAAACAGCTTATTTGTGGGTAAAATATTGAAATTATTTTGTTAAACATACAGTCGACTAAACCATTGATGTACATTGTACAGTAGTGCACAACTTATTTGATAGAAGGGCCAATTTATCCATCTTATAATTGTTCACGGGCCGCATAAAATCTTCTTTCAAAAGATTCTTGAATTTGGATGAACTGGCAAGCATACTTTTGGCTGGAATCGATGCCATGTAAGGATAACATTTCTTTGCAGTGCGGAAAAATATTTTCTCTCAGCTGTGAATAAAACAATTTAAGTTTTTCCTGGAAGTCTGAAGTGTAATGATTTTTCCCTTGGAATCGAAGATTCAGATGATTAAGGTGTGCTGTAATATTTGTCAGAAATGCTATTGCTATCAAACAGCTATTGAGGATCCTCCAAAATATTGATAGACTTTCCTTTGTTAACAAGGAACATTTTGATTTCTTTTAAAAGTAACACAAATCTATTCAAAACCTTGCCTAGTCAATATATTGCAACTGCATTGTAAAGAGTGTGAGACATTTGTAAAAAAATAGTACTAAGTTAAAATTAAAATAAAACAGAACTGTATGGTTTTCTGTTAGTGACGAATCAGATTATGTACATATTCTTTTGCTGCCGCATAATTTGTAAACATATCAAACATAGAATTTTTTTTATAATCAATGAAGTACTTGTCATTTTGGGCCGCAAGAAATGTCACTTTGGGCCGCATGCGGCCCGCGGGCTGCGGGTTGTGCATCACTGATGTATATAAGTATATACATACATACATAGAGTAGGGAATAGAATGGCATGTGAGAATGTGAGCTAGGCGTTATAGAGCGTGAGCCGTGGAACACTTTTGTGTGTATAAATTTAATATTGTTTGCGCGATGGGACAACTCTGGCGATTCGACAATTTATTACGGAAAGCTCCTCTGCGAAAGCTTTGCGAATATTAAATAAGGCTTTGCATCTCGTGAGCTGCCCAGAAGGTCGAGGACCCTCCAGGCGGCACTTCAGGACCCTACCCGAAACCCCAACAGGACCCAGAACGGTCCAATTCGAAAACTGTACTATGGGTAACCCACCACTCGACCTCCTACAAATCTGGTGCATACGAAAACGAGATTATATAAATTGAAAATTGTTTATTTTCATATTTTTTCTCATGCGAAATAAATTTTCTCGCGAGATATAATTTATTATTGCCTCGGTGCAGGCCCGCCGCGATTATTTTATTTCCATTAAAATTAACTGAAAATAAATAAACACGGGCGTAATTGAAATTTCACTGGTAGTAATTATTTACGTACAAGTTCGGGGAAATTATGAATTTATTATTAGCGTCTACCTCCTTCCGTTTGCCCTTCCCACTCTCACTCCCATCGAACTTCCGGTCGTGCGTTGTGCTAAATTAGCCATTTTTATTGCGTTCCTAAGCCCACTGACGTAAAGTCTAAGTAAATTGGATATTTTCTCGTAGACATTCAATACAATTTCCTTCGCGTATTCTGTGTGGTGTTATTTATTTATTTATTTACAAAAACACCCACCGTGACATAACAGATTAACCAAATCGTCAAGGTGGATAATTTATAAAAATAATACACATATTTGTACTTGCATATAATAAAATAAGAAGAATGTGCTTTTGGATGAATGAACATAGTTTTTAAATCCAACATTCCGCTATGGTTAAAAAATAAGGCATCCGACCAATGCGTACTGCCAGTTATGACGTATGGATGTGAAACGTGCATGCTAAGTTCAAGAATGCTAAGTAAGATCCAATGCACACAGAGATAATATTCCTAATACTAGTGTAAGCCCGTGGAAAATTATATATTGAATTTAATAGTTTTTATAGTTGTTGCATCTATGCAACAATGCGCCATCTATGGCGCGTTATAATACAACGAATCTCAATATATGTATGTATGTATAATCGAATCCCAACTCGAAAAAAAAAATTTTTTACTTTAATATTTATTAATTATTAATTATAATATATGTACATACATACATATGTATATAATAATTATAATTTTGTAAGTAAAAAAATTACAGTTTTTATAGCACCATCTAATATGTAGGTAATGTAGGTAGGTAAGTAGGTTGTAAGTAAAGCAGAATAAAGATCCCTTGTATAGGTAATGTTTAAAAAAAAAAAAGGACTAAATCGACCAAGAGTGATAGAGTAAGCGTTAGCGTGATGACTCTCGAGCTTGCGGTCGTGAGTTCGATCCCCCACTCGTTCTGGTGGTTTTTTAATATTTGTTCCTCAGCGAGCGTTATCAGCAGACAGGCAGACAGACAGACAGACAGACAGACAGACAGACAGACAGAAAGACAGACAGACGGATTTCGGCTATTATATATATATATAATAACAAGAAGAGATCGCAAAAGAAATACATGGGTAAGAAGTATGACCAAAGTGGCAGATATAGCAGTACGTGTGAAAAAGTTGAAGTGGATACATAGCGCGAATAATGAATGGCAAAAGGATGCGAGAAATACTGGAATGGTGTCCGAGAGGATGTGAAAGAAAGCGAGGTAGACCGAGTGGACGATGGGCTGATGATTTGAGAAGAATGGGTGGAGTCAAGTGGATGCAGATTGCTCAAGACAGACAGGAATGGAAGAGGATTGGAGAGGCCTTCATCCAGCACTGGATGGCGAACGGCTGAAAATGATGATGATACACATAGTAAAAACACAATAAATATACATACATATAAGCAATGAGCAACGCCCGGTGCTTTAAAAGAAAATTTCGTACGCTTCCATGTGCAAAAATGTTTATTGCGTCAATGTATAAAATTTGATAGTAACTGAATGTTATATAAGAAAAAATCCAAAGTGCCTATTTGAAATTATGTAAAACATTTTTTTGTCAATTTTCCTTTCATTAATCGTTTTTCATTCTTTTCGCTTTCGTTTACTCTTTTCTCGAGCATTCCAACCCTATCTTATTTTCTTCCCCTTTTTTTCCGTTCTATCCATCATCTTCAATGATTCTTTTAATTTAATCCTTCATTATACAATTCATCACATTATAATAAACCAAAATTTACAAGGCGAAAATGTCAAAATTTGAACGATTTCAACAGAATTTCATACATTATTAATACATGAACGTCTAAAAGCGACTAGAACTTAACATTTGACCTTCATATAAATTAAATAAAAGTTCGAAGACGTGCTCGATGTTTAAAACAACGCGCAAAACCAAATGCTACATTTATAAATGGACACTTATGTTATATGTATATCCATTATTTGAACATTAGGCCAGCGGTCGCCAACCGGTGGTCCGCGAGAGAATTTTGGTGGTCCGCATTTTTCATAATCATCATCATTTTCAGTCGTTCACCATCCACTGCTGGATAAAGGCCTCTCCAATCCTCTTCCATTCCTGTCTGTCTCGAGCAATCTGCATCCACTTGACTCCACCCATTCTTCTCAATTCATCAGGGCATCTTCCACTCGGTCTACCTTGCTTTCTTTCACATCCTCTCAGGATACCATTCCAGTATTTCTCGCGTCCATCTGCCATCCATTCTTCTCGCTACGTGTCTAGCCCAGCGGTCGGAAACCGGCGGCTCCGGAGCCATATGCGGCTCTTTGTATGAAAACCTGCGGCTCTTGTTGTCACTAATTTACACAAAATCTAAATTAAAATAAGTAATTTTTAACAATAAACAGTCAGACAGCTATCCATTTCATAAATGAGCAACATTTAATTTCATTTTAAATATCATCCTCGTCATTTTCAGTCGTTCACCATCCACTGCTGGATGAAGGCCTCTCTAATCCTATTCCATTCCTGCCTGTCTTGAGCAATCTGCATCCAATAAATTGACTTCACACATTCGTCTCAATTCATCAGCACATCGTCCACTCGGTCTACATTGCTTTCTTTCACATCCTCTCGGATACCATTCCAGTATTTCTTGCGTCCATCTGTGCTATGTGTCCATCCCAACTTGTTCACACGTTCCGCTATATCTGCCACTTTAGTCATACTTCTTACCCAAGTATTCCTCTTACGATCTCTTCTTGTCATACCAAGCATACATCTTTCCATGCTTCTCTGTGTGCATTGGATCTTACGTAGCATTCTTGAATTTAGCATCCAAGTTTCACATCCATACATCATAACTGGCAGTCCGCATTGGTTGAATGCCTTATTTTTTAAGCATAGCGGAATATTGGATTTAAAAACAATGTTCATTCTTTCAAAAGCGCTCCATCACAGTTTCATTCTTAGTTTTATCTGTACATGTAATATGAAAATAATATATTGCGTCTCCCAAACATAGCCATTTTGTAAGGTTTTCCCTAATTTGACTCTTAGCTCGAAAAGGGTTCCCGACCACTGGTCTAGCCCATTACCCTTCTTACCCATGTATTCCTCTTACGATCTCTTCGTGTTAAACCAAGCATAATGCTTCTCTGTGTGCACTGGATCTTACGTATCATTCTTGAATTTTGCATACAAATTTCACATCCACACATCATAACTGGCAATTTAATGAATAATGAATATTCCATCTATTTATTATAATTATAACTAGGAGTGCAAACACAAGTGTTATTACCATTTCATATTTAGAATGTTATTTTTATGGAAAAAATCATGGTAGTGGTCGGCGGCATTCGAGATTTTGAGTATGGTGGTCCGTGAGGTATGAAAGTTTGGCGATCGCTGCATTAGGCGATCAATTTTAGTAGATGGAAGATAACGTCATTTGCTCGTCTCTGACACGAGGAGCGTTTTCGCGAAGTGGGAAAAACTCACACCGTTTTTCCCCCGGTTCGATTTTTTCCCAGACGACGCAAAAGCGAGGGGGTAAAAAATAAAGTAAAAAAAAAAAAAAAAAAACAAAACGAAAAAAAAAACGTGTTATGTCTCCCGACGCGGTGCGAAATTGTCCGGGTACCGAGATAAGGTCCCGGGTACACGAAAAAGTAACCGCGAGTGGGGATCGCGATAAGGCCGAGTAATTTCCATACGTAATCCCGTAACCCTTTGGATGTCCCTGTGGCATGGCAACCGGTTCGGAACCGGTGACAACCGGTCGCCGCGGGTTATTTATGCCCTGTGCGGGCGCGTGCCGCACATTAAGATATAAATTACTACGGGGGAATGGTGGATAGCACGCCCTTTTAATGTGACTGTATACTATTATCTCGGTGAAAAATACTTACATGCGCGCCGTTTGCTTTGAATGTGGAATAACTCCAGTGTGCAAAAAAATGTGAGCGTCGCCGCTCGAAGACATTTTCACTTACGCAATACTATCATATTAAAAATTGACGGATATCATGACCTAAAAATATATATAAAATCGCATAATTCATTTACACGTAGAACTACATTTAAAACATTTAAAATTTTTGGGATTCATTATGAGAGTATCCAGACCCTTTAAGTCCTTTGACACAGTGTCTTTACTATATATGTAATGTATTTGTGAGAAGTCACCTAGTACTATACCCGTTTTACCAAGATTCCATTAATAAATTGGAAAAAAATAATAAGAAGTTCCATACGTACTCCATTTCCAGGTTTGGCTTTCTCCCTGCAAACCAGGAAGACGATATCTGTTCTCTGCTTTGTATTTAAACTTTTAAATAATTTATTAGATAGCCCTTACCTACTAAGTAGGATCCTTCTACATTATCCCCCTAGGTCTGTCAGAAATCCTCCATAGTTTCATTTGAATCTTTGTTCCACAAATTATTCACGTAACTCCTTCATTTATATGTAGATCCTGCTCGTCATTTAATGAAATCTCGGCCCATATCCTTTTCTCTATTATTTGCCCTAGTTTAAATTATCTTTGATTAAGTTCCTTTCCAGTCCTAACTCCTGAGTTCCTTTATTATTTTGATCTGTTGTTCGTTTGTAACTATTTTGGCTGTAGTGTATTGTGTGATATTAATATTATTTTGTATTTATATTTTATTGTACATATACTGTAAGCTGGTTGTTGCAATACATAAATAAATACTCAAACATTTTTCCAATCCCTAATTATATGACGATAGAGCGCGAAAGTTTTCGCAAAGAATATCGCTTAGGTGTGTTCGGGCCTTAAGGCTTGAGAAAACTGGATAAAAAACTAGTTCAAATTATTCTTCAAAATCAGCTGGACAGATTGATGAGAGAAAAATAATTCGGACAGCAAAATTTATATACATATTTCAAACTTTGCCTAAGCATTCGGGCATTGTATAAAAGTGCTGGTATTTCACACTGTAATACATTATTTATTAGATTAACAGAATGAAGTAACGAAAGTATGAAAGTAGTTTTAAAATTATGTTTAATGAATTTTGCACGCAAAACGTAGTTACAGTAGATAATTGTAGAGATAGTTGATAGTTATTTATACCTAGGACAATTATTGGTGAATATGACTGGTTGTAAAGAAAAAGAATGAAACTAGGATGGAGTGCTTTTCGAAGAATGAACATTGTTTTTAAATCCAAAATTCCGCTATGCTTAAAAAAGTAGGCATACGACCAATGCGTACTGCCAGTTATGACGTGTGAAACGTGGATAAAAAAAATTAAGAATGTTACGCAAGATCCAGTGCACACAGAGAAGCATGGAATTATGTATGCTCGGTATAACAAGAATAGATCGTAATTTATTGGAATACATGGGTAAGATGTATGGCCAATGTGGCAGATATAGCAGAACGTGTGAAAAAGTTGGGATGGACACATAGCACAGATGGACGCAAGAAATAGTGGAATGGTATCCGAAAGGATGTGAAAGGAAGCAAAGTAGACCGAGTGGACGTTGGGCTGATGAATTGAGAAGAATGGTGGGTGAATTATAAACAATATATGTATATTATACAATATACATACATATATTCATAAAAAAACTTATGTGTGTTTGCTAGGAACGCTCAACGTACTTGTTTCTTGTTTTTTTTTTCATTGAAAATTTTAATTATAGTTACGAATATTATGAGCTCACTAATCTATACTATCAAGTTGTTTTTCCGCTATACAAATCTACAGTTTTCAATTTAGAATCACCAAATTTGCTATACTATTTCAACAACGTTGTAAACTTTACAAAAAATTATTGACCAATCACACGATGAAGTTTAGTTATGTCTCTAGTGATGATTGATAGAGTAATATTTACTTAACTCATTCATGGTAATAACTCTAAAAACATGTTTTTTGAAGCAAGGGTGCGACATGCTAATAGCAAACGCTCATTAGTTGCTAATTTGCAACACCGTTATATTTATGTATTAATGCAGAAGAGTATGAAAATATCTATGTATATGGTGAAAAATACTAAGCAAAAAATTAAAATTAATACAAAAAAACTATCTCTACATGTTTTGGTGTATTTTGCCAAATTTTTCAGTTGTGGAAAATTCGTTTATCAACATTGACCGACATATTCTTAGAGTTTGTCGTGATAGTGTCGCGTGTTTTAATTTGTTTGGACGCCAGTCAAAAACTTTCAAAGTGGATTTCTCTCTATCTGTCCCCTTCTGGCTGCCAGCTATGAGAGTGTGGGGATGGTTGCAACTCTTGAATTTAAATGTGAACACTCTCTCACCCCAGTATCAAAAGCTCCCGTTTCGGAGTTTGCGGACTCTCGCCAATTTACATGGAAAACCCTCATGCCGCGAATTAATTTTTCTCTCTCTCGGTGACGTCCGAAATCCATTTAAATAACAATTTCGCACACCGCGAATAACAAACGTGTACATTTGTCGTAAAAAATGTCAAAAATAATATATAAAATGATTTCACATCATTATTACAATCCTCTTCTCTAATGACAAAATACCGAAAAACTTTGAAAAAATACTACGCGTGAACTTCATATTATGATCTAACTTTCAATAGTAAAAATGTCTTTTGTGGTAAAATTTTCTTAAAATGATATTCCAATAGTTTCGCGTTATCTTACATTATACCTATATAATTTACATATTTCATAGTATCTGGTCACGATGACGAATTGTAGTAACCTCTTAGGTCACCGCAGTATGTCTTAAATAATAATTAAACAAATAATATAACATGATCATTCAAAAGGACGAAAAACAAGTACATAAATATATAAAGAATCTGACCAAAGACTACTTCAAATAATCTATTCTTTGATTTTTCTTCATTTTCGGTATTTTGATTTCAAATGTAACTCAATTACTATACATATCTACGTTTCATACAAAATATTATTCATAGACATATTGTTGAAATGTATTCAGATTTAACCAAAAACAAGTTCAAATTTTTGTACAACAACAATAATACGTATACATTTGGATAAAGTAACAATTGAAAAAAGTTAAATAATATTTTTATAAGAGAGCTACAAAGGATTCAAATCAATTCATTAAAATGTTAAACACAGTTGAATTAAATTAACGTAAGTGAAACATTAAAAGTGTGCATGTTAGTATATGTACTTATATATTTTTAAGTTAGATAAGAACTAATTACCAAATTATTTCGATACGGGGGTATAATAAACATAGTCGTAATACTAGATTGTTGAATACAATGGACTGCCAGAAGATCTCAGAAATATAAACAAAATTTATAGATTCCTGGCGGCCTTAAAACAACACCTCTGTACAAGTGCTAATAGATAATTAAGTTTATTTTGTAATTTTAGCTTTAAGTTACTGTTTGTAATTAGCTTCTTAAGCTATCTTAAATATATAAATAATATGGTACTGAACTGTAACCTCAATAGTAGTTTTGATATCGATATTGGGAGTAGTAACGATTCGTTTTGTGAACAGCAATCTAAATATACTCTATCCAACTTAAGCACTTGTTGTAGCTGTCCCGAGATTTAAGACAATGGTTGGTTACACTGAGCAACAAAAAAATACCCAGAGCGTAGACTAATCAATCTTTACTAAGTTTGACCCACTGAATTTGAATCCGATAATGATTTTTGTTGATATGCTCTTGTTTATGAGATATTTGCGATTTAAAAATGTAAAAAATATCCCTTTTTTGGCTTTTGCAGTCTATAACTCAAAATATAGTATCGCTGTGCTCAAAGTGAGCATTGAAATCAATAGTCAGTTATTATAGTCAATATATTTTTGACTTTAAAAATTCGCTAGATAATTAATTATAAGTATTTTAAAACAATTAAACATCACAATCAATATGAAAAATATCTGACTATTGATTTCAATACTCACTTTGAGCACAGCGATACTATATTTTGAGTTATAGACTGCTAAAGCCAAAAAAATGGATATTTTTTACATTTTTTTAAATCGCGAATATCTCATAAACGAGGCATATCAACAAAAATCATTATCGGATTCGAATTCAGTCGGTCAAACTTAGTAAAGATTGACCAATCTTCGCTCTGGGTTTTAAAAAACGTGATTTTTTTTGCTTAGTGTTATCGTTATTAATTAAGTATTTTGAAATTTTAGCTTAAGTTACTTTTTTAATTGTAAAATTAGCTTTTCATGCTATTTTAATTAAATAAATAGTTATAAACACATAGAGGTAGTTTCCAAGACAGTTTTATTTTATTCAGTGAATTATTATGCATACATGTACATACATACTTTGGGCACACGCTGTGCAATGCATAAATCCTATACGGGAAAAGCTCAGAACTGATTGCGTGCCGTTTTTAATTCCGAGCGAAGGCATTAAACGTCCGGAATTAATTCCCTCCCTTTTTCCAGGATAAACAAGATATATCTGGGTCGGGGGAAAATTCACACTTTTCCGCAGTGGGATACTAGTCGGAGGCTGGTTCGTTCACTATCTCAGTTTTCCGACACGACGAGTTGCGAAAAAAACATAATTTCCCACCACCGAGCCGAGCCGCCTGATTTACGGTCGACGCTGTACTATTGTTACGTATTTTTTTTTATTTCATTTAAATTTATTATTTTTCATCGTTGGAAATGAACGCTGGGGGAAAATCTCACATTGAAAATAACCTAATTTTTTCAGCGGTCGGTGTATAATATAATTAACAAGTTGAGATAATTCTGGCTTATAAATCGCAGAATAAACAACACGTTTCGTAACTAGACACTAACCCGCAAAATATAGAGATGTTTTAATTGAATTGCTCACTTCTTGGAAAATCGAGGTTTCGCAAGCGGTGTGCCTGAAATTATTATTCTCGCAAACCTACGGTGAATTTGTTTTGTGTATGATATTGTTCTTTGGGGTATTCCTGTGTATGTTTTTTTATGCGAAATAACAAACACATTATAATATGATTCATATTACACTAAAAGTAAAACATAATATGAAAATATACCATATTTTGTTTTCATACAAAACGTATTCCCGCATTTAATTTGTAAAGGATGTTTTTATTCAATTAAAACTACACTAAATTGTAATAATAGTATATTTGACCTGTTGTTTGCTGTTGTTTGCAATAGTATGTAATTATTAAAAAGCTCCAAAATGTTTAGTCATTAACCACTTGTCTATGTACTTATAATTGGGATATTTTAAGAAGCTCTTTTATCAATGTATTCATGTACTCGTTCAATTGCATTTGAAATTGATTTATCTAAAGTGCTTTTTTATAATTTAAAATTTTTTACCGTTACAAAACAAAATAAAATTATTATATCATTCACTATTCACCTAATTAATTAATATTTTAAACTCGATTTTTCGGTGAATAAATATTTTTTGAAATGAAATTTTCCAACAAAAAATCACTACTCGTTATACGAACTTGAAAAAATCGTGGAAATACTGAAGTTTTCCACATGACGAGCTACAAAATCAAAACTTTTCAGTATTTAATTATTTAAAATACATGTGCAAGCGGCATGGAGCCCAGGGGTCTGATATGAATTGTACATACAGTTTTTAATTGTTTTAGTTATTTTTATTCTATAATTGAAGGATTACAAAAATCGTATATATTGTATTGTATTAAAAACTCGTCAAGATGATTTTCAAAGAGATGTATATTTTCAGAAGTTACTAGCTGATTTGGAAGGCGGATTCAAACTCCAACCACTCAATTTGAAAAGATTTAGTCTCTGACTCTTCTTTTGAATGAATAAACATTGTTTTTCAATTCAACATTCCGCTATGCTTAAAAAATAAGGCATATGACCTATGGATGTGAAACGTGGATGCTAAATTCAAGAATGTTACGTAAGATCCAATGCACACAGAGAAGCATGGAAAGATGTACATATGCTCGGTATAACAAGAAGAGATTATAAGAGGAATACATGGGTGAGAAGTATGACCAGAGTGGCATATATAGCAAAACGTGTGAAAAAGTTGGGATGGACGCAAGAAATACTTGAATGGTATCCGAAAGGATGTGAAAGAAAGCAAGGTAAACTAAAATTATGTTTAATGAATTTTACATGCAAAACTTAGTCACTGTAGATAAACATATTGTAGAGATAGTTGATAGCTATTTAGGAATAAAAATTATGAAACTAAAATGGAGTGCTTTTGGAAGAATGAACGTTGATTTTCAATCAAACATTCCGCTATGTTTAAAATATAAGGCATACGACCAATGCGTACTGCCAGTTATGACGTATGGATGTGAAACGTGGATGCTAAATTCAAGAATGTTACGCAAGATCCAGTGCACTCTGAGAAGCATGTAAAGGTATAACGAGAGGAATACATGGGTAAGAAGTATGACCAAGGTGGCAGATATAGCGGAACGTGTGAACGATGCGCTGATGCATTGAGAAGAATGTGTGGAGTCAAGTGGATGCAGATTGCTCAAGACTGACAGAAATGGAAGTGGATTAAAGAGGCCTTCATCCAGCAGTGGAAGGATTATATAATTAGAATTATTATTAAAGCAATGGTGAGTTTAAAAATAAAAAATCTCAATCTTCTCATCTCCGATTTTTTATCTCTTTGTATGAAAAAAATTCACATTTTCCATTTTTCAACTAGCGAGCGCCTACTTAACTATACTTTGAATCATCCTGTACATCAGAAGAACACCCACACTCTGAATTAGTGGGTGGGAGGGATGAGGTGGTCGAAACTTAAAACGGCATCACGCTATGAACAACGAGCAAACATATTTATACAGGTTCGCGCGAGCGCGTGCTTTATGCCCGGGTATAATTCAGCGGGAACACATCTTCCAGGGCCGACAACAAGTTGGAATTAATTCCCAGCTATGGAGGAAAGCCGCCCTGCAGTCAACCCGGTCGGTCGTTATCCTCCCTCGGTTGAACCCCACTTCTTCCTCATCGCCCATACACAAATACCTACCCCCCAGGCTGGCTGGCCTAGTATTTATCTTTGGTCTTGGTAGCCCCCCTACGTTAATCAGTGTGGTGTGGTTGTGCCAGCCCTGGAATATGTCTAAGTGCCAGCCCTGATCTAATATACTGAAATTGGATGTGTTTTTCCTCACACCAAAGCGAAATGCTTTAAAATCGCATCACAATGAGTATCAAAAATTACAAGTTCATCGCTTTTAATAATCGTGCTCGTATCGTAAAAAGTTAAATTTGAAACAATTTTGCTTGTAATTGTATCCATTTACCACTTCTAGGTATATAATGTAGGTACAATAATAAGGCAACAGATAATCATATTGTAGAGATAGTTGATAGTTATTTATACCTTGGTTAATTAGTGAATGTGACTGGTTGTAAAGAAGAAGGAATAAAACCAGGATGGAGCGCTTTCGGAAGAATGAACATTGTTTTTAAATCCAACATTCCGCTATGCTTAAAAAATAAGGCATACTGCCGATACGTACTGCCGGTTATGACGTATGGATGTGAAACGTGGATGCTAAATTCAAGAATGCTACGTAAGATCTAATGCACACAGAGAAGCATGGAAAGATGTACATATGCTCGGTATAACAAGAAGAGATCGTAAGAGTAATACATGGGTGAGAAGTATGACCAAAGTGGCAGATATTGCAGAACGTGTGAAAAAGTTGGGATGGACGCAAGAAATACTGAAATGGTATCGGAGAGCATGTGAAATAAAGGTAAACTAAAATTATGTTTAATGAATTCTACATGCAAAACGTAGTCACTGCAGATAAGCATATCGTAGAGATAGTTGATAGTTATTTAGAAATAAAAAGAATGAAACTAAAATGGAGTGGTTTTTGAAGAATGAACGTTGTTTTTAAATCAAACATTCCGCTATGCTTAAAATAGAAGGCATACGACCAATGCGTACTGCCAGTTATGACGTATGGATGTGAAACGTGGATGCTAAATTCAAGAATGTTACGTAAGATCCAATGCACACAGAGAACCATGGAAAGATGTACATATGCTCGGTATAACAAGAAGAGATCGTAAGAGTAATACATGGGTGAGAAGTATGACCAAAGTGGCAGATATTGCAGAACGTGTGAAAAAGTTGGGATGGATGCAAGAAATACTGGAATGGTGTCGGAGAGGATGTGAAAGAAAGCAAGGTAGATTGAGTGGACGATGGGTTGATGAATTGAGAAGAATGTGTGGTGTCAAGTTGATGCAGATTGCTCAAGAGAGATATGAATGAAAGAGGATTGGTGAGGCCTTCATCCAGAAGTGGATGGTGAACCACTGAAAATGATGATGATGATGATATTCAATCGTATTGAGATACACTTTTATCTTAATCAACTAAAAATCAATAATAAATGGAAAAAAATACACTATTTTACGTTATACTTTTAATTTAAATGTTAGGGACTATTAACGATTCATAATTTTTGATAAATGTACACATATCTACTTAGATTGTTTGTAAAATCAATAATTGAATTGGATGAATGTAAAGGAAACCTTAAGAATGTACATGTTAGTATATATTTTTATGTTAGATAAGAATTTATCACAAAGATAATTCAATAAGTATTTAATAAGGGGATATACGTATAATATACATAATCATAATACTAGGGGTAAGAATAAGTTAATAGTTTAAATTTAATTTAAAATTAAGTAGATCTAGAAGTATCTTTTACAGAGGTGTTGTTGAATACCATAATGAACTGCCAGACGATATCAGAAATATAAACAAAATTGATAGATTGCTGGCTGCCTTAAAACAGTACCTCTGTATCAGTGCTAATTGATAATTAAGTTTATTTTGTAATTTTACCTTTAAGTTACTTTTTGTTTGTAATTAGCTTCTTAAGCTATTTTAATTAAATAAATAATGTTAATATTGTCTCGCGTCTCAGCACTATTGAATCTTATTTGGAGGCTTTTACGCATTAAATTTAATATATTTGAAACATTAATGATCTCGAGACACTTCAGGTATTTCAAGTGGTGTATTACAATAGAATATTATGGTTTTATTTTAAGTTTTAAGTGGTTAAGGCATACCTTGACCCAAATTTGGCGAACATTTTTCAAAATCGTTACTTTCACATGAAAGATATAATAATTTAAATAAAATCAATGACGGATTTAACTACCTTTTTCGTTGTATACATCCTTGACTGAAAACACTATCGTGCATATACATACATATATTAACACACACACATATAAACGACAGGTCTTTGAACAGACCGGGAAAAAAAAGGCAACAACATTCTGACAGCGGATGATAAATTGAGGAAGAGCTTTAATAGGTTATACGATTGTTTTCTTTTCGGGCTAAAAAATAAATCTTTAACGACAATTCGACCCGTGTAATAAATTACTTCTCGAACCGAAAATAATGGAAACATACACGTTTTATATTTATTTTATATTTGACCCGATTTCGATGGGTTACCGCAAAATCCCGAAAATATTTGAAAGGGGAAAGTAAACTGATTGTGTGCGATTGACGTGTCTCCCTTTGTCCATCGTTCCGTATTAATTTCGAATATTAGTTATTGCGTTCTCTAGTGTCGATTTCGGCGTAAGATACGCCGCTCGCAAGTGACAAACGAACGGCGAGCTTTCGCTTAAGAGCTTTCGCGTAATCTTAATGAATAAATGACGCAAGAACACTTAAACTTCTCAGCAGAACAATTTTAAGTGCCAAATGCTGTATTCGGTCGACTTCCTTATTTCATTTTTGGCATTATAATTTTATGGGCAATTTTAATATTTTTCTATTATATGATACCTATACTGCCATCCTAAGCCCACTTAACGTAACTGACAAAAAATACGAAAATGAGTTAGATGTGTGTATGGGGGTGTATTCTTGCGATTTTTCATATCAAAATTAATGTATCTTCATCCAAAAGTGACTTTTTTAAGCTATTAAATCTAACGTATCTGCATGTGCAGAGAAATAGTATCACCAATACATAGCGAAAATAACGTATCCAATATTTGCATAGCAAATTAAACGTATCTGCGTGCAGATACGTTTTTTTGTCTAAGGATAATGCAGTTGCGTTAGTTTAGCTAGTTGGTACCGAAGCATTTTGCTTAGCTAAAATAACGCAACTATCAAAATACATATGATTTCCTAAGCAAATTTCAAGTATAGCACTTACGTTATTAAAATTAAGTACATTTCCTAAGCAAATTTAACGTAAGTGTAAAAAAGTGACATAACTACATACTTAAGTATTCAGTATTTTTTTTAATTTTTCCTTAGAATTATCAAAATAGAAAATAACCTTATGCACTAAAAAATAGTTTAAATAAATCAGTAATATATGAAGAAAAATACAAATTTAGAATAAAACTTTCAAGTCCATTTATCTCGATATTGTTGTTTTGTCAGTTACGTTAAGTGGGCTTAGGACGGCAGTATATGTATATATGTATGTAGTTTGCCTATTTATTAATTACCTTTACCAACATCGTCTAAGCAAGGCCTTGAACAAACCACTGGTTACACTTTAAGAGAATTTATAATCAGGTAGAATTAATTATTTATAACGTACTTTTACATTAGGCTGACCAACCGTCACAAATTGGGAGGGACAGTCCCGCTTTTTAAGCGTCCCAAATTTGTCCCTCTTTTTTAGAAAATGCTTTTCTTTGTCCCTCTTTTGTATAAAATATTCTCTGTGTCCCACTTTCACTAATATAAAAATAAAATAATAATGTATGTGACTTACAACACAGCAAGGAACATTTTTGATACTAGCAACTTCATGCAAATATGGCAATATTATGTTTATACAAGAACACAGCACCGATCGCTTCGTCATTATGTCAGTGCAGGTGTCATTCTAGTCTCAAATATTTTGACAGATCTGCTTTTATTATTAGTTAAAAGTTACAGGCTTTTTATTTCACTATTGCCAGCCATAGAAAGGTGTTTTTATTTGAAATCGATAGTTGTTCAGTAATATTATCAGATTTTTTAAATAATTTACTGTGAAATATGGCTTAATTTCATTAGTAGCGAAGCACTAACAATAGAGCGAAGCAATGTAACAATTGTAGAAACATCAGTTGTAATAAATGATTTAATTGAAGGTTTAAAGTATAGATTAGAAATTTAATTTATACCATTAAATATTAAAGTAAAATTGACAAAATGTAATGAATCTGACCAATTATGTACATACATAGTATAGAAAAAACATAAAGTTATTTTATAATTTTTGTATAAATTATTTACAATCGTGGACAATTCATATCGAGAGCGCTTGTCATTTTCAATGGATGATTTAATCGGGATAAAGTCCAATAAACTGTTAAACAGCTACAAGAAAATCACCCTTATTTTAAACTTGATGACAATATGTTGATAGATGAAGTAAGAAGGCTAAATATTTTTATTTCTGGTGGAAAAATTAATGTATGGAATGAATAAAATTTAACAATTGATTAATGGGTTAAAGTATTTATACATTTTGCGGAATGTTACATAAATGAGTCGCCTAGTTCCAAATCCCGATAAGTCCACAATATATAAAAAACGAGGATAAAATATTTTCTGGTTCTAAGAATGTTTTCAAACAATGCCTTATACTTGAATTATTCCAAATACCGCCAAGTGCGCCGTAAAAAAATATTGAAAATCAGTGTTAGTACCAAAAACTGACAATTGCACTATGATAAAAGCTGATAAAAGCCATATTTAGAAACAAACAACGATAAGTCTATGTTTCTAATCTCTATATTTTGTTTAATATCAACACAATTAAGTTTAAATGAGTTTAAACGCCATCAAGCAAATAAGTCTGTAGCAGAAAAACCGCGTTTGCGAACAAGTGAGTTTTATGGACTTATCGGGATTTGGAACTAGGCGACTCAAATGTTCAAAATTTAAAATATTGATAGCTGAATAGGACGAATGCTTGTGTGGAACAAATATTCTCCACAATTAATTAGTTGTGTTGAAATCAAGAGTTGTCCTACTGTACAAGTGTACATTCAAACTAGTTCTTGAACAATGTATGTACTCATAGAAATTTTAAAATGAATTCAATATTACCATAAATTATGCAACGGAGCATTTTAGACAGTTCTATATACAATAGTGAAAATCAAATTAAAATAATCAACACATGTGACATTTAAGCATACAATTTCAGCACAGGGTTGCTGTTTAATTTTAATCGTTTGAAAGAAGAAGAGCTTTTGAACGCGGGGTGAAAAACATAAAGAGAGCCCGAGTCGAGCTTAAATCGTCCTTAAAACGCTCGCGCGGCAATAAAAACTCTTCAGCCACTGCCTTCAGCGTAAAATATGAATCCAATTCGTACCATTTGTTTTAAATACGTTCATATTTTTTTTTTTATGGTCGCCGAGCGACTTCATTTCCATCGTGAAAACTTTCCTCGGTGTATTTGAGTTTCCCGGAACACGGACGAGCTGCGCTGAAAACAAATCCAAAAAAAAAAAGAACAAGGCTTTAGATAGATAAAATAGCCACGCGCTTACGTGTATATATGTATGTATACGTATGTGTGTGCAAGTAAAGTGCAAAGCTGAGCCGTTTTTACTCCCAAATAAAGGAGCTTTCGCTGAAAGCTCGCACAACAGACTCGTAGACTAATACGCAAGAGTAAAGAAAATTTCACGCGAAACGAACTGAATGAAACCATTAAATAGATAGTTAATAATATAAACACTTCGATGCCTAATGATTATTCAATATTGCATCAGTACGATAGTCAATGCTGTTTTAAATAACAATATGCAAGTAAAACTATATTTTCGACTCACATTATAGTTTTCTGTCAACGACTAAAATTCAAACTTACTATTCAAATGTTACAAGTTACATACAAACATATATAAGCCGCCTTAAGAGAGACCCCTCCACACCCATTCTTACCAAGACCCTCATATGAGGCCACCCCACCCCCCAACGAATATAGTCGGTTGACCTTTCCGTTGGGGACAGACGGTTGTCCAGTAAGGCCGGAGTAACCATTGCATAACATTTATAAATAACTAACTGACCCGGCATGCATTGCAATGCCCGATCCCGTTCCCGTTCCTAGTACGTTTTCTGACGCGTGAGCAGGCCCGTTCCCGATCCCGTTCCCGTTCCCGTTCCAGATCCCGTTCCCATTTTTTTTCACAGGAACCATCTCCGGCATAATCACAATACGTCCTGAAAGTTTCATCGCGATCGGTTGAGTGGTTTAGGAGCCTATAAGAGACAGACAAACAAACAAACAGACAGACAGACAGACATTGATTTTTATATATGTACTAGCTGACCCGGCATGCGTTGCAATGCCCGATCCCGTTCCCGTTTCTAGTACGTTTTCTAACGCGTGAGTAGGCCCGTTCCCCATCCCGTTCCCGTTCCAGATCCCGTTCCCGTTCCCGATCCCGTTCCCGTTCCCGTTCCTAGTACGTTTTCCGTTCCGTTCCCGTTTCTACGTTATCTGACGCGTGAGCAGGCCCGTTCCCGATCCAGATCCCGGTCCGTTCCGATCCCGTCCTCCCGTTTCCTAGTACGTTATCTGATGCGTGAGCAGGCCCGTTCCTGTTCCTGTTCCCGGTTTTCCCGATTCCAGATCCCGGTCCCGTTTCCGATCCTGATCCTGTTCCCGATCCCGTTCCCGTTCCCGTTCCTAGTACGTTATCTGACGCGTGAGCAGGCCCGTTCCCGTTCCCAATTTATCCCGATTTTTTTTCACAGGAACCATCCCCGGCATGATCACAATAAGTCCTGAAAGTTTCATCGCGATCGGTCGAGTGGTTTAGGAGCCTATAAGAGACAAACAAACAAACAAACAAACAAACAAACAAACAAACAGACAGACAGACATTCATTTTTATATATATAGATATATGTAGATAGATATAGAAAAAAGCAATTTTTATGCATTTATCATGCGTTTACAAATAATAAATGCATATAAACATGGTTAAATTTTTGTAATAACATTTTTCATAGAATTCAATAATTTATCATGTACATACATACATAATGTATTCAGCTTTTCATTCATTATTCAGTAATCATTATTATATCTATATATAATAGCCCAAATCCATCTGTCTGTCTATATGTCTGTGTGTCTGTCTCCTGATAACGCTCGCTGAGGTAAATAATTAAAATAAAACAGAACGAGTGGAATTTGAACCCGAGATCACCAGGTTGGGAGGAATCGTGCTTACACTATCTTCCAAACGGAGGCGATGACGGACGTATTATAATTGGTCAATATTTATTCTGAAAGGGTTGACGACTTTGCTAAATTTTTACATTGTTGTTATTATAACGCGCCATAGATGGCACTTGGTTGCATAGATGCAACAACGATAAAAACTATTAAATTTAATATTATTTTTCAGTACGGGTGACGAGAAACCGCTTCGTTGATATCACTGAGCAACAATAAAACCACGTTTTTTAAGCCCAGAGCGTAGATTACGCAATCTTTACTAAATTTGACACACTGAATTCAACGATAATGATTTTTGTTGATATGCTCTCGTTTATGAGATATTCGCGATTTAAAAAATGTAAAAAATATCCATTTTTTGGCTTTTGCGGTCTATAACTCAACATATAGTATCACTGTGCTCAAAGTGAGTATTGAAATCAATAGTCAGATATTTTTCCTATTGATTGTAATTTTTTATTGCTTTAAAATACTTATAATTAATTATATACCGAATTTTTAGAGTCAAAAATATATTTTTTTCCCGTGCTATTGGCGTTTATTTGGCGAGTTTTTTTTTTTTTCACCACGTTTATAAGGATTGGTTTTCTATCTCAATATATTTTTATTTTATCTAAACGCACTAATTTGAGTGGAAAATTCATCAAAATCGATTTATTGATTTACGAGGAAGGGTTAAATATAACAAATGCAATTGAAGGATGAAAAAATAAAATAACGTTATCTATTCCAAATATATCCATATTGTTCAAATATTATATTATAAATAATGTACATGCACCCCACAAAGCCTTACCGTATAACGTCATAAAATCCTTTATTGTAATTTAATACAATAGATTAATAGAGTTTGAGTATGATAATGAGTTTGACAATGTATATTGTTAGTATAAAAATTATCAAATAATTTAAGATGTTCGTCTTTTGGGAAATCGTTGACTCAATCCATGTCGTGAACATGGGTACTCTAGTCCAAACTCCAAAGGTTTTAGTATTATTATCGCATATATACCCCCAAGAAGTGATGCCAAACAGTTTATTGTCGATTATTAACGGTCCTCCAGAATCACCCTTACACGCATCCTCCATTTTTTCTGATTTAGCGCAGATCATATTATCAGTTACTTCAGACATGATTTTTGAATTTATGCCCTTTTCTTTAGCATGTAACTTTTTGCATACCTTTAGATTGATAGTTGAAATCTTCGCCTTCCGAAGAAAATCCACGGATGTTTCATTCTATTTCACGATAAAAACAATATTAAACCCAATCGAAATATATTGTAAGATTTTTTTGATATAATAAATTGTACCTTGCCGGTTTCTCCCCAACCGGAAATGGTACCTTCAGATTTGTCTTCAATAATAGTTCCCTGCTGTGGAAGTGACACCTTGCCTACTTGTTCATCGAATTTCAATAGTTCGGATAAGATTAAAATAGCTACATCGGAATCATTAGTTTTGTTGTTGTAGTTGGGATGTTTGATTATACGAGAAATAAACTTTATTTGACCACCGTTTTTATAGGATGCAGATCCTGCTCGAACTTTCCAATTTTGAACCACATTTTTTCTAAAAATTTAAAATATTAATTTTTGTTTTTGTTGGTTGATAAAATATTTTAATCGATAAATATATATTTTATGCCTACTCATCTACGCAATGTGCAGCGGTTAAAATAGTGCTTTCATCTAGTATTGAACCACCGCATTTATGTGTATAAGTATCATTCTCCTTATACAGCATTGCAACTATGTAGGGAATTTCAAAAATCATAATCGGTACCCCATTTTGTACCTTAACATCTGAATCATTTGTGACACTGCGGGAATTTACTGAAATAAAAATTTGGTATGAATAATATTTCAACTTTTATAATAAGGATATATATTATTACATATATGTATATTTACCATACACGGGAATGCACATAATAGCGACACACATAAAGAGCAACATCAGATCTAATTTTTAGCACAATGTGAGATTCGTACGCATTTATTTGATACGCTACACCGCACCACCTGCTATCCAGAAGTGTTATGTACAATTAGTTGCGTTGATGTAATAACATAAATTTAAATTTAAAATATCGGTGACTATTATCATTTTTAATTGATAGCGTTCATGATACGGATTTGCATCCGAAGATAAGATGCTAAATAAATATATATGTAAACTGTTATCCTAATCGTTACATGCAAGTTAAAAGTGCTAATTAATATAAGCCAATATCTTTTTATTTTTTTTATCTCGTATCAAATGAACCTTAATGACGCATCACTGATGAGTAACAAATTGTCGGTCACTTACAGAAGGCATAGAATTTTAATAAAAAATTCGAGTGTGGCCAACCCAAGACTTTATCCATATATTTGAGGAATACAAAGAGTAACGAAATTCATTTTTTAACTACGTAACGTAAAGTACGTTAGTAAATAAAACGTATACACACATATAATATGTATGTATACATACATATCATTAAATCACTGTGTTGAGTGCGCGCACGTATGTAAAATACGATCTTCGGCATATATTCAAATAGGAAAAACTACCACTTTCGGTTGGCAAATTAGTATCAAAACCATATCAACTCTTAAATTTTAAATGTAAATTATAAATATAAGTTTTCAGCTTGAACGGTTAAGTTATTACGGAAATATTCCGTGGTAACAGGATTTTTGACTTTTCCACGAGAATAAAACCCAACTTCCGGTTGACTGATTTTAATGATTTTTTTTTATAACTAGCTATTTTTCTCAGGATTATAATATTACAATATGATACAATATGATGATATTACAATACAATATAATCTGCGCTAAATCAAAAAAAAAAAAGGATGCGTGTAAGGGTGATTCTGGAGGACCGTTAATAAATAATCGATAAGAAACTGTTTGGCATCACTTCTTGGGGGTATATATGCGATAATAATACTAAAACCTTTGGAGTTTGGACTAGAGTACCCATGTTCACGACATGGATTGAGTCAACGATTTCCCAAAAGACGAACATCTTAAATTATTTGATAATTTTTATACTAACAATATTCATTGTCGCTATAATAATCAAACTCTATCAATCAATTGTATTCAATTACATTCACAGATTTTATGATGCTATACGTAAGTCTCTGTGAGGTGTACATAATTTATAATGTAATATTTGAACAATATGGATACATTTGGTATAACGTTATTTTATTTCTTCATCCTTCAATTACATTTCTGTTATATTTAACCCTTCCTCATAAATAAATAAATCGATTTTGATGAATTTTCCACTCAAATTAGTGCGTTTAGATAAAATAAAAATATATTGAGATAGAAAACCAATCCTTATAAAAAATCCTAAAAGCACGGGAAAAAAACGTGTAAAAAAATATATATTTTTGACTTTAAAAATTTGGTAGATAATTATTTATAAGCATTTCAAAGCAATAAAAAATCACAATCAATAGGAAAAATATCTGAATATTGATTTCAATACTCACTTTGAGCACTGCCATACTATATTTTGAGTTATATACCGCAAAAGCCAAAAAAATATTAATAAACATTGACCAATCTCCGCTCTGGGTATTTTTACTTTATCCTAATCGGATAAAGTATTGTGATCGTGCGAAAATTCAACCACGAGATTTTGACTGATTTGTATCAGGTATCATCCCCTGATCACATTTTCATGATTTCTAAAAAATGTCTGTATGTCTGTATGTCTGTATGTCTGTATGTCTGTATGTCTGTATGTCTGTATGTCTGTATGTCTGTATGTCTGTGTACTATGTGTGTGTGTGTATGTCTGTGTGTTTTCTCCGTAACTATCAAGTCTATCAAACTGAAATTTCATATCTATTATTTTCACGTAAAGTTTAAAAGCCATAAGGAATTTGGTCAACATCAGTCAACCGGAAGTAGGGTTTTTTCGTGCAGAAAATTCAAAAAATCGGTAAAAAAATCATATTTCGAAACTGCACCGGGAATTTTCTCCAAATTTCATTTATATAGTTTTCACATTAGCCTTAAGAGATACTGTGATTTTAGTCAACTTCTGATTACCGGAAATGGCAGTTTACTCTTGAACGATTTTTTTGTTTTTTTTTTTTTTTTCGACCTTTTAAATATGTGGTATCGTCACAATATTGTAATGTTGTAATTTTGAGAGAAATTTATATTTAAAAAAAATAAATAAATTAATAAAATTAGTCAACCGGAAGTAGGTTTTTTTTTTTTGTTGAAAAGTTTACCGCAAAATATTTCCGAATCTGCCTCATCGATCAAGTTGAAATTTCATATCTATAGTTTTCACGTTAGCCATACTGTGATTTTGGTCAAAATCCGTCTGACAGAAGTGGCAGTTTACTCTTGAACGATTTTTTTTTTTTTTTTTATTTTTTTCGGCCTTTTAAATATGTAGTATCGTCACCATATTGTAATATTGTAATTCTCATAGAAATTGCTATTCAAAAAAAAAAAATTATTAAAATTAGTCAACCGGAAGTAGGTTTTTTTTTTTTTGTCGAAAAGTTTACCGCAGAATATTTCCGAAACTGCATCGGCGATTTCGTCGAAATTTCTTATCTATAGTTTTCACGTTAGCCTTAAGAGATACTGTGATTTTGGTCAACATCTGACTACCGAAAATGGCAGTTTACTCTTGAACGATTTTTTTTGTTTTTTATTTTTTTTCGGCCTTTTAAATATGTATTATCGTCACAATATTATAATGTTGTACTCCTGAGTAAAATTTCTAGTTACGAAAAAAAAATAATCATTAAAATCAGTCAACCGGAAGTAGGGTTTTTTTTTTTTTTTGTCGAAAAGTTTACCACAGAATATTTCAGAAACTGCCCTATTGATCAAGTCGAAAATTTATATTTATAATTATCATATAAAATTTAAGAGTTGATAAGGTTTTGATTAAAATCCGCCCACCGGAAGTGGTAGTTTTTCTTATTTGAATATATGCCGAAGATCGTATTTTATATACGCGCGCGCACTCAACACAGTAATTTCATGATATGTACATACACATGTATGTATTTTGATTGGTGTGGTGGTGGTGTATGCGTTTTATTTACTTACGTACTTAAAAAATTAATTTCGTTACTCTTTGTATTCCTCAAATATATGGATAAAGTCATGGGTTGGCCATACCCGAATTTTTTTTTTTTGTTGCCCAGTGTATTCAACGGGCTTACACTAGTAAATAATAATTTTGTATAAAGTTTTCATCAATTCTGAATATATTTTAATTAATCTTGCTTACAAGGCATGCCTCAAACGCTTACATATTAATTCAAAAAATTTGTCAAAAGAATAATCAAACTATCATACCTTTAGCTTTCTATCATGTCTAAAATTGATGTATTACATTGAGAATTGTTGGAAAAGGGCCCATACAAAATCGTCGAAGCCTTATAATGTAGTCAAAAATTGCAGAGTTAACCCAAAGGCTCAACCTGATGTTTCATAAAATATGCAAGGGTCGCATCAGCAAATAGTGGTCGTTACAATATCGTAAATACTCAACCTATGTATGTACATGTTACTACACAATACTCTGCAAGGCTACATGTATAACTAGTACATTGTACGTATCCGGGTACACGTGCAAACAAGGACGTGTATCACGTGTCGTCTCCCCGAAGAGCACGCGGACGTTCGACCCTCACAAATTAAGCTCGGCCCGAAAGCTCCGACCGATAAATTTGACGGGAAGAGTGTGCGCATTACGTACGACGAGCTTTTGTGTGTAAAAAGTATTTTCGAGACGCTTCCTTCGGCAGTATCGTCATCAACCTGAAAAAGCTCACTGTCTGAACGAAAGCTCGTTTGACGCGTCTGAGCTTTTACCGGTACTGGAAAATCACATCCGTGTGACTTGTGCTATTTTTTTTTTATGTGGTAAAATCTTTGTCAATTGTATATTGTAATGACTAATCATTTAACCATGCATTGCAAAGAAATTCAAATACACACCAATCCTTTTTTTACGCGATACATTAGTTGCAGAAATTGATGGCCAAAATAAAAAAAAAATCGCGTAAAAATAATATCAAGAACATAGGAAAATGCTAAAATTGGTTTCTTTAAATTCGCGTAAAAAAAACTTTTCACTTTTATTTATTTATTTCACATAAAAAATAGAAATAAAAACGGAATAAAATTAAATTAATTTTCCTATTTTTGACTATATGTAGGTGGCGAAATTCATCCGCTTGCGATTTTTTGGACGTACTTGAATCCAGCTCTGGATCCTTCATCTGAATAACTATTATTACCCATTTTTTTTATTTTCTGGTCCCAGTGATTTTTAATAAAGCTCTGTGTAGTTGGAAGAGTCTGAATTCAATTTGAAATTTATTTTCGAGCTTAATCAACATTAGGATCGTTTGCCAGAAAATAGTTTCCCAGCTGTGTTCTTCCCAGCAGACTCCTTCTTTAATCGTTTCTGCACTGAATGGTGGTTCCTCTACGTCTTCGTTGAAAACCAATAATTACAAATGCATTAAATTGAACAAAAAACTGGCCAACAATGCAAAATAACACCAGAAAAAAATCTGAAAGAAAAATAATATTTTTGACTTTTAAAATTCTGTAGACGTATTTTAAAGCTTTCAAATGTCACAATTAATAGCAAAAACATCTGACTACTGCTTTCAATACTCATTTTGAATACACAAACACTAAATTTTGAGTTACAAACCGCAAAAGTTAAAAAAATGTAAAAATTGTTCATTTTTTTAAACGCTCATATCTCATAAAAGAAAGCTAACCAATAAATTTCATTATCATATTCAGATATAGTGGGTCAGAATTAGTAATAATTTTTGGGTCTCCTCTCGGGTAACTCAAAAACGTGATTATTATTCGATGTTCGCTGAAACGATTACAAATAAGTCTTCATCGTCTAACATTTGATCGAGTAGTATCTCGTCAATATCTTCACGCATAATATTTTGGAAATCGTCACCATTCACGGAATACACCAAATAAATTATGTCCGAATAATTGGTGGGAGATACTTCACTTTTAATACATTCTAGCTATGGTTACTTCCAGCATGCTTTCAACGTACATACATAGATGGTCTTAATTGCGAAATTGCTGAAGCCGCACAAGTGATGCAATCCATAATAGAAAAACTTTTCCAAGCATCGTTGAAATTTTTGAGGAAATAATCACGTAAAAAATGAAAGCCGTGTAAAACCCAAATAAAATGTAAAACCCAAATAAAGACTGAGTGTACATAACTATAGTACTGTTGAGACATGACATAAAAATTACAATTTATTATTACTCAGAAATGGTTGATATACATATGTACTGGTGCTGAAATGATTGTTCAGACTTTTCCGAAATGTTTCAACGATCACGTCGTATATTGAGGTTTCGGTCGAGGTCTTGTTTCGTTTTTTACGACTTTCTGAGGCTTCGACCTTATGCACGGCTTCTGCTTCGCAGCCGTAAAAGTTTATCGATGAAATCGAGTTAAAAGTTTCCGTAATGAGATGCGATGCCGTAAAACCTGCTTAAAATTCGCATCCGAAACGTGTGCGAAAATCAGACAGCGTACGTGTGCATACACATATTGTTTATATCAATGAGAACCTACAGCCTTATCATCATCATTTTCAGCCACTCACCATCCACTGCTGGATGAAGGCCTCTCCAATCCTCTTCCATTCTTGTCTGTCTTGAGCAATCTGCATCCACTTGACTCCACACATTGTTATCAATTCATCAGCCCATCGTCCACTTGGTCTACCTTGCTTTCTTTCACATCCTCTCGGATACTAATCCAGTATTTCTTTTTCACACGTTCCGCTATATGTATCTGCCACTTTATTCATACTTCTTACCTAAGTATTCCTTTAACGAACTCTTCTTGTTATACCAAGCATACACTTGTCCATGCTTCTCTGTGTGCATTGGATCTTACGTAGCATTCTTGAATTTAGCATCCAAGTTTCACATCAATACATCATAACTGGCAGTACGCATTGGTCGTATACCGTATTTTTTAAGCATAGCGGAATGTTGGATTTAAAACCAATGTTCATGCTTCCAAAAGCACTCCATCCTAGTTTCATTCTTCGTTACTTCGTTATAGCCTAGTTAAATACAAATATTATTCTATAATTAAAATAACAACGACCGATCATTTGCAAACAAGTTTTCAGATGCGGTTTTTAATCAAAGTTGTTTTGAGTGGATACGTTCTTTGTTTTGATCTCGTCACTGCACAAGTGAGCCATTCCACGAGTTTATTGTTCAAACTTCTGTGTGGCACTCTTGAAACTATAGTGATTCGCAAACTAGTGCCACTCGAGTTGCCAAAACTTTGCAGCCTAACCGCAAAACGCGCTTTTAGTACTGAGGGTCATATCCATGTCACAGAGTAGAGGTAGAGTTCTATTTTGTCAAAATAATAATCGAGCACATTAAATCATACAGACCCAAGCTTTTTACCTTTTTGACTTTTTATTATAAAAAATTCGAGGTGCTCCACCTTTTTTGCATTAGTGCTAACCGTAAGAGTTAATTTTGGGGTTGTGACTCTGGATGACTATTCTGATGAATTTTTTTAACCTTATGGCTTTTAAATAACAGTCAACCGTACTTTTTAAGCCTTGTTAGTATATTGAAAGTATAAATTTTACATACGAATATGTGTTTGTTTAGATTAACTGAAAATGTATCAGTTATCAATCTTTATTTGACTATAAGTGAAACTATTCCAACTTTGATATTTCTATATGAAATTTAATTCATTACTTGCTGGCATTTTAATATTACATTGTAATACTATGTATGTATGTATGTATATTTGAATGATTTTCGTTACGTGATAATTCTAGTCTTCTAACTCGGCTTTGATCAGTATGATTGACGTATACAAACATCAAGACACCGATTAAAAATCAAAATTGCATTATAGTTAAAGAAATTTTTTAGCTTACTGTTTCAGTGAGCGATCCCGCAGAAAACCCTTCGCAGACCCATAGGTTGGGAACCCGTGAGCTAAAATAAAGATCTGTATCACAAGCGACTTCTTTCTTCTTTTCTTTCTTCACAAAAATCATCAGATACATAGTATGGATCAGTGGTCGGGAACTTTTTTTGAGCTAAAAGCCAAATTAGGGAATACCTTGCAAAATTGGTAAGGTAAGGGAGCCGCAACATATTATTTTCGGATTTTATATAGATATGTATGTATGTACATATTTATATTATAAATTAAATTAAATGTTCCTCATTTGTGAAATGGTAGCTGTAAGAAATAAGTGAATTTGAATAGCTGAAAATAGGCTACATATATTCATAAAATTTCTTAATGTTTGACAGTTTATTACTAAAGAGTATTATAAAGCTTAAACTGAAAACCGATCTTCAGACATTTTATTGTCATGAAGTTATGGAAATAGAATTCATTTTGATTTTGTATAAATTGTGTGTCAACGTTTTGTATTTCGCGCAAAACGTTTGATGACAGCGAGAGCCGCATGAGGCTCCGGAGCCGCCGGTTCCCGAGCACTGGTACAGATTAATTAAAAACTTGTTCCATATTGGACTGTATGTGTATATGGAACATACCCGTTACCCGTTTTCATTTTTTATTAGATTCAACATCATTTATTTATTAGTTTTTTCTCTGTATTATTGTGTTATTTTCTAATTTAATATACTATGTATTACCAATATACTACCGTCCTAAGCCCACTTAACGTAACTGACAAAAATTACGAAAATGAGTTAGATGTGTTTTATGGGAGTGTATTCTTGCGATTTTTCGTATCAAAATTAATGTACATATGTACATATCTTCATCCAAAAGTGACTTTTTTAAGCTATTAAATTTAACGTATCTGCATGCGCAGAGAAATACATAGTATCACCAATACCTAGCGAAAATAGCGTATCCAATATTTACTTCGGTCACTACCTTATCATGAAAGATTGAAAAGACTGAATCTCTCCACATTGGAGACGAGGAGATTAAGAGGTGATTTAATTGAAGTATTCAAAATAATAAATAATCATTATTCATGTGAAATGACCAACCTCATTATGTTCAATGAAAACCCTCATCTAAGAGGTCATACTCTTAGAGTCCGAAAAGAAAAATCAAATAACATTGTTAGAGATTCATCCTTTTCAAATAGAGTGGTTGAAGTTTAGTCATATGTATACATTAATAATGAATAATGAAGTGACGTAACTACTAAAGTATTCATTTTTTTTTTTTTATTTTCCTTGGAATTATCAAAACACAATAGAAAATAACCTCATGCACTAAAAAAAAAGTTTAAATAAATCAGTGATATATGAGTAGTGGACTTAGGACGGCAGTATACTAATAATACTAATTTATATACGTATAAAAGCCCCATCGGGCGTTTAATAGATAAATATATAACAAAAAGCATAATTTACATAGATAGACATTTCAAAACTAGTTTCAAAGTACTGAAACTGTGCTATCTTATAGAGATTCCTTATTTTAATTGAGATACAAGCGGTTAACGAGACCTTGTCGAACGTCGGATTACTTCCGAAGTTAGCAAATTTAGCACGTTAACGCCTCCAGGTGTGAAACGTGCACACGGTCGGATAAGATTGATAGCTTCGTGAACACCTCGGTTAAAGTTGCCGTTGTTCTTCTTTACAACGAGGAAGACCTACGAACGGGTAAAATTCTCCTACTGCGATAGCGTTGAAGTCTCGACCGGATGTGGAGGAAGTTGGCCGACGCGAAGACCGGAAGTGGAGTGAAAGGATAGGACTTTTTGTCGAGCGAAACTCGAGCTTGGGCCAAGCGCGTCTGCGATTGGAAAACTTTGAGAATCAACGCTCCATAGTTATTATTATCGAATTCGAATTTCATTTCGAGGGGGAAATCGTTTTATTTTTATTTTTTCAGTTGGTTATTCCGCGAAGAAAAAAAGTTCTTCCGGTTGATTCTCGCCATTCCCGAGCGCGGAATGATTTACGAGCAAACGAACAAGGTAGATAGAAGATAGACACGGTGAAGAATTACGTAGTGCTAGACTTTGAACAGAAACGTGGATAGAATCCAGAGATGTACTGCAAAGTAAAAAAAAAAAATATATAGTCTAACATAAAGCGGGAGAATCGTTCTCCGGGATCAATTCAATTTAAACCGGAACGGCGAGCTCTTTCAATATCGCTAACAATGTCCAAAATTCCACATGTGAATTTTCAGTGTATATAAATTAAATCAAGACACTGGACCATTTCAAACAATATCATGCCATATACATATGTACATATAAATATTATGCAAGAGTTGAATGATTCACTGCATAATGTTAATATTTATAATATTTATGTATTCCATCACACGACATAGTATTTTCCAGTGCAATGTTTCCCGTCATTTTACATATGTAAAAGTAATATGCTTTGAATAGCATACGCCAGCGATGGTTAACATTTAAATTTTCGCATTGAATAAAAATGAACATTTTTAAAAAATGAACATTTTTAAAAAATGAACATTTTTAAAAAATGAACATAATTTAAAAATGATGAAGTTGATGATCGATACTCGTTGTTGTAATCATTTGTTCGGCGATTCAATTAATAGAGTTAAACTGAAATCATTTCAAATATTTGTATTGTAAAATTATAGTGAAATCGATTATTTATTTGTCTTTCAATTCAATTTTTAATTATTTCCATATAAGACTCTCCGTTTAAAATAAATTCACATTAATCTAGCTGTATTACTAAAAATTCCAATATGGTCTAAATAAATATCATTTCAAGCGTTAAAAAACAGCGATTAATAACAAATACACATTAGCTTATTATATTATGAAGGTCTTGAGTAATCTGCATCCACTTGACTCCACACATTATTCTCAACTCATCTACCCATCGTCTTACTCGGTCTACCTTGCTTTCTTTCACATCCTCTCACATACAATAATTCTTATCGCTATGTGTACAGCCCATTGTCGTTTCAACTTTTATACACGTTCCGCTAGATATGCCACTGTTGTCATGCTTCTTACCCATACGGTCTCTTTTTGTTATTCTAAACATACAACTTTCCATGCTTCTCTGTGTGCACTGGATTTTACGTAACATTCTTAAATTTTGCATCCACGTTTCACACGTCATAACTGGCAGTACGCATTGGTTGTACGGCCTTATTTTTTAAGCATAGCGGAATGTTGGATTTAAAAACAATGTTCATTCTACCAAAAGCACTCCATTCTAGTTTCATTATTTTTCTTTACAACCAGTCATATTCACCAATTGCCCTAGGTATAAATAAACTATCAACTATCTCTACAATGTGGCTTATCTACTGTGATCTCATTCATAAACTCCTTACTAACAAAGTACCGAACTACCTAATACATATCATCAGATCATACCTAACTCACAGGAAGTTAGTGGTTAACGTAAATACTGAAATATCCTCACCGAAATCAATCTCAGCAGGGTCCCACAGGGAAGTCTGCTAGGCCCTCTTATTTGCGATATATATTAATGACATACCCATCCCAAAAAAACTGTCACATAGCTCTATATGCAGATGATACTGCTTGCTTCACAAGCAGTATCAAACCAGAGGCTATTCGCAAAAACCTTGAACTAGCCTTAAAGACACTGACGGACCACTTCACTAAGTGGAAAATTAAAATTAATCAAAACAAAACAGACGCGATTTTCTTTTAGTGTACGAAAACATAAACCAAATTCTGATCTGAAAATCCCATCTGAGAAAGTCTGAAATGGCAAACACAAATAAAATACTTAAGAATTACATTCGATAAGAGAATGAGATGGGCCCCCACATAGAGGCGGCGAAATGCAAAGCAATTCGCGCCATATCTTCAATATACTCTATATTCAATCGACATAGTGCCTTATCACTACATAATAAAATTAAAATATATCGCGCACTCATACTACCCTTACTAACGTACGCTGCTCCCGTATGGAATAATGCCTCCAATACTAACCAATCAAAGTTTCAAGTAGTCCAAAATAAATCATTAAAAATCATTTATAACACGCCCATATATACTAACCTAAAAAAGACTACATTCCCAGTATAACATCCCATTAGTCGTAGATGTCACTAACAGATTAACCAGTAGATTCTATGATAGAATTACCAATAACCACACTAACAAATTAGTGAAAGGTCTCGGTGATTATAGCAAGATGTCTTTACCCTTTAGGTATAAACACAAATTACCTAAACATAATTTTCTTTAGATCGCCGACTCTAAAAAAGTAAGTATTTAATTTAATTATGTAAAATATATTATAAACATTTGATAAGAATTGTAAATAGGTTTTTGAGCTCTTTCTCCTATTATTCTTTAAACACTAACATTAAAATAAAAGAATCCTTATAAATACTAACAAAATGAACAATGTGTAAAATAGATAATGGTCACTGGACCAGTAGCTATTAAAATAGATTTAAGATGTATTGTGAACATAGTATAAGAACAATAAAAGCTTTTTTTAAATAAAAAAAATAAAAAAAATTACTGTGACAACGTGTAAAATTCGTTAAATTCACGTATTATATACATATAATAGCACAATTCCGTAGTCTTTCTGTCTGTCCGTCTGCTGATAATGCTCACCTCGGTAAAGGAAAATCTCGAACGTCGCGAGTGGGATTTGAACCCGTGACATCAGGTTGGGTGAGTTAGCGCTAACGCGTTCACCCAAAACCAGTGATGGGAGACCTCCTTAGTAGGTTCGCGACTTTGCTAAATTGCTACGTAATCAATTACATCAAACACGTCCGTTAATATTCAACGGGCTTACACTAGTTAAAACATATCATCTACATATATATGTATATAAAAATCAATGTCTGTCTGTTTGTTTGTCTCTTATATATAGGCTCCTAAACCACTCAACCGATCGCGATGAAACTTTCAGGACTTATTGTGATCATGCCGGGGATGGTTCCTGTGAAAACGGCAACGGAATCTGGAACGGGAACGGGAACGGTATCGGGCATTGCAACGCATGCCGGGTCAGCTAGTCTATGTATATATATAAAAAAATCAATGTCTGTCTGTTTGTTTGTCTCTTATAGGCTCCTAAACCACTCAACCGATCGCGATGAAACTTTCAGGACTTATTGTGATCATGCCGGGGATGGTTCCTTTGAAAACGCGCGTCAGATAACGTTCTAGGAACGGGAACGGGAACGGGATCGGGAACGGGACCGGGATCTGGAATCGGGAAAAAACGGGAACGGGAACGGAAACGGGCCTGCTCACGCGTCAGATAACGTACTAGGAACGGGAACGGGAACGGGATCGGGAACGGGACCGGCATCTAGAATCGGGAAAAAACGGGAACGGGAACAGGAACGGGCCTGCTCACGCGTCAGATAACGTACTAGGAACGGGTACGGGATCGGGAACGGGACCGGGATCTGGAACAGGAACGGGAACGTGATCGGGAACGGGCCTGCTCACGCTTCAGAAAACGTACTAGGAACGGGATCGGGACCGGGAAGCGGGAACGGGATCGGGATCTGGAACGTGAACGGAACGGAACGGCATCGGGCATTGCAACGCATGCCGGGTCAGCTAGTAGCTCATATAAATAACTCATTTGTCAAAGGATGCTATACATATACATATGTATATAATATATGAACAATTTTACTACTTTTGGGATTAAATCGTTTGAAAATACAATGAGGTAATCATACGCCGTTACCTCATGTGAAAAAGGTTGACAACACCTGTCCAACGAGCGCCATAAAGCGAACGAGTCGCGTTGACACCCCGGCTTGAATAATAAAAAAAAAAAAAAAATACCGCAAAATTACGGACGCGCACGACTCTCATCCAGTTTCTCGTCACGCACTTTATTACAACGCCGACGAGAGCAAAAAAAAAAGAAAAAATTATAAATGTGATTTCGCGGAAAAATTTACAGAAAAAAAAAAAAACAACAACCGCAAAAAATATTCGCGTAAACGCAAAACACGAATGCGCCGAAAACCGAACAGAGCGTCCGCGTATTCGCGACGCGATTTGAGCGTCCCACGGCTGAATAAATTGAAAGCAGCACGCGTCGTGAATTAATTGCATTTCAGTGGCATTCAACCGGAAGTGAATTTAATTCCGCGTAATACTGTAGCAGTTTGCACAGTAGTACCCGGTGTGATTTAGTGCGCGCGCTAGGAGAAAATTCGCGAGCGCAAATGACGATGCAAATTGCAATTCGGTCGCAACAAAACCGCAATGTCGACGTATCAATCCGTATTATTTTTAACGTGTCCGATCATTTCACCGCGAAACGTATATTAAATTAATGCTCATATCGAAAAATTACCAGTGCCAACTTGTAGTACTCGCATACGTCTGTAAAATGATTCAATATATCGCATATACCAGAATTGAAGGCCTCGGGGCAAGATAGTGCCAACCCTCACTTTGATAATTTTGAGATATATCAATTTTAAATTTTGTTCAAATCCATAAATCAAAACACGTACTTTATTGAATACTTTTTATTTTTATTTGCTTTAATGATATATCCTTAATAATACCAGTAACAAAAAAATAACAAAACATTAATATATTAAACATAAAATGGTGCATATCAAAAAATGCGGTTTGACGCTATTTTCCACCAATTTTTTTTAATAATTACACACAAAGATATGAATTTTTTTTTATATGAAGATGGAAATAAAATAACTCCGAAATGGGTAAAATTATTCACCATTATTATGACAATAGATGACACTATTTTGTCGCAAGTTTTTTAAAAAAATTTCATCCCGTAAAGAAATGCATAAAGGCTACATATATAGTCATCTATTAGTCAAAAATAAACTATTTTTGGTTCAAAACATAGCTTATTTGCATAAATGACATATTCAGTTCAATTTTGACCAAAATGATGGTTGACACTATCTTGCCCCGAGCCCTTCAATTATAAAATCATTTTAAAAAGCAGATACAATTTCGGTATTGGCTTCTGGTGTTTGAAGCTTTTCAGGGATTTCACCCGATCGAAAGTTGAGCCTATGTACTTCCCGAGCTTGTATTTTATCTCCCACAGCATTGTCTCGAGATAAAATTTATTAAAATACTGCATTTACAGTTGTAGTGTACGCTTTCCGATATCCGATGTAAAGCAAAATTTCAAAATTCACATTCACATCGATGACATGAATGTGATTGTTCAAATCAATTTCGGACAAATAATTGAATATCGCTTGGCTTGATTTTAATACTATATATGTATGTATGTATATCTTTCGATTAACACAATTAAGCAACGAAAGTATAAAATTAAAATAATGTTTAATGAATTTTGCACGCAAAACGTAGTCACTGTAAATAGTCATATTGTAGAGATAGTTGATAGTTATTTATACCTAGGACAATTGGTGAATATGACTGGTTGTAAAGAAAAAGAATAAAACTAGGATGGAGTGCTTTTAGAAGAATGAACATTGTTTTTAAATTCAATATTCCGCTCTGCTTAAAAAATATAGCATGCGATCAATGCGTACTGCCAGTTATGACGTGTGAATACTACGTAAAATCCAATGCACATAGATATGTAGAGTAGCATGGAAAATTGTACATATGCTTGGTATAACGAGAAGAGATCGTAAGAGGAATACATGGGTAGGAAGCATGACCAAGGTGGCAGATATAGCGGAACGTGTGAAAAAGTTGAAGTGGACACATAGCGAAAAGCATGGATGGCAGATGGACGCGAGAAATACTGGTATTCGAGAGGATGTGAAAGAAAGCATGTTAAACCGATGGACTGATGAATTTATTAGAATGTGTGGAGTCAACTGGATGCAGATTGCTCAAGACAGACAGGAATGGAAGAGGATTGGAGAGACCTTCATCCAAAGTGGATGGTGAACGGCTGCAAATGATTATATATATTTCATACTCAGTCAAAATCTGTTTGCTACTTGGACTCTCCTAACCTTATCATTAACATTTTGTTATATGTATTATTATTTTTTACTCGCAACCATTAATAAACACGCTATACTAGTTTTCTATACTCTGTAATATTTCGACAAAAGAGCGCTCTACAATGTATCAAAAACACTTTGATATAAAATTATTTTAAATTAAATGAGACATAAATCCCTTTAGAAGAATAAATGAATAGAATTTTATATGCGTACATAAAATGGAGTAAAACGGAATTTTTTGAATAACGTTTGATTAAATTCAACCTTGCCGTGACTCATAAAATTATATACAGAATACAAGCGAGCTTTTCACTGGGTTTTTACATCGCTCGTTCACATTGTGGTAGCTTAAGAGGAAAATTCCCCGATGAAAAACGCTTTTCATAGACTCACCTGCGGCGGCCAGGTGCACCGTCGACCGCAGACACAAACTTAAACTTCCACTTTCCGTCTCGGATGGAAGAGAGAAGTGGAAAAAAAAAACGCAATAAAACAATGTCAGAATACTTATAAAACAACTTTGAATTTACCGTTTCGAGAGAGAGATAGAGGCCGGGTAAAAATAAACTGGGGGAAGAAATAAGCAACGCGAGAGAGAGAGATTTCCCCCAACGACTGACTGGGGTAGAAAATGACGTTATGCTATTCGCATACATTTATTTCAAAATACTTTTTAAACGTACAGAGGGGTTGGTTTTTTTTTAAAAAAAAAAAAAATATTCAATATGCTGGACGTACATCAACGTGCCGCTTTCCAAATATTTTCCAAGCATACATTATTCAAATCCGCTCGCACTTCGGATAACTACTCTTTTACGACGACCGAAAGTGTGGTTTACATCCGACACTATTTTCACTCGGATAAACTACATATTTATGGACACCGTTTGTATGCGAAATAAAGTTGAGAATGTGTGGTTTTCGTGGTAAAAAATCAGCATTGCAAAAGTGTTGTATTTGAGTGTAAAATCGGTCAATGTGCGTCGTGCGTACATTTGACCAGAGATAATATTTCCTTCAGAAGTGGGTAAGCTACATATTATCATAATAAGAAAATCGATTTAATATCGTCTGTAGAGATTTATAACAATATAATTCGTTTAAATAATCTGCTTAAGAAGAAAATAAGAGGAATACCAAGAAAATAATACATAAATCAGATAATAAAACACTGATTCGATAAACTATGAAAAGAAAAACCACTGACCGAAATATTTAGGAAAAAGGCTTAAAGACGAGGGATTCATATAATCCTTTATATAATTACAGAAGAAAAAAAAAAGATTCTGCTTAATTAAAAGTTCATTACCAAGACTGCCTTGTCACTGTAAATTTGATTGACATTTTTGTTTGAAGCTGTATAATTTTTGATTGACTCCATTTTTTTCACAAAAAATACAAGCGAATAATATTAATAACATTAATTTATATGAACTTTTTTGAATTGTGGTAAATTTTTTCATGTAACATTTATTCCAGGTCATTGTTGTCCATTAAAATTGACATTATAGGCTATTTTATCTATGTATATAAATATGCATGTATTTATTAATTCAACTAGTGTAAGCCCTAAGCATTTTACGTAATTGATTACGTAACAATTTATCAATGCCGCAAACCTACTGCGGATTTATATTTTCAAATGACCCAACGGGTTCAAATCCCACTCGCAACGTTCGTGTTTTTCCTTTACCGAGCGTTATCAGCAGACGGATAGACAGTCAGACAGACAGAATTGGACTATTATATATAGGTATGTATGTATAATGTAAATCTAATGCGGGTATACTACACAGGATAGTTTCCACACTACTATCACGCTAGTTTACTAGTAGACACGTAGAGCTAGTAGCGAGTAGCCAGTAATCCTATTACACGCTTTTAGTGTACTTGCTGTCGTCAACTTTATACACAGTCTACAGTACTTGTTTTACTTCCTTTTTTTTTTTTAAATATGAGTTTTTTAATAATACAATCTTGACTAAATCTTCATATATGTACCTACATATGTGTGTTGGGAGCTAAAAACGAACCACTTAACCTCAAACTGTCAAATTGAAATGACGTCACACTAGCCAGATAGTAGCGAGTAACGTTCGAAACATTCGAACTTTACTCGCTCGAATTTTACTAACTTCGCCTAGTACACGAGCTAGTTTACTTGCGGCTAGCAAACTAGCGGTATAGTAGCGATTAAATTATCCCTGCGTAATACCCGCATAATTAATGGATCACACTTGTCCATTATCAATGTTTTCAAATGTAAACAAATTTAAATATACCCTCTCTATTCCAAAAAACCGATTGTTTTTACAAAAATTTGCATGGTTATGTATTGTTTCATCAATGTCCACTCACTTTATGCGTATGCGTGTGCTTTTGACTGACTATAAAATGAAAACTGCCAACACGTGTCGCTACTGGGTTTGCGATTTGAAATTGAAATCTACCGTAGAAATGCAAACAGAGTGCATCGTTTTGTTCGGGAGGGGTTGAATTGCAATTTTATTTATGCAGTTGAACCGTGCGGCTGCAATAATGAAATTCGCTTATACGCCATATGCCGGATAGCCGGAATTGCGAAAGCGGGTCCGGTCGTCCGGAATGAGCTTTCCGACCACGAAAATTAAAATATCATCTCATCTTATAATATACTATAAAATAATGGATGATACCGATATAAAAAAAAAAGCAATATAAATCAAATGCGACGCATTTACATTATGACCTATTTTCGCTTCGTTTCGGGAGTTTCCCGATAAAGCGTCTGCTCTTCGCTGATAATTGTCACAATAAATCAAAGCTACGGATGACCTATTAAATATTATTAGATTAATTCTGGAAAACACATTTGAATAAACAACGCCGCAAGATTTTACAGCAGCGAGTGTCGCTCGAAGCGAAACGAAATTATTGTGTCGACAGAGTAAACTGGGTCAACAACAGGTAAGATTATTTATTTTGATACGAAAAATAAATACAAACAAAAAAAATTCTCTTCCCAAAAATACTTTTTTGCATTTAAGTAAGTAAAAAGCGCACAGTTATACATATATTATTATTATACCTTGAGCTTTATATTCATATATGTACATACATATGTATGTACATATGTACATATTTTAAAGTATACTATACTGATAGTGTTATAATGTACTTTATTATAATATACACGTGAGTTCAAATATATTGTATAAAATCAAACCATTTCATTTCAATCATTGATATAAATAACTATTTAAAAGTTTAAACTGGGTTTGAATAGTTTCTGTAACACAATCACATTGGAATTTAATCCATTAATCTAAGCCATGTGATTTTAATTAATATCATATAGAAAAACATTTACATAAATCAAGACAAAGTGATAAAATTAATTTGATAAAATTTTCATTACATAGTATGTACATTCTGTAACACTTTTCTAAGTACATATAATAATATATCGTCAATTATTACTTTATCCAATTCGGATAAGTATTGTTATCGTGCAAAATTCCACCTCGAGATTTTGACAGATTTGTATCAAGTATCATCCCCTAATCACGTTTTCATGATTTCCGAAAATGTACATATGTCTCTGTACTTGTGTGTGTGTGTGTGTGTGTGTGTGTGTGTGTGTGTGTGTGTGTGTGTGTGTGTGTGTGTGTGTGTGTGTGTGTGTGTGTGTGTCTGTATGTGTGTTTTCTCCAAAACTATCAAGTTTATCTAGCTGAAATTTTATATCTATTATTTTCACATAAGGTGTAAGAGATATAAGGTATTTGGTCAACATGAGTCAACCGTAAGTAGGGTTTTTTTCGTGTAGAAAATTCGAAAATCCTGTTACCACAGAATATTTCAGAAACTGCACCGGCGATCACGTCAAAATTACATATCTATAGTTTTCACGTAAGCCGTAAGAGATACTGTGATTTTAGTCAACTTCTGACGAGCGAAAGTGGCAGTTTACTCTTGAAAGATTTTTTTCGGCCTTTTAAAAATATAATATCATTACAATATTGTAATTTTGTAATCCTGGGAGAAATTGCTAGTTACTAAAAAATAAATCATCACAATCAGTCAGTTTTTTTTTGTCGAAAAGTTTACCACAGAATATTTCAGAAACTACCTCATTGATCAAGTCGAAAATTTATATTTATAATTTTAAAAAAGGTTTTGATCAAAATCCGCCGACCGGAAGTGGTAGTTTTTCTTATTTGGATATACATATGTATGCCGAAGATCGTATTTTTTTTTTTTACTAACATGGCAATAATTTCATTACATTCGCATTCATTTGACTGAAAGTCTTTGTAAATTAATTCGTATATATATTTATTTTCAATATTAACTGAATTTGCTGAGCGAAATCTCTGCTTCGATCGACAATTTTCCCCACAGTTGTTTTCGTTACAGCTATGGGGATAGAAGGAGGGGTTCGTTTTATCGGGTTAATTTCGCTTTGGCTCTCCAGTCCGAGTCCAGAGATATTGCGGCTAGAGACTTAATGGATGAAATTAATTTCCGCTGGTCGAGATCACTTCTTTTCCGGGGCAAAAGTGGACATTTTGGTTCATCAACCGCGACAGATACAAATGGTCGTGGGATAGGCTTAGCCTCAGTCGAATATAAATAGTCACGCTGACCGAAAATCACCGCGAAAATTCCCACATTCGATCATTCGACTTCCGTATTATACGAATTGTATTATTTTTAAGATAGTTTTCATTACAATCGGTGGTTTTTGAACCGTCAAAATGTCTATTGTTCGTCCGTTTATATCCTTTGTTTACCTAGCGTTCGCTTCTGGCCGGATATTTGTTTAGCATTGTCAAAATATTGTCGTGGAGTAGGTTTGTGTTTGTTCCGTTTAACCGGAACATACTGGATCACCGGAAAAGCTTGTATATATGCATTAGATCGAACGTTTATTTATGCAATAACAACTGCAAGTGAAGGGATGTTTTGATTTTGGACCGCGTTCGAATTTTGAACTGTTGATTTTCTAGACTGTTAAATGCGAAGTGATGCAAATGCAGATACACAAACTTTATCTGTATTATTGTGAGCTTTCTGTTTTAATATACATAAATGCCTTTTCATAACAATCACTACCAGTATTTAAATATTCCATTTTTACTTAAGAAGTGTACATATATTTAAAATTATATAAAGAATAAATATGTTACAACTTTGATTGAAATAAATTTATCCAAATTGGATCAATACCTTAGATATTAAGCCTTTTATATAAACACGAATATTCCACTTCATAGAAACAATCGTTTCAGATTGAAACGATAAGGTATAAATACCGCTTCCGGTGATTGAAAATTGAATGAAATATATATAAATTATAATACGAAAACCTTACATTTATCAATATTATATTTTAACTGGTGTTTAAATACAAAAAAGTTTATTTATTCATTTATTTGAGGTAGCTTAAAAAGTTAATTACAAACAAACAAACAAATATGCTAGTATTAAATTCATAAAAGTATATTTGTTAAAGAAACTGACATACTATTTAATAAGCACGTGATTGAAGGACATTTAATTAGGCAATTGAACGATTTAAAGTTATTTAAAGTTTTATCTTGAACGGGCAATATTTATTTATTAAATAAAGTTAATTACAAACAAACATTACTTAAAGCTAAAATTACAAAATAAACTTATTATCTATGTACTAGCACTTGTACAGAGGTGCTGTTTTAAGGCTGCCAGAATCTATCAATTTTATTTATATTTCTGAAAACTTCTGGCAGGCCAATATATTCAATAACACTATAAATACTATGAATGTATATTATACCTCTTATTAATAAATTCTTATCTAATTAACAAATATATACTAACATGCACACTTTTGAGGTTTCATTTACATTCATCCAATTCAATTCATCAACATACATATACATATCTTATACTACACAGTTAATCTATTGACATTTAAAACACACACGCATAATCCCTACACAGCAGTTTCAGAACACTAAAAATGTATGCAAACATCACTAAATTTACTTAAATTACCAAACATTTAAATTCGACATCGAATTCAATCCAAATCGACTCGCATTGTATTATGACTCGAACTTCGGATACAGTTTTATTTGGAATGAAATCGAACGGAATTGAGCTCGAGAAATAAGTTCATGATATCCACTGTTGTCATCTTTCCATTTCTTTTTTATTCAAACTAAACTTCACCATGCTTTTGTGTGCACTGGTTTTACTTAACTTTTAAATTTTGCATCCACGTTTCACACGTCATAACTGGCAGTACGCATTGGTTTGTACGGCCTTTTTTTTAAGCATAGCGGAATGTTGGATTTAAAAACAATATTCATTCTACCAAAGCACTCCATTCTAGTTTCATTATTTTTCTTTACAACCAGTCCTTATTCACCAATTGCCTAGGTATAAAATAAACTATCAACTATCTCTACAATGTGGCTTATCTACTGTGATCTCATTCATAAAACTCCTTACTAACAAAGTACCGGAACTACCTAATACATATCATCAGATCATACCTAACTCACAGGAGTTAGTGGTTAACGTAAATACTGAAATATCCTCACTGAAATCAATCTCAGCAGGGGTCCCCAGGGAAGTCTGCTAGGCCCTCTTATTTACGATATATATACTATACCCATCCCAAAAACTGTCACACTAGCTCTATATGCAGATGATGATACTGCTTGCTTCACAAGCAGTATCAAATGAGGCTATTCAAAAACCTTGAACTAGCCTTTTAAAGACACTGGACTTCACTTCACTAAATGGAAAATTAAAATTAATCAAAACAAAACAGACGCGATTTTCTTTAGTGTACGAAAACATAAACAAATTCTGATCTGAAAATCCCATCTGGAGAAAGTCTGAAAATGGCAAACACAAATAAAATACTTAAGAATTACATTCGATAAGAGGAATGAGATGGGCCCCATTATAGAGGCGGTAGGCGAAATGCAAAGCAATTCGCGCCATATCTTCAATATACTCTATATTCAATCGACATAGTGCCTTATCACTACATAATAAAATTAAAATATATCGCGCACTCATACTACCCTTACTAACGTACGCTGCTCCCGTATGGAATAATGCCTCCAATACTAACCAATCAAAGTTCCAAGTAGTCCAAAATAAATCATTAAAAATCATTTATAACACGCCCATATACTAACCTAAAAGACTACATTCCCAGTATAACATCCCATTAGTCGTAGATGTCACTAACAGATTAACCAGTAGATTCTATAGAATTACCAATAACCACACTAACAAATTAGTGAAGGTCTCATTGATTATAGCAAGATGTCTTTACCCTTTAGGTATAAAACACAAATTACCTAAACATAATTTTCTTTAGATCATGGACTCTAAAAGTAAGTATTTAATTTAATTATATGTAAAATATATTATAAACATTTGATAAGAATTGTAAATGGGTTTTTGAGCTCTTTCTCCTATTATTCTTTAAACACTAACATTAAAATAAAAGATCCTATAAATACTAACAAAAATGAACAATGTGTAAAATAGATAATGGTCACTGGACCAGTAGCTATTAAAATAGATTTAAGATGTATTGTGAACATAGTATAAGAACAATAAAAGCTTTTTTAAAATAAAAAAATAAAAAAAATTTACTGTGACAACGTGTAAAATTCGTTAAATTCATGCATTATATACATATAATAGCACAATTCCGTAGTCTTTCTGTCTGTCCGTCTGCTGATAATGCTCACCTCGGTAAAGGAAAATCTCGAACGTCGCGAGTGGGATTTGAACCCGTGATCATCAGGTTGGGTGAGTTAACGCGTTCACCCAAAACCAGTGATGGGAGACCTCCTTAGTAGGTTCGCGACTTTGCTAAATTGCTACGTAATCAATTACATCAAACACGTCCGTTAATATTCAACGGGCTTACACTAGTTAAAACATATCATCTACATATATATGTATATAAAAATCAATGTCTGTCTGTTTGTTTGTCTCTTATATATAGGCTCTAAACCACTCAACCGATCGCGATGAAACTTTCAGGACTTATTGTGATCATGCCGGGGGATGGTTCCTGTGAAAACAGGCAACGGAATCTGGAACGGGAACAGGAACGGTATCGGGCATTACAACGCATGCCGGGTCAGCTAGTCTATGTATATATATAAAATCAATGTCTGTCTGTTTGTTTGTCTCTTATAGGCTCCTAAACCACTCAACCGATCGCGATGAAACTTTCAGGACTTTATTGTGATCATGCCGGGGATGGTTCCTTTGAAAACGCGCGTCAGATAACGTTCTAGGAACGGGAACGGGAACGGGATCAGGAACAGGACCGGGATCTGGAATCAGGAAAAAAACGGGAACGGAACGGAAACGGGCCTGCTCACGCGTCAGATAACGTACTAGGAACGGGAACGGGAACGGGATCGGAACGGGACCGGCATCTAGAATCGAAAAAACAGGAACAGGGAACAGGAACGGGCCTGCTCACGCGTCAGATAACGTACTAGGAACGGGTACGGGATCGGGAACGGGACCAGGATCTGGAACAGGAACGGGAACGTGATCGGGGAACGGCCTGCTCACGCTTCAGAAAACGTACTAGGAACGGGATCGGGACCGGGAAGCGGGAACGGGATCGGGATCTGGAACGTGAACAGGAACAGAACGGCATCGGGCATTGCAACGCATGCCGGGTCAGCTAGTAGCTCATATAAATAACTCATTTGTCAAAGGATGCTATACATATACATATGTATATAATATATGAACAATTTTACTACTTTTGGGATTAAATCGTTTGAAAAATACAATGAGGGTAATCATACGCCGTTACCTCATGTGAAAAAGGTTGACAACACCTGTCCAACGAGCGCCATAAAGCGAACGAGTCGCGTTGACACCCCGGCGAATAATAAAAATAAAAAAAAAAATACCGCAAAATTACGGACGCGCACGACTCTCATCCAGTTTCTCGTCACGCACTTTATTACAACGCCGACGAGCAAAAAAAAAAGAAAAAATTATAAATGTGATTTCGCGGAAAAATTTACAGAAAAAAAATAAAAAAACAACAACCGCAAAAAAATATTCGCGTAAACGCAAAACACGAATGCGCCGAAAACCGAACAGAGCGTCCGCGTATTCGCGACGCGATTTGAGCGTCCCACGGCTGAATAAATTGAAAGCAGCACGCGTCGTGAATTAATTGCATTTCGAGTGGCATTCAACCGGAAGTGAATTTAATTCCGCGTAATACTGTAGCAGTTTGCACAGTAGTACCCGGTGTGATTTAGTGCGCGCGCTAGGAGAAAATTCGCGAGCGCAAATGACGATGCAAATTGCAATTCGGTCGCAACAAAACCGCAATGTCGACGTATCAATCCGTATTATTTTTAACGTGTCCGATCATTTCACCGCGAAACGTATATTAAATTAATGCTCATATCGAAAAATTACCAGTGCCAACTTGTAGTACTCGCATACGTCTGTAAAATGATTCAATATATCGCATATACCAGAATTGAAGGCCTCGGGGCAAGATAGTGCCAACCCTCACTTTGATAATTTTGAGATATATCAATTTTAAATTTTGTTCAAATCCATAAATCAAAACACGTACTTTATTGAATACTTTTTATTTTTATTTGCTTTAATGATATATCCTTAATAATACCAGTAACAAAAAAATAACAAAACATTAATATATTAAACATAAAATGGTGCATATCAAAAAATGCGGTTTGACGCTATTTTCCACCAATTTTTTTTAATAATTACACACAAAGATATGAATTTTTTTTTATGAAGATGGAAATAAAATAACTCCGAAATGGGTAAAATTATTCACCATTATTATGACAATAGATGACACTATTTTGTCGCAAGTTTTCAAAAAAATTTCATCCCGTAAAAGAAATGCATAAAGGCTACATATATAGTCATCTATTAGTCAAAAATAAACTATTTTTGGTTCAAAACATAGCTTATGATTAATTTGCATAAATGACATATTCAGTTCAATTTTGACCAAAATGATGGTTGACACTATCTTGCCCCGAGCCCTTCAATTATAAAATCATTTTTAAAAGCAGATACAATTTCGGTATTGGCTTCTGGTGTTTGAAGCTTTTCAGGATTTCACCCGATCGAAAGTTGAGCCTATGTACTTCCCGAGCTTGTATTTTATCTCCCACAGCATTGTCTCGAGATAAAATTTATTAAAATACTGCATTTACAGTTGTAGTGTACGCTTTCCGATATCCGATGTAAAGCAAAATTTCAAAATTCACATTCACATCGATGACATGAATGTGATTGTTCAAATCAATTTCGGACAAATAATTGAATATCGCTTGGCTTGATTTTAATACTATATATGTATGTATGTATATCTTTCGATTAACACAATTAAGCAACGAAAGTATAAAATTAAAATAATGTTTAATGAATTTTGCACGCAAAACGTAGTCACTGTAAATAGTCATATTGTAGAGATAGTTGATAGTTATTTATACCTAGGACAATTGGTGAATATGACTGGTTGTAAAGAAAAAGAATAAAACTAGGATGGAGTGCTTTTAGAAGAATGAACATTGTTTTTAAATTCAATATTCCGCTCTGCTTAAAAAATATAGCATGCGATCAATGCGTACTGCCAGTTATGACGTGTGAATACTACGTAAAATCCAATGCACATAGATATGTAGAGTAGCATGGAAAATTGTACATATGCTTGGTATAACGAGAAGAGATCGTAAGAGGAATACATGGGTAGGAAGCATGACCAAGGTGGCAGATATAGCGGAACGTGTGAAAAAGTTGAAGTGGACACATAGCGAAAAGCATGGATGGCAGATGGACGCGAGAAATACTGGTATTCGAGAGGATGTGAAAGAAAGCATGTTAAACCGATGGACTGATGAATTTATTAGAATGTGTGGAGTCAACTGGATGCAGATTGCTCAAGACAGACAGGAATGGAAGAGGATTGGAGAGACCTTCATCCAAAGTGGATGGTGAACGGCTGCAAATGATTATATATATTTCATACTCAGTCAAAATCTGTTTGCTACTTGGACTCTCCTAACCTTATCATTAACATTTTGTTATATGTATTATTATTTTTTACTCGCAACCATTAATAAACACGCTATACTAGTTTTCTATACTCTGTAATATTTCGACAAAAGAGCGCTCTACAATGTATCAAAAAACACTTTGATATAAAATTATTTTAAATTAAATGAGACATAAATCCTTTAGAAGAATAAATGAATAGAATTTATATGCGTACATAAAATGGAGTAAAACGGAATTTTTTGAATAACGTTTGATTAAATTCAACCTTGCCGTGACTCATAAAATTATATACAGAATACAAGCTTTCCACTGGGTTTTTACATCGCTCGTTCACATTGTGGTAGCTTAAGAGGAAAATTCCCCGATGAAAAACGCTTTTCATAGACTCACCTGCGGCGGCCAGGTGCACCGTCGACCGCAGACACAAACTTAAACTTCCACTTTCCGTCTCGGATGGAAGAGAGAAGTGGAAAAAAAAAACGCAATAAAACAATGTCAGAATACTTATAAAACAACTTTGAATTTACCGTTTCGAGAGAGATAGAGGCCGGGTAAAAATAAACTGGGGAAGAAATAAGCAACGCGAGAGAGAGATTTCCCCAACGACTGACTGGGGTAGAAAATGACGTTATGCTATTCGCATACATTTATTTCAAAATACTTTTTAAACGTACAGAGGGGTTGGTTTTTTTTAAAAAAAAAAAAAATATTCAATATGCTGGACGTACATCAACGTGCCGCTTTCCAAATATTTTCCAAGCATACATTATTCAAATCCGCTCGCACTTCGGATAACTACTCTTTTACGACGACCGAAAGTGTGGTTTACATCCGACACTATTTTCACTCGGATAAACTACATATTTATGGACACCGTTTGTATGCGAAATAAAGTTGAGAATGTGTGGTTTTCGTGGTAAAAAATCAGCATTGCAAAAGTGTTGTATTTGAGTGTAAAATCGGTCAATGTGCGTCGTGCGTACATTTGACCAGAGATAATATTTCCTTCAGAAGTGGGTAAGCTACATATTATCATAATAAGAAAATCGATTTAATATCGTCTGTAGAGATTTATAACAATATAATTCGTTTAAATAATCTGCTTAAGAAGAAAATAAGAGGAATACCAAGAAAATAATACATAAATCAGATAATAAAACACTGATTCGATAAACTATGAAAAGAAAAACCACTGACCGAAATATTTAGGAAAAAGGCTTAAAGACGAGGGATTCATATAATCCTTTATATAATTACAGAAGAAAAAAAAAAGATTCTGCTTAATTAAAAGTTCATTACCAAGACTGCCTTGTCACTGTAAATTTGATTGACATTTTTGTTTGAAGCTGTATAATTTTTGATTGACTCATTTTTTTCCACAAAAATACAAGCGAATAATATTAATAACATTAATTTATATGAACTTTTTTGAATTGTGGTAAATTTTTTCATGTAACATTTATTCCAGGTCATTGTTGTCCATTAAAATTGACATTATAGGCTATTTTATCTATGTATATAAATATGCATGTATTTATTAATTCAACTAGTGTAAGCCCTAAGCATTTTACGTAATTGATTACGTAACAATTTATCAATGCCGCAAACCTACTGCGGATTTATATTTTCAAATGACCCAACGGGTTCAAATCCCACTCGCAACGTTCGTGTTTTTCCTTTACCGAGCGTTATCAGCAGACGGATAGACAGTCAGACAGACAGAATTGGACTATTATATATAGGTATGTATGTATAATGTGTAAATCTAATGCGGGTATACTACACAGGGATAGTTTCCACACTACTATCACGCTAGTTTACTAGTAGACACGTAGAGCTAGTAGCGAGTAGCCAGTAATCCTATTACACGCTTTTAGTGTACTTGCTGTCGTCAACTTTATACACAGTCTACAGTACTTGTTTTACTTCCTTTTTTTTAAGTAAATATGAGTTTTTTAATAATACAATCTTGACTAAATCTTCATATATGTACCTACATATGTGTGTTGGGAGCTAAAAACGAACCACTTAACCTCAAACTGTCAAATTGAAATGACGTCACACTAGCCAGATAGTAGCGAGTAACGTTCGAAACATTCGAACTTTACTCGCTCGAATTTTACTAACTTCGCCTAGTACACGAGCTAGTTTACTTGCGGCTAGCAAACTAGCGGTATAGTAGCGATTAAATTATCCCTGCGTAATACCCGCATAATTAATGGATCACACTTGTCCATTATCAATGTTTTCAAATGTAAACAAATTTAAATATACCCTCTCTATTCCAAAAAAACCGATTGTTTTACAAAAAATTTGCATGGTTATGTATTGTTTCATCAATGTCCACTCACTTTATGCGTATGCGTGTGCTTTTGACTGACTATAAAATGAAAACTGCCAACACGTGTCGCTACTGGGTTTGCGATTTGAAATTGAAATCTACCGTAGAAATGCAAACAGAGTGCATCGTTTTGTTCGGGAGGGGTTGAATTGCAATTTTATTTATGCAGTTGAACCGTGCGGCTGCAATAATGAAATTCGCTTATACGCCATATGCCGGATAGCCGGAATTGCGAAAGCGGGTCCGGTCGTCCGGAATGAGCTTTCCGACCACGAAAATTAAAATATCATCTCATCTTATAATATACTATAAAATAATGGATGATACCGATATAAAAAAAAAACGCAATATAAATCAAATGCGACGCATTTACATTATGACCTATTTTCGCTTCGTTTCGGGAGTTTCCCGATAAAGCGTCTGCTCTTCGCTGATAATTGTCACAATAAATCAAAGCTACGGATGACCTATTAAATATTATTAGATTAATTCTGGAAAACACATTTGAATAAACAACGCCGCAAGATTTTACAGCAGCGAGTGTCGCTCGAAGCGAAACGAAATTATTGTGTCGACAGAGTAAACTGGGTCAACAACAGGTAAGATTATTTATTTTGATACGAAAAATAAATACAAACAAAAAAAAAATCTCTTCCCAAAAAAATACTTTTTTTTGCATTTAAGTAAGTAAAAAGCGCACAGTTATACATATATTATTATTATACCTTGAGCTTTATATTCATATATGTACATACATATGTATGTACATATGTACATATTTTAAAGTATACTATACTGATAGTGTTATAATGTACTTTATTATAATATACACGTGAGTTCAAATATATTGTATAAAATCAAACCATTTCATTTCAATCATTGATATAAATAACTATTTAAAAGTTTAAACTGGGTTTGAATAGTTTCTGTAACACAATCACATTGGAATTTAATCCATTAATCTAAGCCATGTGATTTTAATTAATATCATATAGAAAACATTTACATAAATCAAGACAAAGTGATAAAATTAATTTGATAAAATTTTCATTACATAGTATGTACATTCTGTAACACTTTTCTAAGTACATATAATAATATATCGTCAATTATTACTTTATCCAATTCGGATAAGTATTGTTATCGTGCAAAAATTCCACCTCGAGATTTTGACAGATTTGTATCAAGTATCATCCCCTAATCACGTTTTCATGATTTCCGGAAAATGTACATATGTCTCTGTACTGTGTGTGTGTGTGTGTGTGTGTGTGTGTGTGTGTGTGTGTGTGTGTGTGTGTGTGTGTGTGTGTGTGTGTGTGTGTGTGTGTGTGTGTCTGTATGTGTGTTTTCTCCAAAACTATCAAGTTTATCTAGCTGAAATTTTATATCTATTATTTTCACATAAGGTGTAAGAGATATAAGGTATTTGGTCAACATGAGTCAACCGTAAGTAGGGTTTTTTTTTTCGTGTAGAAAATTCGAAAATCCTGTTACCACAGAATATTTCAGAAACTGCACCGGCGATCACGTCAAAATTACATATCTATAGTTTTCACGTAAGCCGTAAGAGATACTGTGATTTTAGTCAACTTCTGACGAGCGAAAGTGGCAGTTTACTCTTGAAAGATTTTTTTCGGCCTTTTAAAAATATAATATCATTACAATATTGTAATTTTGTAATCCTGGGAGAAATTGCTAGTTACTAAAAAATAAATCATCACAATCAGTCAGTTTTTTTTTGTCGAAAAGTTTACCACAGAATATTTCAGAAACTACCTCATTGATCAAGTCGAAAATTTATATTTATAATTTTAAAAAAGGTTTTGATCAAAATCCGCCGACCGGAAGTGGTAGTTTTTCTTATTTGGATATACATATGTATGCCGAAGATCGTATTTTTTTTTTTTTTTACTAACATGGCAATAATTTCATTACATTCGCATTCATTTGACTGAAAGTCTTTGTAAATTAATTCGTATATATATTTATTTTCAATATTAACTGAATTTGCTGAGCGAAATCTCTGCTTCGATCGACAATTTTCCCCACAGTTGTTTTCGTTACAGCTATGGGGATAGAAGGAGGGTTCGTTTTATCGGGTTAATTTCGCTTTGGCTCTCCAGTCCGAGTCCAGAGATATTGCGGCTAGAGACTTAATGGATGAAATTAATTTCCGCTGGTCGAGATCACTTCTTTTCCGGGGCAAAAGTGGACATTTTGGTTCATCAACCGCGACAGATACAAATGGTCGTGGGATAGGCTTAGCCTCAGTCGAATATAAATAGTCACGCTGACCGAAAATCACCGCGAAAAAAATTCCCACATTCGATCATTCGACTTCCGTATTATACGAATTGTATTATTTTTAAGATAGTTTTCATTACAATCGGTGGTTTTGAACCGTCAAAATGTCTATTGTTCGTCCGTTTATATCCTTTGTTTACCTAGCGTTCGCTTCTGGCCGGATATTTGTTTAGCATTGTCAAAATATTGTCGTGGAGTAGGTTTGTGTTTGTTCCGTTTAACCGGAACATACTGGATCACCGGAAAAGCTTGTATATATGCATTAGATCGAACGTTTATTTATGCAATAACAACTGCAAGTGAAGGGATGTTTTGATTTTGGACCGCGTTCGAATTTTGAACTGTTGATTTTCTAGACTGTTAAATGCGAAGTGATGCAAATGCAGATACACAAACTTTATCTGTATTATTGTGAGCTTTCTGTTTTAATATACATAAATGCCTTTTCATAACAATCACTACCAGTATTTAAATATTCCATTTTTTACTTAAGAAGTGTACATATATTTAAAATTATATAAAGAATAAATATGTTACAACTTTGATTGAAATAAATTTATCCAAATTGGATCAATACCTTAGATATTAAGCCTTTTATATAAACACGAATATTCCACTTCATAGAAACAATCGTTTCAGATTGAAACGATAAGGTATAAATACCGCTTCCGGTGATTGAAAATTGAATGAAATATATATAAATTATAATACGAAAACCTTACATTTATCAATATTATATTTTAACTGGTGTTTAAATACAAAAAAGTTTATTTATTCATTTATTTGAGGTAGCTTAAAAAGTTAATTACAAACAAACAAACAAATATGCTAGTATTAAATTCATAAAAGTATATTTGTTAAAGAAACTGACATACTATTTAATAAGCACGTGATTGAAGGACATTTAATTAGGCAATTGAACGATTTAAAGTTATTTAAAGTTTTATCTTGAACGGGCAATATTTATTTATTAAATAAAGTTAATTACAAACAAACATTACTTAAAGCTAAAATTACAAAATAAACTTATTATCTATGTACTAGCACTTGTACAGAGGTGCTGTTTTAAGGCTGCCAGGAATCTATCAATTTTATTTATATTTCTGAAAACTTCTGGCAGGCCAATATATTCAATAACACTATAAATACTATGAATGTATATTATACCCTCTTATTAATAAATTCTTATCTAATTAACAAATATATACTAACATGCACACTTTTAAGGTTTCATTTACATTCATCCAATTCAATTCATCAACATACATATACATATCTTATACTACACAGTTAATCTATTGACATTTAAAACACACACGCATAATCCCTACACAGCAGTTTCAGAACACTAAAAATGTATGCAAACATCACTAAATTTACTTAAAATTACCAAACATTTAAATTCGACATCGAATTCAATCCAAATCGACTCGCATTGTATTATGACTCGAACTTCGGATACAGTTTTACTTGGAATGAAATCGAACGGAATTGAGCTCGAGAAATGTTGTCGACGAATCGAATTTCGCTGATTGAAAACTTTGCTGATATTGGCAAAATGTGAGCACACTCACCCATTGTACTGCCGCAGAATCAATATTGAATTCGAACGTATGAAAATCTTGCGTTTCAGCACAATGTTAATCCCTTACATTATTAAATACGAGACCGACGACGAATCAATCTGCACAGAGAGAATTTGAAGTTAATTATTCGATATGAACGGATACATTTTTAATGAAAATTATATATATTTATACACACACACATACATACATTCATATATGCGTACCGGATTTTTTCAAGAAATGATTCTTAGCTATAGATATATACGTAATTCGTGGCGCCAAAATGGCTTTGGCTCCCTTAATGTCCTTCGAGTACTCGAACGTCCAACACTAAATTGTTCTAGCGAAGGCTGTGTGTTAAATTTATTTTCAACATTTGTCATAAATGAGACGATCTTTCACCGCCAAGACAATATTTCATTAGGTGCGATTCTCTGACTTTCATATTTCACGCCTTTCTCTCTCTCTTTCTCGTCCCTCTCGAGAAGTTAGCAATTGGAAATGGCCAGTCAGCGCAAACTTATACCTATATTTCACCGCACACGTTCATTTTTATGTTCGATTGTGTGCGTGTATGTGTTGATTAATTTAGCACCTTGCTGCTGCGGAAAAGCTTAATCTGATTTATGCTATGATCGGAAAGAAAAATAATTTTTCTAGATTTATACGAGTCTTTTCTCATACGAGATGGAGGCACGGCAAAAAAGAAAGCGTTCGACATACTTAACGCCTCGGCCAAAAGTCGTATTATCGAAGACGAAGAAGGAAAAAAGTAGAAAGGAAAATCTTTCTAAAGACATAAATATATATACTTTTAATTATTAGTGATATTTCACGCATAACAATACAAACTTTCAGCAGATGAAGTTGACGCAACTTTTATCATCCATTTTTATATTGCGCATAATATTCATGGAGTATATCAAATACTGTATTTATTATTCAAGGCTTTACACACTAGCGTCATACATATGTACATATAATCCAACTTATTATTTTATAATATAAAAAAAATTCATTCATACAATATGTGAACTTTTATTAAAATATTTTGACAGCAAAACAAGTTTTTACTATGGTAAAAACTTTAACTAAAGCCAAAGATGAAATCTTTTTGATCATATTAAATTTGTGTAAAATAAGTGTAAAAAAGTTAAAAATTAAATATTTTTGAGTTTACTTAATAATATATCATCATTTTCAGACGTTTCTTGAGCAATCTGCATCCACTTGACTCCACACATTTTTCTCAATTCATCAACCCATCTCCCACTCGGTCTACCTTGCTTTCTTTCACATCCTCTCCGATACCATTCCAGTATTTCTCGCGTCCATCGATTCTTCTCGCTATGTGTCCAGCCCATTGCCACTACACACTTCTTACCCATGTATTCCTCTTACGATCTCTTCTTGTTATACCAAGCATACATCTTTCCATGCTCCTCTGTGTGCACCGGATCTTACGTAACATTCTTGAATTCAGCATCCAAGTTTTACATCCATACGTCATAACTGGCAGTACGCATTGGTCGTATGCCTTATTTCTTAAGCATAGCAGAATGTTGGATTTAATTTTGAATTAACACGTAATTAATCGTTGTATGAAAATTATCTTCGATTATAATACGGACTATTATATGACGGATTATAATATGGACTATTTCTGTAATAACCTTAATTTAGTAAAGTATAAACTGTTGCTTTCTTTACGAAGTTCCTCTTCTTAGTTTAATTTAAATTATATGTATGTATATTTTAACTTCTGTATTGATATCTTCTCTATTTGTATAAAAGCCTTTTTTAGGCGTGAAATAAGTAATAAATAATAAATAAAATAAAGGAATAGTTGACACATAGCATAGTGGAATGTTGGATTTAAAAACTATATTCATTCTTTTAAAAGCACTCTATCCTAGTTTCATTCCTTCATCTTTACATCCGGTCATATTCACCAATTGTCCTAGGTATAAATTAATATATGTTTGTATGTACATATATATAATAATATCTATATAATATTATATTATTAACTAATCATTTCCATTGTTGTATTGTCTCGAACATTTCAAAGTGACCGTATTACGTTGAATTCATTCATATTAAGCAACAATAACCGAAAAAAAAAAAGCGCATTATGAATGTACTCGTATAATAGACTAGAATGTTGTACACTACGAGAGAGTTCACTGTATAATTTATTCAATGTGTGCGAGTTATAGTACTCATGAAATATGTATAAAACTTTGCGACATATTTTTACGTCACTTATTACCATACATTTTAATAAACAAAATGATACGCCCGTACAATAACGAATTAACATATTTCGCCGACGGGGAGAAAAAGAGAACATCGTCTATTTTACTCTATTGCTCTCACGATTCAGAAAATAATAGCGAAACACGATGAAAATACAACATAAAATTTCATTATTATTGCCGTCTCCAGTTCGAATGGCATCGAGTAAAGTAAGTATTTATGTATTTCGATCGTGCTTTCAATTCAGCTTTGACTTCCGCTTTCGTTTACTTCATTTGAACGATATTACATGGCTCTCGTATAAAATACATAAATAGCGAATCCATACAATACAGTAAGCTATTATACGTTTCGTATTATTCGCATTGTGATAATTATACGTAACAATACCGACTAGATACTTTAGAGAACTCAGTTCAATTATATTTGTATCTAGAAGTAAATCGCAAGCGTAAGAACATTGCTGTTTGAGTGTTGCAATCGGCGTAAGTAGCGCCATTATACAGTATTAGCCTCGAAATGGGAGATCATTGTCTGAAAAGTTTCAGTTCATTGTATGAAAATGTTCAATATAGCACCGCAAAAGTGTGAAATGGTCTCTCGCACAATACAATAAGTATGCGGTGGGAATTTATTTGAATTGTATACAATACAATAAACGGTGCACACGAAGGTTTTTATTTTTATTGTAATTTGGCGTTGAGAATTGCTCGAAGATTTTGAACCATTCTTAACGGTACCTGATATTCGATATGATCAAAATAATAATTTATAATATACAGAAATACCGTACGGGCAAAAAAACTGATCCCGTTAACAAAAAATTATATCTCCAAAACTCATAACGCTACAGCAATGAAAATTAGAGCATTTTCAAGTTCATATCATCTCCTTTCTAATGGTATGAATTTTTTTTCCATACAGATAATAATTAATACCAAACGGCGTTTGTAAAAAAAAAAAACGGTATTTTATAAGGGAATTTCATACAATAACATTTTTATGGTGTAAAAAAGTTTAATAATATATAACCAGCAACAGAAAATTACTTTAAAAATACCTTCATGTGCGTGAAGCTCTTCAAACTTTTCTGGAATTACATTTTTTATAATATTTTGTTTGAAAATATGTAAGCCCGTTGAATATTAACGGAGCGCTTTCTCATCATCACCCGTCCAGAAAAATAATATTAAATTTAATAGTGTTTTTAGTTGTTGCATAGATGGCGCGTTATAATAACAACGTAACAATTTGCCAAAGTCGCGAACCTATTAATAATTTATATTGTCAAATTGCGGCAGGCCCGTCATCACCTCCGTTTGGATCACAGCGTAAACGCTCAAAGTTCCGAACCAGTGATACCGGGTTCAAATTCCACTCGCGCGATGTTCTGGTTTTTTAATTATTTACCGATGCGAGCGTTATCAGCAGACAGACAGACGGACAGAAAGACATATATGTACATATGTACATATGTATGCGACCAATCCGCCGCTATCCAGCCAGAAAGCCGGACAGACAGACCCTTGCGCTACTATATATGTATAGTAATGCATACTTCAAACGTGACAAATGAATTTATTTCTAATAATAAAAAAATAATATTAAATTTAATAGTTTTTATAGTGGTTGCATATAATATGCGTTATAATACAACAACGTAACAATTTAGCATAGTCGCGAACCTTTTGAGAATTAATATTGTCAAATTGTAGCAGGCCCGTCATTATCTATGTACATACATACATATACATACATGTAGTTTGGTTCAAATCCCTCTCGCGCGACGTTCCGGTTTTTTAATTATTTACCTCGGTGAACGTTATCAGCAGACAGACAGACAGACAGACGGAATAAGGCTATTAAATATATGATGAACATAAATTAGACAAATTTTATTTGTCACAGTGATCATCAATAACTTTGCATTAAAAGACTAAACTTTTGATAAATTAATATGAACCGCCCGTTAAATCAAACGTAGTGCAAAACTTTCAGTACTACATAAGTGCTAGTACTGACACGTACACACATTAAACAACAAATTTTGACCATTTTATTGTACTTCAAAGCCAAGCTTGCTTCAAGTGATTCAAAATAACAACAACTAATTCAAAATTTGCGCGATTTATCACCGTTGTTCGCTTGTTATCAAAGCGAAGTCCGCCGTAAACACTCTCGTGCAAATTGGGTCACACTTACGGATTCGCGACGGGTTCATAGCGCCAAATTGAGTTAGAATATTGCCGTCGCAACAAAAGTTATCATTTTCGTCATTGTTTATCCATCTGGGCGCGAGGGGAAGGGACTGGTGGCAAAAGGGGGAGGTGTTCTTTTGTGTTCAGAGAGCTTAAAGCTCTCCGAGTCGAATGTTTTATTCAGGGGACGAGCTTTGGACGCCGACGCCGGATTACCTCAACACTCCTCACTCTCCACGTGCCCCTTTCTCTTTCCCCTTGTGACGGGTCTGAATTTCCACAATGCAAAATAAAAACTGGCACAACGACGATATCACGTTATCATACTGAAATTAGAAAATGCGTCCAATACCTGCAATGCACCATAAATGCTATGGGGACCGTGACGGACGACGCCGGACGTTCTTAACCGCATGCATTCAAGAGAATACGGGTAGCTTGAGATCTGTCAAGAGCGTGTCGATGAAAAATAACTCAATACTTGTAAGTTCAAGTTATAATTAATACCTATTCTATGTGTGTAGATCAAATAAAATTAAAATAATAAATACCATACCCAACGCTAAACAAAAATTATTTTCTAATAAAACTACATTTTTACTTATGAATTGATGGTTGCTTTTTCAGTCATTCACCATCCACTGCTGGATGAAGCCCATCTTCCCATCTTCCACTCGTTCTACCTTGCTTTCTTTCACATCCTCTCGGATACCATTCCAGTATTTCTCGAGTCCATCTGCCATCAATTTCTCTTGCTATGTACATACATATGTGTTAAGCCCATTGCCACTTCAACTTTTTCACACGTCTTGTCTTGGCTATATCTGCCACTTTGGTCATACTTCTTACCCATGTATTACGATCTCTTCTTGTTATACCAAGCATACATCTTTCCATACTTCTCTGTGTGAACTGGATCTTACGTAGCATTTCACATCTTGCCGACAGTACGCATTGGTCGCATTTCCTTCTTTTTTAAGCATAGTGGAATGATGGATTTAAAAACAATGTTCTAAAACTTCCAATAGCACTCCATTCTAGTTTAAATCTAGTTCTTCTTTACATCCGATCATATTCACCAATTGTCCTTGGTATAAATAAGTATAGACTATCTCTATTTCCATAAAATTAATAACAGTAGTACACGTCGAGTCAGACAGACAGCCAGCTGCCAGCGAACTGACCTCTTCGCATGTCTTGCGTTTCGGCTATCCTTTGTTTCCAATTCTGAGCTGTCCTGAAATGCAGATAGATAAGCTTTAAGCTTAAAAATATAAACACATGACTGAAAGCACAGGTCTACTTTGTAAGACGGACGCCAGCAAACTGACCTGCTCTCTTGATACAATTTTTTTTTCAACTTTGAGCGTACCTAACGGGCATACATAATGCTATTGTAACTGTATATAAAAGCAAAAAATCTGCTGACTCAGCCGCTACGAAATGGCACGATAGAGCGAGCGACGCCAACTGTCGGTGTAAGAAGACCCTTCGCTCCTCGTGACCTTCAAGCCAGGCCGAGTCACGTTAGCCCTAACCGCTGCGTGTTATGACCTTGTCCGCTTCACAGGCTGTACACGGACATTACTGTACTGTAACCCGTTCCGTAAAAATAATAAAAGCTCACGCTGTATATATTATGTAGATCTTTTATACATAATATATTTATATGTACATACAACAACAAAGCACACACAGGTATACACAACACGACCAAGTTTTCCCTTGAGATGTGCGAAGCTTTATGCGCGTTACACTTCGGTAAAACAAAGCCCACGCGTTTAAGGGAGAAAGTGAATTTATTCCCTCGCTAATAACTCTCATAGTTTACTTGCCCCCTAGAGGGTGCAACAGTCGCGCAATAATGACTTGTGCGCAATTAAACCGAATTTTATCGCACGCCATTTCGCGCGAGCTTTAGGCCTTTACGCCGCGACGTACGGCCATCGGGAAATTTCACGATTTTCACAATGTAAACACCAGCCCATTTTCCCGTAGATTCATTTTCACCGTTAAGAAATAGCTGAAACTCACCATTGCGCGTAAAAGTCACTACTTTGCCCCGTACGAGGATTAATGAGGAATTTGCACACACAATATTGGGCGTGAACATTTTAAAAGTATATACATATATACCATATATACATAGTACGTACATATACATTTACATATGTATAATAGCCGAAATCTGTCTGTCTGTCTGTCCGTCCGTCTGTTGTCTGTCTGTCCGTCCGTCTGTTGTCTGTCCGTCTGTCTGTCTGTCTGTCTGTCTGTCTGTCTGTCTGTCTGTCTGTCTGTCTGTCTGTCTGTCTGTCTGTCTGTCTGTCTGTCTGTCTGTCTGTCTGTCTGTCTGTCTGTCTGTCTGTCTGTCTGTCTGTCTGTCTGTCTGTCTGTCTGTCTGTCTGTCTGTCTGTCTGTCTGTCTGTCTGTCTGTCTGTCTGTCTGTCTGTCTGTCTGTCTGTCTGTCTGTCTGTCTGTCTGTCTGTCTGTCTGTCTGTCTGTCTGTCTGTCTGTCTGTCTGTCTTTCCGTCTGTCCGTCTGTCAGACAGACGTCCGACAGACTGTCAGACAGACGTCCGTCCGTCTGTTCGTCCGTCTGTCTGTCTGATTTTTGATTTGAGCCAGGTATCACTGATTCGGGTTCAACTGTTCCCGGTAACAGAGCGCTTACGCGGTGAGCCAAACCAGATGATAATGCGTAGGCTTCAACTTGACTATTTATAAAATAAAAAATAGGCTCACGACACTTGGCTAAATTGTTACGTTTTCGTATTATAAAGAAGCAGCTTGTACAGAGTATATTATTTATTTCGTATATATGTAAATAGGAGAAGCATCTCTTGTATAGAGGTGTTTTGGAGTATAATAGACTGCCGGATGGAATTAGAAGTTCCAAAACTATTGATAAATTACTGGCAGTCTTAAAAAAACATTTCCGTACAGGTGCTTAGTTAAGGATGATATAATTAGCTTTAGCTACTGTATTATATATAAATAAATAAATCTATACAACAGCTATAAATTTAATATCATTTTTACTGAAAATACAGTACAATACAGTACGGGTGATGAGAAACCGCTCCGTTGATATTCAACTGGCTTACACTAGTACTAGTACATGTACATATATTATACACTCGAAATAGTAAGTAATATGTGTAATAATACGTGTGCTATTATTAATGTGGTGAGTTTGGGTCCGTGGGGTGGGTGTTTGCACTAATCGCGATCCGTTTGAAGTTGCGAGTTAACTCGTTTAGTTAACCCGCTCACCGAGCCGTTAGTTATCTGCGCTCATCGCGCACGGCGAGTGTGCGCGCAGCCTTAATTAATTCATTTAACCTTTTGCCGCCGTAGGAAAAATGCAAGTGGCGGCCATTATCCACTTCCGGGTCGTTAGCCATGCGTCTTCGTCGTTTTTGGAACGATTTTCCGATTAGATGTCGTTTGTTTTATCTTAGACTGCTAGAGAGTGGAAAGATTTTCTCTTAATTAATTACGCAATATATGTAAATATATACAATAAATTTCATTTAAATATTAGTGTATTGCCAGTTGACAGTTTCAGTGGTTGTGACACATGAATTTATACACGTATGACTATGTAGGCAAACAAATACTTTTAAGTATATTTTGTATACAATAATATAATAATTCAATTTATTATTTCAGACGAGAAAAAAGGTAGTGTGATCCTTGCCGTTATAAATAATAAATAAGTAAAAATTAAAAAATATGTATTTAATTATTTTTGACACAGTTTACTTAACTAAAACTTTATTTAAAATTTGCGATATAATTATATTTAGTCAATGCCCGTTGACTGTGTCATCGGGTGGTTATCATTTGCGTATATATGTACCTATAGTGTATGTATGTATGTATACTCCTGGTAGTGAATGCGAAAATAGAAAAATGCGAGCCCTTCACACTATCCGTGCCATGAGTGTCGTGGGAGTGAGTATGTTTACGTGTCGTGAAGAACAAACATTCAACTTATGCGAGTATTAAGAATTTAAGCAAATAAAATTCAATAACGCGAAAAAATATTCTTATCCTTTGCAATTGAGAAAATTTAACTCTTTATAAATAAACAAGAATATCTATTGAAAAGTTTCGTTGTTTTCAAATTAAACAATCGGTTAAGCGTTATTATTATTACGAGTTATGTACGTGTACATAAATGCGAATATAATAGAATGCAACAAAGGTTTTCAAAGGCTATTTAGGTACATATGATTCAATTTCGCATTTCATTTGGACGTAAATAATTAAGTAAAATGTAAATTACTTGTGTAAAATAGGTTCTATGAAATATGTATGTTATTTTTTCATGTTTCAAAGGTATTTTTGAAAAATATTTATAACGATATTGCCAAAATTTGCAATGATATTTTCAAAATTTGAACCAAAGAAAAATCGGCAAAATAATACCGGTATTCCAATTCTAAAAGGGCCAACGTCATAATAATATAGAGTTTCAATAAATTACAATAAGAAAATGGTTAGCTCTCTCTCTCTCTCTCAATGCTTGTATTATACATATGTACATTTTGAATATTCGCACTTTATACATATGTATGTATGTATGTATATTGTATATCATTTCATTTTAAATTTAGTAAATTAAAGATAGAGCTATGCTATTTTAAATGTAAATAGATTAACTGGTATAAGAAATATGTTAAATGAATGTAAGGGAAACCTATATAAAGGGAGATATAGTATACATACATATGTACATAGTCATAATTAGAGACCGGTCAGAATTGGCATGAACGTAGGCTGCAGGTACAGAAACCGGTTTGCAGGGCCGCATTGAAAATTGTCGTCAAGGCTGAAATATAGGCGAGAAGTATGAAGGAGCGGGAACGGCTTGCAAAAGCTGATGTTATCGAAAAAATCACCTTTTCGAGTTTTACGACTTTCTTCGCAGTCCAAATTATAATCGCTTCCCTTCATAATACTAGAGGTGAGAATAAATTAACAGTTGAGAATTTAAAATTATGTAACTACATCTTGAAGAAGTAACTTGTACTGACTGGGGTATTGTTGAATAAAATGAACTGTCAGAAGGTCTCAGAAATATAAACAAAATTGATAGATTCCTGGCAGACTTAAAACAGCACCTCTGTATATGTAAGTGCTAATAGATAATTAAGTTTATTTTGTAATTTTAGCTTTAAGCTACTTTTTGTTTGTAATTAGCGTCTTAGGCTATTTTAATTAATTAAATAAATATGATATAACATTGTAGTTTGTTTCGGTCGAGCTTTCAGTTGTTTGTATGTGTTGGATAAGTTTGAGAATTCCGGCACGAGATTCCCACATGGCCAAGGTGGATATAAAAAAAAAAAAGAGAAAAGGAGACATTATGGTCACGAAATAAAATTAACAACGCCTACACGGGAATGTGCTTATGGTTGGGGTGTGTTCGGGCAGTTTTAGAGCTCCCAGACGCTGAACTACCGACGCACTTTACGTCTTACGGGAGCTTTCTACGGGTTTCGCTTTTAAGGACCTCCGAGGATAGGACCTTTGTGCCCTTTCGTGGGTCCTTTGCTCTCCGCTACCTGTTGGTTCGGTCTCCATTTTCTTACACCGCTTTTAAATATTCAAACGCGAGCGGATCGAATTCGAACCGGGTGAATAATTCACGCACGTTCGCCCCGTTTTGGAAAAAGTTTTTCCGAGCGTGTCTTGCGGCAAAATTGAAGCTCGAATGAATTATCAGCCGGTTGGTTTGGAAATTTTCGTTGAATTAATATGGCGCGGTGACGCGACGCGTAATTAATTCGGCATTTAAGCGTTCGTTCGGCTCTAATTAAAATTGCACGAGTGCGGTGGGTGTATATATATGTATGTACATATGTAGGCTGTTTGACTGCCCTATAAATAAGTTAAAAATGTTTGTTCAGTTACGAGTGATTTTATATATGGTGTTTATACAGAGAGAGACGATGTGAAGTTTTGCGGATGGCTGGCGATTAATTTCTCCAAGAGGTTTCAGTATGAAAATTAGAATACATCAAGAGGTCTTATATTATATGTTCAAAATTAAATTGTGTCTACCTAAAAATAGTACGAATACGCTCCGGTATGAAAATTGTAACATTTCGTATTACATACATACATACAAGAACTTAATATTGATTTTCAATGTGTCTTGGTAGCTTTGTTTTGTTTTGTTGGGGGGGAAAGTTAACCAACAGGTCTAAGAACACAAGGATCTAGATCAGTGGTTGGTAACTGGCGGCTCCGGAGCCGCATGCGGCTCTTTGTATGAAAACCTGCCGCTCTCGCTGTCATCCAACGTTTTGCGTGAAGTACAAAATTTTGACACACAAGATCAAAAATGAATCCAATTTCCACAACGTCATGACTATACTTGGCTTTAAGATCGTTTTTCAGATTTAACTTTATAATACTTTTTAGTAATAAACTGTCGAACGTTAAGAAATATCGAGAGGATAACTTATTTCTGACATTAATGATAAATGAGTAATATTTAATTTAATTTTAATTTTAAAATAATATTTTGCGGCTCCCCAACTTAAACAATCTTGCAAGGTTTTTACCACTGACCACTGATTTAAATCTAATAAGAGGTTAACATAGGGATGTTGATTTTTGATGGAACCGTCTCACAACTAAGTTAGATCAATTGTAAAATTCTAAAAGGATACGGCTGATATGGATTTAGTAATGTCCCAGATCTTGCCAATGACAATAATTATGGTCGAGAAAATCATTCGACATGCAGGGATCAAACCCCGGAGCTTTGTTCAAGTGACTAGTGCACTAACCACTGAGCTATCACCTGACTAGTGAGAAAATAATAAACAAAAAAAAATAGATTGCAGGTTAATAAGATATTAAAATATTGTAAGTTGTGCTATTTGAGTTTGTTTTAGAATAACCGATTATCAATTCCTTAGTATCATTATAAAACTTTATTTTAGAATGAAAAAAATACTGATAATAGGACATTAAAGTAATAAATAGTACAACCAAACTCAAATCTAGCCATCTCGATCTAATCGTACAACATTTAACCTCGACAAACTAAACACTCCGAACGTTACGGTTGCCTTTTTGCCCACTTAGCTTTCGAGTGGATCGACTGCCACTTTAAAAGAAGCATTGCGAAATTTAAAGAACCCGACCTTCGACTAGACAAACGCTGTAGTGCAAATAAATTAAGGCACTAGAGGAAAAAAGAAAAACGAAAACTTTACGGAGAAGTCGAGAATTCGACGTCATTCAATTACCGAGTGTCGCCAGTGTCTCTTTTTTTTTACCAGTTCTATGTAATAATGGAGTAGGAGGAGCTGGGTCGACGTTCGAACCTCGATGAACTTAGAGAAGAGGAGGGGTCCTCCAGGACCCACCCTGGATCTCGCAAAAGGGACACACTTGAGCCTTAAGCCGGATTCTGGACGAAAGGAAACGTTCCCCTGTCACACGAAGAATCGATCCGAGCTAGGGACGGGCGTTCGCGTCAACCAAGGATTATTTTGTCCGGAAGCTATTAGAGAAGCGCCTGGAACAGCGACCAGTAATCCTGGTGGTGAGTGGATCAACGACAGGACACTACCATCGCTGCTGCTGGGGCTCTCCAGGATTATCCCGAAAAGGAGCGAATATTAAGTAGTGTTAATCCGATGAAAGAATCTTCGAGGCAGTCGATCGCCAAATGTTGCCCATAGTTCGATGCGCGATACTTTAAAATTCAATAAAAATAAGAAATAGTAGTAATATTGAAAAAAAATTATAAGCAACAGTTGGAAACTTAAAATTGATATTAAAATAATAAATCAAGAAAAATTAATGATCTATTAATGATTGAACGGCTTTTTTGTGTGCACCGTTCTCGTTCTGCGAGTATGTCATCTTATGTATTGTGGTTCATTATTAAATATGTTAGATGAGTCAACTAGAGATAGATTGCAAATATTACAAAATAGAGGTATGAGATAGGTATGCTAGTATAAAAAAAGATGACGATTGAATTAGATTGGTTGAATGTGAATGATACTTTGAGGATTTGTATGTTGGTATTTATATTTAAGTTAGATAAATATGTTACCATCATATTTTAGTAAATTTATTGTGAGAGGAATGGATGTATGTGAATATAATTTAAGGAATAAAAATAATTTTACTATGAAAAAAATGTTACAATAAATAGAAATAGGAGAAGGATCTTGTATAGAGGTATTGCTTATATTGATTACAGGTATACAGTCAATTTTGAATAAAAAAAAGTAGGAATATTATGTCGGCTAAGAAGATTATTATCTAAAGAAACTAAAATAATAATTTATAATGTAATTGTCAGACCACATCTTATGTATTGTGGTTCATTATTAAATATTTAAGATAAGTCAACCTGAGATAGATTACAAATATTACAAAATAGAGGTATGAGATGTACATATTTTAAGTGTTGATAGGTATGCCAGTATAAAAAAGATGACAATTAAATTAGATTGGTTGAATGTGAATGATACTTTGATGATTTGTATGTTGGTAATTTATATTTAAGTTAGATAATAATATGGTACCATCATGTTTCAGTAGATTTATTGTGAGAATAATGGATGTTTGGATGTGAATATAATTTAATTATAAAAAAATGTTAGAGTAAATGGAAATAAAAGAAGCATCTTGTACAGAGGTGCTTTGAAATATATGTAATAGACTAGAATTATAAATTCCAAAACTATTGATAAATTCCTGGCAGTCTTAAAAAAACACCTATGTATAAGTGCTTAGTTAAGGATTATGTAATTAGCATTAGCTACTATATTATATAAATAAATAAATAAATAAATAGAAAATTAGCGTTCACATTAATGTGTTTTAAATGTTGAAAAGTTAACTCAAATAGAAGTTTTGACATAATAACTGCTTATCTACAATTTTGCATTTAAATTAATTTAAAATTTTATGATTTGTTTTATTTTACATTTAAATGATATTAAATTTAGTTTTGGGCGAAACTTTTCAAACCGTGTAGAAAATGATTGATACCAAAAGTTATAATAATGTAATTTAAATCAATCCGTCATATTTGAACTGTGTTTAAAAATTTATAGATTAGAATTTGAAGGAAAGTATTGATCTCACAAATTGTTATCGGAACATATTGATCAAAAATGTTAAATTTTTCCATTTTAATGTAGTAAAAAATGTTTATTTATTTTTTATGAGAATTTTTATACTTTCAAGTTTATTTAAGTTTACGAAAAAATTTAACTGTCTCCGAAATACTATATAATAATAAATTTTTTGACGGTAAGATATCTATCGTCTCGAGTCACGCAGGTCACGCTACGTACCATCAAAACACTACACGTACCCTGTTTATTTAATACATACATACAAAAAAAAATCCATTGAAGGAATTATTTGCAATGTTAAAAATCAGCGAACAAAATGAAATGATAATAAAAAAATGTCACTCTTATTTTCATTCGATGAAAAATACCAGACAAATGAATGACATTCGCATCGTTCAAACCACAAAAGAGAATACGTTACGTTTTCTTATCAACGAATATATGTATATATAAATATACGATCTTTTTATTATTTATATTTTGACAAATTGCAATTTTTATTGAGGTTCGCGTTTCCCCCTACCTTTAAAAGAAAACACGCGATTCATTGTAAAACAGAGACGACTTCACAATGGCCTCATACGAATTCAATTAATCAAAACGAGCGAAAAAACTTATTTAAAATAAACTGTACAATACGTGGAGGCTTTTTTCGTTTAGTCTAGTTTAGTTTAGTCCTATGAAATAGTTAATAAATTACAAAATATCAAAACGTAACAACATCATTCATGTAACAGAAAACTTTACACATACATACGTTCTTACAATGAGTGAGGTATTTCTTTTATTACTACATATAACAATATATAATTTAATATAATTTAACAATTCATATGTTACACCAAAGAGCAAACGTTTACGTTGTATGATTTTGTCATATTATATACAAAAGTAATATTTATATGTAAATGAAATGTGTACTATAACGTATTATATATATAATGGCCCAGATCCGTCTGTCTGTCTGCTGATAACGCCCACCTCGGTAAATAATTAAAAAACCAGAACGTTGCGCGAGTGGGATTTGAACCCGAGATCAGCAGGTCGGAGGAGTGAGCGCTTACGTTATCAACCATCCAAGGTAATGACGAGCCTGCTACTATTTTTTCCAAAATTAATCCTAAGTAGGTTTGCGACTTCGCTAAAATTCGCTTGTATTATAACGCGCCATCTCTGCAAAAACTATTGAACTAAATTAATTTATTTTTATTATTAAAAATAAATATTAAGCTCAGTACTTTATTCATTTGTCAAGTTGGAAGTATGCATTACTATATATATAGTAGCGCAAGGGTCTGCCTGGCCGCTCGCATACATACTGCACGTACACATATACTCACCCCCATAAACACATACAGTACGGATGATGAGAAACTGCTCCGTTGATATTCACTAGTTATTATTATATATGTATATAATAGCCGAAATCCGTCTGTCTGTCTGTCTGTCTGCTGATAACGCTCGCTGAGGAAAAATAATTTAAAAAACCAGAAATAGTGGGGGATCGAACCCAGGACCGCAAGCTCGAGAGTAATCACGCTAACGCTATACTCTATCGCCCTTGGTCGATTTAGTCCTTTTTTTTTTAAACATTACCTATAATTAAAATAAATAGGAAATGAGGAAAAATAATTAGAAAACCAGAATGAATGGGGATCGAGAACCCGGGACGCCAGGTCGGGAGTTATCGCGCTAACACATACGCCACGGCCCGTCGTTGATTTGGTCCTTTTTTTTTTTATTACTTATACAAGGGATCGTGACTGCTAATAATACATAGATGGCGCTATAAAAACTATTTTTTTTTTTTTTTTGTCACTTACAACCGTGCGATCAATTAGTGGGGATTTAAAATTTAAATTTAAAATTCAGCGGGCGTTGATATTCAACGGGCTTACACTAGTATATATACATATATAATAGCTCAATTCCGTCTGTCTGTCTGTCTGCTGATAACGCTCGCCTCGGTAAAGGCTGAAATTCAAATTTAATGGAATAAACACGAACGTCACTAGTGAGATTTGAATCCGTGATTGGTGATGGAATTCGGTTGGATGAGTTAGCGCTAACGCGTTCTCTCAACATTGGTGATAGTAGGTTCGCAACTTTGCTAAATTGTTACGTGATCAATTACGTCAAACACGTCTGTTGATATTCAACGGGCTAACACTAGTATATAATATTAGATTAAAGATTAAATAAAGCTATAAAAGTTGTGCAAGTTTGCAAGCTGAAGCGTTACAGTGTTCAGTTCGATAACAATGTCTTATGATAACGCTGTCAATTTCAGACTGTTTCAATTCTGCAACGTGTCCGTTTTACAGTGTTAAATTTAAAAAATTGAATTGAACATTTTTGTATTTTATTTTTTCCAATTTTCAATTTGCTGTGGGATGAGTTTGGCACGCCATTGTGTTAGGTTGAAGGGATGAGGGTTGAGACACGACGTCACCGACACGCGCAAACCCCCCTTGGGGTTTGTTTTGTCGACGCCAATCGACGCTAAATGACGCCAAAGCCGCGAAAATGGAATAAAAATAACAGACCGCAACAATGCATAGTGATACCATTGTCGTTTCGGGTGAAAATGTCGACTGTTGAAAAGCAAAAAAAGAATTAGGCAGACGTCTGTCAACCGGATGGGCCTGCTTTTTTTTTTTTTTTTTAGGGGTAAAATAAAACATTTGATTCATTTGCACTATAAAAATATCATTTCGAAATAAGTACACCACTTCAATCGAGTTCAGAATAAATTTTATCGCACCGTGTATTTCAACCAAATATTTTAAAAAAACATTCAAATGATATTATTTTAAATTTAATTTCTTAAATGGCTAGAAAAGTTGGTGTTTTGTGTAGGTTAAGAGATATTTTAAGTAGAAAAAGTAAGGTTTGAGTCTATAATAACATCTGGTTTATTGTGCCACTGTACTTAATATGTTCAGTGACCAAGATTTAGATAAAATTCAAAGGTTGCAAAATACAGCTATGAGAGGTATTTTAAATGTTGGTAGACTAAAAAGTATTAGAAGTATGTTAGATGAATTGGGTTGGGTGAATATTAGAAATTGTTTAAAGTTAAGCACATTGTCTTTTGTTTATAAGTTAGATCATAAGTGTATTGCCAAATTATTTTAAGAGTTATATCATTAGAAATAGGTGATATCCATAGTTACTGTACTAGAAATAAGAACCAATTAGTTGTAGGTAGAGTAAGAAAAACAATGACAGCTGGTGGTGTTTTTAACAGGGGTGTATTAATGTATAATGCCCCCCCCCCCCCCCCGGAGTGCGTCAAGTCTTCTAAAACCATAGATGTATTCTTGAAAAGTGTGAGGAGACACCTCTGTGAGAGATATTAGTTATGTATACTTAAGTATAGTGTATAATGTGTAATAGATTTATGTAGTTGTTTTAAATATGTAATAGATGTAAGTTAAATTAGCTAAGTAGCTAATATTATATAAAATAAATAAATAAAAATTAGTTCATATAATAATAAATTAATTTAATTGATTAATATTTAAATACGGAACATTTTCCGGAAAATTCTGGAGCATCTACAGAAGTTTTCCAAACTTATTCAAGACACAAACCGATTACTTAATTTTTTTAATATATTTTTGATATTGTTCGCACAAAATGGTTTAAAAAATTATTCTACAATTATTTATTATTAAAAATATTTTTAAATGTTATAAATGAATTGTATTTTGCTCAAAATTCAAAATTTAATAACAGTAATATTATTTATTACTTCAATATTAATTTCATAATATCGCTTAGTGCCATCTATTGACAAATTGTTTAACTAAAATGCGACTCAGAATATTGTTAATTTTTAATTAAAACATTTTTTTGACTTTCATAACAGATGTTATTGAGCGAAAAATCGTTCGATCTAATTATTTGATATTTTATATAATAACAATATATTGTTAAAATTAACATTTTATTACTTTACATAACAAAATATTAATTTATATCGATTATATTGAACTGATTGAAATGTATGATATTTTTAGTTCAAAAATAAAATACTATCTAAATAATAATAATATGGAAATAAAGCATTTTCTTTTTCGCCATCGAAATCTAGGCATTTCCGGTCTGCGGTTGATACGGAGCCAAACCCCACTGTAAATCTAATATCCGGCCCGCCACTGTCTTGTAATACGAAAAATTATGACCCTACAAAGGGCCGGCAAAGGGTCATTTTTAATCCGCACAAAACAACACACAAAGCGCGCCACTCGAGAAACTCGGTTATTAGTGGTCTAACTTTTTCAATAATATCCAACATACACAACGAAACAAACGTACGGAAATGCGCACAAAACTATAACACACTTGAAAAATGACCAATTGATTGAAAGTATCAGGTTACAGATTAAATAAAAACGCTTGCATAAATACAAAAAAAAAAAAACCCAACTCTTTCCTTCCATTAACAATCAAGGGACAAACATAATAAAGCTGGAACGGGTCACGCTTCGAAAATTTTCCCAGATGAAAATCCACGCACACACACACACACATGCTAACAAAAAAGGTGATAAAATTTTCATGTCGAAAAGTTGAAAATACGGTCGAAAACCCCTTTGGCCGTAATTTGGTACGGCGGAGCCGCTTTTCATAATTATTTTAACGGATTCCGTTGGCCGGTGGCCGCATATCCGGCCGCAAGTCCGGACCTGTTACTTCAGCGGTTCCCAAACTTTACAATAACCCGCACTTAACCATTCTCTTCCCTCTCGGAGCGTGGCTAAAACACCATCTAATAAATTTGAAACGTCACTGTGCGTGTTATTTTTCATGTCTCAGTATTTGCGACTCGGCTATATAAGGTTCAATGTACATAAAATATAATCGTAGGGTTACAAAATTTAATGAAAGTTTGCAAACTCGCATAAATAAATTTGAATTCGTGGTATTTTCACTCACTCTCTGTACAGATGGGTTAATGTGACTCAGTATATCATAGTTTTTATATAGATAATTACATAGATAAAATAAAACTCATTGGAAGCCACTGCTTAAATCACATCCCATTCATTTAACTGAGCACAATGCGCTACAAGAAGAGAATCTGAATGAGATTATAGAGTCGGCGTGGTGTGGAAGGGGTTGAAATTATCAACCCGTTAAGCGCCGGGGTCCTCTCAGATAACGGCCGAAAATAGATAAGCCCAATCGTTACGAAGCATTAACGGAACGATCGTTAAGAGCAAACAGAAATACGCGCTCACCGTTCCGAAACGTACGCACGCATACTTTTTACTATAGGGTAGTTCTACGCGATGGTTTACGGAAAAAATGCTTTTATAATCTAAATATCATGGTGTATTATTTTATTAAAATATGGCTACAGTGTTCTATTTTTCATATGGATACTTATATTTTTACTTTATCGTAATAGGATCAAGTATTGTGATCGTGCCAAAGATTGACATTGAGATTTTGACTGATTCGTATCAGGTATCATCCCCTGGTTACGTTTTCGTAATTTCTGGAAAATGTCTGTGTACTTTTTCTGCGAAACTATCAAGTCTACCAAGAAAGATTCGTACGGAAAAATACTAATCGATGACGCGACTGCACAACCGCATTTTATTTATTTTTCTTTATAAAGTCGATGAAAATAAACCACTTAGAAGAATTTTCTCTCGATTAAGATAATAAACTGTAATAATAAATTGATGAGCTTACCATACTTTTAAGTCTTGTCGAGATTTTTTCTTGACTTGTAGATATTTTTACATTATCCTAATCGGATCAAGCTGAAATTTTATCTCTATTATTTTCACGTAAGGTGTAAAAGATATTATGATGATTTTGGTAAACATCCGCTAACCGGAAGTGGCAGTTTACTCTTGAGCAAAATTTCGTTTTATTATTTTTTTCGGCCTTTTTAATATTGTAATATTACAATCCTTAAAGCAAAACCTAGTTATTAAAAAATAAATCATTAAAATCAGTCAACCGGAAGTTTTTTTTATTTTTTTTCTCGTAGAAAAGTCAAGAATTCTGTCACCACGGAATATATCCGAAACTACTTAGCCGATCAAGTTGAAATTTCATATCTACGTATATATGTATATATACATAGTTTTCACGTAAGGCGTAAGAGATATATGTACTATGATTTTGGTCAAAATCAGCCAACCGGAAGTGGCAGTTTATTTAAATTAGCAGCATTGAGAGTACCTGGGTACTGTTTTTGTAAAGTTTTTTTTGAGTGCACTTTTGTATGTACAAGTTGTGCGACTTATTACTTATTACTAGAGACCCGTGTTTTTCGCATTTTGCGATAAATGCGATATATATGCTAAAATTCAGGATATATGCGAATTTATGCTAAAATCCTAAAATATACGAATAGATGCTAAAAATCACAAAAATTAATTAAAATAAATTTTTTTTAACGAAAAATATTAATAAAACAATGTTGAGACTTGTTTGTACACACTAACTAGCGAACTAATAACTGAAAGTTAAATTAAAATATTATTTTTGAGTTCTTAAAACAGTCGTGTCCATATTGACACGTTGGGTTGTGAACACCTGGGTCGGCAATGATGAGTTAAAGAAAAACCCTTACGAAAATTGTACTCAAATAAGTTTTTTTACCTGGAGGTAAAAATTGAGATGGTTTTAAAAACCCAAACTAGTTATATTGATGGGAAATATCGAAAACTATGCAGAATGCAGTATTATTTTAAAAAAAAATTGCAAATAAAAATCAGTTCGTCGTTTGACTTCAACAACAATCGTTCTTTTTGTCTCGCGATCGGTCTCTTAAACTTTCGAAGATTCGAGAACGTGAAAGACTTTTGACTTTTTTAGATTTGGACAGATTAAAAAGGCTAGTATTTATTTACATTACGAATTTATCATTTTCATAATTTGGTTAAACTATAAAATTCACGAAAATCGACCGCAATTTAATACTAAATTTTATTTAAGTATCAATCAATGTTCAGAAATTTATTAAAATGTAAAATAATTGTTTTTAGCTTCAGCATGGGGCGTACTAATATTAATTTGTAGCAACTAATATTAACTTGTAGCAAATGTAAAAATTGGGTTAAAACCTGATATACTGCAATTGTTAATGGCCACAAAAATTAAATATGAAGAGTTTGGTTCTGCTTCAATAAAATCAATTTTGTGTCCTGTAAATACTGTGGATGCAGAAAGATTTCTTAGTAAATATAATTTAGTGGTAACTGATAGTCATACTAACGAAAAAGAGTCTTAGAGAGCTTAGTTTTAATAAATTTTAAATTAATGTTATATTTAATTTTTTGATTCATGATTTTGTCTCTGTATTTCTCCATATTGCTATTTCTTAATAATTTTTTATTTTTTTATTTGTCACGTTAGTTTTAAATTGTTTGTATATAATAAATTGTGTTACAGAGTATTTATTTAAATTGCTCTGTTTTAAAAAAATATCTAATAAAAATAAATGCTAAATAGATGCTAAAATCAAACACTTTATTCGCTATAAAATGCTAAAATGACAAATCAAAATGCTAAAATCGATAAAATATATATGCGAAAAACACGGGTCTCTACTTATTACACATTAACTTTGAACAAAAAAGTGTATTCTTTGATTTATTTTAATTATTCAAAGGTTTTATAATATTAAATATATTTGATATTGGAAATTGTTCTGAATTTCACGAATTATCGAGGTGCTTCAGTTACGTTTTTGTTTTTTTAAACTTCTTGTCATCAAAACAATATTTTGTAACAACTAATATAAAATACAAGCGTTTATGATTATAATAATAAAGTTTATACACTAATCTGTTTGGTTTATTTAATTAAATTAATTTATACACTAATCTGTATCTACAAAAAAAATTGTCAGAATTATCTTAAAATGTTTCGTGTGAGACGTGGACTTCCCCTATTGTATTTTATTATTTAATATTTTTATTGAGCCCTTAGAAACAGTGCGACCCGTGTCGACCGCTACGATACGTCCATTCTAGATTTGCATTGTAAAACCGGTCGACTGTAGTAATATAAACGAGAGCTTAAATACGTTACAAAGCAACAGTTCCGAATCGGAGAGTTTATGAACGGTTCGGTTCAAGTTTTCGACGTGGGATGAGATGGGAGAAGGGGAGTTTGAATTTACGAAATTCATCCCCTATTGTGCTGTCAACCCTTGCGGTCAACCATTCGCCAGGTTTGCCGAAGGGTTGTCTCGCTCTCCACTTAATTTATTGCACACGAAACAATTAATCAACAATTGGAAAACGGCTCGTAGCGGTCGGTGGCGCCCATGATTGCTTTATCGTGCGTCGCATATTTTTAATTCAATTATGTACAATCTAAGATTGAAAATTTTACCAAAAAAGCATTGTCATGATCCTATTCTATGTATGTATGTATGTATGTACACATGTATGTATATTTGATGTGACAAGTTATTTTACAAAAATTTGTACTGATTGAATCCTCCTTGTTGGAGTTTTAATTTAAAATAACGTGGAGATGATTGTTTCTGCTTAAAACGTCAGTTTTAAAGAACATTTATTTATATCTGCTTACTATCAATTATACGTTCTGATTTACACTTTGATTTACCTTTTCACGTAAGCTAAATATATCTAAAATAATGTTACATAGTATAATAAAAAATAATGTTACATAGTATTACAGTATTAATAATAGATAAGAATTTATTACCAAAATATTTTGATAAATATTTAATAAAAGGATATAATATACATAGTCATAATACTAGGGGTATGAATAAGTTAATAGTTGATAATTTAAAATTAAGTAGATTCAGGAGAGAAGTATCTTGTACATGGGTGTTGTTGACTGCCAAAAGTTCTCAGAAATATAAATAAAATTGATAGATTCCTGGCAGCCTTAAAATAGCACCTGTGTACAAGTGCTAGTATAAAATACGTTTATTTTGTAATTTTAGCTTTAAGTAATGGTTGTTTATAATTAGCTTTATTTATCATTAATAATTTTGTAATAAGTTCTGTCTGTCTGCTAAAATAAATACTGAGCTCAGTACTTTATTCATTTGTCAAGTTTGAAGTATGCATTACTACATGTGTATATATAGTAGCGCAAGGGTCTGCCTGGCCGGCCATCTGACTGGATAGCCGCAGATCGCTCGCATACACATACATATTATACTCACCCACACAAATATTCAACGGGTTTACGCTGGTATTTAATATAGTCATAATTACTAGGGGTAGGAATAAGTTAATAGTTAAGAATTTAAAATTAAGTAGTTCCTGGAGAAGTATCTTGTACAGGGGTATTGTTGAATATATGCACACAATGGCCTGCCAGAAGTTATCAGAAATATAAATAAAATTGATAGATTCCTGGCAGCTTTAAAACAGCACCTCTGTACAAAGTGCTGGTAGATAATAAATTTATTTTGCAATTTTAGCTTTAAGTAATGTTTGTTTGTAATTAACTTTATTTAATAAATAAATATTGCCCGTTCAAGATAAAACTTTAAATAACTTTAAATCGTTCAATTGCCTAATTAAATGTCCTTCAATCACGTGCTTATTAAATAGTATGTCAGTTTCTTTAACAAATATACTTTTATGAATTTAATACTAGCATATCTTAAATTGTATTAGAATTTTCCGCCCTTTTCGACCACTCTCCCCCCTTCCCCCCCCTCTCCCCTCTAAGGCACGTGTTATTTTTATTAAATTTGTTAGAGTGTCGTTGTGTGTGTGTCTGTAAGTAGGTACAACCCTCGTAAAGTTGATGACATCGCTCAAGCACACCCGATGCATTTTTCCCCAAATATATTAGCGCCATTACAACCCCATACCTACACGCCGAACAAAAGATGGAAAGTTTTCCCCTCGAGAGAGAGAGAGAGCTAACCCCCTCAGGATCGCTTTCGGGGCACTCCTTCAAGATTAGGTCTGCGTGTTGTTCGCTGGCCATTTCTCTCACACCCCTGTAGAACCGTGGAATCACCCCTACCCCAAAAGTTGCCGGAGTGAGGATTTTTCCGCCCCCATCGCGAATATAACGGAACACTTCTGTTTGCGTTTCTGTCACTTAACGTAATATGGACCACCCGCAGACGGACATAAATCAAAATATCCGCCTTTTTCGCAATAATATTAATAATAAAAAAAAAAATGGAATTCGTTCAACCCTTGCGTAGCTGTCGAGGATAGAACGTTATTGATCTTCGTAATGTCCGATTTCAAACTTATTGTTAGACTGAAATTACTATATGTTATATATGTATGTATGTACGAAAAATATATTGGTCGAATAATTTGCTTATTCAAAATATTGAGCTACTTACTGGTGTATGTGCAATTACGGCAGGAAATTTCAATTTATTTATTTAAGGTAGCTTAAAAAGCTAATTACAAACAAACATTACTTAAAGTTAAAATTGCAAAATTAACTTGTTATCTACTAGTAATTGTATTGCTTTGTGCCGTTTTAAGGCTGCCAGGAATCTATCAATTTTATTTATATGTCTGAGGTACAAGATATTTCTCCTGGATCTACTTAATTTTAAATTCTTAACTTATTATTACCTTCTAGTATTATGATTATGTATATTATACCCTCTTATTACTATATAATAACGTGCACACTTTTAAGGTTTCGTTTACGTTCATCCAATTCAATTCATTCAACATATATCTTATACTAGTTAATCTATTGCCATTTAAAATACTCTGCATTGCTTTATTTTGTAGTTTTTGCAATCTATCTTTAATTACCCTATTTACTAAATTTAAATTAATTGAACACTTACAATGTTTATCAAAGCTAAGAGACATCGATTGAAATCCAATACGCCACTTGAATTAAAATAAATAAAGTGCTATTAAAGTTTAATGAATTATTCATTTAATATATTATTTGTTGAGTAATATTGCTGAATTAATAATTAAATTTTATAAATGAAAAATTGGCTTAAAAGATTCTCTTTATATTCTCATTTTAAGAATGGATTTATGAAATAACGCTTAAAAATTTTTCTCGTGTAATTATTTTAAAAGATATGTACAAATAGTCAAATACTGTGAGATTATACCTAATAATCTAATCTACGTTTAAAATCCTAGTTTGATGTCGTGCACATAAGTGATCACATTATACATACGTCATTTGTTTTTCGTATGATTCCATAAATTGCAATCTTTAGATTGAGTGCTGATTTTAATGTATCGTTGGGCTGATTTTTGTCAGCGTGTTTTGAATTCTGTCGCAATATTGCGAAATTATTGTGATTCTTTGAGTGCGTCGTTCGGATTCCGCAGAAGCGCTTTTCCCTCGCGGAAAATATTAACTATATAAATTTCTGAAATTAACCGCTTAACCGCCCTTAATTATGCGATTAATCAAAGTCTACAGACGCGCGCAAAACAGAAAGAGAAGATGGATGCCCGCTAAAATATAATCATTCAACATTTGCATAATATTACAAAAGACCCGCCATTATTCAGCGTTTCGTACGGGTGCGTTGCGTTTGCGTATTGCTTTTTTCAATTTTATTTTATACACTTCCCGTATAATTTATTTATATAAATAATTATTCCAAAGGATGGTTAAGGGTCTCGTTTGAAAGTCGAATCGATTCTACATCGCGTATTATTTACCGTTCGCGTAAAATATGATCGTTTTCCACGTCGAAATCGTAAAAAAAAAAAAAAAAAATATAATGTAACGCGCACTTTGAAGGTCTCGACGCTCAAACGAGTTAAGTTTCCATTTTAACTCGGTATAAATTTTGCAAAACTTTTTGCCTAACTTTGTTATTCTTTCGCCCGTTTCCTAAACCCATAATTGAGCGTCCGAAAGCCGTTTCTGGGATACAAAAAAAAAAAAAGTATATTATATGTATATAATATAACACACTCTGGAAAGTGAAGATAAATAAGTGTACAGTTTTCGGGTAAGTGCTTCAAATGATAAGATGAATAATATATTACATTGGTTCGGGACTGCGAAAAAGAATACTTTCACTAACATTTCGCTTCTTGGACTATATACGTACAAATAAATGTGTTTATTTAACTGTTCCATATTCATGGATCATTTCTTAACGACGTACATACTAAATTTTTTTATACGTATTTGTTAGAGACCTAGGTATTTTATTAGAGAGTAAATTATCTTTTAATTCCCACATTGATGCGCTTGTCAATAAAGCTTATAGGATCTTAGAATTCATAATGAGAGTATCTAAACCCTTTTAGGCTTTGAGGCTCTGTCACTGCTATACAATGTATTTGTGAGAAGTCGCCTGGAATTTGCTAGTAATATATGGAACCCGTTTTACCAAGATTCAATTACTAAACTGGAAAAAAAATAAAAAAGTTTCGTGCGTACTTCATTTCCAGGTTTCGTCTTTCCTCTTCTTCTTTCAATTCCCATGATTATGTCCCTCTACGATCTAGGAGGACAATCTCGGATCTTTGCCTTGTATTTAGGCTATTAAATAATTTACCAGATAGCGCTTACTTGCTAAGTAGGATCCTTCTCCATTGTTCCCCTAGACCTGTTAGAAATCCTCCATTGTTTTATTTGAATCTTTGTTCTACTAATTATTCGCAAAACTCCTTCATTCATAGATCCTGCTCGTCATTTAACGAAATTTCTGACACATATTGATCCTTTTCGCTATTCCTTGCCCCCCTTCAGATTTTCTTTACTTAAGTTCCTTTCCAGCCCTAACCCCCAAAGTTCCTTTCTTTCAATTTCAATATTTGTTCCTTGTTTGTTAATATTTTGGCTGTATTGTATTATGTAGAATTAATTTTATTGAATATTGTACTTGCTGTATGTTACTTGGTAAATAAATACTGAACGTTTATGAACAATTGCTAAATTTTCACCCAGGCAACTCCGGGCACTACAGCTTGTAAAATAAGATAAGATATTGAACATTATTCAATTTTCTCATATTCCGTCACCTATCGTTAAATCAAAAAGATTAGATAAGATTTATAGAAGTATATGAGATTGGTCATACTATTCGACATTCGTTTACTTCAGTGTGTAACTAGCAACTACATAGTTTAAATTGTGCTGATTCATAAAAGTTGTTAAATTTTTCATCTCTTGATTCTTAATGCAATGTCGACACCAGAAGTTATCAATATCAAGCAAAATCATTCTCCTGAAGAAGTCAAATCTGATAGGTGTGTTTTTTATTGATTCTTAATAAATAATTCACGTGACCAGATCAAAGGCAAAACAAATTCAATAGTTTGTTTTGTATGTGTTTATGAGTTCCTAGTAAAATATAAATATTTAATTTGAGTGTGACATCATTTTTTGTAATCGCTATCTTATGATTGTTAATCATATTTTTCAGTGCTAAAATTCTTTTCTCAATCGTAAATTGTTTGTTTAGGTCTTCAACTGGTGATGATTTATTCAAAAAATTTGAAAACCACAGTGAGTGTTCTATTTTGCAGTTGAAATAAGCACAATATAATAATATTCCTATGATTAATACTCTTTCTATTAACAGGTAAACCAGAGAAGTCACCAACGAGCAACGCCATTCAATACGGTCGAGATTATGAAGGATACATAGCCATGTTATTCATATTGAGAGCCGTTTTAAATAAATACAGATTCAAAGTGGGCGTAGAAATAGAGCAAGCTTACAAATTTGACGATCTCCTATTTCTGTACGAAAAGGAAGGAAGAAAATTCAGCAGGTGTCTGCAAGCCAAGCATACTACAGGAAAAAAAAAGATCGACTCGATGAATCTATTAACAGGTGAACAGAGCGATTTCAGTATCGTTAAATATTTCTTCTCTTTTAAAGATTTAGTGCGAGATTATTACTTCAAAGGTATAACCCAAAAAGATTTGATCGTCTTCACAAACTTTCCGTTGGATAAAAATAACGCTATAGGGGCCAATATGATCGTGTCCAAAAGCTGGAAATCGTATGAAACGATGCAATTCAATAGCGATGTTAAAAAGCTCGAACAATTGTTGGAACCTTTAAACGATGACGACGATATACTTCACGTAAGTAAGAAGGATTCAAGGCGCTACAGATTCAACAGTAATTTAGTAAAAATTTTAAACTCCAAAGCGAATGAATATAGTCTTACAAGAATGGCACAAGGATTGATAGATTGGTTACTGGGTAATAAAGAACTGCAACAGGTAGAGCATGTGATTAGACCTTATTGGAAATTTTTAACGGAAGAAGTTTTAGACATTGGCGATAAGCAGTTGCGACAAATTTTTCTAAAGTCAGACAAGAAAAGCATGTCAAAGAATGCTCAATTGTTTCGCGAAAAGTTGACGAGTGAAATTGAAAGAAAAAATAAACAACGAAGCAAGAAAAACATTGACAACTTGACTGCCGAATATTTAAATGAACAGGCGGGTAAAATTAGCGAGTTCCCTTTATGGGAGTTTCCAGATGAAGAATTCAAAATCGACAATGTCATTAAAGTAGAAGAAATCGAAGCTTTTTTGGGACTGTTTGTATTTGCTGTGAGTCAGCCGAATCACGACGAGTTGAAAAATATTATAAAAGCTGATATTTTAGAAGATCAGCGAAAAAAGTATGGTGACGATGACTTTTACAGCGAAGACGACGTTCAAAGATACGTCGAGGAAATTTTTCAACATTTTCACGAAGAAGTATTCAAATGGAAGGACGTGGAAGTCGACAGAAAGAAGAAGAACAGCGACGAGATAAAGTACATGACTGACGAAAGTGGCGAACGATTTATAGCAAATCAATGGAAGGAGATGAAATTTGAAGTTCAAGATCCACTTAAGTCATTCATGGGCAGAAATGAGGAATTGGAGAGTTTGCACAAAAGAATCCGTAGAGGAGAAACTGTAAAATCGCAGACGCACATTATTTGCGGTCTGCCTGGAATGGGAAAATCGGAACTAACTCGAGGATACATTCAAAAATACAGTCGTCGATACGAAAACAAAATCTTCTGGATTGATGGAAGATCGCGTGATTCCATAGAGGACTCCTTTCGAAGACTGGCTGAATCACTGAACATCCCCACAAAGAACTCTAATGACAAATTTAAAGATTCCAACATTATAGTTACTGAAGTGTATCGTAAATTCCAATCGAAGAAGTGTATGTTTGTCTTCGATGACACTCCAAACCAAGAACTGATTGATGCATTCATGCCAAAGCAAACAGACAACCAAAATATTCCATTCGTAATAATCACTTCTTTGAACTCAAATTGGGAGAGTGAACTTAAAACAAACCTGAACGTTCTAACTCAACAAAGTGCAGTAAGGTTGATCGAAAATCAAGTTGGCCTTAAAGAATCAACTGAAACAAAACAGATTGAAAAGTTAGTACAAATTTTGGAATTCTTTCCTTTGGCCATCCAGCAAGTGGCGGCTTATATCGTAAAAGAAACTGAAAACAACTCACAATTCACAATTTCAAATTGTATTGAAAGATTAACTGAAACTGCAAAATATATTTTAGAATTAAAATTACCAGAAAGCATTAGCTCTTACGAGAAAACGACTTACACAAATTTTAAAAACATCATTGATTCAATATCCAAACATGAAAACATTGGAGAAAAGGCCTTAGAAGTACTCGGTGTTATGTCTTTTATAGCTCCAACCAATATAGAATTGAATTGGTTCTCAGAATACTTTAAGATGGATTTGAGTAAAATTTTTCAACTCTTACAAGAATATTCTATAATCAGAATCGTGTCTGGTGCCGTGAACATTCACAGTTTAGTTCAAATGGTTATAAGATTGACTATGAAGCAACAAAATACAGAAGATAGCATCGTTGAAACGACAGTTTCATTTTTTCGTAATGTTTATCCAGAAGGTGAATCTATGGTTGACTTTGTAACGCAACAAAAATTAACAGCTCATTTGGAAGTATTTATATCGCACGTAGACGAGATTTGCACCTCCTGGTCTAATGAACGGAAAGCAAACCATCTTGAAGAATTATTATGGTTGTTAACACGTCCAACGCTGAAAACGCGCGTGGCGCGTTCTTCGATGCTAGCTCTTGACGCGCACAACGCGCCAGGCGCGTTCACTTTCGAAAAAAAAATCAGTGCTCGCCAGGAAGTGGTGCGGGTTGGTCGATCGTTTCTGGATTGTCGATTTTTTTCTCACATAAAGCCAACACACACGCATGCAACTTTTTTTTTAAATATATATTTTTTTTTATTTATATGTTATTTAATTTTTTTACTCACAGTATTACTTAACGTAAAAGATCCCGACAACCTAAACCCGATATGCCAAAATCTAGACAAGTCGAAATTCCCCGCATCCACCAATCCAAGCGTGCGCCATTTTTACTTTATCCCTAGTGTATTTGTATTGGGTCCGCTGCTTAGACACCAGTCGCAAGATCACTTTATATTTTGAACTCTCCATTACTAGAAGAATTCTAATTCTATAATATTATGAAGATTCAAAAAAATTCTTAAATTTAGCATCCACGTTTCACATCCATACGTCATAACTGGCAGTGTGCATTGGTTGCATGCCTTCTTTTTACTTTATCCTTATCGGATAAAGTATTGTGATCGTGCGAAAATTCCACCTCGAGATTTTGACTGATTTGTATCAAGTATCATCCCCTGATCACGTTTTCATGATTTCTGGAAAATGTCTGTATGTCTGTGTACTTATGTGTGTGTGTGTCTGTATGTGTGTTTTCTACGAAACTATCAAGTCTATCAAGCTGAAATTTCATATATATTATTTTCACATAAGGTGTAAGAGCCATTAGGAATTTAGTCAACATCAGTCAACTGGAAGTAGGGTTTTTTTCTTGTAGAAAATTCTAAAATTCTTTTATCACAGAATATTTCCGAAACGGCTTCGGCGATTTTGTCGAAATTTCATATCTATAGTTTTCACGTTAGCCGTAAGAGATACTGTGATTTTAGTCAACTTCTGACGAGCGAAAGTGGCAGTTTACTCTTGAACGATTTGTTGTTTTTTATTTTTTTCGGCCTTTTAAATATGTAGTATCGTCACAATATTATTATGTTGTAAACCTGAGAGAAATTGCTATTTAGGAAAAAATAAATCATTAAAATCAGTCAACCGGAAGTAGATTTTTTTTTGTCGAAAAGTTTACCACAGAATATTTCTGAAACTGCTCCGGCGATCTTGTCGAAAATTTATATTTATAATTATCATATAAAATTTAAGAGTTGATAAGGTTTTGATTAAAATCCGCCGACCGAAAGTGGTAGTTTTTCTTATTTAAATATATGCCGAAGATCGTATTTTATATACGCGCGCGCACTCAACACAGTAATTTCATGATATGTATGTATGTACATATGTATTTTGGTTGGTGTGGTGGTGTTGTATGCGTTTTATTTACTTACGTACTTAAAAAAATGTTTACTGTTGAACGAAATTTGGTTTTTTTTTTTTTGTTTTAATGGTAGCAGATATGCGGGACCACGGCTCATCGGGACTGGCTGTTGGGACTTCGGCCCACACCAAGTTTTTGAATATGTGTATGTTATGCTTTTTAGAAGCCTGCCCTAAAATGAGTGGTCCACCTCCACCAAAGCGTCCCAGACTAGAAGTAGATATTGATGATTAGTACGGAACAGAAAGCGAATTCGAAATTGACTCCGACCTTGATACTGAAAGCGAAAGTGACGACGATGAAATTAAAAATATAATTGACCATTTTGACCCAATAAATCATTCAGAATTTACCCATTCAGTAACGATCGCGCCGTCAGTCGCTGAAATCAATCAGTATTCTACATCTTCCGATGCATTCGATCAACCATCTACTTCTAATGCTACATACATACATTCAATCGGCCTACGACTTCAAGAGCATGGTCAAATACTTCGGTACAGCAACAGGAGATTTTATTTACAGGAAGACCAGGAATAAAAGTTGCTGTTTCTGGGAATGAACCAATCGATTACTTCAATTTATTAGCCAATAGTGAATTTTATAACCTCATCATCAATCAATTCAATTCATATGCAATAGACGTATTGGCTTTTTCAAAATCAGATCACAGTCGCACAACACGTTGGAAAGATCTAACAAAAGAAACATTTCAAGTGTTGCTAGGGACCATACGATTGAATCGTACATATAAGTGATTTTTGGAAAAAACATTCCCTCTTCAATTTGACAGCATTTTCACAATTTATGTCTAGGGATTGATTTTTATTGATTTTAAGAATTTTACATTTTAATAATAACGATGATGATGATGGCACTTTAGCCAAAATTAATCCTCTAATAAATTTTTTCAACGATAAAATGGATAAGATTTATGCTTCCAAAAAGAATTGACTATTGATGAGTCATTGGTTCTATGGAGAGGGAGACTATTTATTCGCCAATACATGAAAGGGAAAAAAGCAAGGTATGGCATAAATCTGTATATGTTGGGACAATCGAATGGTTTGGCATTACAAATATATATGGTGGTTCTGCTCATCTTGAGGTAGGTAGCAAAGGTCACACCAATAAAGTTGTGCACAAGTTGATGAAGGGAAGAACCGCAGTTGGTCACTCTCTATATATTGACAATTATTACACCAGTGTTCCTCTAGCAGAGACTTTGCTTGCACAAAAAACTTATGTAACGGGAACATTAAAAGCAAACCGAAAAGAAAATCCGGAGGAATTAAAGGAAAAGAAAATCAAACCTAAGGAGTCTGTCAGTCAGTACACTGCACAAGATGTACATATGTGTTGTCATCGGAATTTGACGGCCAGAAAACACAAGCAACCAATCGTTGGGGGATTTCATCCGAAAAGCCGAAAATGGTAATTCAATACAATAAATTCATGGCTGGTGTTGATTATGATGATCAGATGATGTATTATTATTCATGCAGGCATAAAACTTTAAGATGGTATAAGAAATTAGGTATTCACCTTATTCAAACAATGCTGCTAAATTCTTTTTATATTTATATAATTCCCAAAATGAGAAGAAGATGACGTTGTATGATTTAAGGCTTGGGGTAATAGATAAAATAAAGTATAAAAAAAAAAAAAAATTACTTGGGCCTCCACCATCTTCAACTATAGTATCAATAAAAGGAACGCATCTTCCGATTTTTTTGTCCAAAAGTCGATCTTGGAAAACAAAAAAAGAAAACGGTGTAAATATTGTTGGACAATTTCGCACGAAAGGAAGGATTCCATATTCTATTGTCCGGAATGTCCTGATCAACCAGGATTTTGTTTGATGACCTGTTTCGGAAAATATCATAACTATTGAGTTGTCGCGATATTCTATTTTTTTTTTTCACGTCTCTATTTTTTAATATTGATCTCGTAATTATAAAGCCAAAGATTCCTGTTACTTGAATTTTTTTTTTTTTTTTTTTTATTAAACTTTTATTTATCCATATAATGTTCATAATACTTCTTATAAAACGTATCCTAATGGTTCCTGGTCAAGTGGCCATTATCCATTTTACAATAAATGTGTGTTAGTAGTAATAGGAAAATAATCTTACTTTATCGTTAGTGTTTGTTTTACAGTAGGAAAATTTAAGCTAAAAACCTATTTACAAATTTTATTTTTATTTTTTAAATACAATACATAATAAATAGGTATGCATGCAGATACATTAAATTCTTATTTCTAGTGACTTACTGTAAACGGAGGTTTAAAACAGATTATGTTTCGGGAGCCTATGTTTATACCTGAATGGTAATGACACACTATCGTAATCACCGAGACTTTTTACTAATTTGTTAGCGTGGTTATTGGTAGTTTTTTGGTAAAACTTCGTGGTTAATTTGTTAGTAATATCAGTTACAAGTGGGATGTTGTTTCGCGAGTGAAGCGTTTTGAGGTTAGTATACATGGGGTGTTATATATGATTTTGATGGCTTTGTTTTGCACGATTTGCAGTTTAGTATGGTTAGTGGTGGAGGCATTGTTCCAAACAGGCGCAGCGTATGTTAATATTGGTAGTATTAGGGCGCGATACATTTTGATGCGATTGGATCGTGACAAAGCGCTACGACGGTTGAACAACGGATAGACCGCTGCCATCGCGCGCATCGCCTTGCACCTCGCTGACTCTAATTGTGGGGCCCAGCGCATTCTTCTATCAAATATTATTCCTAAATATTTCAACTGAGCTTGCCATTTCAGCCTTTCTCCTGATGGGATCTTCAGTTCTGAACTCGGCCTGTGCTTTCGAACACTAAAGAATATAGCGTCCGTTTTGTATGGTTAATTTTTATTTTCCACTTTGTAAAATGGTCGTTTAATGATTTTAAAGCTAATTCAAGATTTTTTACGAATTGCGTCAGGTTTGGTGCTGCTCGTAAAGCAAGCAGTATCGTCTGCATAGAGTGCTAAGTGGCACTTTTTTTTGGAACAGGAATATCATTTATATATATGGCAAATAGGAGTGGCCCTAGCAAACTTCCCTGTGGAACTCCCGCCACGATCGGTTTCGGCATCGATGGTTCGTCTTTACGTTAACTATTAGTTTTCTATCGGTTAGGTATGATCGGATGATATTAATAAGGTAGTTGGGTACTTTGTTATTGATTAGTTTGTGAATTAGTCCATCGTGCCAAACTGTGTCGAAGGCTTTTTCTATGTCGAGACACACCATCCCCGTACTTCTCTTCATATTAAAGTTCTTCGTCACGTGCTCAGTTAATCTGGTAAGCTGCTGGGTTGTGGAATGTCCCGAGCGGAAACCAAATTGTTCATTAATCAGATTTTTTATCAACTATTTTAGTAAGCGCGAGTAAATGATTTTTTCTAAAATTTTAGAGAGAGTGCAAAGTAAACTGATGGGTCGGTAATTGACTGGGTTTTGGGTCCTTACCTGGCTTCGGCAGTGGAATGACTTTTGCGACTTTCCAGTATTCTGGGAAATACCCAGTGAGTAAGCAGGCGTTAAATATTTTTGACAATAATACTAAGGTTCTGAACGGAAGTTGTTTTATGATTACATTATCTATTGCGTCACGGCCAGGAGCTTTTTTATTCTTTAAACTATGAATTATATTTTGAATTTCGCACGGATGGACTAGTTTCACAGAATTAGTATTGTTAGTATCAGTTTTAATATGCTTTTTGATAGAATGGTTGACTTTGTTGTATGTCGGTGTGTGATGGTAGTGATGTGTGAGTGTGTGATGCTTTTGGAATGCGTTTGCTAAGAGTTCCGCCTTGTCACTGTCTCGTGTCACCATGTTCACGCCATCACTCAATGGAGGGATCAATTTTTTTGATCTACGGATCGCTTTCGTTAATTTCCAGAGGAGCCATCTATTGCATTTAATTTTTCTAATTTTTCTGACCAAGTGTCATTTTTAATTCGCTTGATTCTAATTTTAATTTGATATGAAAGTTTATTAATTAAAGGTTTCAGTGTCGGATCTTTTGTTCTCTGCCAGATTTTACGTAATTTATTTTTACTTATGATAAGATATTTAACAAAGTCTGTGATTTCTATATTTTGCAAAGTGAATTGGATGATTGGTATATGAAGGTGTTTGGATTTAGTTATGGTATCAGTCAATTGAGTGATGGAGTTCTCAATGTCACTTTTATTTTTTAAAGTAGATGATGTAAGAGTTGTGTGGTCGTTCACGTAAGATTTGAACGACTTCCAGTCTGCCGCTTTATAGTTCCATCCACGTTTGGGGACTTCTTCTAGTTTTCCCTCTATTGAAAACATAATTGGAAGATGGTCAGAAGATAGGGCCTGAAGGGTCACCGGTAGTGATATAGTTGGAGAGTTTCTGACGAGAACGAGGTCGAGTGTAGATGGTTGTGAGTTGTTTGTGGGGTAATGTGTATGTGTGCCTGGGTGTAGTAAGGTGGTATCCGTATGTTGAACATGTTGGAAAAGTGATGATCCTTGACGATCTGTGCTCAGGCAGTTCCATAATGGATGCTTGGCATTGAAATCTCCGGCTATTACTACCGAGTTACCCAAATTAAATATTTTGTTAAAATCAGACATCAATAACTCCTTCTGAGGAGGATTATACGCCGAAGCTATAATATGACGGGTGTTGTCAACCATTAGTTCGATAGCAGTAAGTTCTAAGTTTGTTAGTATTGGTGTTATTACGCGGGAGTGTTTGATCGACGATTTTATAAAATGGCAACGCCGCCTCCATGCTGACGGTCTCGGTCTTCGCGATGACAGTTAAAATTCTTTAGGTTAATATGCACATGCGGTTTTAGGAATGTCTCGGAGATTAAAATAATGTCAACATTGAGCTCACCGATTACCGATTCCAGTTCGTCAATCTTATTTCTAAGCCCCGAGCATTCCATGCGAGGATGTTCAGGCCCTCTCCACTTATTCGAATTCATCGAGGTATTCGACTAGTATGAGTGCCAGCTCCAATTTATCGGTGCACCCGCTTGTCTTGGCACGTATCTCTTTGAGGATCTTTATCATCTTTTGCAGTGATGCAATAGACGTCAATTCAGGATTGGATTGTGGGATCTTCGTGGGAATTGTTGGTTTGGGGATTGTAGGTATAGGATTAGTCTTTATGGGTAGACTTGGGAAGGTTATGTTGTTGATTAGAGGTGCACTTCGATTGGTGGCGACCTCAGGAGTCTTCCATGGATTGGTAGCTGGTCTTCTAGTCTTCCTCGCCTCTAGGATTTTCAAGTATTCTTGCCTCTTAGGGCAGTCCTTGAAATTCGCAGGGTGTGGTCCTGAGCAACCCACACAGGTTGCTGGAGTAGTCCTGTCCTTTTTGGAACAGTCCGCTGTGAGGTGGGATCCTGTGCACTTGACGCACTTGGCAGGTCGATTGCAGTTTTTCGCTGCATGTCCATAATCTTGGCACCTGAAACATTGGGTAACATTTGGTGAACGATTTGTGTATTTAGATATACTAACCCGTGTGTGGCAGATGTACCGGATTTCTTTTATTTTCTTCGTGTTGACCGTCGGTTCGAAGAACACTAGGTACAACTCGGTTGAGTTGCTCATCGGTTCTTTAGTCTTCATGGTGAGGACTTTAGCTACGGGGAAACCTTGGGCTATGAGGTCCTCTTTGATGTCGCATTCTGGCAGCTTTGGCAAGCCCCGGACGACGCTTTTATAATTTTCTCCTCTTTCCTGGAGAAGGTATGGAAGTTTTGTCCGAGTGCTGGTGACCTCAGACCATCTCGAAGCTTCTCGAAGTCTCCAATGCTACGACATTGAATCGACACATTATTGTTACCGATGTACTTAATCGTGAAGTCCTTCGTGAACTTCTTGATGGTGTCCGTCATGGTGCCGTGAGTGCCAGTTGCAGACATTATAATTGGTGGTACCCTACCACTTTTTTATTTCCTCTGATGCAAGTCCTTCAAACCGATCTGTTACTTGAATAAAAACTTCTTTTTACTTTATCCATATCGGATAAAGAATTGTGATCGTGCGAAAATTCGACCTCGAGATTTTGACTGATTTGTATCAGGTATCATCTCCTGATCACGTTTTCACGATTTTTGGAAAATGTCTGTATGCTTGTGTGCCTACATATGTATGTGTCTGTGTGTTAGGCGGATGTGTGTAGATTCGCTATAACTCAATAACCGTTTATCCTGTCACACTGAAACTTCATATTTATACGATTTTTGACGGCCATTACAATCCATAAGGTTTTCAAAATTTTTCGTCAACCGGAAGTGGTACTTCCCTTGGAAAGTTACCTAATTTTCTGCTATCTTTGGGAGGTTTTTCCAGTAAAACTATCATAAGGTTTTTACTATAAGGTTTTGATCAAAATCCGCCCACTGGAAGTGGTAGTTTACTCTTGAGCAAAATTTCGTTTTTTATTATTTTCACCCTCTTAAATATTTTTAATCTTCATGAGATTTTAAAATTATAATCCTTATAGGATTGATGAGTTATTAGATTTTTTTTTTTTTAAAATTGGTTTACTGATAGTGGTAGTTTATCGTGATTTCGTGAATCGTTTGTACGGCGCGCAAACCCACACAGCGATTTCATATGATGTGTGTGTGTGTATGTGTGTGTGTCAGTTTTCGTTACTCTTTATATTCCTCAACTATGTAGTGTAAGCCCATTGAATATCAACGGAGTGGTTTCCCATCACTCATACTGAAAAATAATATTAAATTTAATAGTTTTTATAGTTGTTGCATCTATGCAACCAAGCGCCATCTATGGCGCGTTATAATAACAACAACGTAACAATTTAGCAAAGTCGCGTGCCTATTTTTTATATTAAATAGTCACGTTGAAACCTACCTATTATCATCTGGTTTGGCTCACCGCGTAAGCGCTCGAATCAGCGGTTCCGGGTTCAAATCCCACTCGTGCGATGTTCTGGTTTTTTAATATTTACCGAGGCGAGCGTTATCAGCAGACAGACACACTGACGGGATAGGGCTATTATATATGTATATGGAAAAAGTCATGGGTTGACCACACCCGATTTTTTTTAAAAGTTCTGATTTTTGTTTTATGAGCATTCAAACATTCCTCTACATGTGTTTATAAATAATTGTAGAAATGAGTTGAATATAAACTTTATATGTAATTTTATTTCTTCAACAATATTGAAACCCAAATAGTAAATGGAGAGTGTCTTTATTTATTTATAACTAATTGTATAAATAATTTGAATATTCATATGCAAATTTTTTTGTTCAATAATGTTTTTGTTCCAGTATTGGTATTTTTCTTCAAACACATCTCACCACAATGTGTTGAGAGATATATTACATATAATTATGTATATAGATACTAGTGTAAGCCCGTTGAATATCAATGGAGGGTTTCTCATCACCGTACTGTACCCGAGTGTTTGTGTGGTTGAGTATACATATGTATGTGTATTTAATAGTTTTTATAGTTGTTGTATACATAGATGGCGCTAATAACAATTTACTAAAGTCGCGAACACTTGAGAACGTTATCAGCAGACAGACACACACACATACAGACGGAATTAGGGCTATTATATATTTAATAATGTAAATACAAATATATACTCATTTTAAATTTTTATAAAAAATAAATTAAACCGAAGAATAGAAAAGGACTGAAAAAATCAACAGATTTTGAAGAGAAATTTCGTTTAGTAGCAAAATCACTGCGCTAGCACTCAAGAGTCGCGAGATATACTGCTTGGAAATTTCCAAAAACGACCAAAATAGCCGTTGGAAGATATGCCCTCTCCTCCACGCCTCGCACATGCACAGTGCCAACTCAATATCATAAATTCATTGTAGACGTATACCTGAGCGAATAAAACAACATTCATGTCAATCGTGTTATTAGTAACGAAGTTATAGTGTCGGAATGTATGCCCATCCAAACGTAGCACCGCCGTTTACGAACTGGTCCGCGTACAGACGTACATATTCACGTAAAAAGTTTGATCGAGCGTGTAGGGTGCATTAAGCGCTAGCCTTCACGTTCGAGGCCATGTGACGATTCCAGGACACCACCGAATTTCAGCACCAAGCGTTATATCATGTATTTTAGGTCGCAGTGAATGTGTTAAGTAAGTGTTTTAGCGTTTTGAAAGAACCAAAAAAAGAAATGCCCGTTTTGAAACGACTAAAGTCGATAACGATTGAAAAGTATGGAGATGAGGGAATCGAAAGCGCGAACGTTAGTTGGAGAATGGGTGTTGCAGAATTAGATATTGGTAACTATGCCGAAGCAAAAGCTCATCTTGAAAAGGTCTTAGCGGTATTTTTGACTCACTACGGAGAAGATCATGTAGATACAGCTACTACTTTGTTGAATTTAGGAGTTGTCGAATCATCTTTGGGTAATTATAGTACAGCAATAGGTCACTATGAAAAAGTTTTAGCGGTGCGCTTGACTAACTACGGTGAAGATCACATCAAAACAGCTATCGTTTTGATGAATGTTGCAAATATGAATCGTAAGCAAGGTAACATTGCTGCATCAAAAGCTGGTCATGAGAAAGTTCTGGCGGTGTTTTTGACAAATTTTGGAGAAGAACACATAAAGATGGTCTACATTTATGTGAATTTAGGTATCGTAGAATCGAGCTTGGGTAACTATGCTGTGGCAAAATCCTATTACGAAAAAGCCCTACCGGTGCTTTTGAACAATTATGGAGAAGATCACTTCCAAACGGCTATTATTTTGATGAATCTTGGAAACGTAAATCGTCGTCTGGGTGACTATGTTGCGGCAAAAGCTAATTTAGAAAAAGTTTTAGAGATGCATTCGAGAAATTATGGAGAAGAACACGTACAAACAGCCACCGCTTTAATCAACGTAAGTAACATTGAATACAATTTGGGTAACTACACTGCGGCAAAGGCCCAATATGAAAAAGTCTTGAAAGTATTTTCTACAAATTATGGAGAAGATCACGAAAAAACATCCACAGCTATGTTGAATTTAGGAGTTGTTGAATCAGACTTGGGTAACTATGCTGCAGCAAAAGTTCACTATGAAAAAGTTCTTGCCGTGCGTTCGAAGATCTACGGAGAAGATCACGTAAAAACGGCAAGCATTTTGCTGCACATTGGAAACGTTAATCGAATTTTAGGTGACTATTCCGTAGCAAAATTAAATTTAAATAAAGCCTTAACAGTGCGTTTGAAAAATTATGGACAAGAGCACGTGTTAACGGCAACAGTTTTGATGGTTTTAGGTAATTTAGAATCCAATTTGGGTAATTATGATGCAGCTAAAGCCTATTATGCAAATGTTCTGGCAGTGTATTTGGCAAATTATGGAGAAAATCACGTAGAAACTGCAACTGCTTTAATGCATTTGGGAGATCTAGAAACAGAATTGGGTAACTACGTCGCAGCAAATGTCCATTTTGAAAAAGTTGCAACAGTCTTTTCGGCACACTATGGTGAAAAACATGCGATAACTACAAAAGTTTATGACAGATTAACAAAATTGAATAATTTATTGAACACGTCATTTTTTTTAAGCTGTACTGTATAAAAACGTATGTTTTACTTGAAATCTATCTACCAATACAGTAAAATTTTTACTAGAAACATGCACACTTTTAAGGTTTCATCTAATTCAATTAATTTCACTTCTTCAATTCGATTCATCAACATATATCTTATACTAGTTAATCTATTAACATTTAAAATACTCCGCATAGCTCTATTTTGTAGTTTTTGCAAACTATCTTTAATTACCCTATTTACTAAATTTAAAAATGAACCACAATATATACAATGAGGACGAACAATTGCATTATAAACTAATACTTTTGTATTTCTAAATAGTATATTTCTTAATCATCTCACACCATGTAATTTAAAATCTAACTAATTATCAAGTATTACACTTAAATATTTAAAACTATTAACTATTTCTAATCTTCTATCATGTATATATGTATATTTATATTTAAATTAGCATTATTAAAGTTTTTATAATTAATTATCATAGCTTTTGTTTTATCAACATTTAATTTTACAAGTACATAACTACCCTGTAAACTTTAGCTCAATTTTAAGAAATTGTTTTGTGATCAACTTTACTATATTTAAATGTTTTATTGTTGTATTGTGAATAACTCATTATATGTAGTTCTATTTTTTTTTGCTGTTGTCTGACAATAAGTAATTTGCAATGTATATTATTTTAATTGTATGTATTATCTTTATGTTGTATGAAGTACTAAAATTAAGTTTTTATCATAAAAAATATACTGAACCTTTACGCGTTTGTATAACTGTTTTCCCCATTCTATTTTGACTCACAAGACATGTCAAATTTTTACTGTTATATTACCATTATTCAAACTGTAAGAAGTATCTGAAACATATTATGATACCCTACGTCAAGATCAGGTTAATTTTAATCTTTTTTTTTAATTATAAGAAAAATATCAAATAAAAACTGTTACAGCTTCTATATATTGTTTTAAGGGGCTGAAAGGGCTTAAAGAGCTTTTTAAGTTGAAATACGTTCGCAGAAAATGTTCCAGCATCACATAGATCATATTTTAAAATTTAAGAGTTTTGAGAAGCACCCTTTTAAGGTCTCAAGAACGCGCCGTGCGAATTGGAATAATCAATCAAAGCGACCCAACCGGGACCAAGCGAACCCTACATAAGCATACGCTGTGGTTACTATTACGAAACTAAAACGAGAATTTGAAATTCAGGGATTACATTATATTATGTGCACTTTGCAGTATAATTAAATCATTATAATTTAGTATCGAATACGACCGCGCTCTGTTTAATTTTCCATGACGTGCACGTATTAGGTACGTATCAAATTGCTAGCTTGTAGTATCCGGTTCAATTATTTAGATATATTAATAATTTTGAACATTAAACTAACCCTGCGAAGGTCGAGAAGGTAATGATGAGCTCGAGAATATATGATTACAAAGAGCAGGGGCGTAAAAGCCGAAAAACGCGGTCCACAAATACACCGAAGAACAATGAGCATAAAGGTCAATATGGACTAAGGGCGATGGATAACAATGAGAAGAATGGAGGTGGTTTATCATCGTTCGCTTTTCAAGAAAGCCCATTTTCGTGGCCCCAATTTAAATCGTTTTCAATTTTAAAATTTCCGCCAAGAGTACTTATCGTGGAAAATAAAACTCTTCGGTAGTATAAAACTCAATTACTATTGAAAAGGTTGACTTTTTTGCGTACTTATATCCCAATATTGTACAAAACTCATCTCCTCATATTGACAAAGATCAAATAGTGAGATAAATTTTAAGCACAAAGCTGTATTTTCAAAGGATATATAGTAGTACATAGGTACATTGATTTATTTCACTGAAAAATAAGCCTTTGAGCTTTAACATCGTGCCGAAAAGTTATTCGATTGTAAACACATCTAACGGCAAACGTACTAGGATGCTTTAGAATAATTGCTTTAAGGATATTATTGGAAAATTAAATACCATTTATTCCATATTTTGCAATATACATAAATAGCAATTTTCTATTTGAATATTATGAATTTATTTTTTAAAAGCGTTCTTTTTATATCTTCATATACATAATTGATTCGTGTCACGTGTCAAATTTGACATTGGAATTTTAATTATAATGCGAAAATTGCCTCGAATATAACACAATACTTATAATACGATTACATAAAAATGCCTCATATTACCTTCACTATATATGTATGTAGGTACATTTGGGTATAAATAACACATTTTTTGCGAGTCTCAAAATAATGTAGATAATTCACAAATGTTCTATTGCCATTTTAACGGGAAATTGTTATTATTACATCATCATCATTAATAATTTTTAAAAAACTGGTCAACGTAACGCATATAAAAAAAATCCGTAAGAAAATAAAAAGTACGTTAAAGCTTTCAAATGTTATAATAAATATTAAAAAAAACATCCGACTATTGCTTTCTATACTCATTTTGAACATAAAGGCTCTAAGTTTTGAGTTATAGACCGCAAAATTTCTCATAAATGAGAGCGAACCAACAAAAATTATTATCGTATTCGGATTCAGTGAGTAAAATTTAGTAATGATTGATTAGTCTCCGCTCCGGTTTTTATTTTATTTTATTGCAGTGTTATTTAATTATTGTCCAAGTGTTAATTTCATAAGGAACTGTTACAATTTTAAATTACTTAGTAAAATGTTTGAATACCTTACTGCTCACATATCGTTATTATTTATGTCTCCGGTTATTTATTGAATCCAACCTAGGCGCACGCTAAAAAAGGAAAAATCTCCACATACGCGTAACATAATATACCTACATATAAATAATATACATTTATATATATATATGTATATATACACGTATATGTATAAGGACCTTTTTTTTCTCTCTGCCTGCTCGTTTCGCATCGGGATGAAATATATTCACCGACGAATAAAATTGAACGAACACAAGGCGAGCGAAAGAACTGTTATACTAGCAGAGCGGTGGAAGATATCACTTTACATACGTACCGACTGGAATATTTCACGAAACAATACGTAATTGTATCTCCGACCGTTTCTCTTATTGTTTTTTGCACGGTTCTCTTTCGCTTTTATTATTTTCCTGTACAGTTTTTTTGCTAGCGCGCATACTGTGCCCGAATTGTGCACTTGGCAATTGCGAATCGTCAAACGACACTCGTCTGAATCAAGATCTTTCCATATTCAAAAATACAAAACTATATAACACTGTCTTTACGTATGTATGTATAGTATCTTTATAGGCATTTCCATTACTAGTGACAGTTGAGCTTATTATATTTCGAGTGTAGCCCTTTATAGGTGTATAGTTTCGAATGTAATATTAAAAGAAAAACAAAGTTTGGAAGCTTTTGAGGTGTGGTGCTGTTGTAGAATGTTATAGGTGAGCTGGACAGAAACGAAAAGGAACGAACATCTACTTGCTAAAGTAAATGAAAAAGACAAACGATTGGATGCATTGAAGCGTGCATTAATTTTTAACCAACATCACAGGGATAACGCAAAAAGAAAAGAGAAGGAGGAGGAAGACCCAGAAAGGAACGAGAGAACGCTCTGATTCTACAAACTATGAGGCCATGAAAATAAATGTCACCGACCGAAATATTCAGCCTCACAGAAAAGTATCCTAATCCTCAATTTAATTACAAAAGAAAAGAGTGTAGCATGTGAATGAAAGTGTGTTGTTAATTAATCAACGCGAGTACGTCGTCAATGGGGAAATGTGCTCGTTCAAAAGTTCATTTGCAAATTTTGAGGATTTCAATAGCCCTTAAAATTCGTGAGTCACACATGGCTCGTTTACACCGCATTGTCTTTTAATCTCAACACCCTCTAAAAACAACCCGTATCGGACGAGTGGTCCTTTGTGTGCAAAATGGACAGTTACAAACGATTCGCGCCACGTACATACATATTGTACCGTGCATTAGTATCACCCAGTAGAAAATGGATGGATTGTTTAGAATTAGTTTGAAATTTTATATTTCGACTAGCTTTATTACCCGGCTTTGCCCGGGGTGTAATTAATATTCCCTCCCCTCAAACCACTCCACAGACGTCCCTCAAGCCCCGGCGGCCTCCTTTTTGGACTCCCTCAAGCCATGCCGGCCCCTTAACACCCCACCAGACCACCCTCCTACCCCGGCGGCCCCTTTTTGGACTCCCGAAAAACTATGCCGGCCCCTTACCAACCCCCAAACCTTCCTTCTTACCCCGGCGGTCCCTTTTTTGGACTCCCGAAAAGCAATTCAGGCGCCTTACCAACCCCCAGACCCCCCTCCTATCCCGGCGACCCTTTTTTGGACTCCCAAAAAGCAATGCCGGCCCCTTACCAACCCCCCAACCCTCCTTCTTACCCAGCGGCCCCTTTTTTGGACTCCCGAAAAGCAATGCCGGCCCCTTACTACCCCTTAGACCCCCCTCCTGCCCCGGCGTCCTCTTTTTGGGCTCCCGAAATACTATCTGCTTAAATCTACTTAAATCTGCCGAAAACATCTACTATCGTGTGTACTTCGTCGTTTCAATTAATCGCACCCGAGCAACGCCTGGTAATTGACGAATGACCCATACGTACATACATACAAACTTTAGTGTTTTATATATTAGATTTATTCAAATTAAACTGCACACTTTGGAGTATTTTAATTGAAAATAAAATTTTAAATGAAATAATTTCATGTTGTGTTTTAGCGCGTGTAAAAGTTAGCGTTATCGGTTGCCGTTTTGCAAACGCTCGACGTTTCCCTGGGATTTAGTGCAGGGCCGGCGTCATTTTAAAACATTGTACAAAAGCGAAGGTCTTAAGACGTGCCAAAAATAAATAAAAGCCTCCGCAAAAACCTGCCTTACCCTCTTCGTTGGCGTCGGATGCCACTATCGAAATCTACCCGTCGAAAGGGTTGTGTTTTTCTTTTCAGCCTGTTCCGCCTCTGGAACGCTTTTCCTGATAAAATCTCTCTAGCACGTACATACCTATATACACATTCACGGGCAGTGTTTATAAACGTATATAATTTTCGGCAACGTTCAACATCAAGATTATCAAATATATTGAAGACTTTTTAAAATACGATAAATAACTATTTTTGACGTGAATACGTCTATACGCGGACCAGTATGGGATACCAGTACGGAAACGGCGGTGTTACGTTCGGATAACACTATAACTTCGTTACTAATAACATGATTGATAATATTCGCTTGGTTATACGTCTACGATAAATTTTCAACCTTAATTTTGCACCGTAAATGTACGAGGCAGGGGGAGCGGGAGTTTCTTCCAACGGCTATTTTGGACGTTTTTGGAAATTTTCAAGCAGTATATCTCACGACTAGCGTGGTGATTTTGCTACCAAACAAAATATCTCTTTAATATTTAAGCCATAAAAAGTGAACTGAGTAAATTATTTGTTGGTGAAAATCAAAAAACATGTTGAAAAAAAATTTTAATTTTACTATGTCGGCCCAAACTTGCCAAAAAGCCAATAGCAAATGCAAAATATGCATATCATCAAAAAGAGGGTTTAATCATCTATCTATCAGCAGTACCAACATGTTTGTGACAGAACGAGTGAGACGGTATCGGGAACATAAGAAAGTCAACGCAGCGCGCAGGGAAAACAACGGCGCGAGCACCTCGACGGCCACTGTTTACCACAGACCAATTATAAATAAAATTGTAATCGATTACTTTATTCGTTATGCTAAATAAAAATATATTAATTTGTCCATTTCGATGCTTTCATTTCATTCTCATATTCTAAATAATATATTAACCGCCAACGCAGACGTATTCACGGAAATCCTAAGGCCGTGTTCGACACAGCCACACACCAAATTTGTATGTGACATTCACTCCTGACAATCGTACTGCCATTTGTACAAACTCACTATAATATAAATCGCTTAAATTTCAATTCAAAATAGTACAACGGGCGACAAGCTTCTGCTGAAGGAATTCAGCTGAAAATTTTATACATTCTAAACCAAATTTATATAGTGAGTCATACATCAAAAATAGCCGAACACTCAACTGCAGAATCGTTCAACTTATTTGAATAATATCTCATCACTAGCCAATCGTCATTCACTGCTATACGAAAGCAGCTTCTTATCCGTGTATTCTTCTTACGATCTCTTTTTGTTATACCGAGCATAAATCTTACCGTGCTTCTCTGTATGCACTGGATTTTACGTAAAATTCTTGAATTTACCACCCACGTTTCACATACATATGTACGTCATAACTGGCAGTACACATTGGTCGTACGAAATATATATATACATATGTAGTATTAAAATTAAGCCAAACGAGATTCAATTATTTGTCAGAAATTGATTTGAACAATCACATTCAAGTCATCGATGTGAATGCTATACAACATCTTATTGATGTTTATAGCAACAATTACAACTACAGACCATTGAATTTTTGCTTTACATATGTACATACATCGGATATCGGAAAGCGTACTCCAAAATTGTAAATGCAGTATTTTATCTTGAAAAAATGCTGTGGGAGATAAAATGGAAACTCGGGAAGTACATAAGCTCAACTTCCGATCGGGCGAAATCCCCGAAAAGCTTTAAACACCAGAAGCCAATATGTACTAAAATTGTATATCTGCTTTTAAAATGATTTTATAATTCTGGTATATACCTACGACGTATTTAATCATTTCACAGACGTATACGAGTACTTCAAGTTGGCACTAGCTTTTTTTTTTTATATGAGCGTTTTAAATAGCGTAAATTGGTTAAATAAATTTAAATTGGTTAAGCAGAGGCAAGGTTTCGAATAGATTTGTTACTGTTATGTTCCTTGAACACAAAGGAAAGTCTATCGATATTTTGAAAGATCCTCAATAGCTGTGTGACTTGGCATTTCTGACAAATATTACAACACATTGCAATTACTGCAATTACTAAAAAATCTTCAAAAACCCTCGGCTTTGTTATTAGAAATTCAATTCATTTTAACAATATAAAAACAATTAAATTATTATATATATCCTTAGTTAGAAATCAACTTGAATATAATTCTACCATATGGTCCCCTAATTCACAGTTGCATAGTAATTCTATTGAGAAGGTACAAAATAGATTCTTGAGGTTCATTGATTTTAAATTCTTTAAACAAATAAATCTAAGCAATATTTTTTCTATGTATATATAAGGAGCTGAATTTATTAAAAATAGGAGAACAATTAGTGATCTGATGTGTCTGTTTAATATTCTCAATGGCGTTATAGATTGCAGTGAATTGGTTGGACTTATATCACTGCATGTCCCAAGTAGATCTACCAGGAACAGCTATATGTTTGCTTTACCCAATCCTACTACGAATTACTTAAAATATTCTATAATACCCAGAATACATAAACTGGGTAATGATTTTGGAGAAATTGATTTTTTTTATAATTCGAAGCTGTTTATAAGGAAATTTTAATTATCATATTTTTTAGACACATAAATATTGTATCTTTATTTTCTCTTGTATTTATTTTCTTCTTGTAATTCTTTTCCTTTTTTTTGTAATTCATTTATTTTTTTATTTTATTTTTATCTATCAAGTGTATTTTTGAAATGGTCTATTGCAAAGACCGTATATGTATAAATAAATAAATAACACACCGTTATGATCTGAATCTTTGATTGCAAGGGGAAAATCGTTACATCTCAGACTTCCGGGAAAAACTTAAATTGTTTCATTCACAGCTGAGAGAAAATATCTTTCCTAACTTTTAAGTATGCTTGCGACATCATCCGAATTCAGGAATCTTTTGAATGGATATTTTGTGCGGCTCGTGACCAATTAGAAGATGGATAAATTGGCCCTTCTATCAAATAGGTTGTACACCACTGCTATAAACAAACACCTATGTAATTAGCGTAATCTTAAGACGCGGATCGTTTCGCGGAATTTTCACCGCACGCCAGAACTTTGCCAAAGTGACACAACGGCAGCACCCCAGGCAGGAGGAGACGGGTCCAGGATACGTCTGCCGGCGTTTTAATGGCACTCCAAGGTCCCTGGGCAATATTTAGTGTTGTTTTTCCGCGTAACAAACACGAATGGGAAATAACTTTGTAGGTAATAGAGTGACGTGAAGGATCCACTAGAAATTCCATCGGCATGTTTGTACGGCGTGCTCGTGAATATTTCAAATAGCCGACCCCACACCCCCATACCTTCTCCTTTTCCACCTCCCTCGTATACCCTCATCCCTTTATCCTCCCCCTCTGTACCTTGTTCGACCAACCTACATTTTGTGATGCTGTAAAATAGGCAGCCGTTTCTCTCCAGCCAAACCTACCCTTTCTCTACCCTCCCCATTCCTCTCTTAACCCCTTCTCCGTCTGATGGTAGGAGTGTACGTGATCACGAATACGCCCCTGGCTGTGTGAGAGCCGATAGCCCAAAATATCCGAATACCAGCCTGCCACAGTTTTGACAACGCTCACAGCTCTCCATACTGGTATAAAGGCTAGCTGCTATCCCGAGCTTAAATTTATCGCACAACAACAATAAAATATGTGTACGAGGGGGTGGGTTTTTTTTGTCGGATGAAAAATTTTTTCACGAAAATCTTTCGTTGTGTAATGTAAATGTGATCGGAACCCATAAAAATTGACGGAATGTTCTCGAGTGCACGGTTTGAATTCGTAGTATTTTCTTCTTACGCCGGTCAATACTGCCGTCCTAAGCCCACTTAAAGTAACTGACAAAAATTACGAAAATGAGTTGGATGTATTTTAGGGGTTATGGGAAGTGTATTCTTGCGATTTTTCATATCAAAATTGGTACGCGATTTAAGCTCGCAATTTTACCGATTTAAAATTCAGCACACTTCCAATTAACCCTTTTAAACGAAAACAAAAAATAGTGGGGCCAGAACACTATCCCAATAAACGTGTTTCAATAGAAAATACATAGTATTAACAGTGGGAAAAAATCCCAAGTGAAAATACATACTTTTGACTTTTGATTTGAACTGGACGACTACTTAGAAAGATCTGAAAGCTGAAAAGTACTACAAATGAAAGATAAAATACCCGACTATAGATTTCAATATTCATTTTGAATAAAAAATTGACCCATTTTGAGACATCGAACAAACAACACCAAGAAATAGAAAAATCGCGTTTTTTAAAAAACACATATATCTATCTCCGAATCTCGAGCCAATCAACATTTTTTATTACCAGTTTCGTGTTCACTGGGCATAGATCTATAAGAAAAGTCATATTTCGTCTCGGAAGCATTTTTCGTTTTGAACAGTGTACTTAGCGAAAATGACGTATCCAATATTTACTTTGGTCACTGCCTTATCATGGAAGATTGAAAAGGCTGAATCTCTCCACATTGGAGACGAGGAGATTAAGTGGTGATTTAATTGCAGTATTAAAAATAATAAATAATCTTTATTCATGTGAAATGACCAACCTCATTATGTTCAATGAGAACCCTCATCTAACTCTTAGACTCCGAAAAGAAAAATCAAATAAGATTGTTAGAGATTCATTATTTTCAAATAGAGTGGTTGAAGTTTAGTCATATGTACACATTAATAATGAATAATGAAGTGACGTAACTAGTAAATTATTCTTTTTTTTTTTTTTTTCCTTAGAATTATCAAAACATAATAGAAAATATCCTCATGCACTAAAAAAAAGTTTAAATAAATCAGTAATACGTATATGAAAAACACAAATTTAGAATAAAACTTTCAAGTCCATTTATCTCGATATTGTTGTTTTGTCAGTTACGTTAAGTGGGCTTAGGACGGCAGTACAGGTCCGCGACACTAGCCGCAGATCTGACGCACCTTCGAATTTTTTAACCTAATTAAGATAATAAGATAACCTTAAAGATAATTTTTCTTATAACAACTTTTTAAATTGAATTGAAAACATTTTGAGCGGTTCGCTGCAAGTCTATAGTGTTATTCGACTCAACATACGTACCGAGTTTTTAGCTCGCTATTTTACCGATTTAAAATTCAGCACACTTCCAATTAACCTTTTTAAACGAAAACAAAAAATGGTGTTGCCAGAACACTATCCCAATAAACATGTTTCAATAAAAAATACTCAATATAAAATAGTATTAACAGTGGGACAAAAACCCAAGTGAAAATACGTACTTTTGACTTTTGATTTGAACTGGACGACTACTTAGAAAGAGCTGAAAGCTAAAAAGTACTACAAATGAAAGATAAAATACCCGACTATAGATTTCGATATTCATTTTGAACAAAAAATTGACAGATTTTGAGACATCAACCGAACAACGCCAAGAAATAGAAATAGTGGGCTTGGGACGGCAGAATAGCATAACTTTCTATCACTCCAAATATATAACATACATACATATATATTATACAGTCCTAGTAATAGGACTCCATATAATAGAAGCAGACAAGCTGTACGCCAAGCTATACGCGAAGCTGTACGCGAAGCTGTACGCGAAGCTGTACGCGAAGCTGTACGCCAAGCTGTACGCCAAGCTGTACGCCAAGCTGTACGCCAAGCTGTACGCCAAGCTGTACGCCAAGCTGTACGCCAAGCTGTACGCCAAGCTGTACGCTGTACGCCAAGCTGTACGCCAAGCTGTACGCCAAGCTGTACGCCAAGCTGTACGCCAAGCTGTACGCCAAGCTGTACGCCAAGCTGTACGCCAAGCTGTACGCCAAGCTGTACGCCAAGCTGTACGCTGTACGCCAAGCTGTACGCCAAGCTGTACGCTTAGCTGTACGCCAAGCTGTACGCCAAGCTGTACGCCAAGCTGTACGCCAAGCTGTACGCCAAGCTGTACGCCAAGCTGTACGCCAAGCTGTACGCCAAGCTGTACGCCAAGCTGTACGCCAAGCTGTACGCCAAGCTGTACGCCAAGCTGTACGCCAAGCTGTACGCCAAGCTGTACGCCAAGCTGTACGCCAAGCTGTACGCCAAGCTGTACGCCAAGCTGTACGCCAAGCTGTACGCCAAGCTGTACGCCAAGCTGTACGCCAAGCTGTACGCCAAGCTGTACGCCAAGCTGTACGCCAGCTGTACGCCAAGCTGTACGCCAAGCTGTACGCTTAGCTGTACGCCAAGCTGTACGCTTAGCTGTACGCTAAGCTGTACGCTTAGCTGTACGCCAAGCTGTACGCCAAGCTGTACGACAAGCTGTACAGCCTGCAAGGCCGTAAAAGGTCAACCGGGTTCAAATGGGTTAAGTATGTATGTATGCAGTTTGAACACCTTGGCTTATATGTATCACTCAATAGTCAATCTTTATACCTCAAATCTTTCAAAATATAAGCCATACAATTTTTGTATACCTACATATACATATGTATGTATAATAAGTGGCAGAGACTTCTGTCACTATTTTCAATGTGTAACTTAGGTGTGACAAGGAAAAATCTTTATCTGAAGTAAAATGACTATTTATTCCTTTTTTATTGGCAATAGCTTGTAAAATAGTCTCTTCATTAATGAATTTGTTGTGAATATTTTGCACTTATGATAAGTATGTGATAGAGCACTAATTCCACACCTACGCTTTTTGACATTACGAAAAAAAAAATTCTTCATACAAGACCGCTCCATCCTACTATATAATCTATTAATTGTATACTAATCGATCGCTTTTAATTTAATTTAACTAGCGTACAAATTAAACGTTCAATTTGTACATACGAGTAATAAAGGTACATATGTACATACATACGTAGTTGCTCGTACATGTTGTAAAATGTACATACATATATACATATACACCACGTTCAAACACCATTAAGTCTAGACTCTAGAAGTCTAGAGCCGTGCCTCTCAAACTTTTTAGTACCGCGACCCACTTTTTAGAAGGACAAACGTTCGCTACCCACCTAGTTTTAATTGACATGATCGGGGGAGAGGGGAGTATTTAAATTATTTTGAATACTGTTTGTATACTTAAAAATATCCAGTTTTATTTTTAAATAACTTATAATTAATGAAAACAAGCAGCTGGGATAAACCTGGTATATCCCGTGGACTCGTCCAGTTGCAATGAGAACAATGTTACTAACTCTAAAAATGTCTCACTAACTTTTTGGATCAGCTCAACTTCTGCCCACTGGATCATTTCATCGATTCTGCATGCAATCGTTATTGTAAGCGAAATCTTTTCAACTTCTATACTTCTTTCTTGCTCTTATCATCGAATATAATTCCAACCGTGTCTTTTATTGATGGTAGCACTAAAGTCTTGCAAATTGTGTCCTGCTTACTAGCTTGCGCGATTTGCAAACTAATCAGTTACGAGGCGTGGAGAGATTTTTCATTAATGCTGGTATAATGGAAAGCTTCGATATCGACGACATAAGCTGTTTCAGTTGTCTTTCAAAAAATTTGTTTTTAAAATCCGGATTTTTAATTTTGTTGCATATTGTTTTTACTTTCCCATATTTTCATATTTTATTATGGAATGGAATCTTTGGAATGTGAATTTGAACTTTGAATTTTTCGCGACCCACTAAAAATCGGCTCGCGACCCACAAATGGGTTGCGACTCACAGTTTGGGAAACGCTGGTCTAGAGTATTGAAGTTTGATATCTAATGCAAGTCTATTTTGCATGTCTGCAATAATAAATTTAACATTAAATTGATTAAGTCGTATCGACTCCATGCTTTTGTATTAGATATGTATGTAAGAAAAATTTTATATTAAATGAACCTATTTTAAAATGAGTCGGCTGCTTTGAACGCTCTTCATTTGGCAATAATATAAAATACAAATCGTTGGCGGAACAAATTACAATCTAAACTTCAATTTGCAACGTAAAAAAACAAATAAAACACAACGATACATTTCAAACGAGATAAAAGACAAAACGGGGAATAAGATAAATGATCCGCCGCTAAATCTCGAAACATTAACAACACTCGACGTCCGACCAGATGATTACTCAAACACTCGGTGCGGCGACGTATCATTTTTCAAACGATTGAAAACTTTTCAAATCGAAACGATCGCACACCGGTAAAAATACTATTACACAGTTAAAATATCGCAGATTCATTCTGCACTGTCGAAATTTCAATGTGTATAATTGGAAGCGGAGTGATTAAAGTTTACGTTTCGACCTAGGAGATTCGGTCCTTGTAATTGTCGACGTTACGACACAACGGCCAAAGGTACGAGCAGAGGTCCTGAGAGTAAACTGCCACAATTAGCGCATGTAGGGCTTTTCAAGGGACACGTTCAGGTCTCTGAGTAAGGCCTACGGGGTCCCTGAGACCCCTGTGAAGGTTTCGTCAACCCTAATCTCAGGGTTAACGCGTAACCGACCACAAAGCTCTCTCGCGCCCTATATACATATATATATATGTATATACACGCAAAAATCATTTGCGTCAAATATTCAAGAGTGGAGGATTTAATCGGTCGCTTTGTCCGGTCGTTAATTAGTTAATGTTCGATCGATTTAACCCCTTCGCTGCTCTCGTGTCTACGTGTGTGTTCGATTTGATCGTACGATGACATGTGTACCATATAGTATGTACATATGTAATACTTTACACGGATACAATTAACTATATTATTATTAGCGTTCCGTTTGAAGTTTAATTTTGTGTATATTGTTGTGTCTCCAGGCAACGTTCGATGTTACTATTTAGTATTAATTATTGTACATTTTAATTAGTATAGTTTACATAATTGCAAATGGGTCTACAATTAATTGACGTTTATCTCCATCTGCATATTTTATCGACTAGTCAATCTTTCACTAATTATTACATACATATATGGTTAATATGTATAAAACCATTTTAATTATTGTAAAATATCTAATATTCAAAAGAGTATTGATTTTTATTATCAATTAATTTTTTAGATATCGTCATTTTCAGCCGTTCACCATCAACTGCTGGATGAAGGCCAGGAATACAATGTTATTGTCTTATAATTTAAATTTCAATATCTTGGAAGTGATACATACATAAGTAATATTTGGTAAAAGTATCAGTATTATGGGGACTGGGAAATAATTTTGAAAAATAACTCGTGTTTCCATTGAAAATTAGAACTATCGCTAGAAAGCCATTAAGTTATATTGTAATGCTTCAATACTTTGAAGGCATTGAAGCAACTATTGTAATACTGTAAATTATAGATCATCATCATCATCATCATTTTCAGCCGTTCACCATCAACTGCTGGATGAAGGCCAGGAATACAATGTTATTATGTTATAATTTAAATTTCAATATCTTGGAAGTGATACATAAGTAATACTTGGTAAAAGTATCAGTATTATGGGGACTGGGAAATAATCTTGAAAAATAACTCATGTTTCCATCGAAAATTAAAACTATCGCTAGAAAGCCATTAAGTCATATTGTAATGCTTCAATACTTTGAAGGCATTGAAGCAACTATTGTAATACTGTAAATTATAGATCATCATCATCATCATCATTTTCAGCCGTTCACCATCCACTGCTGGATGAAGGCCTCTCTAATCCTCTTCCATTCCTGTCTGTTTTGAAACAATCTGCATCCAATTGACTCCACACATTCTTCTCAATTCATCAGCCCATCTTCCACTCGGTCTACCTTGCTTTCTTTCACATCCTCGTGGATACCATTCCAGTATTTCTCGCTGTGTCCACTTTAACTTTTTCACACGTTCCGCTATATCTGCCACTTGGTTCATACTTCTTACCCATGTGTTCCTCTTACGATCTCTTCTCATTATGCCGAGCATACATCTTTCTACGCTTCTTTGTGTGCACTGGATCTTACGTAGCATTCTTGAATTTAGCATCCACGTTTCACATATTTTTTCAGCATAGCGGAATGTTCATTCTTCTTTTTAGATATAATATATGTACAGGACTACTATGTATGATGTGAATTTTCACTATAGAATAAACTACAGCTTTTAGTTTTTAGAAATGTATATTAAAAGTTTTTATCAATTACAAAATAGGCACAAGTGATGTTTTGGTATAAAGGTGTTAATTTTAAGACAAAATGTGATAGTAGTTTTAAGTTTGAATGTGTAATAGCTTCCGGTTTCAAATATACCTATAGGAGAGAGCATACATATAAGCACACATATACAGATGTCTTTCCGAAAAAGCTCAGAATTAGAGAGCAAGATAGAGAGAGGGAGAGAGACAGTGTAGGAAAAGCGGGAAATTTCGGTTGAAAATTAATTATTCTAAACCGGCTCGTGTTCCCCTCACACGCATCGTTTGAGGTTCTAAAACTTAATTACTTCAATTACGAACTTTGACGTTGGAGCGATCCAAACAAAACTTACCCTTTGTCGGCACAAACGATCCGGAAACTTTTTTTATTAGCGGCGGATACCATTGATGATCTTTTAGCGTGAAAAAAAAACAGTAATTGATTGATGTGTCGTAAATTCTTGCATTATCCACGTCGAGCGCTCGATTGCGACTCTCTTATCTGCCGTATTGCAGGCCATAATTTCGTTCGTTTGCTTTGTCCCCACGCTTCTTATAAAGGCGTACATAGTTTTGAAGCTGTAGAAGCGGCAAACAGCTAGTATTCTCCTTTTTGGCCAAAAGTTTGCTTATCAAAGTTTAAATCGAAACTTGAGCTTTGTGTGTGCATAAACTCGACGCTCGAGTCTCACAGTTGCGCGAACAGTGATAAATTCAACGTCGTCCTCCTCAGAAATATGACACTTTCGCGGTTGGGGAAATTAATTTCGAAAACGAGCTGCTTTCGTGGATTTTATATCGACTTTCAGCTATTCGAATCAATGCGGCGATATCCAGTTTTGTAAATTTTCGAGTGTAAAAAATCGCACTCGACGCCAGACGATCTCTTTGTAACTTTTCACTCTGTTGACGAAGGTCGCCAAGTGCGGAAAAGTTCGATCAATTTTTCATTCCACTTTTGTCGGACGAAAGAATAACATACTTGACGAGGTTAATTCGGTCGGGATTTCGTCTAACTTATGGCCGAATTTTTGTCGGCCTTTGTGCGAAGCGAGATCGTAAATCTCACCTTTTTACTATCGCTTCACTTACACATACCCAAAGCTCATTCTTGGATTTTTTTCATAACGTCTGGTGAAATGCTATAATTTTTATTCAATTTTATTCAACTAACTGTATCGTATATCTTTTTCGAATACGTACATGAAAGTTGGAAAGATATACGCGTTCGCAAGACACACTAAAACATTTCAATAATAAATTTATGGCGTATTCACACTAGAAATTTGGATCCAAATCGTTTGAACCTTTTTTAAGGTCAACCGTAATACTTTAACACAGTCTTAATGTTAAGTGAAAATTTATATAAGACTATGCAGAATGGTTTTCGGCAAAATTTGGTAATTGAATCTGTGCAAATTTATCGTTTCTGAACTGCACTAAGAATGGTATGGCGCGGTCGGTTTTATTACCGTGCCGCCAAAGTTTGTCCTTAATTGCACGTCGGTGTAATGAAAACATTACAATGCACTTTGCCACCTCGTCCCCCTCTTCCCATTCACACCCCCTTTTATGCAATTTTACTTTCGCAAGCAAAACTGTGATTAGCGCGAGAGGAGAGAACAAACTTTGCGAATTCAACGAAGGGGGACACGTTGGTGTATGCGCGGTCTCGCACGTAATTGCCAACGACGAACAATCGGGCTTTTCAATTTGAATATGTATATTAAATTATATGTATGTTCAACTAAATCTAATACCTGGCGTTGCTCGGTGGTTAATTTTTTGCTGAACTGCCAGTAATCGATCTGTCACTAGCCAAAGTATTTCAAAAACAACGCTTTGTGCGACAGATCCTCGAATGAAACATTTTCACTCGCAATATAATTTATAGATAATGTACATAATTGTCAGACCACATCTTATGTATTGTGGATTATTAAATATGTTAGATAAATCAACTAGAGATAGATTACAAAATAGAGGTATGATATGTATTTTAAATGTTGATAGGTGTGCTAGTATAAAAAAGATGATGATTGAATTAGATTGGTTAAATGTGAATGATACTTTGAGGATTTGTATGTTGGTATTATTTAAGTTAGATAATAATATTGTGAGAAGAATGGATGTTTGGATGTGAATATAATTTAATTATAAAAAATGTTAGAGTAAATAAAAATAAAAGAAGCATCATGTACAGAGAGGTGTTTTGAAATATAATAGACTGCCGGATGGAATTATAAATTCCAAAACTATTGATAAATTCCTGGCAGTCTTAAAAAAACAGCTCTGTATAAGTGCTTAGTTGAGGTGATTATGTAATTAGCTTTAGCTATTATATTTTATAAATAAATAAATCAAATACTGTAAAAGACTCACAGGTTCAAAAGTATCTCTACAAAGTCTTAATAATCGAATTGTGTGGGTATTGAGTATTGGTACAAAACAGGACAAAAGTAGCGCATGTACATTTAGAAGTGTGATATGAGAGTAAATGAGTTTTTTATACTTTGTATATTCCTGTCATCCAAACAAAATTGTAATATGTACATATGTATGTATAAGTATATTCAATATAAATTATATATGTATATAATAGCCCTATTGTGTCTGTCTGTCTGTCCGTCTGTCTGCTGATAACGCTCGCCGAGATTAATAATTAAAAAACCAGAACTTCGCGCAAGTGGGATTTGAACCAGAGATCACCAGGTCGGAATGAGGTCGAGCTAACACTTTCATTCGAACGGAGGCGATGATGAGGCTGCTACGATTTGACAATATTAATTCTCAATAGGTTCACGACTTTGCTTAATTGTTAGGTTGTTGTATTATAACGCGCCATCTGTACAAAAACTATAAAATCTATTAAATTTAATATTAATTTTTTTCTAAGCTCAGTACTTTATTCATTTCTAAATCCAATCTGTTATTGTATGCTGATGATCTCAAGGTGTACAGAGATATTCGAACGACAGCAGATTTCACTGCTCTGCAAAATGACTTAAATTCGCTGTGGGAATGGGCATCTGATAACCATTTACCATTTAGCATAGAGAAATGTCATGTCGTTTCTTATTCCCGATCTCTTGCACCTTTAGTACATCCATATAGTCTTGGTGGAAATATATTAGAAATGAAACTTTCCACAAGTGATCTCGGGATTACGTTTGAAAGCAGGTGGAAGTTTGTGGTGCATATCTCAGACATATGTAACAGGGCGTCAAAGATGCTAGGATTCGTCGTGCGTAATGCTCATCATTTCAATGATATGAGGGTATTACGCCTTCTTTACGACACTTTGGTCCGCAGCATCTTGGAATCTGGTTCTATTATATGGAATCCCAGAGAAGTCAAGTATAATTTACAGATTGAAAGAGTTCAGCGGAAATTTTTTGCGCTACGCACCATCAGATTGCCACATTTCTCATGCACTTTAAATTTTTATTTTGTTTGTAATAATTTTATTTATTTATTCTTTGCTGATTTGCTGATTTTATGTTAACTTTTAATTTGATTCTATTATTATTATTATTTCATTTTATTATTATTAATACTTTCTAATTATTATTTAATTGTGTTTAATTTAAATTTAATGTAATTCGATTATACATATGTATATATATATTTTTTTTTTTTTTTACTACCATTATTTTATATACATATAATGTTTTTACTTTATTTTTCATGTCTCGCCATAGTGACGAATTGGGGAAACCTGTTATGTCACTATGGTATAATTTGTAAATAAATAAATAAATTTGTCAAGTTTGAAGTATGCATTACTATATATATGTATGTATATAGTAGCGCAAGGGTCTGCCTGGCCGGCTGTCTGGCTGGATATCCGCGGATCGCTCGCATACATACTACACGTACACATACTCACCGACACAAACACTCACAGTACGGGTGATGACTGCCTGTCCGATAGGAACGCTAAAAATTGGTAAAAGAATGTATCAGATGAACGTAAAATGTGATGAGTTAAAAATGTATGTGTAAGATCTGTCTGTTTGAGTGTCTATCCATTGGGAAGGCTTAGCACACTTTAATTTTCAAGTGCGTCGATCGAACGGACATACGAACAGGCGTGCTTTAGTATATTTCATTTTACCCCTATTGTTAGCCCACTCACATGTCAATAATAAACACTCATCGATGGTCAATACTTTAGAAATGGACAAAGTTTCCATTATGGGACCTGCAGGATCACAGTTTGCCGATGAAAGAATTAGACAGTGCGACAGATAACGAATGCATTATTTTTATTGTATACGAGTTCTGCGAAAACTCGTGTTGGAAAAACGACTCAAACTACCACGACTAACACAATCACTATTTCGTATCGCGAAACTTGTTTTTGAATACTTACACGGCTAGGTCGTTTGCGAATAGTCGAAACTAATTTCTGTATCGCGAGTGTGTGTGGTTGGAAAAGGTCTCTCGCGTTCAATCCCGAAACGGAGGCTGTTTTCCAATTTTCCACATATCCTCGGGATTATTGCTCGTTCAACTCGAGCTATCGCATATTTTTCCCGGAAAAGCGCCTTTTCCGTAACGAGCCCCTTTTCCCGCACAAAGGGCTCCGGTCGTCGTCGGAATTTTCCTACGACTCTTACGGAAAAGCCCACTCATTTATTCATAGTTCGAGTTGTTTATACTTTATAATGAATTTTTAGCTGTTGTGTTTTATTAGTGTTTTTTTTCTTTTGCGCTGTCTTTTCCCCAACGACGACTTAAACTTTGCCTTTGTTGTTTTCCCACCGCGAAACTTGACACCTGCTGCCAGCGGTTTTAATTCACAAAAATACACCAAAAGTACCAACGCTTACAATATTTTTCATGGTACATTCATAAACTTTGCGTATAAAAGAAAGCGTAATAAATTAATCATACGAGAGCAAAAGTACGATTCAAATCAAGTTTGCATTTTTCACCATTGTGATTGAAGTCTTTCATCATTTATAAGACTAAAGGGTAAAAATAAAACCGCCTTATATGAAATATTGTATATGTTATGTGCAGTATGAAATTCCTCATAGTATGTACATATGTATATACTGCCGGCCTAAGCCCACTAAACGTAACTGACAAAACAACAATATCGAGCTTAAAGTTTTATACTAAATTTGTGTTTTTCTTTATATATTACTGATTTATTTAAACTTTTTTTTAGTGCATGAGGTTATTTTCTATTGTGTTTTGATAATTCTAAGGAAAAATTAAAAAAAAAATGAATACTTTAGTATTTATTAGTGCTTAGGAAATCTACTTAATTTTAATAACGTAAGTGCTATACGCAAAATTTGCTTAGAAAATCATATGTATTTTAATAGTTGCGTTATTTTAGCTAAGCAAAATGCTTCGGTATCAACTAGTTAAACTAACGTAACTGCATTATCTTTAGACGAAAAAACGTATCTGCACGCAGATACGTTGAATTTGCTATGTTAATGTTGGATACGTTATGCTCGCCAAGTATTGGTGATACTATTTCTCTGCGCATGCAGATACGTTAGATTTAATAGCTTAAAAAAGTCACTTTTGGATGAAGATACATCAATTTTGAAATGAAAAATCGTAAGAATACACCCCCATAACCCCTAAAACACAACTCATTTTCGTAATTTTTGTCAGTTACGTTAAGTGGGCTTAGGACGGCAGCATGGTATGCCTAAAATGACTCAAAATGTCCAGACAAGTATTTTGTCATTTATAGGGCCAAAAGTTGAAAGAAAATCGCTTTATACTAAACATTGTAAATGTTACATGCACGGTTATTGTCATTTATAAAACTAAAGGGTAAAAGAAAACCGCTTAATATGACACATTGTATATGTTACTTGCAGTTTGAAATTCCTCATATGTAGAATAAAATGCCTAAAATGGCTCAAAATGTCCAGACAAGGTTATGTCATTTATAATTTTATAGGACCAAAAGTTAAAAGAAAATCGCTTTATATGAAACATTGTATATTTTACAGGCAAAGGTTATTGTCATTTATAAGACTAAAGGGTAAAAGAAAACCGCTTAATATGAAACATTGTATGTATATGTTATGTGCAATGTGAAATTCTTCATAGTATAAAATGCCAAAAATGGCTCAAAATGTCCAAACAAACATTTGTGGGACCAAAAGTTAAAATAAAATCGCTTTATATGAAACATTGTACATAACATGCAGGGTTAAATTCCTCATGGTATAAAATGCCTAAAATGTCCAGGCAAGATTATTGACATTTATAAGACCAAAAGTTAAAAGAAAATCGCATTACATATATGAAAAATTGGCAGTGTGAAATTCCATATTGTATAAAATGCCTATAATGGCCCAAAATATCCAGGCAAAGTGGCAAATGTACTACGCTCCATAAATTGATGTAGGAATATGAAAAAATAAACTTTGAGAAAGACTAGTTCAAATTACTGAGATAATATAATGATTCAGACAGCAAAATTCATTTATTTCACACTTTGCCTAAAATCCAATGCGGGCATTGCACATTTTTTTGCACTTTTAATTGTAATGGATGTTCAAAAGTTGTTCTATTAATAGAATAGTATGTAGTATAAATAATAACAATTACATTGCCAACAACACGTAACTTTTTCACATTATTAAACAATATTGATTTGAAATTAGGCGTACTGTAGCGTTTCGCGCGTACCAACGCTTAGTTCCTAATACACCTATGTACATATATGTATGTATGTATATACATACATATATGTACAGTGTTTCGTTGTGTAATATGCGCAATTTTCCCAAAGAGAATGTGTCTCGTGTATCCCGGAATGAATATCGTTTATATCCGAGATGTTTTTGAGAGATGATGCTTTTCCGTAAGCGATGTCAATCGGTTGCCGCTGTTGCTTAGCAAAACACGTGTGTGGAAACCCCGTGAAAAATCCGGGAAAATCCCATGCTAAGGCCACAACAACGACAGCGGGTAAAGGGCCAGCCCTCGAGGGGTTTGAGACTTAAGCATTTTCCGGCTATCGGGTCGGATAAGCCGGAAAAACCGGAGAGCCAAGGACCCGACCGACCGGCGACGACGTAGATGCCGGATCTGATGAGTTTTTGCTATGAAACACAAGGGGAAATTTGTTCGGGGAAATGTTTGCCATTGTATTTACGTGAAACGGGCAATACATAACACGTGCAACATAAATTGTATGGCATACGTGAAAGAAGATTTGGAAAATTCAAAAGGATTTATATTATAGGGTTGTCAAGTGTTATGGACAAAAAAAATCGGGTGTGGCCAACCCATGACTTTATCCATATATTTGAGGAATACAAACAGTAACGAAATTAACTTTTTAAGTACGCAAGTAAATAAAACGCATGCACAGCACCACACCAACCAACATACATATCATGAAATCACTGTGTTGAGTGCGCGCGCGTATGTAAAATACGATCTTCGGCATATATTCAAATTCAAAATTCAAAACTGCCATTTTCGCTCGTCAGAAGTTAACTAAAATCACAGTATCTCATACGGCTAACGTGAAAACTATAGATATGAAATTTCGTCAAAATTCCCGGAGCCGTTTCGGAAATATTCTGTCGTAAACTTTTCGACGAAAAAAAAAACCTACCTCCGGTTGACTAATTTTAATTATTTATTTTTTTTTAAATATGATTTTCTCTCAAAATTACAATATTATAATATTGTGACGATACTACATATTTAAAAGGTCGAAAAAAATAAAAAACAAAAAATCAATACACTAACCAACATACATACATACATATGTACATATCATAGAATCACTGTGTTGAGTGCGCGCGCGTATGTAAAATACGATCTTCGGCATATATTCAAATAGGAAAAACTGCCACTTTCAGTCATCAGAAGTTGACTAAAATTACAGTATCTCTTACAAATAACGTGAAAACTATAGATATGAAATTTCGACGAAATCGCCGATGCAGTTTCGGAAATATTCTGCGGTAAACTTTTCGACAAAAAATAAAAAAAAACCTACTTCCGGTTGACTAATTTTATTAATTTTTTTTTTAAATATCAAATTCTCTCAAAATTACAACATTACAATATTATGACGATACTACATATTTAAAAGGTCGAAAAAAAAAAAAAACAAAAAAAATCGTTCAAGAGCAAACTGCCATTTTCGGTAGTCAGAAGTTGACTAAAATCACAGTATTTCTTAAAGCTAATGTGAAAACTATAGATATGAAATTTCGAGAAAATTCCCGGTGCGGTTTCGGAAATATTTTGCGGTAAACTTTTCAACAAAAAAAAAAACCTACTTCCGGTTGACTAATTTTATTAATTTATTTTTTTTAAATACAAATTTCTCTCAAAATTACAACATTACAATATTGTGACGATACCACATATTTAAAAGGCCGAAAAAAAAAAAAAAAAAAATCGTTCAAGAGTAAACTGCCATTTCCGGTAGTCAGATGTTGACCAAAATTACAGTATGTCTTACGGCTAACGTGAAAACTATAGATATGAAATTTGGACAAAATTCCCGAAGCCGTTTCGGAAATATTCTGTGGTAAAAGAATTTTAGTATTTTCTACAAGAAAAAAAACCCTACTTCCGGTTTACTGATGTTAACCAAATTCGTTATGGCTCTTACACCTTACGTGGAAATAATAGATATGAAATTTCAGCTTGATAGACTTGACAGTTTTGGAGAAAACACGCATACAGACACACACACATATAAGTACACAGACATACAGACATACAGACATACAGACATTTTTTTTAGAAATCATGAAAACGTGATCAGGGGATGATACCTGATACAAATCAGTCAAAATCTCGAGGTCGAATTTTCGCACGATCACAATACTTTATCCGATTAGAAAATAAAGTAAAAAGAGAACATTTGACAAAAAAAATGTTTTTTTTGTACAATTTTCTTTATATACATACATATGTACATATGTAGTAGTAAACATGAAAAGCACGCTTAAAAATTATTTTTTAAATTTAATCATCTTCATTCTCATTCTCACTTTCGTCATGTTTGTCGCAATATTTATCTACACAGCTAACTTGTTGCAAAAGTTTCTAAATTTCCATTTATTACTTTATAAAATTCTAAACATGAAAAATTTTTGTAATTATATTGTACTACGTTCAAAATACACCGGACAGTAAAAATTTTCAACTTATTTCTATATTTGGTCCACTGTCCGCTGATCATGGAAAATATTCTTTTTACATGCATTGCATTTGCATTTTGGGCAGGTATTGTAAAAAAAATTGACAAATTTTTAATAATTCCGAATGAAACTCAATATATTTTTTTAATATTCTATCCATTTGAGACAAATCATATTTTTAAAAATTTGCAGTATTGAGATTTTTAAATTGTGATATTTATCCACAACGACGTTTTTGGAGACAAGAAATACTATCGAGTTTTCAATTTCTTCCCATGTTGGAACCCTATCTAATTTCATCCAAGTAAAACTATTGAAATTTGATAGTTGATTAGTCCATAAATTTAAATATTCCTACGATGTTTTATAGCAATTTATGCAAATTAAATTGAATTTACCTCACTTTCAATTTATTTCACTTTGCAATACATACCTTTCCTTTATTTTCAGACAAAATAGATTTTTCTCTGATGGGAATAAATGATTCTTCATATCTATGACTCAATGTATTCGCTAATGAATTTATTGTAGCCACTACCTCTAACGCAGAATTTTGTTCGACTTCTATTTCTAATATTTTTTCATGGAATATATATATGTATGCAATAAGGAATACGCAAATTCTAAATAAGTTTTAATAAATAAACTCACCTTCAAAAAATAATTTTAAAATGATGGGAGAGTTGTCGATTGATAAAAAATATCCTTTTAAAGTAGGAAAAACTTCCAACACTCTCTTCACAGCAGGATAAAGTGAGAGCCGGCGTGTTTTCGAATCTTTCAATAATGCTTTATACTGAATGTCGAATTATTATAGAACCGCGTGAAATTATTGTTAAAATTGAAAAAGAGGACATTCTGGGTATAATAGAAAAAAAATAGAGAACAAAAGAATTCTGTTAAAAAAGAGAATATGTTCTCTTAAAAAGAGACCTGTTGGCAACCCTATTTACATATATAGATCTTATCGCTTATATGTACATATGTATGTATTAATTTATCATGCGTATGAAATTTTATATATTTGATATATACTTTAAAGAGGACGAGTGGAAGTTTTTATTTTTTATTATTCGTTATTTGCGTCTATGTAACTTTATGCCATGTCTTGCATGAAATTAGTCTAGTACAAATAAGCTTTGATATATTTTTTATGTATTTTACAATGAAAATACGATTTATCGTTTGTGTGCGTTTATATATCAAAGTACATATTTTCGTTAGGGCAAATAATCGCAGATTACTGTATCATCATTTTTTATATTGCACTTGTGTGCATAGTTCAGTTTTTTGTTTATTTTTTTGTTATATGAAAACAAATAACGAAAATTCTCAAGTATACTTAAAATATCTATATATTATTAATGAATTATATTTAATGAATTTTGCACGCATAACGTAGTCACTGTAGATAATCATATTCTAGAGATAGTTGATAGTTGTTTATACCTAGGACAATTGATGAATATGACTGGTTGTAAAGAAGAAGAAATAAAACGAAGAATAAAACTAGGATGAAGTGCTTTTGGAAGAATGAGTTATGCTTAAAAAAGAAAGTATACGACCAATGCGTACTGCCAGTTATGACGTATGGATGTGAAACGTGGACGCTAAATTCAAAATGTTACCCGAGATCCAGTGCACACAGAGAAGCATGGAAATATGTATGCTCGGTATAACGAGAAGAGATCGTAAGAGGAATACATGGGTAAGAAGCGTGACCAAGGTGGCAGATATAGCGAAACGTGTGATAAAATTAGAGTGGACACATACCGAGAAGACTGGACTGGATTCCGACAGGAATGGAAGAGGATTGGATAGGCCTTCATCCAACAGTGGATGGTGAACGGCTGAAAATGATGATTACAAATATTAAAATGATATTATTTTATGTGAAGCTGTGTGTGAACTCTTCGAATCAATGTCAAATTAATGATATGATTTTACAAATTGCTATAAGCTAAACTTGATATATGTACATATGTATGTACATCTATATATATAAAAATCAATGTCTGTCTGTTTGTTTGTCTGTCTGTCTGTCTCTTATAGTTCATCCTTATACACCATTCTAGTTTCATTCTTCTTCTTTAATTATTATGCAAGTACAAATATGTGTATTATTTTTATAAATTATCCACCTTGACGATTTGGTTAATCTGTTATGTCATGGTGGGTATTTCTGTAAATCTATATTTATAAAAATCAATGTCTGTCTGTCTGTCTCTTATAGGCTCCTAAACCACTCAACCGATCGCGATGAAACTTTCAGGACTTATTGTGATCATGCCGGGGATGGTTCCTGTGAAAAAAAATCGGGAAAAAAACGGGAACAGGAACTGGAACGGGCCTGCTCACGCGTCAGTTAACGTACTAGGAACGGGAACGGGATCGAGATCGGTACCGGGATCGGGAACGGGAACATGTTCTGAAACGGGAACGGAACGGGACCGGGAACGGGCCTGCTTACGCGTCAGATAACGTACTAGGAACGGGAACGGGATCTGGAACGGGAACGGGAACGGGATCGGGCATTGCAACGCATGCCGGGTCAGCTAGTATATTATAAATCGGACTGCTCAACATTACTATAACGACCGAAAAACAATTCCCGTCACGTCACATCGGTTTTGAGCGAAATTTTCAATGAATCAATGTTTCACTCGTACAACGAACGTGTACGAAGCATTGACCTAAGCTTCGTGACACGGCCATATACGAGTACACTAAGCAGCTTAACGGTCATTTATCCATACATTAATATTAACATTATATAGAAGAAATAAAGTCGCCGCGATGACGAAAAAGCTTTCATTTACGGCAACATCTTTCGAACAATATTTAACCGAAAACAATTACCGAGCTTGTTCCGAGCCCCATATTTATTTTCACCCGTTGTTGTACCTTCTGGTTGCTTTTTGACCTCAATTAAAACGATCACCCACCCACCCCCTCTCCACTTGGAGAATATAAATATAAATATAAACATATACATTTCACAACGAGGCTCAGCATCGTTAAGCCCACAATTTCGCCGGATCTAGCCCGGTTCGAAAACAATTCCGTTACGCGGCAGGGCAATTGTTAAAGTTTACGTTTATTGGTCGCGTTTGTATGTAAATTCGTTAACCGTTAGCCGTCTGCACTCTCCGCGCTCGCGTATAATCGATGAATATTCGCTTAATTATTATACAATGCGACAATGAGCCAAGGGGAAAAAAAAAAATCATTTATTGTAGATCACATCTCAAGCGTACTATTTGCTCATTCGGTATATTAAATTCAAATATTTAACCTGTAAGCGAAAAATCCATTAATCACAATGTTTGCTTTGAAGTCAACCGTTCGCATTGGGAAATACATATACTGGTATATTTTTTACGTTCACTTTCCATTGTGTATGAAGTGGAAACGAACAATTCAATCGGTGTTGTATTCTTTTTTTTTTTTTTTTTTTTTTCCTTTTTTTGTACTTATTCACATATGTATCAGGTTTTTTTTTTTTTTTTTTTCGGAAAGCTATTATTTTATTGATATGATTCACAGTCACATTTGATAGTATTCAAACAATGAAAACACTATAAATGTACATAGGTACATAGGCCGTCCTAAGCCCACTTAACGTAACTGACAAAACAACAATATCAAGATAAATGGACTTGAAAGTTTTATTCTAAATTTGTGTTTTTCTTCATATATGACTGATTTATTTAAACTTTTTTTTAGTGCATGAGGTTATTTTCTATTGTGTTTTGATAATTCTAAAGAAAAATTAAAAAAAATGAATACTTTAGTAGTTACGTCACTTCATTATTAATTATTAATGTATACATATGACTAAACTTCAACCACTCTATTTGAAAAGAATGAATCTCTAACAATCTTATTTGATTTTTATTTTCGGAGTCTAAGAGTATGACCTCTTACATAGATGAGGGTTCTCATTGAACATAATGAGGTTGGTCATTCCACGTGAATAATGATTATTTATTATTTTGAATACTTCAATTAAATCACCTCTTAATCTCCTCGTCTCCAATGTGGAGAGATTCAGTCTTTTCAATCTTTCATGATAAGGTAGTGACCAAAGATATTGGATACGTTATTTTCGCTAGAATTGGTGATACTATGTCTCTGCGCGTGCAGATACGTTAGATTTAATAGCTTAAAAAAGTCACTTTTGGATAAAGATACATTCATTTTGATATGAAAAATCGCAAGAAAACCCTCCCATAACCCTTAAAACACATCTAACTCATTTTCGTAATTTTTGTCAGTTACGTTTAGTGGGCTTAGACGGCAGAATAGGTACAATAAAGCAAACGGTCAGTAGAAATAATAAACGATCACTAATTTTTGACATGTACTTACCATTTGACAGATTTGACTAACGTTTTTAACTAATAAATACTAGCCATTTATTTGTATGGGTATAAAAAAAACCTCCTGTCACGTTACTATAACTACTATCAAGTGACGCCAACGGTAATTGCTCAGGAGCAAACAACGCAGGTGATGTGTGTATGTGCTATATGATGCGCCTGACAACCGATATGTTTGATCTACATATGTACATATATATTTCACTCGTACCATACACAATATACCATGCACGTGTTAATATCTGAGGAGAGCCCTCTACGAAATCCACGAATTACTCAACAACACGAGTTGCGAAATCGTTTCATCGACACATGCCGTGTTATTGATGTGTAATATAAACAGGAAGGCTAACCAGTAATGATAAGAACACAATTAACCACACATAAGACACACTTAATTTTTCATGAATAGCATCATTGAGATGTGACACACATTTTATCAACCAACTGTAATGTATTGGAGGTTGAAGAACAGAGGAAAAATGAGAAAACAGCACTTGATGGTATGATGATTGTTTGTTTATTTATTGATTTCACAATGGTTCATTTGGTGGCACAATTACAGTAAAATATAAAGATTTGTGTGTTGGTGTAATTCAGAAAAAGTTTCGTGTTGGCAACTGTTATTATAGTTTAAGAGAGTATACGTCCGTGTGGGTTAATTGTTTGACTGGAAGAGTAATTGAATGACGTAAGAATTTACGTCTGTGTGCGACTGTTGAATGTGGCTGGAGGAGAGTGGAAGAGTATGACTGGAGGAGTGAGTTGTTCCTGACCTTTACATCTACATATATATAAACTTAAGGGGTTAGAGAGGCGAGAGGGAAATCAGCTGATCCCTGGGTCGATTGCAATTGGTCAATAGGTTGCCTAATTTGCACTGTCAAATCTGATTGGTCAACGTCAACTTAGACTGAGGGGAAGAGAGGCAGGGGGTTATGTGTCGCGATCTCTGACTCATTCCGGGGTATGACGAATTTCAAGTTAAATGCGTATAAGACCAAAAGTCTGTGGTCGGTTGCTACAGCTCGACATTCAATTGTACTATTGCATCATATTTATGACACATCGGTCAGGCAGAGACGTAACACAACTAACCAAAATTGTACGACACGTGTCTTTGTTTGGAAAGAGTATTTAAGCTCATTGAATGTTAACGATAAGTCAGTTCGTAATCAACTCTTGTACCGAATAGATCAGTGGTCGGTAACATCTTTCGAGCCAAAAACCAAATTAGGGAAGATCTTGCTAAATTGGTAGGTTTGGGAGCCGTGACGTATTATTTTCGAATTATACATACAAAATTAAATTAAATGTTTTTCATTAATCATTAATGAAGTGTAAGAAATAAGTTATCCTCGTGATATTTTTTAACGGTCGACAGTTTATTACTAAAAAGTAGTACAAACATTAATCTGAAAAACTTTCTTATATAGGTATATCCATGAGGTTGTAGAAATAGGATTCATTTTGTTGTTGTGTAAACTGTGTGTCAACATTTTGTTTATCACGTAAAACGTTGGATGACAGCGAGAGTCGCAGATTTTCATACAAAGAGCCGCATGCGGCTCCGAAGCCACCGGTTTCCGACCACTGGAATAGATCAATAACAGATATATTTTTATTCAAAACCGTTCGTCTACAACCTTTTATTCACGCAACACGAGCTAACTGTACTGTATATCGTTCGGTCAATGTTCTATTATTTGGTTTAAGTTTTGCAAATTGCAATTGAATCAAAGAAAATTATCAAATATTTAAATTTTTCGTGCGTTCGCAATGTACATACATACGTATGCGTTGTGCGATAATTTTGCGCTTTGAGTGATTCTCAAACTTTGCAATTTTAATGCAAATACCACGTACCTACCCAATCTTACCGACATTACCATATTTAATCTCCATCGTCTGAGACATTTTCGTCTCGGGCACAAAAATCCCCAGGGCGACGCGCATCTTATTAATACGCGCCTTAGATTTTATCGTCTTCTGGGCACCGTCTCTCCTTTTCTCCCTCACACTGGCAATTTGCTTCTTCCTTCAGGACTCCCGACGTCCTGATGGAGATCTCGAAAAAACGCTACGACCCGAAAAAAGAAAAACTTTTTCCCTTTACTTTTCTCCTCGCGAATATTCCCATAGAGGCAATAAACTCTTTTTTTTTTTTTTTTTTCCTCGAAAAACAAAACAAAAAAAATCAACGCTTTCATAATATGGTACGTAAATAGTCGTGTGCATGTATATTTTATTTTTTTATGGGACTTTAGTAGATTTAGCGATATTTATTGGTGAGTTCAACGCCGAATTTGGCTGACAGTGTCCGTGTAAAGCTCCCTAAATTTCAGGGGTGGCTTACGCTTTAAATTTACAGGCCAAACTGAACGGAGAAGAGTGTGGTTTGGAGTCTCTAAAGAACAAAAAAAAAAAAAAGCAGACCTCGATTATGCGGTCTTTATTTCGCCCAAAGGCCGTTAATTGGTATAAAAAATTGAAGTCGTTGTCGGTAAACAGCCAGCCGTTACGGTCAATGTGACCGACTAATAAGGGTGCTGCGATAGTACTACGACCATTATCTTTTTATTTATTTGTACAGTGTAGTTAAAAGGAGATAAACATATATATTTTTTCAGCCTTTAACGTTGTACGTGTGTCTCGTTGATGGTGTGATTCAAACTATAAAATGTAATATAAATATACATAACTGTCTAGACTATCTAGAGTAAGTCAGTACTTTTAAACATTAAAGGGCGAGTTGATTTGATCCAATGTATTAAATACACAATATAAAATCATTTATAAACTATTCAACATTGATATGATTGTTCGAAAATGTGATTAAAAAAACTTGACGTTAAATTACAACAGTAATGAAATTTAACACGAAGAGAGTGTCAAACAAAATTTAGTATATTATTCTTAAGGAATTGGTTTTTAAATCGCTTTTAAGCATATCGTTGAACAATGGATAAATATTTATTGAACATTTAAGAATAAATTTATGGATAATAAAACATAAATTTGATTTATTTTCACTTATCAAAAAGTACACCGTATTTGATTGTTTTTATTACAGTGTACTGAGTTGTCTAATTTGAAAGATATGTATTTGAAATTGAAATGTTTGAAATGACGATTTTATTTTCCTTTCGTCTTTTTCTACAATTAATATAGAGTTATTATTATAAATGTTTATAATTATAATAAAATTATTCACAACAAGTGTTACATTATCTTTAAATGCTACGTCCGTTACATAGACTTGCTTGACGTATTATTTTAATTTAAACTGGTACTGAAATGCTTAATTTCTTCAGTTGTATCTGTTTTTTTTTTAATGTATTGTATATATGTAGCTATTCATCATCATCATTTCCAACCGTTTACCATCCACTGCTGGATGAAAGCCTCTCCAATCCTCTTCCATTTCTGTTTGTCTTGAGCAATCTGCATCCAGTGTTGACTCCACACATTCTTCTCAATTCATCAGCCCATCGTCCACTCGGTCTACCTTACTTTCTTTCATATCCTCTCTTTCGCGTCCATCTGCCCTCCATTCTTCTCACTATGTGTCCACTTCAACTTTTTCACACGTACTGCTATATCTGCCACTTTAGTCACGCTTCTTACCCATGTATTCCTCTTACGATCTCTTCTCGTTACACCAAACATACATCTTTCCAAACTTCTTTGTGTGCCCTGGATCTTGTGTAACATTCTTAAATTTAGCATCCGCGTTTCACATCCATACGTCATAACTGGCAGTACGTATAGGTCGTATGCCTTCTTTTTTAAGCATAGCGGAATGTTGGATTTAAAAACAATGTTCATTCTTCATAACCACCAATTGTCCTAGGTATAAATTACTATTAACTATCTCTATAATGTGGTTATATTGTAATAACGATAAAATTTATTCACTGAGGTTTTGTAGCTTAAATTTTTAACCACAACAAAAATGTCTAAACGTTATTTCCGTGAACTTTCCCATTATCATTTAGTAGAACAAAGCATTTGAACAGTTGTACTGTTAATTTTATTTTTCTCGAAAAACATCTTCCAAGTGATTTGTTGGCACACAACATTCTCATGCACCTTATGATAATTAGATTCGCTAAATTCTGTACGCGGGGCTCAGTGCAGAGCATTCATTAGTTCCCGTTAAAGGATTCCAGTTATAAATAAGCGAGCGGTAGGTGTTCGGTTTCGTTATCGGTTTAATTTAACTGCGCGCAGTTAAAGTGCGCGCCGACTCGTTTATTTACACCACTAACCCTTCCCCGACCATCTCTCTCAACCCCCCCATCGCCTTAACACTACTTCACTTCACACGATCCGCGCTATTTACATGAAACAATGAAACTCCCGGTCGTTAATTTCAACGCTCAATGACTTATGGTGAAATTTTCACCGACTAACATCGAACCGGTGGGGAAATTTTCCGCGTGTTATCGCGTAAACTACTAACTCGCCTCGGAAAAACTAGCTCGTGCTCGGCACGTTTCATTGTGTGCTTAGGAATTTAAATTCAAACCCTTTTTCATTATTGTACACTACTAATGGGGTGATAAACCCGCTTGAGACTAGAATCGCTCTGTGTGTGTGCGCATTCCATTGTGCATTCTTTGTTTGAAAAGAAATCATGATATTATATTGTTATCATCATACATTATACATACATAAAATAAAGGATCTGGGTGTAGTGTTTGATGGGTGCCTCACTTTTAATGAGCATATAAATTGTATCTCTGGAGAGGGGAATAGATTATTGGGTTTCATTTTTAGAGTTACTAAATGTTTTAGAAATATTAATACCTTAAAATTATTATTCTGTTCACTTGTCAGAAGTAAGTTAGAGTATAACTCTATTGTTTGGTCTCCCTCTTATTTTATTCATTCATATTCTCTAGAAAGAGTTCAAAATAAATTCTTAAGATTCATTATGTATAAATTTATGTATCTTATTGATAATAACTGTTATGACTCTCTTTTACTTAGTTTGAAAATGCATAAATTATCTGATAGAAGAGTTGTAAATGACTTGGTCTTCTTTTATAAAATTGTAAATCCTCTAATTGATTGTCCTGCTCTTGTTGAGTCTATTTTACGTTTAAAGGTTCCTGCACGTTTTACACGATCTCAATTATTGTTTGTTGATGAAGGTAATTCATGCACCAACTATTATGTACAATCTTCTATTCCTAGGTTGATTCGGACCGGCAATGAGTATGGGAATCTTTTGGATTATTTCTGCATGAGCATTCATTTGGTAAAGCTGCTTTCTTTAAGAAGTTTCTATTCTTAGTTCAATTAAATTTTACTGTTCTTATAGTCATTTTTTTATATTTTTTGTTTCTATTTATACATATGTACATTACTCTTGTATTCTTGTCTTTTTTGTTTATATTATTTCTTGTAAAAGCTTTTTTTAGGCGTCAAATAAATAAATACATATATATAATAGCCGAAATCCGTCTGTCTGTCTGCTCATAACGCTCGCTGAGGAAAAATAATTAAAAAACCAGAATGAGTGGGGATCGAACCCGGGACGCCAGGTTGGGAGTAATGGATACGCCACGGCCAGTTGTTGATTTGGTCCTTTTTTTTTTTAAACATTACCTATACAAGGGATCGTGACTCTGCTTTACCTACAAAAGGGATCGTGACTCTGCTTATAATACATAGATGACGCTATAAAAACTATTCTTTTTTTGATTTTTACAAAATCACTTACAAAATTATAATTATTATATACATATATAATAATTAATAATTATAATATAAACTAGCTTATTGCCCGTTGATAATCAACGACCGCTGAATTTTTAATGGTTTTGATTTTTTTTTTGGATCTGGGGGGTGGTAAGGGGCTGGCATAGCTTTTCGGGAGTGCAGAAAAGGTGCCGTAGGGGTAGTAGGGGGTCTGTGGGGTGGTGAGGGGCCGGCATAGCTTTTGGGAGTGCAGAAAAGGGGCCGCTGGGGCAGGAGGGGGGGGTCTGGGGGGGTGGTAAGGGGCCGGCATAGTATTTCAGGAGTCCAAAAAGGGCCGCCGGGGTAGGAGTGGGGTCTGTGGGGTGGTAAGGGGCCTGCATTGCTTTTCGGAGTCCAAAAAAGGGGCCGCCGGGGTGGAAGGCGGCTCTGGGGTGGTGATGGGCCGGCATGGCTTTTAGTGAGTCAAAAAAAAAGGGTGGTAAGGGGCCGGCATAGCTTTTCGGAAGTGCAAAAATGGTGCCGTAGGGGTAGGGGGGGGGGTCTGGGGGGGGGTGATGAGGGGCCGGCATAGCTTTTCGGGATTCCAAAAATGATGCCATAGGGGAGGGGGAGGGGACTGGGGGGGGGTGATGAGGGGCCGGCATAGCTTTTCGGGAGTGCTGAAAAGGTACCGTAGGGGTAGGGGGGGGGGGTCTGTGGGATGGTGAAGGGCCGGTCATTGTTGCATAGATGCTATATTATAGACAACTATAAAAACTATTTAATATATAATTTTCCAGTACGGGTGATGAGAACGCTCCGTTGACATTTAACGGGCTTACACTAGTCATATTATAATAGCCCTATTCCGTCTGTCTGTATGTCTGTCTGTCTGCTGATAACGCTCGCCTCGGTAAATAATTAAAAAAAAAACCAGTACGTCGCACGAGTGGAATTTGAACCCGGTATCGCTGATTCGGAATAAAGCGCTTACGCGGTGAGCCAAACCAGATGACAATGGACAGTCTTCAGCTTGACTGGTTATATAATACAAAATAGGCTCGCCTCTTTGCTAAATTGTTACGTTGTTGTATTATAACGCGCCGTAGATGGCGCATTGTTGCATAGATGCAACAACTATTAAATACTATTAAATTTAATATTATTTTTCACTGCGGGTGATGAGAAACCGCTCCATTGATATTCAACGGGCTTACACTAGTACATATATATAATAGCCCAAATCTGATCACCAGGTCGGAGGAGTGTGCGCTTACGCTATGAACCAAACGAGGTAATGAGGAGCCTGCTACAATTTGACAATATTAATCTACATTAAATTTGCGACTTTGCTAAATTGTTGCGTTGTTGTTACATATTATAACGCACCATCTATGCAACACCTATAAAAACTATTAAATTTCATATTATTTTTTTTATTATTAGAAATAAATACTTATCTCAGTACTTTATTAATTTGTCAAGTTTGAAGTATGCTTTACTATATATAGTAACGCAAGGTCTGTCTGGCCTGGATAGGCGCAAATCGCTCGCATACATACTGCACGCACGTACACATACACTCACTCACACAAACACTCACAGTACGGGTGATGAGAAACCGCTCCGTTGATATTCAACGGGCTTACACTAGTACATACATATAAAATAACCCAATTCCGTCTGTCTGTCCGTCTGCTGATAACGCTCGCCTCGGTAAAGGCTGAAATTCAAATTTAATTGAAAAAACACGAATGTTGCGAGTGGGATTTAAACCCGTGAGCACCAGGTTGAGTGAGTTGGCGCTAATGCGTTCACCCAACACCGGTGATGGTAGGCCTCCTATAATTTGAAAATATTAACCCTTAGTAGGTTGGCGACTTTGCTAAATTGTTACGTAATTAAAAATTTATAACTCCAAACGTCATGGTGATGAAAAAATAAAATCTTAAAGCTAATTTAATCTGCTTTGTGTTGGTATTGTGAATTTTGTAAAATTGCAATAGATAATGTATTAATACCAAAATTAGCACTTGAAAATTAAAAACACGAAAAACGCATAAATGAATTTCAAAAAGATCAATACAATAAAAGGAATGTTACTTATTCAAATATACCTCAAATAATGCAATATTTTTTTATTATAATTTACACACGAAACACAATACGTTTTAATTTATTAGATTGAATTATAATAAAATTGTGTGAATAGGGTTACTTGTGTTAAAGCTGCTGCAGTCATCTGAAAATATAAAAATAAGTAAATAGTATTTATTATTGGTATATAATTTTATTCGTCGACCAAAAAAATTTACCGAACTTAAGGTGAAGAAATCAATAGGAAACATTCCCCAAGTGGTAAATTTGATTTTTTGATGGAGCAATTGCAAATAAGCTAGTCGAAACTAAAATAAAATAAATACACAAAAAATATATATGTAATACATATGTAGTTGCTATTCAAACTCAATTAATTTCCAGGAAAATACTCACAAAACCCACGACATCCTTATGAGTAGTCCTGTGAACATGGACATTCAACAAAGAGATCGTTTTTTCACTCTGAAAAAAATTATCATTCTAATAGCGTGCCAAAGGATAAGTATTTCTACTGATGCTAGTATTCAAAGAATTATCGTAGACATGGAAAATATATGGCCATTCTAATACGTAATAATAATGTTTCCAAGCAAAATTAATTTTCCTCGCGAATAATTCCCCTTTGGTGATTTTTCCACAGTCTGTGAATAATTCGATTCCATGAATGAACAGAACATTATATAGCAGTGCATGTACATATAACAGAATATAAAGAACTATAACTGTGACAAAACAGAACGATGAAAATTCACAACAGGGAAAAAATAAAACATTTATTTTTGTATCATCTTAATATGTCGTATCTATTTATTAATTAAATACATGTAAAACAAAATATAAAAAAAATATATATATATGTATATAATATATAAAAGTTGATACTATAAGAATAATAAAACACATATGTATGTATGTACATATGTACATTAGGGTGGAGCGACATTGCAAAAATTAAAAATTGGCATTGTAATACCTACCAAAAGTTTCGTTGTATCATCCGTATTCTCGTAAAAATACTGAAAGAAAACTGTGAATATGTCTTCAGGCCTCTACCTGAAGGCGAAAAAAGAAAATTTGCCTATTAATTTCGAAATCTGAACACAGAATATAAAATTTTAGATAACATGGTCATAAAATTACCCTAACTTTATTGAATATTATAAGTACTTTTTATTAAAATCTAATTTATTTACGCATTTCTTGAATTATTCAAATAAATGTGGATTTGTGAGAGCGGCAGAGGGAGACATACGAGTTAATATAAGTACAAAAAGTAAGTATGTATAGTAAAAATAAATACTAATTTTCCAATTAAAATTGCTATTTATAGAGATTGGAAACAATTGGAAACAATCAATTGGAAATTTTTATAGAAGTAAAAGTATTAAGATAAAAGTGCTAGTAGAGACCTGAAAAACTTTTTTAATTAAGCAGATTTTTTTTGGACAGAAGAGGTATGATGTAGAGGCAACTTTTCATAACTATTTCAAAACGAATATCCCAAAAAGTTCCATACATCGTCACTCCACCCTAATGTACATATATACATACATATGTTCATATGTACATACGTAACACCGAGTTGAGTTTCGTTTACTTGAGATGTTTTTACGGCGAATGGACAACCTTATGATTAAAAATTTATACAACCAATACAGACACGACAATTTCAATAGTAAATGTCTTACTTTTCCCCTGTACTGAAATGTCATGGTTCTGTTATTCACTGCTCTGCTTTGTCACAGTTATGTTTCGTCCAATTACCGAATAATTCACCTATACTACCAATTAAAAACATTAAATTTTTACCTCAACATATAGCGAATCGCAAACGAGGAACAGTGCAACAATACAGAACACGTTCATACACAGCCACGACAAATCGACAAATTGCTCCACGTGCAATCCTCGGTGCTCCACGAGCGATACGATAATGTAGTAAGCGTGCGAGGCAGCTAACAAAAAATAAAGTGGAATCTTAAGACCATACTGTCCTCCATAGACGCGTTCTAGCAGTTTGCAAGCTTCGAAAAGCTGACCGCGAGCTTTCAACATCTGCTTAGCGTCGCGCATCTCGTCTAAATGCACCAATCGACGGTTCGCGTGCGAAATTCTAACCAACGATCCGAAAATCCTCGACATATTCGCATTCAATGCTTCAAATTGAACCTTCAACACCAGTACGAAACACACAAATTGACAATCGACCGATACGCTGAAGAGTAAAACCCAAACGATCCAAACCAACACACCCAACTGTCCGTGAAGTATCAAGTCCGAGCCGCACGTCAGCGTGAAAACGAACACGTAACAGAACATAAGCACGAAAATAAGCCGCGATAGAGATTTTACTTTAGATTTTAATATGTGCAACTCTTGCTTGGAGTGTACGCTCTTGATCAAATCCAAAAATCGCAATATATCGCCGTTGCGAAACGAGTTGAGGAGCAGACAAATTGCCATGCAACATATTAGCAAGTTGTCTTCTACGGAGCGTATGTGTATAGTGACGGAATTCAACGAGTGCGTTTCTAGTAGAGCGTTCTGCAATGGTTTAAGTACGAATAGCAACACTGAAACTTTAATAATAGATTTGAGCTTTCGGTGTTTGGGGATCGTGTACGCTGTGGCGGAAGATTCGCCGAATAAACGATAAGGTGACGTCCCTAGTGCGTTAGAGACGTAGTAAATAGGCTTTTGAGCGTGAAAAATTTCCTCAAAGTCCATCGGAAAAGCCGTGAGGAAAAGCGACCGCAAACGGTTGAGCCTTTCAAGCGAATTGAACAATCCGCGTGCACCGCTAACGATTAGATAACATCGCAATTTCAAAAAAATGCAATTATGAAACGTATCAGCGATTAGTATCGTTGCGGGGAAAATTAAAGTAAAAGTTGTTGTTGCATCGACGTTGGAAAGGTGGTCGTGAATGAATGGACTTAAAATTGAAATCGATCGAGGTAATTAAAATAACATTTTTTATTATTTATATATATTTTTTTTTTTTTGTAACAAATAGCTTATAGTATACAATATAAAATATAAATACAAAATAATATTAATTTCTTAATTTAATTATTTATTAATTTCACAATACTCTACAGTCAAAATAGTTACAAACGAACAACAGATCAAAACAAGAAAGGAACTTTAAAGAAGTTAGGGCTGGAAAGGAACTTAAGTAAAGATAATCTAAAGGAGGGCAAAGAATAGAGAAAAAATCACAGTGTGTACTCACTATAGAAGTAAAACTTATTTGCAGTGTAAAGCAAGCAGAGGATAGGTTATGTGAGAATGACTTCAAAACATCGCACACATTTCGCTCAAACAATGAAGCGATAAAAGCGATTAAATTTTGAGGGCGAGGGGCGGTGTGCGCCGCAGGTAGCTATCTCTGTCTCGCATCAACGCGGAAGAGCAAGAGAGATGGCAATATCGTTTTACCCGTCCGTTCGGTCAGTTTGTATTGAAACAACACGAAACGATTTTCACTACCGTGCTAATAGAAGTTTTACTTCAAAAGAATCAATACATGTCGGGATTTCGTTAAATGATGAGCAGGATCTATAAATGAAGGAGTTTTGTTGGGAGGAGTTAGTGTAACAAAGATTCAAATGAAACAATGGAGGATTTCTGACAGGTCTAAGGGGACAATTTAGAAGGATCCTACTTAGTAGGTAAGGGCTATCTAATAAATTGTTTACAAGTTTAAATATGAAGCAGAGATCCGAGACCGTCCTTCTAGTTTTCCGGTTATAAACGAGAAAATCCATAGTTCAAAGCTAATCTAAATGTGTGATCAATAATCCATTAGGGGTCTCCGCTCCGGTCTTCATCAGGTACATTTAATTGTCATTTTTCTAACATAATATGTAGATTGAATAAATAAAATGTTTTTATTTATTGATTGACATAAATACCATAATACCGATACTTTTTAACGGGTTTTTCACTATAATAATAAAACGATTTAACTCTTCTAACAAATTAATTAATTAATCTACATAATTAATTTTATAACTTTATTAACACAAACGTATACGTAGAGAAAGACATTTTTTTAATTATTCTACAACTATTCGATATTATAACCATTTAATTATATAAATTATATATTTAACATTTCGAGCACCTGGAAACATATTTTTTTATTCTTCAACAATCCATTAGATGTAAAATTTAGAAAGCAGTTGTAAATTAACCTTTCGTTTGTATGTAATTTCTTTGGATAATAACAAATGAATACTGAATATTGTTGTAGCACAGATAGCTATTATATGTACATACATAGAACAATAAAAGTAAGTTTTCAAATTCAAATTATATTCATGTAATGCAATACACACGATACTTGTATGTAATACATGCTTAATGTTGTATTGAATTAAAATACAATTGTATGAATATGGTCAATTGCGTAAAGCCTACTGCAATCATCTGAAAATATACAAAAATAAATACAAATGTATTTGTATTGCTGAAATATTTTAATTTTCGACAAAACAAATTACCGAACTGAAGGTGAACAAATCAATAGGAAACATTCCCAAAGCAGTTAATTTTATTTTTTGATGAAGCAATTGCAAATAAGCTAGTCGAAACTAAAATAAAATAAAATATATAATAATTATTGCTATTCAAACTTAATAAATTTCGGGGGAAAATACTCACAAAACCCACGACATCTTTATGGGTCGCTCTACGAAAGTGGACATTCAATAGATTGATCGTTTTTTCACTCTGAAAAAATATATACATACATTAATGATCAATTTCCCAAGGTTTGCAAATATTTATTCGTATATCACCAATCATATACGGAACTTTACCTCAACATACAGCATATCACAAGCGATAAACAGTGAAACAAGGGTGAATATGATTAAACCCAGCCACGATAATTCCACGATTTGTTCCTGTTTTGTTCTTCCTTGTTCTACAAGTAATATGATAAGGTAGTAAATATGTGAGGCTGCTCCTAAGAAGCAAAATGGAATCTTTAGGGCATAATGTCCTCCGTAGGCGCGTTCGAGCAGTTTGAAAGCTTCGAAAAGCTGACCGCGAGCTTTCAATATTTGCTTAGCCTCTTGCATCACGTCAGAGTGCACCAACCGATGATTCACGTGGGAAATTCTTACCAACGATCCGGAAACCCTCGACAGATTCGCATTCAATGTTTCAAATTGAACTTTCAACGTCAGGATGAAACAGAGGAATTGACAATCGACGGTAAGGCCAGAGAGCAAGATCCAAAATGACCAAACCAAATGACCCAAACTTTTAGAAAGGATCACGTGCGATACGCACGTAAGCCCGAAAGCGAACGCATAACTGAACGTAATCATGAAAATATATCGTGGTAGAGTTTTCACTTTAGATTCGAATATGTGCAACTGTTGCTTGAAGTGTACACTCTTGATTAAGTCTAAAAATCGCACGATATCGCTGTTGCGAAACGAATTGAGGAGTAGACAAATCGACATGCAACATAGTAGCAAGTTCTCTTCCATGACGCGTATGTTTTCCGAGATCGGATTCCAATTGTGTATTTGTAGTGGATTGTCGCTCTGCAGTGGTTTTATTATGAAAAGCACCACTGTAACTTGAATGATCGATTTGAGCTTTTGGTATTTGGAGATCGCGTATGCCGTAGTGGAAGATTCGCTGAATAAACGATAAGGTGACGTCCCTAATGCGATAGAGACATAGTAAATAGGCTTTAGAGCGTGTAAAATTTCCTCGAAGTCCATCGGGAAAAGCCGTGAAAACCGTGAAAGTCCAAGAAAAGCGACCGAAAGTGGCTGAAGCTTTCAGCCAAATTGAACGACCTGCGTGCATCGCGAAAGATTCTATAACAGCGCAATTTCAAAAATTGCAGTTATGAAACGTTTCAGTGATAAGTATTGGTCACAAGGAAAATTGAAGTGAAAATTATTGTTGCATCGCCATAAGAAAGGTCACCGTGTATGGATGAGATTAAAATTGGAATCGATCGGCGTAATTAAATTAAAACAAACCAACAAACTTATAACCAACCTTATATTATAAAATCAAAAGTATAAAAAAAAACTAATACTTGAGGTCAGCGAATTTTGATCAAAACCTAATGGAAATTATGAATAGAAATTTTCAGCTTGATCGGTTAAGTAGTTTCGGAAATATTCCGTGGTAATAGGATTTTTGACTTTCTACAAGAAAAAAACCCAACTTCCGATCAACTGATTTTAATGATTTATTTTTTCGTAAATATTAAATTCTCGTTTTTTATCTTACTTTATATTCTCGTACTTTATTTCGTAGTTTATTATAAAAATTAAATTATATTGATATAAAATATTATAAAAATTGAATGGCTTGGCAATAATTTCAATAGAAAATAATATTCCTCAATCTATTAATATTAATGAATTGCGGCAGAATTTCGCTAAAATGAAAGGCAGACGAATCCCCTTTGGCAACAGTTAATGTAAATAATCTTTAAATACATCTCAATTAAGAATTTTGATCAGTTTTCATTCCCAGGTTAAATTCTCATTTTTTAATAGACTGATATTCTTAACAAAAATATTAATTATTGTGAACTTTAATTTATTTGTAACTCTTGTAAGTTCACCGTGGAAGACGTAGAACCTAATTTTGGTCTTGGTCAGTTTTTTATTTAAACAGTTACTTGATAAACGCAAATATACATAATTCGTATAAGCAGGGCTAGGACATACATATGTAAATATGTAATATCATATTCTACAGTGGTTCTCATTATCTCGTCACTTCCTGTTCATTTTATTTTATTAAAAGAATTTCCAATTGATGTATCCAATTATGTATTTCATGATTAAAAACTTATTATTTTTACTTTATCCTAATCGGATAGAGTATTGTTTATATATGTATAAAATAAAATGTATAAATGAATAAAATGTATTCTTACCTTAATTTATTTATAAAAAAACTAAGTTTATTCATAATAATCAAATAATAATATGACTTAAATTATCCCTACTAAAATATTTTATAGGTATGTGTACATATAAGTGGAATAATAATGTTGATGTACATATGCATATTGCTACATGTACATACATACATATTGCTTCAGGGACATACATATATTGCAAATTATTGAATTACTTTTACAAAAATATATACTTGACTCATACTGACTATGTATGTATATACATATACACACATATATATACTTGAATATACTGACTCGACTATTTATTTATTATTCAAAATTTATATAAATTTTAAAATATTAAAAGGAGACAAATCTGATGATACAACTGTAACAGATTAATTTCATCAAAAGAATCATCATTTACAAACAGTATATTTTGTCACTCTTTTTACCAGTAGTCGGGAACCTTTTTCAGGCTAAGAGCCAAATTAGGGAAAACCTTGCAAAATTGTTAAATTTGGGAGCCTATAAGAGGGATTTTATATATTCAAAATTAAATTAAAAGTTTTAGATGACAGCGACAGCCGCAGGTTTTCATACAAAGAGCCGCCGATTTCCGACCACTGCTTTATTTCCGAGTACATACATACTTATATTAAAAATAAGCTCCAATTATATTTAAAAAAAAATTATTTAATTTACACTTAATTTTCTAATCATACGTAATTAGTTTCTTTTGTCACTTATCAATCCAGCTTCAATTGATGTGATTTTATATTCCCCATCGACAAAGTCCTTACTTACATAAGATGTTGAGTTGATATGTAGATATGGTCCATTTTTACCTATTAAAATATTATTTTATTAGTATTAATGCAAACATTGTATTACAATAATTAATATCGCTTGCAGAAGGCATACTTTTTTTCAGCTCTAGCCACTCTTCGTTTAACAATGAAGATGTAGGTTTACTGTTGATAGCAAAACTTGTCCACAGGTCGGTCTGCAAATTAACACAATCATCAACTATGTATTTGAATTTAATTGACAATGAGATCAATATTAAGCTAACCATTAATTTTGCCACTCTAACGTCTTGTTCGTTCAGTGGGCTCGTGTATGGATATGGGAACAAGTAGAGCAAATCATCAGAATGGTGTACACCACCATCGAAAGGATACTTGCTGGTATTTGAACCATAACCAAATCTAGTATGTTCGCCTCGATAATCAAGAGTGTAAACGTATGTTTGTTTTTCATATCTTGCATTGATTTTTGCTTGTTTCAAAGTTTGAGATTTGAAAAATGTGTTACCCATAATCTGTAAAATGAATAGTTCCACAAATAATACCTCAATAAAGAATGTAATCAATATTGAACAAATGGTTACATTACATCTGTGACACCCGGAGCTATGTCGGCAAAGGTTATATTTTCCTTCGTGTCAAACAATTCTTTGAAATATATGTTGTTGAATGTGTCTAATAATATATTTGTTTCATCGTTGATTCCTATATTTAAAAGAGTAATAATTTATTAAATATGTTTATCAAACATTTTTCAAGCGAAAGTTATGTATTTTTCAAAACGTTAAAATAAACTTATGTATCTACCAGAAAATTGTAACAGGTAATATGTAAGATTATTTCTCATGAAGTCATCATCATTCAATAAATTTTGAGATTCCATATCATCATATATCACTAAAAAATAATGAAAAATATACATATTAATGTAATAAAAGATACACATTTGAGATAAGTATATAAAATTATAGATTATACATGTAGTTAAAAATGACCCGTCGTTTTTAACAATGCCTGCCATCATTGGAACAGTTCTATATTTTCCAGCTTTTATTGTATCTTTGGGTGATTCTACGAGATACTTTACTGTACCAGACCTTTGAGCAACAACGCGTCCTTGATTCCTCGCCATCAATGGGTAAATGGTCTAATAAATAATAGGAATATACATTGTAAAATATCTTGACAAAAATAAAATAAACAATCTCAATATGTACTTCCAAAATCTGAAATATAAACACATATAATATACATACAATTTGACGTATAACAGCTTGTAGAAATTCAATTATAGATGCATTTTTGAAAGCTCCCTCCATTACAGAATTATTAGCATCTACTGTTGTATTCATAAGTACACTGTATAAATTTTTAGAATAAACAGTTGGGTGTGAATCAAATGCCCAGTCAGCGTATGATGAACCAGACATCACTATTGCTTGTTGAAATAAATTAGCATCAACCTGAGTGATCACACAAAGTATGTACATTTATTTATGTGATGGGTACAAGCATTAAGAGTCAGGCTTAAAATTTACTCATTCATTATTTATATTAAATCATTTGATTTAATATATCAATCAAATATATGTAACTTTCCCAAGTTAAAACTATTTAAACTGCTGATTACCATTGGACTTATCAAGTGTAAAGAGACCGAACATGCCCCGGCACTTTGACCGAATATAGTAACCCTTGAATTATCTCCTCCGAAGTGCTGTATGTATTTATTAACCCATCTCAATCCCAGAACTTGATCCATAAATCCAACGTTTCCAGCTATGCCGTCAGTGTGAAGACTCATAAACCCTTTAAGACGTCAAATTCAAATGTATATTATTTTATAATTAATATTACATTTTAATTGGTGTCAATTAGTAGCAATTTGAATGACTTACCTAATGCACCTAAGCGATATTGAATGACTACAAGTAGTATATCCTGTTCTAGCAAATAATTTGGTGGGAAAAACTGAGCACTGCCTTCATAAAATCCCCCACCGTGAAAGTAAACCATCACTGGTAGTAATTCGGTATTTTTTTCTTCATCTGGAATCTAATTTCAATTTTGTATGTAACTATTCAACATTTTTATAATATCAGTGAGTCAGTATAATTATTAATTTTTTTTAAACTTACTACTGGTGTAAATAAATTTAGCAATAAACAATCTTCTAGATCCACATCAGGCGGTGAGTTGATTATATCCGGAAAATTTCTTACTTGGGGACATTCTATTCCTTGGGAAGTGGCATTGTACACTCCTTCCCATGGACCAATTGGCTCCGGAGGCTATACAATATAGTACACAATATTATGAATTTGCCTTTTTATTTTTCAAAATGTAATAATTTTAAATTGACTTACCATAAATCTTCGATTTCCAGAAGTAGAAAGTCCAAATTTGACGCCAAAAAATTGGTAAATGGATCTATTAGTCCAAGCTGATATAGTAGTCGCTCCTTCGATCTTTCCCAGGCCAGGTACGGTTATTTGAATTCCGTGCACAATAATAGGTACCATAAGGTACAAAAAAATGGAAAGTGGCTTCATACTGCTGGGACAGTATTATTCGAAACGACAGATTACAGTCGACTAGAATCACAATCTTGTACTTTGAACGGTGGCGATAAAATTTATACTAAACGCAATCTATTTATATACACCAGGGGTAAACAACCTACGGCCCGTGGGCCAAAACCGGTCTGCGAGAAGTTTTCATCCGGGCCATGATTCTTTTGACCTGATCGTGAAGTGGTTATGGTTATCTTGTTTTTTTAACTGATATCTGTGAACATCTCAATGTTTTAAATAAGTAGCTGCAGGGGCGAGATAAAATTGTTAACGATCTCGGGTCTAACGATAGGTGTGTGATCCCTATGTACATAGGTTGGTGACCCCTGTGTAGATTGGTGACCCCTGTGTTAAATCGTCTGAAACGAAATTGAAATTATTTAAAAATCACGTTATGCAAAATAATTTTACTCATTTTCCTCGTTATGATAATTTGTCTAAAAATTTCCAATCGACAATTGTATTCACAATATTAAATTGTGAGTGTTTCAATTTTTCCAAAATCCATTTGAAACGATTGTGAAGAAGATTTTCAATTGGAATTAATCGATCTTCAAGCGAATGATGGCTTGAAATCATTATTTAAAAATGAAACTTTAATTGTTAAAACTAACAATTGGAGGAGTTTGATTGTCCAAAAATAAAAGCATTGAGTTTGAGCAAAAACTCATCAAAATGTGACGGTTTATCGTGTTTCAGTATGCGTTGAAAATTATATTCTATACTTAGTGTAAGCCCGTTGAATATCAACGGATATTTGTGTGGGTGATTATATGTACATATGTATGTGTATTTAATAGTTTTTATAGTTGTTGCATAGATGGCGCGATATAATACAACAACGTAACAATTATATTATAAATATAATTCTATATATGTATGTACATATGTACATATATTATATATTAAACATTTCTCTGAACAAATTCTATTCCTCAAAAATATGGATAAAGTCATAGGTTGACCACACCCAAATTTTTTTGTTGCACAGTGTAATTATATGTAAATACATAAATATATGCGCCTGTATGTAAAAAGTATTTAAACTGCTGTGTTGACATTATGCAAATTTGTTCGAGTTGGATTCCAGTAAGATTTTTTCGTGCGGTTCTCCGACATATGTACATACGTACATATTTCAAAATTCCGTACCAGCTCATTTCCCAAAAGGTTGGAGAACCCTGATTATACACAATCTATATATTTAACTTCTCGAGCATCTGAAAACCTGCTCTTATATTTTTCAACGATCCATTAGATATAAAATTTATAAACCAGTTATTATCTTTACGTTTGTAAATTTATTGGCATATAATAGATGTTTACTGAATATTGTAGTAGCACAAATATATATAAAAATAAAATAAATTATTCAAATTCAAAATTATATTCACCTCAAATTATGCAATAAATTTTTATATTATAATTTATACACGATACATATGTACCTATTTTAATGTTGAATTGAATTATAATAAAATTGTATGAATACGGTCAATTGCGTGAAAGCTGTTGCAATCATCTGAAAATATAAATTAGGATTCGGTAAAAATGTATACAAATGTAGTATTTGTTATTGCTGAATAATTTCATTCGTTTACAAAAAAAAATACCGAACTTAAGGTGTAAAAATCAATAGGAAACATTCCCCACGCGCTAAATTTGATTTTTTGATGATACGCTTGCAAATAAGCTAGTCGAAACTAAAATAAAATTAATAATAATTATTGCTACTTAAGCTTGGTAAATTTCCGGGAATATACTCACAAAACCCACGACATCTTTATGGGTTGCTCTGCGAAAGTGGACATTTAATTGAAGGGTCGTTTTTGCACTCTGAAAAAAACATTAATAATCAATTTACAACGGTCTGCAAATAATTATCTGTACATCACCAAATGATACACGGAACTTTACCTCAACATAAAGCAAATCACAAATGAGAAACAGTGCAACAATACAGAACACGTCCAGACTCAGCCACGACAATTCCGCGAGATGTTCCTCTTTTAATCTTCCGTGTTCCACCAGCAATACAATGCTGTGGTAACAATGCGAGGCAGCTGACATAAATAAACATGGAATCTTTACAGCATACTGTCCTCCATAAACGCGTTCGAGAAGTTTGCAAGCTTCGAAAAGCTGACCGCGAGCTTTCAACATCTGCTTAGCCTCGTGCATCTCTTTGGAGTGCACCAATCGACGATTCACGTGGGAAATTCTAACCAACGATCCGGAAACCCTCGATAGATTCGCATTCAATGTTTCAAATTGAACTTTCAACACGAGGACAAAACAGAGGAATTGACAATCGACGGTTAAACTGGAGAACACAAGCCAAAAGAGCCAAATCAAATAACCCCAATTCTTAGAAGGGATCACGTGCAATACCCACGTCAGCCCGAAAGCGAATGCGTAACTGAACAAAAGCACGAAAATGAGCCGTGTTACAGATTTCACTTTAGATTCGAATGTGTACAACTCTTGCTTAGAATGTACGCTTTTGATCATGTCTAAAAATCGCACGATATCGCCACTGCGAAACGTATTGAGAAGCAGACGAAGCAGCGTGCAATAAAGTAGCAAGTTGTCTCTTAAGGCGCGTATGTTTACCGTGATCGGATTCCAATTGTGTAGTGTTAGTGAATTGTTGCTCTGCAGTGGCTTTATTATGAAAAGCACCACTAAAAGCTGAATAATCAATTTGAGCTTTTGGTATTTGGGAGATCGCGTACCGTGTGATGGAGGATTCCATGAATAAACGATAAGGTGACGTCCCTAGCGCGTTAGAGACATAGTAAATAGGCTTTAGGGCGTGCAAAATTTTCTCGAAGTCCATCGTACAGGCCAAAAAAGTCGTGAAAGTTCAGGAAAAGCGACCACAAGTGGCTGTCTTTCAGCCAAATTGAATTACCCGCGTGCGTCCTGAAAATATTCGATATCATCGCAATTTCAAAAATTGCAGTTATAAAACGATTCAGTGATAAGTATCGTCGCGGGGAAAATTAAACTGAAAATTGTTATTCTATCGCCATAAGAAAGGTCACCGTAAATGGATTAGCTTCAAATTGTTGAAATATGTAGATAGGCGTAATAAAATATTTTTTCTAGAAGATCGACATGAAACCACGACATGTGTTTTTTTTATAAATTTTATATTTCCCTAAAATAATTGCGCTATGATAATAAATAAAAACTACGACCAAGTTATTTTAATGGATAATACTATTTAATTATTTAATATTAGGTTAACATACAGCTCATAGGGTACAATATAAAATTATTAATTCCACATAATACAATAGAGCCAAAATAGTTGCAAACAAACAGCAGATCATAACAAGAAAAGAACTTAGGAGCTAGGGCTGGAAGGGAACTTAAGTAAAGAAAATCTGAAGAAGAGCAAAGAATAGTGAAAAGGATCTATATCAATTTAGTTGAATGACGAGCAGGATCTATAAATGAAGGAGTTTTGTGAATAATTATTAGAACAAAGATTCAAATGAAACAATGGAGGATTTCTGACAGATCTAATAATCATATAATAATATAAAATTGAATGTTTGTTTGTTTTTCCGCTATGCAAATCTACATTTTTTAATTTAGAACCACCCAATTGGGTATACTATCTCATGGTACTCTTAACTTAGACTAGTGATTGGCAACTGACTACCCACGGGTAATTGAGTTACCCACGAAAACATTTTTAGTTACCCGCCAAGTAGTAAATGAAACTTAGAAATTTTACTGTGAAAAATAATATCAAACTAGATTTTTTAATCAAATACTGTAATGGAAATACCAATAATTAAAATAATAGCTTAAATTGTGTTGTAATTGAAAAATATGGCAAAAATACTCAATATTTATCTATGCCTAATCGATTATCAGGTATAGAATTATAGATAGTAGATTAGACATACATACATAGTAGATTGTGTTAAAAATTTGATTTAAAAAATGAATTACATCCAATAAAGTAGTCACTCAAAATCATATTCATTCTATGAATTTAAGCATCTAAGCCAAAAAAAATGTTCTATTTTATATGCATTTAAATAATATTATAAAATTAAACTTATTTATAAAAAAAGTCCCAAATCAGTATGTGAAATTCTATCGTTACTATGACCGTTGCTTCACTGTTTGTGATTTAAATTCACCACATAGCGAAAGAGTTGCAATAAAAATAAGAAAATTTTGATACTATTGTTCATAAAATTATCATATATCTAATGTAGAAATGACATTTTATCAAAATTCAATATACGAATAACGTATTAGCCCGATAGTAGCCATAAACTAAATGCTGATTCGTATGATTCATTTCATACATTTTGACTGCTGATTAAATAGTATTCGAAGTAAATTATAAATTTGAATTCTTGTACATTGTCATTCTTTAAATTATTAAAATCATAAGTTAAACTTCTATGCACGTTTATTACAAACTCTGCATAAAGGCTCTATTTATGTACAAGCCGGCAATTTAATTAGAATTTTACTCTCCTAATAAAACAACTTGCCTTTTCTAGTAGAAAAGCTATATTTGTTTATTTTATTATTAATAAAAACGTAAAGAGAAACATATTTTTTAATTATCAGTAAACTATATTTATAACTATTATACTGTGTATTTAAACAATATAACTGTCGTAGTTATAAATTAATCTTACGATTGCCATTTTGTTAAAATGTAATGGATGATTACTGAATATTGTAGTAGCACAAATATTAAAATAAATTGAAAGTAATATTACTTTTTCAAATTATATTCACCTCAACAATTATTTATTATACATACATATGCGAGACATTTAATAGTTTAATTTTTAATCGAATTATAATAAAATTGTAATAATATGGTCATTTGCGTGAAAGCTGCGGAAATCATCTGAAAATAAAAATATATATTTAAATGTAGAATTTGTTGCATAATTAAATTCGTCGAGCAAAAAAATTTACCGAACTTAAAGTGAAGAAATCAATAGGAAACATTCCCCAAGTGGTAAATTTGATTTTTTGATGAAGCACTTGCAAATAAGTTAGTCGAAACTTAAATAAAATAAATACACAACAAATATCAAGTGTGATTTCAGTCACTTAAATAAATTTCTGGGAAAATACTCACAAAACTCACGACATCCTTATGAGTTGTCTTATGAACGTGGGTATTCAACAAAAGGATTGTTTTTTCACTCTGAAAATAAATTAACATTCTCTTAGCGTGCCAAAGTTTTAACACTTATACCGATGTGAGCGTGCAAAAAATGGAAAATTGATTAATAATGGCACTAATGTAACTAGTTTGTAATAAATTAAATTAATCCAAATATTTACAAGCAAAATGAATTTTCCTCATGATCAATTCTCCTTTGATGAATTTAACAATGTAACTATGTATGTATGTACATATGTATGTGCGAATCACCAATCAGATAAGAAAGCTTACCTCAACATACAGCAAATCACAAACTAGGAATAGTGTAACAATAGCGAACACGTCTAGACACAGCCACGCTAATTCCAGGAATTGTTCGTCTTTCAATTTTCCATGTTCCACGAGCAATACAATAGTGTAGTACAAATGTGAGGCAGATGAAAAACAGGTAAATGGAAGCTTTAGAGCATACTGTCCTCCGTATACTCGTTCGAGCAGTTTGCAAGCTTCGAAAAGCTGACCGCGAGCTTTCAACATCTGCTTAGCCTCGTGCATCTCGTCAGAGTGAACTAACCGACTATTCACGTGTGAAATTCTAACCAAAGATCTGGAAACTCTCAGCAAATTTGCATTCAAAGCTTCAAATTGAACTTTCAACACCAAAATGAAACTAAGGAATTGACAATCGACGGTTAAGCTTGAAAGCGAAACCCAAAAGATCCAAACCAACAAACCAAAATTTTTAGAAAGGGTTAAGCACAATATGCACATCAGCCCGAAAACAAACACGTAACTGAACGTAAGCATGAAAATATGCAGCCATAGAGATTTTACTTTAGATTTTAATGTGTGCAACTCTTGCTTAGAGTGTACGCTCTTGATCAAGTCTAAAAATCGCACGATATCACTGTTGCGAAACGAATTTAGGAGCAGACAAATCGACATGCAGCATAGTAGCAAGTTTTCGTCTGCAGCTCGTATGTTTACAATTGTCGGATTCCATGTGATATTTTCTAATGAGTTGGTCTGCATTGGTTTCAGTATGAAAAGCAACACTGAAACTTGAATGATCGATTTGAGCTTTTGGTATTTGGAGATCGCGTACGCCGTGGTGGAAGATTCGTTATATAAACGATAAGGTGACGTCCCTAAAGCGTTAGAGATGTAGTAAATAGGCTTTAAGGCGTGTAAAATTTCCTCGAAGTCCATCGGAAAGGCCATGAAAGTTGTGAAAGTCCAGGAAAAGCGACAGCGAGTGGCTGAGCCTTTCAGCCAAATTGAAAGACCTCCGTTCGCCTCGAAATATTATACAATAACACACCAATTTCACAAATTGCAGTTATGAAACGTTTCAGTGATAACTATGTATGTATAGTCACGAGGAAAATTGTAGTAAAAATTGTTGTTGCATCGCCATAAGAAATGTCACCGTCACGGATAAAATTAAAATTGAAATAGATCGGCATAATTAAATTAATAAAAAACATTGTATAAATTTTATATTTCATTAAAAAATAGTGCTATGATGATAAAAAAATTCGAGTGTGGCCAACCGATGACTTTATCCATATATTTGAAGAAAATACAAAGAGTGAAGAAAATTAATTTTTTAAGTACGTAAGTAAATAAAACGCATGCACACCATCACACCAACCAACAAACATACATACATACATATCATGGAATCACAGTATCACAATATTGAGTGCACGCGCGTACCTATGTAAAATACGATCTTCGGCATATATATTCAAATAGGAAAAACTACCACCTCCGGTGGTCAGATGTTGACCGAAATCACAGTAAAGGTGAAAACTATAGATATAAAATTTCAACCTGATCGATGGAGCAATTTCGGAAATATTCTGCGGTAAACTTTTCGCCAAAAAAAAAAAACTTCTTCCGGTTGACTGATTTTAATGATTTATTTTTTCATAACTAGCAATTTCTCTCTGGAGTACAAAATTACAATATTGTGACGATACTCCATATTTAAAGGGCCGAAAAAAATAGCAAAACAACAAATCGTTCAAGAGTAAACTGTCACTTCTGTCAGAAGGATTTTGACCAAAATCACAGTATCTCTTACGGATTACGTAAAAACTAGAGATATCTATAAATATTCAACAAAATCGCCGGTGCCGTTTCGGAAATATTCTGTAGTAAAAGAATTTTTAAATTTTCTACATTAAAAAAAACTTACTTCCAGTTGACTAATGTTGACCAAATTCCTTATGGCTCTCACAACTGGAAAAAAATAGATAAGAAATAACAGCTTAATAAACTTGATAGTTTTGCGAAAAAACACACATAAAGATATGTACACACGAAATTTTAGCGAAGTTGCGTCAAGTTAGGTTGACTTTTTAGTTTACGTTTTAAGCCGTTTATTTATAAATATTTCTAGAAAATATCCATCTGTGGTAAGGTAAGGTTGGGTGCGTGAGGAATAAATTTATTTTTTTATGTTTCAAATTAATTCGAAATAATTAATGTAAAATCGTGAAATTTGACAAAGTTGGGTCAAGTTAGGTTGACTGTTTAGTTTTTGTTTTAGGCCGATTATTTATTAATATTTTTTAGAAAATATCTATCTGTGGTGGGGTTAGGGTGAGTGCGTATGGATTAAATTTTTTTTTTAATGTTTTTAAAATCATTCGAAATAATTAATGAAAAAAATCGTGAAATTTGACAAAGTTAGGTCAAGTTAGGTTGACTTTTTAGTTTTGTTTTAGGCCGTTAATTTATGAATATTCTTAAAAAATATCCATCTGTGGTGGGGTTAAGTTGAGTGCGTATGGATTAAATTTAGTTTTCAATGTTTTTAAAATAATTCGAAATAATTAATAAAAAATCGTGAAATTTGGCGAAGTTGGGACAAGTTAGGTTGACTTTTTTAGTTTTGTTTTAGGCGGTTTATTTATGAATTATTTTAAAAAATATCCATCCGTGGTAGGGTAAAGTTGGGAGCGTCAGGAATAAATTTATTTTTCAATGTTTTCAAAGTATTTCGAAATAATTAATGAAAA